>JANUYF010000001.1:179015936-179624206 GCA_026167975.1 Phrynosoma blainvillii
TTACAGGTACTCAATGTGCATGAATGCATACACATCTTTGTTAAATACGATGCATAGAGGAATCTCCAGACTGTACAAAGATCAGGTTAGATGTAGTGAAGGACTACGTGAAATAAATCCTAAGGCAGTTGGTTTGCTTTGGGTTGGTTTTTAAAATATAATTTAATGATTGATTGATTGATTGTGTTTCTTTTGCTTGAAACTTAGCATTAAATTCCACCCCAGAGACAGCTGCCCTGACATTATTATCATTACTGAGACTTGATTTTACAGCTTGTGTAAAGTAAGTTTAGTACTGAGCCCAGCTATAGAGAACAGGTGACTTGTTTTCAGTCTCAGCAAAGTAGTGAAAACCTGAATAGGAATTTATGAGCTTCTGTGAGAAACCTGCATAACCATCTATCCTGCACCTTTTGTGGACATTATGCTTTAGAGAGGTGGTGGAGCTGCAGTGTATGGGGAAATAGTAGGGAAGGGGAAGAGATGGATGACACAGAGAATGTATGTTTCTTGTTTATCTACCAAGCAAGTATAGACTAGTGCAGCTTCTCTGACACATTCAATCAGTATATTTGAACTAAAGAAGTGCTACTTCCATTAAGCACCCAAAGCATGGTTTATACTTAAACTTTCTAACATCCTGGTGTATACTACAAGCCAAGCCAGGTAAAGTCTCCATCTTTCCCCTGGCCAACTTTCCTTCCACTATGTGTGTTTCCATTCTGCATGCAAATCATGTTCTCCTTTAGCCTTCATGGCCTATTCTAATTTCTCAGTTGCACCCTTAGCCTTCTGCTAACATTCGCCTTCACTGTGCCCTTTGCAAAATGTGACACACATTAATCATGGGCTTTCTTTTAACATTTTTAATTGCAATAAATTGCATTTTCTCATCTCCTTCTCATGCAGTACAGTGCAAGACCAGAGGCACTTCATCAGTCTTCTCATAGTCTCTGCAAGTTTTCCAAACCTTATTGTAACAAAAAACACATAGATTTAGAAGCACCATTCAGGCAGCTCCTATTAACATCCTAAAAGCATAGCCAATATTATCTAATTTGATTTATGGCATTTACTTCTTCATTTAATGGCATGAATCTGAATATTGTTATTGCTGTGTGCCTTCAAAACATTTCAGACTCATGGCAACCCTAGAGCAAACCTATCACGGGGATTTCTTGGAAAGATTTGTCAGAGGAGGTTTGTCTTTGCCTTCCTCTGAGGCTGAGAAAATGTGACTTGACCAATATCATCCATGGCTGAATGAGGATTTGAAACCTGTTCTCCAAAGTCATAGTCCAATGCTCAAAGCATTACACCACTCTAGATTCCTGAAGCTGAATAGCTGAATAGCTAGATAGATAGTAGTAAATCATACTTTAAGAACTCACAAGGATGGAACTATTCATACAGGATGATATAAGTGGTCATATACCATATCCTTAGACTGGAAAGACAGTGAACTCCAATATTTAAAGAGGTCTTTTATTATTTTCAATATGAGATGTTGGGACCAAAAGTAACTTAAATATTTTACAATAGTTTTTCTGTTTTCACATGGTGATAAGGACATCGTTTATGCTTTTTGTGATCAGGTACTTTTGAATTAATATGATTGCTAGCTTGAAATCACATTTAACAGAAATAGCAATGTGAGCATAGTCTGTGAGTATATCTTTTTAATTTATTATCTGAGTGAATAAATTATAGCAGGTATATCACATTTTAGAATGTTAGTACAGTAAAACCACACAACATTATTTAAAATGTATCTTCTATCTGCACTGCTTGCCAGAATGGCTGTTCTTTTCTGTGACTAATAAGAGTGTAAATGATGCACAAGAAAAGTGACCTGACATTTAAATACACAGAGAGTATTGATTACAAACCAACTTAGCCCTGACTTCTAGATAAGCTATTATGTATGCCTACAGATGTTTCCACTTTGAAATGACATCAAAGAAGTCTATGATAATATATGCTAATTTTCACACTGACCTCAGGTTGGAAAACCTTGAGAATGAGGAAGCTATTTCTGTACTGATTAGGATTTCTTTGGCCAGTATGTAAAAGCATGAAGTCAAATGGAAACATTCCAGATGTGTATATGTTAAAAAAAATCACATATTTTTTTTCTTAAGTTTCAGGATATTTTGAAACTTTTTAAAATAAATCTTACAGGTGGGTAGGTAGAATGCTCCATCACATTTTATTCCCAATTCACTTCAGCTTTGTAATTTGGAGAAGGTGCTTCTGCTATTGCGTTGTTGTTGTTGTTGCTGCTGCTACTTTTCTCCCTTGTTATTTTCATCATAACATCTGTCTCATTGTCACCTTTACCAGGACCACATATTGATCAAACTTCTGTAGGTTTTGTTTGTATACAGATATCAACTGCCATATTCTATAAAAGCATATTTCATATGAATTAAAGGACTTCCAACAGTTTAACTGGGATTAATTTTGGAGTGCCCGTAAACATTTTACATGAAGAAAAATTAAAGAAAATGTAATGTAGCTTTCCCATCTTGATCAATTATTTCTGTAATTGTTTTCATCTCAGGTCTGATGTTCACCTTAGTTCCCAACCACTTACCACATTTATTATCCATTTCAAATTTTTCTCTTCTTCTTTTCAATTTCTGATCTATTTCATTCTTTAGCTTAGATTCATATTCCATCTGCCAGTATTTTAGCTTGTTATGCATATCTGGCGAGGATGGATCATTTATCAAGTCCTTTTCTATTTCTTTTATCGTTTCTACCATTTCTTTGTATTCTTTATTATGTAAAAGTTTCGTTTCTTTAGCCTGTTTTTAAAAAAGTTCCCCTTATAACTGCCTTGTGTGCATCCCATATTACTTTTGCGTATATTTCTGAAGAGGTATTTTCTTGGAAGTAATTTTTGATAGCTTCCTTCACATCATTCAGTATTTGTTCATCACATAAAAGGTCTGCATTTAACTTCCAATTGAATTGCTTAGAGCCAGTTTCCATGTACAACAGAATTGGATTATGGTCAGACTCGATCTTAGCCAATATTGTCATGTCTTTAATTTTTATAAATAACGGAGATGAAAATAAAATCATGTATAACCTTTATTTCTGACATTTCACCTGCATCTGTGGCTGGCATCTTCAGAGGGTGGTGGCATAGAAGTTAGTGGGGTATATATACTGTATGACCCTTGGTTGGGAGGAAAGGATTTACATTTTAATCCATATGTTGGTCTGTTGTTGAATGACAAGACCCCAGTGTGGGAGGATATGTGTGAGGATATGTGTGTCTATTTAATTAGCAATCCATTGTCTACAGGGAAATCCGCCCCCCCCCCCTACCACCCTGACTCTGGGTGGTTTTCATTTGCATGTGTTGAATCTTGATTTTGGTGTTTTTCAGGACTGATAGTTAAACTTATCCCTCCTAAACTCCAAATCACAGGGTTCCATAGGATGATAACAAGGTAATGAAAGTGGAATCATAGCACTACAAATGTGTAATGTGAAAGTGTCCCAGTTCATCTTGCTAATAAATCAGCCAGCACACAACATTTCATCCTTCCTGGAAGTTCAAATTTCATAGTCTGAAGGAACATAATGAAGTAACCTTGCTGAAGTTAAGCCTGTCTGACTGTGGTCAGGTCTTGATAGGAGGCTTAGGGGAGTTGCAGACCGGCCTGAAGGGCTGGCCTGAGGGTGGAGTTGAGGCAAGGCAGCCGCATTCCAGATGCCCCAACTCCACCCCAACACCATCCTGACACCACGTGCCCGTTTCATGACTCACATCATCAGGTCACCTTCCTGGTGCAGCGTGTAGACATGCTGTGCCGAAAGGGCGTGAAAGAGCCACAGTGCCGGCTCTTAGGGCAGCCTTTTGCCATCCCTAAAAAAAGTGGCATTTTGCTGCTCTTTTAGGGGTGGCAAAAGGAACGATCAGGGCCGCGGCATGGGGTTGCCACAGCTCCGATCCGCCACTAGCAGGGGTGGCCCAGAGCCGCCTGTCTGCATAGCCCCTTATACTCCTTATATGTTATATGATGGAAGAAATAAAGGATACAAATAATGTAGTTCACAGAAAAAGATATAGTGAAACTACTCATCTTATGTTATGGAAGTTTTTTGAATTTATATCCTATCTGGAGATGCCTAGGTTTCAGCTGTGGCCAGAAGTTCATTGTAAGCCGCCCTGATTGGGTTTTCCCAAAGGGCGGGATAGAAATAAATTTTATTACTATTATTATTTGCACAGTTAAAACTAGCATGCCAGCTGCACCCATTCCTTGAGAAGTCAGACCTGGCTATGGTCACATGGCTTGATTACATCCTATTTGGAATACTGTACCATGCTTTACATGGGCCTGCCTTTGGAAACTGTTTGGAAACTTTTGTGGGTCCAAAAGGGTGCAGCCAGCTGTTGACTGGGGCTGGGTACATGGATCATGTGACTCCTCTGTTGAAACAGCTGCATTGGTTAGCAGACAGAATTCAAAGTACTAGTTTTGACCTTTAAAACGCTATGTGGCTTGGGTCCGGGCTATCTGAAAGACCATATCTCCTTATATATACACCAGTGCATGCTTCAGTCCCACCACCTTTGCAAGTGCAGTTGATGAAGAGATACTTCTCTGTGGCTGCTCCTAGGCAGTGGAACTCTCTTCCACAGGAGGTCGGGTTGGTAACAGGGGAATCTGGGGCTGCTCCTGGCCCAGAATACTCTGGGAGCAGCCTGAGTATTCTGGCTGGTGTAGATGAGCCCATGGTAAGAACAGATAAGATTCCATAGTAGTTGTCATGTTTCCAGTTGCATAAACAGTTGCATAAGAGCAAATTCAGATTTCATTTCCTGGTTTTGATGCAGTGCTTTTGTGTGAGGTATAAAACAGCTCTTCTGTATGCAGAAAGGCATCATTGTATCCAACCCATTGTATTTTTAGGTGACTGTTTGCCATCAAAATTATGGTCTTGTTACTTTGAAAGATACAATACAAATCATTGTGAAAAAAAATCATTGGGGACAGGTGGGGGGGACATAAAAAGTGAGGATCATAAATAGCTATTAACGTAAAAATAACGGAGGCTCTATATCCAAAAATTAAAAGGGGTGGCTGCATCTTTTCAATGATCTTAATATTAAACATAGCAAGACATTTTCTTTTCTCTATCCTGAAAGTTAGGTCACACAAGTCCATGACATTGATTAGTAAATTAATTAGCAATGGCCCCAAAGCCCTTGGAGCTGGTCTCTTGTGTCCATTAATGTAGAGGCTGAAAGAACAAATCTGCTTACCCACATACAAAATGCATTGATATTCTCACAAAGACATTCCATTCTTTGAACCGAGTTGTTTAATACTTCCAACTATCAGCAAAGTTGGATGGAAAATAATTGAGTTTTTGTGACCGAAATTAAATAATACAATGCTTTCTGACTTTCCCCTGAGGAGCATGTGCCAGTTCAATATAGTTATTAATAGCACATTCCTACCACAACACAAAATTTCTGTCTTGTAATCACCTTTTTTCCCTCAGGAAAAACATCCACACATAGTCTCCATCTTCTTAAGCTGTCGTCTGCACAAATTGGTGAAGCTGTGATGCTATGAGGGTGATGTGGGGCTTCTAGTTGAAATTTTTCTGAAAATCTCCAGAATGACTAAGTGAATAATTAATTCAGAGTCTGTGCTTTCACTCCTGCCAACATGGGGAGAATCACATAATGTGTGTCTCCACACACACACACACAAAAACCACCAAAAAAACCCCCCCAAACCCACCAGTGTGCTTATCTTGGGTGATGTTCGTAGATTTCACAGCATTTCTGATGGATGACCAGTATACTCATGGAGGGTATAAATACCTCACCTAAACACAATTCTGATTTTAAAGAAAGTGTCCATTCTCTGTAAAAATTATTTTCCAAGAAAAATGCTTTTGCCCCATCACCATATTATAGCAGCACAGTAGCAGAATGTAGCCATCAGTGTGGGTTGGGGAGGTCTAATGCATTCCCCTCTCATCCCTACTCTAGATATTTGGTGAAAGCTGATACCTGATTCCATCTAAGCTGCTTATGTCATACAATAAGAATATTTAATTTCTAAATCTTTGTATTTATGCTTATGATTATGTCCTGCTTCCATGTTAATGACTGAGTTCAGAAGTACATCCAAACTGCCAACATGTATTTACAGGGGACTATATCCCTGTCTAGCACAAGCTGAATTCCTGTTCCCTGATCTGCTTTTCAACAGACAAGGAGCACTTCTATCTTGTCTGGGTTAAGTTTTAGTCTGTTAATCCAATCCATTACTGTTGACAGACACCAGTTTAGAATCAACACAGCTTCTTTGGACTAAGGTGGAAAAGAGTAATATGAAAGGATGTTATCTGCATACTCATGGCACCAGACCCCAGAACTCCAGACACCTTGGATTTAGGTATATGTTACATAACATGATGGACAAAATTGAACCCCAAGGATCTAAGCAATTTTGTTTACAAAGTGCTGGGAAAGTTCTTCATAGTGAGGTATTCAGTGAGCTATCAAGTCCTCTTGTTGAGCAGTATGTAAAACACCTCTGGGCATTTGAAACAGCTGCTGGCCAGCGTTTTGCAGATACAATGGAGGCAGAGAGAGAGAAAAAATTCTATCCTCATTGCCCCAGATTAGACCCTCAGAGAACCCTTAGATTGTATCTATTTGGCCCTACTTTGAGTTTCTGCAAACATTGCTATACTCTTCTTTGTTTCATTACTGCCAGCTACCTTGAAAACAATGGGCTGTTTGGCTTTACTCCATGGGAATGAATGTTCAGGAGCTATTGTGTCTATCACCCTGGCTGTTTTTCAATTCCATAAGTCGACTACAGCCAGTAGCATCACTAGGGTGGTGCGGGGGTGGGGCTGAGGACCGCATTGAATGATACCCCAGAGTAGAGGTGACACCCAGCCAAGCGCACCACCTCCCTTCCCTGCGCCAGTTTACTCCAGAGTAAATTGGCATGCAGCAGGAAGGGAGGGTGCTCTGAGCACCTTCCCTCCTTCCCACATGACATTTTACTCCAAAGTAAACTGGCATGTAGCAGAAAGGGAGGATGCCCTGGGCACCCTCCCTCCCACATGCCATTTCACTCATGAGTAAGCCAGCATGCAGCAGGGAGAGAGGATACTCTGGGCTATGGTTCTTCACTCTGATAGCAGCATAAACCCACTCAGCAGAGAAACCATGGTCCATTTTATCTATGCATAAAATAATGAATTACCAAGGATTTGTTTTTGCTGGGAAAGATTGCAAGAGCTTTTGTACATTTCTTAAACAAATATTTTTTTGCTTAATTTTTTTTTCACAAATGCCCCTACCCATTCTTTCCTAATCAGCTCAGCCATAATTTTTAGAAAGACAATTTTAGAAAGACATGCATGGGAGGGAGTTTAGCTAATTATATCTCAGTCTTGTCCAGCCTTTCCTGTGGATCTAACATTGGCTTATCATAGGTCTCTCTTCCTCTATCTATCATCTATCTATCTATCTATCTATCTATCTATCTATCTATCTATCTAGTATTTATCATCTCAAAACTCAACTTTATATTTTTGTTAACCTATGCTGATGCATGGGGGGATTGTATTCATTTTCTATCTATATCCTACTGATAAATTGAATAAAAATGAATGATGAACTTTTTAAAATAAAAGGTGAGTTTTCATTTTCTCTTACTCATTTATACAAATTGACTGTTTGGGGACATTTGTTGTTGTTAACTGCCTTCATGTCGATCTCTACCAATGGTGATCCTATGGATGAGACATCTCCAGGCCCCCTGTCCTCTACTGCTCTGCCCATCTATCTAGCATGTGGCCTTCCTCTCTTTCTACATCTTTTCCAATGATTCATGCCTTCTCATGATGTGTCCAAAGTATGACAGTCAAAGGGCCTATGCAGAGCAGCCAAAAGGCTGGCCTGCGAGTGAAATTGGGGTGGGACAACTACATGCCGGTTGCTCCCACTCTGCCTTGATGCTGCTGTCACACTGTGCACCCACTTCATGTCGTGCAGCCTCAGGGCACCTGTCCTGGACTACAGCCAGCCTCAGTTCCAACAACTGCTGCTAGGGATGGTGAGGATGAGCAACAAACAGCAGAGCCAGCTACAAACCTTCCTGTAGTTGAAGCACAAACAAAGCAGAGTCCAGAATTCGAAGTCAGTCAATCTAAGGTCAGGGCAGGCAGCAGAAGTCCAGTCCGGTCCGAGGTCAAGGCAAGAAGCAAGAGGCGCAAAGCAGGAAACAAGGAGCCACGCACAAGGAACTACAATAAGTCTTAGCACTGAGGAAGCCTTTTGCAGATGTTTAAATAGCCAAATCCTACCTCAGTGCCAGCTGAGGCTTGTTGAGCAGCTGCTTTTCAGCCAGCCTCATGGACCTGCAAATGCCAGCACTCTCAGCTCTCCTCTGCCTAAAGGAAGGTACTGGCCCTGCTGTATCTTCCTGATTCTCCCCACTAGGCAGCTGAGCCTCCATAGGAGTAGCACTAGGACCTGGCTGCTCTGGGGCTGGGAGAACAGGGCTTGGCTCAGGCAGAGCAGAATGAGAGCCAGGTGGAGCCTGTATCTCTTCCTTCTCTGGAGGAGACCCATCCTACTCCTCATCCTCCAAGTCCTCCTCAGGGCTGGCCATGACAGCACCTTGTTGGCACAGCTTGTGGACATGCTATGCCAAAGGGGTGCAAAAGAGCCATGGCAGTGATGCTAAGGGTGGCTTTTTGCTGCTCCAAAAAGGAGAGGCATTTGCCAGCTCTTTTTGGAGTGGCAAAAAGCCGGATCAGGGCTGCAGTGTGTGGTCATGACGGCCCCAATCCGGCACTCCCAGAGGCGGCACAAAGCCACCCCTTAGGGGGCATCTGTACAGCCCCTAAGTCTTCTCATTTTGGCTTCCAGGGATATCTCTGGCTTGATCTGTTCTAGGACCCATTTGTTTGTCCTTTGGGCTATCCATGGAATCCTCAGCATGCTTCTCTAGCACCACATCTCAAAGGAGTTGATTTTCCTCCTATCTTCTTTCTTGACTGTCCAGCCCTCACAACCATACGTTGAAGGGGAATACAATGGCTTGTATGAATTCTGACTTTTGTGCTGAGTTGTATGTCTTTGCATTTTAGGATCTTTTCTAGTTCTTTCATAGTTGCCCTCTTCATTCTTAATCTTCTCCTCATTTCCTGACTGCAGTCCCCATTCTGATCAATGTTTGATCCCAGTATGAGAACTCTTTTACTATTTCTATTTCCTCATTTCTAGTTTGAATGTGTGTAAGTTCCCTGTGGTCATTATTTTTGTTTTCTTTATATTCAACAGTAAGCCTGCTTTTGCACTTTCTTCTTTGCTCTTCTTTAGTAGTTGTTCTAGGTCTATGCAATGCAAACAATGCAAGCCTGACCCCAAAATGTGGGGAAGCATCTTATCTCTATTCAGTCCCTGAGCTATACATGACTCACATTGCTGGGATGGAGTTGTCTGAAAGAATCTACTGCTTATTAAAGTTTCCTAGACGTTCCTGTAAAGTTTTGGACCTTTATGAAACCTAATGTGGAGATAAGGCAGATTTAGGCAGGCAGAGAGAAGACCTGACAACATCCAATCAGGATGGGTCAATCATTAGCCAATGAGAGTGGAGTTAGGGGTGCATAGAAATAGAGCAGGAAAAAGAATAGAGAGTGGGTTTGTTGGTTAGGAACAGAACTCAATAGTTCTGTTGTTTTGGTACACCCTGCGGGGTATGAAGAGCCTTTGTGGCAAGGATATATTGCAAAGGAAAGCAGTTTTACAGGTACCCAAGAGACACTAGGTGTGTCCTGCATAAAATGAATGTTTATTCTCTGAGGAAAATAGTAGTTATGTGAAATTCAGTTATTAAAAGTGAAATAAACCAGAGTATAATGGAGAATTTGAATAAGTTTGGGTTACTGTAACAAATAAGTATAAAGACAAGAAACACAAGCGTAACAGAGTGTAACAAATAAAGTGTGCCAATAATGTATCAACTGTGAACAACATCCTACATCAGGGATACTGTATTTAAGTTAACCTGCAAATAAATTTATAACATTGTTTCAATACATAACTGTGTGAAGTGCTTCTAAAGATACTGTTACATGCTATCAACATTGAAGAATATATTTTATTAATAAGTCCCCTTGAGTAATTTGGGGAAAAAGTAGGTCCCTATCACAAATTGGTGGCAGTGGTGGGATAACAAAACCCATTGGGCTGCTATCTGAGAAAAGCAGTAGGGTGAAGGGGTATCATCTTCACATCTAAACACTGCCTCATGAGGGCAAAGTGATGTTTGAAGGAACAGGAGGGGGAAAGTCATATGGCTTTGGGGGAAAATGTCAATAAAATGTCACATTATGCAATATTTTTTATTACAGCACTGCATTAAACTGAACTGCCTGCACAGTGTACTTTATCACTTTCAAAAATGTTCTTGCAAATCTTATTTGTCAGCAGTGCAGAAGCAATGAGCAGAAAAATAGTGACATTTTATTGAAGGGAACACATAGGATGAAAATACTCATATAGTTATGTGTTTACCTGCAGTATATTTCATCTATTTAGAGAGACTATGAAGAGCAGCAAAGTGAAACTACTAAATAAAAGCAGTTACACTGTTATATATAAGAGTTACACCCTCTAGAAATAGGAACCAGTGGCAGACACCATTATTATGAGCTGTTGCCACTTCCTAAAATCAAAACAAAACATCTTGACAATGGCAAATGTAAATGTAAAAGTAAAATTTTATTCGGTCATTGACCAGCAAATACAAATAACAATCAAATCACAATAAATCATAATTAAACTTCACTATAAAAGCTTCTAAATATCTAGGACATTGATAACATAATTTCAAAACCATTAGAAGCGAGAAGTATAAGTATTTGTTGTGATTGTTTGGTCGTTTATGCTACTGAGTGGTTTTAATTTTAGTTTTATGGTGGTTTGGATGCTTTTAAGTTGTATGAATATAAAAAGCCCAACATATACAAAAGAAGGAAAGGAAGAGAGGGGAGAGAAAGGGAAGAAGGAGAGAAAGGGGGGAAAAATGTAAGTAATATATAACATTATACACTTCTAGTATTTCTCTAAGACATTAAAATCTAATTTCTATTATAAATGACAAAAAGATAAAATATAGTTGTTATACACAAAATGCAGGTGCAGAAGACAAGACAAGGGCCATGTAACGCAGTCCCTATCTGACTCCAGTGTCTTCACAGTTGTCTATCAATGTCCGTCAATATTTCAGTTTCTTCTTTGCATACAATGTAACAAATTTTTGTCACTTTGTATACAATACTAGGTATCTGACAATTCAAAAGGTTACAAACAAATGAGGTGTCTGAACATCTTGAAAATTTTTCCAGAAGAGGGGTAATCAGTTGAAGCCGAGTGTCTTTATAAAATTGACAGTAAAGGAAGATATGTTCAAGAGTTTCAATATCTCCTTCATCGCAGGGGCAGAGCTGTGCTTTGAAGGGAATTTTCTTGAACCTCCCTTCCAGAACTGCTGAGGGGAGGGCATTAAATCGAGCAAGAGCGAAAGCTCTTCTAAATTTAGGTAAGGTGACTTGAAACAAGTATGAAGCAGGTTTAGAAGTCAAGATTTGTCTGTTAATCAAAATATGACCAGGAAAGGCAGCAGTCTCTGTCTGGCCTTCAATATCAAGCAGTCTTTGTTTTATAGCTAGTTTAGCCTGGTCAAAATTTAATTTCAAAATAGAATCCCTTGATAGACCCAAAGTTGTCAGTTTCTTATTTATGGCCAATTCCCAAGAGGATTTGTAAGTATCTACCAAAATAAATTTGGTTAGTCCACCTTGCTTTTTATTTAATTTGAGCCAATAGAATAAAATATAAATCCACATACTTGTTTCAATTTTACTGACTCCAGCCTCTCTCCTCAATACCGCATTTGGAACACTACAACCAACTTGGAAAATTTTCCTTAGGAAATTTGTTTGTATACGTTCCAGAGGCAACAAATCATTATAGGGTCCTAGCTGAGTACCATACAACAGTTGTGATGTAGCCTTAGCCTGGAAGAGTTTGATTGCAGCAGGGATAAATTGGGCTCCTTTGGAAAAAAAGTACTTTAAGATGGCATTTGCTGTTTTTTGAGCATTTTTGAAACAAAATCTAGGTGAGCAGATCTGTTCCCTGTGGCCTGAAATACAATCCCAAGATATCTAAAGGATTTAACCTGTTCTATAGTTTCTTCCTCCAGTTTCCAATTTCTTCTCCTTAGTTGTTTAGAGAATGTAATGATTTTAGTTTTAGAGTGATTTATTGTTAATTTTTCTTCAACACAATAATGGGCTAGCGATCTTAAGGCTCTCTTAAGTCCAATAGAAGTCAGAGATAGAATGACTACATCGTCTGCATATAACAATAGATTGACATGTCTATTTGCAATTTTAGGAGGATGGAAAGAAGAATCACTCAATGAAGGAACTAGGGAGTTTATATAATAGTTAAACAAAATAGGGGCGAGAACACACCCTTGTCTAACTCCAATCCTAACTTGAATTTCCTTTGACATATGTCTTAATAAACTACACCTCACTCTCAGGCGGTTATTTTCATGCAATTTGACAAGTAACAAAAGTAATCGTTTGTCTATTGAGCTGTTCATAAGTTTGTCCCACAGTCTAGATCTGGGTACAATGTCAAATGCAGCTTTGAAATCTATGAATGCAGCATGGAGCGGAATACCCATTTGCAGATATTTCTCTGTCAGGTGTTGCAACACCAATGCATGATCAATCGTTGATCTTTCAGCTCTAAATCCTGCCTGTTCTTCATTCAGTATATTCTCTGTTTCTAGCCAGTCCATTAATTCAGTTTGTAGATGTTTAGCATACATTTTGCTAATTTGGCTTAATAAACTAATTGGTCTGAAGTTCGATGGATCATTTTTTTTGCCTTTTTTATATATGGGAATTATAATGGCAAGGCCCCACTCTGGAGGAATCATAGCTGATCTGTCTATTGCAGTGAAAAGTGTAGATAACACAGGTATCCACCAGTCTAAATCATTTTTTAGGACTTCACTAGTAATAAGGTCCACACCAGGGGCCTTTGCAGGTTTAAGCTGGCTGACTTCCAAATGTGAGACTGGTGGCCAGCAAGGTAAAGTGGAAGCATTCAACCTGGGGTCTTTGAATGGCTTTTCAGAGTTATCATATAACCTTGCAAAATAATTTTCCCAGGTCTCAGCTGGAATTTGAAACAGGGGATTATTTATGTTTCTTGGGAAGGATGGATTTACCTCCTTCCAAAAAAGAGTGGGATTATTTGCACTAGCTGCTGTTATTAATTTTTCCCATGAAACTTGCATAGCAGCCTTTTTTTAAAAAAAATCTAATCAACTGTTTATATTGTTTCTTTAATTTCAAAAGCTCTGCTACACTGCAAGCGAGATGGTTGGCCTTATATTGTTTAAACTTTTGCTTCAAGAATGACCATGCCTCTCTACATTCCAATTTGAACCAGCTTTGCTGTTTTTTTAGTCTTTGTCTATTAGTATTATTTTTAGAGGCGATTAATAAAGGTTGGATATTATTAATTAAATTATTGAAACTAGTTAGTATTTCTTCGTCTTTCTTACTATTGATGATATTGCTGTGGAGACTTGTAATTACTTGTTGAGAGACTTGGTGAGGGTCTCTGCAATTGATGGAGTCCATTTAACACGTGTGGGTCCAATTTCGAGAGGCATACTCAAGTTTTGGTTTGTTGGTAGAAACAAATTATCAAATGAGCTAAGATTTAACAGTAATGGAAAATGATCACTTTCTGGGCGATTAACTATGGTGAATTTATGTACATATGGAATTAGAACTATAGTAATCCCAACATAATCTAACACTGACGGTCTAACACCCGCCCAATGAGTGTATTCAGCTGGATAGTCGTCATTTGTGAAGCCATTCAAGATCACCAAATTTAGCTCTGCAAAAGTTCTTAATCAGCACAGACCTCTATAATCACAGCATAAATTTTTAGATCAGGGGTAGGCAACCTTTCCCCTTTAAGGGCCGAGGGACTTCAGCTCCCAGAAGCCTCAGCCATGTTGGCCTATAGTCCCATGTTGGCCAATAGCTCCTGAGATTCTGGGAGCTGAAGTCCTTTGGCCCTTAAAGGGGAAAGGTTGCCTACCCCTGCTTTAGATTGACGTGTTAGCAATGGTGGTAAAGGAATATATGTAGGTAATTGACAATTGAATTTGGAAGAAATTGCAATATCATTGGCCCCAATTCTAGCATTTAGATCTCCTGTCAGGATGATGTGTATTATCGGATCTAAATCCATAATGTCTTTGATAAAATTATTCAATTGGTCCCATACTGATTTTATCTTGATTTGGCCCTGTAGAGGTGGTACATAGACATTAATTAAACATAATAAACTATTTTTAAATTGAAGCAAAAAAGCTAGTGCAATTTGATCTAGAGTAAGTACTTTAACTATCTGTGTTTGTAATGAAGTAGATACTAATATACTTTTGCCAGGAACTGCATCCAGTACTATTGCTTTAAAGCCATCTACATACAGTTCTTCTGCTACCCATGTTTCTTGAAGTAAAACAACATCATGGTGAGTAATAAATGACATGAAAGAAGGATCATTACATCTAGCTTTCCATCCAGCGATGTTCCAGGAGATGAGGGACAAAGAGGGGAAAGGCCTAACTAATGGCAGTCAATCATTCAAATTCAATAGAGATGTAAGAGAATTCACCTCCTTTAGGCCATTATCTGTTGTTTTCCCAGTTTCTAATGTAGGACTGTTAGTGTTAACTGTTCTTAAGTTAATGTGAGCTGTCATTTTAGTATTTTTTGACTCAATCTGTGAAGTATTCCTAATTTCTGTACTTAAATCTCCTGTATTACTGATCTTCATGTCTGATAATCTGTTGTTCTGTTTGTCCGGAGACAAAGGCGGTATAGATAGACTAGAGCGTCTCCTTTTTTTATTCTTGTGTTGAGATGAGGCACAAGATTTTGGCAATGGTGTTAAGGGCTGGTGCATCCAGTCCTCCTTGCAATTTGGAGAAAATTGAATTAGAGGTAACAAGGTGTAGTTTAACTCAGTTTGAGAATATTTAGGGAACATAGATCTAGGAATTAACTGTGAGACCTCTTGATTAGCTATTAAGCTATTTGATGACTCCTTCAATGAGGGTGAAATATCAAGTATTGGACATGAAGAAGGTAACAGTTCTTGGATAGTTTTAGTAGTATTAGTAACAGATCATAGTTTTTCTTTTACATTTTCCAATTTGCATAGTATTTGTTTTTGCTCATCTGAGGTAAGTGTATTAAACATTTGAACAAGTTCTTCCTTGTCTTCTGGTAAGTTATTGGATAATTGCATCAGCTCCCTAACCTCTTCCTTAATATTATAGTTCTTATTTGTAATATCCTTCCTATTTCCAGAACTCAATAGAGGTTGAATTTTAGTATTGTATAGGACTTGAATTGGAATAATTGCAAATCTTTTTAACAACCTTCTACTATCAAAGATCAAATCTGGAATCTTAGAGTCTTTGAAAGTCAGGGCAATTCTCATGGTTCTATTTTTTGTAGGGAGCCAAAACATTTCAATATGGTCGTTGTTAGACAATTTCCTTCTTAAAAGAAGAGAGAGTGAATGAAGAATCATTCTTTTTTTGTGCCATTTCCCATTGTTTTGATGATTAATTGTTATCTGAAGAACAATCTTATTTTTTAGAGGAATTAACTTATTTTTAGTAGGAATCTTTTGGACTGGATTGTGTATTACTTCCTTAGAGTGAAGAAGTCCTTGATTAGGGTACTCAATTAAGACCACAATTCTCTCTCTTTTAGTTATTGGTTTTGATTTTTCCACGAGAGTCCTTATCCCATCCAATTTTTGATTGATATTCGTAAGCTGTTCAAAGATTGCAATTACAGTTTTTGCTGTTAGTAGGCAGTTCTTAGCAACTAGATCCAAATCAGTCTTATCATTATTCAAAACTTTGGTTGTGGTGTTCATGTTGTGACCATTGCTTTCAATTGATATAATGTTTTCCTCTTCATAAGAAGAAAGATCAGAAGGGCTTATAGGTAAATTAGATGTGAGGTCAATTGAAGTGTTTGCAGCTTCTTTAGATTGGAATAGATCCTCCATTTTTAGTTGTTTTAAAATTGATGCTGCCATAAGTAATTCTGGATTGTCAGAGTTCTTGTGTAGGTGTTTCCTTGCATTTTTACATCTCTTAGTATTAGTATGAACATTCCCTTTAGAAGATTTCCTCTTCCTTTTATAATTGCTCTTCATTGTCGTCTTATATTATTGGATAATTAGCTCAATGATTAATTAGTATCCAAAGCGACACTAAAATATTGATAGAATAGAGCTAAATTGCAAATGAGAGCATATAATGATGAGAAATTGGAGTAAATAGGATTCTTATTCTAAATAGCAAAGAATGAGAGAAGTTTTACCGCCACAGGCCCTGTTATGAGAAATGATGAGTCCAGCTTCTTCCTTCCGTGGAACAATCACTATAGTCTTCTGCTGCTGCAGCCACCGCCGCCGGCTTGGAGAGGCTCACTGGGGCCTTATGAAGGCCCAGGTCTTCTGGAGTTCTCCTGGCCGCTTGCGCTGCTGCCGCTTGCTGCTGGCCGGGGGTGGAGGAGCTCTCGGGGGCCCAGGTGTGCGGGCTTACCCTCCAGCTGCAGCTGCCGCTGCCAGCTTAGAGAGGCTCGTTGGGGCCTTATGAAGGCCTAGGTCTTCTGGCCTTCTCCTGGCCGCTTGCGCCGCCGCCGCTTGCCACTGGCTGGGGGTGGAGGAGCTCTCGGGGGCCCAGGCGTGTGGGCTTACCCTCCAGCTGCAGCCACCGGCGGCGGCTTGGAGAGGCTCGTTGGGGTCTTATGAAGGCCCAGGTCTTCTGGCTTTCTCCTGGCCGCTTGCGCCGCCGCCGCTTGCCGCTGGCTGGGGGTGGAGGAGCTCTCGGGGGCCCAGGTGTGCGGGCTTACCCTCCAGCTGCAGCTGCCACCACCCTCTTGACAATGGGGATATCAAGACAGGGCTCCAACAAGTAGCCATTATATCTTCCATCTTACTCCAGGATAGCAAGAAATATAAGCACCGTGAAATAAAAATAAGTACTACTTAGGGGCTATGCAGACAGGCAGGAAAAGGTGACCTGAAACTGCCTTTTCTGTAAGCTGCAGCAACTGCACCACCTACCCTAAGGATGCCCTAAATGAGGACAGCGCAACTGCACTGGGGGGAGTCAATGCAGGAAGCAGAGGATCGGGGCCTCTGCTAGCACATACAGCAGACTTGATTCTCCCGTTTGCCGCCTCTTAATAGAGTGGCAAAAGGCCGCTCCTATTAGAGGCGGCAAAAGGCTGCCCCAAGAGCCTCTTCTCTGCCTCTTCCGGTGTAGCGCATGAGGACGCTACGCCAGGAGGATGTCCTGATGCCACGCGCCATGTGTAAGGTCACGTGGTGTCAGGACGTCTTTGGGGAGGGGTTGGGGTGGCCGGCATGCAGCTGCCCTTCCCCTTCCCTGCCTCCAACATGCTGCAAAGGGCCTGTCTGCAGAGGCCCATAGTTTATTGAAGTTTGGAATCCCTGTGCACCTGTTCAGGACCTGTTATAGGGTGGTATACAGTCTGTCAATTTGTCTGTACAAAGGTGACTGAAGTTCAGTATCCCTGTGTACCTGTGCAGGACCTGTCATACACCCACATATCATGCAAGGATTCACTGACCTCTGCTTCCCCCTAAGGAGTGGGTGAAGTAGACAGGTGCCACTGTCTGATTGTGCCACCCTTGGGGCAAAGGAACAGGTTTGTCAACTGAAAAGACACTCCATCATCCTCCACAAAACATGTCCCACACAGATCAGGGGGGAGGCTCTTTCATTCAAGAGAGGTTTGTGTGGACAGACTTGATACATGCAACTAGTGTTCATGCAAAGGACATGGTCAACAGGACACACAGACAAATGTTCCTCCAGGAGCTCCCCCCCAATCATGCCAGGAAGTGGTGTGCAGGTTTTATGCACACCTGCACAGAAGACATCACAAAAGCCTCTTTCATGCAAACTGCTGTGCATGCTGACAGCAGGTGTACATGCAACAGAATGCATTTATTGTCATAACAAGACAGTTGCTAGGGCGCATACATCGGGTTACAATTAGGGTTAGGGTTCTAATATTCAAGTGCACCTGCTCCAGTGCATCCACACCTGGAAGCATAGGGTGCTTTAAATTAAAGCTTGCATTGTAGGGCACATGCCCTTTATTGCTGAATCAATTTCTGCAGCACATGTGACAGTGCATTTATACAGCCGTTTTCTGGTGCATCAGTGTCACTGCATACATACACACATGCGAAGGTGTGCATCTTCACCCAAGGAGCGCATGTGTCATCTAAAAGCCATGCCTACAAGTCACCCTCAAAGCACCTCTTTTTGCCCATTGGCATTGCCTCTTAGGGGGGATACAGATGGACAGCCCTGGGCTGCCCCAGGAAGCAGGGGATCGAGGCTGAGGCTGCAAGATACCTCGGCCCCAATCCTCCCTTTTGGCACCTGGGAAAGGAACGCCAAAATGCCACTCCTTTCTCAAGTGGCAAAATGGGCACCAGAAGAGCTGACACGCAGTTCTTCTGCATCTCTTCCGACACAGCACATGAAGACGCTGCGCTGGGAGGATGTTTTCATGGCGCACCCCATGCGTAACAGTGTGTGACCTGATGACATCCTCAGGGAGGGGTTGCAGCTCCCCCTCTCCTTCCCTGCCTCCAAGATGGCACTTTGCGCCATCTGCAGAGGCTCTTAGTCACCAAACAGTAGGCAGATTTGACTAGGCAAAAGGAATGAAACAGGTGAGTGTCTGATAGATTTTTGTGAAGCCAACAACCTATTAATTGCAAACACACTTTTCATACAGCCAAAGAAAAGGCTATACACATGGACATCACCAGATGACCAACACAAAAACCAAATTGATTAACATAATTAGAAGTAAAAGACTTCCGGTCAGCGAAAAGAGGCACGAGGAGTGTTTTGGTTGGGGCTGTGCCAAAACTTCTCGTTTGGAAGCAATTTTCTCCAAGTATTTTTATTTCCAAATTAATTATCTTGGAGACAAAACTCCCTTGGCACAGGGAGTTCATAGGGACTCTCATACAGGCTCGATACCTGCCTTGGAACAATTCCATCTCTGCTGAAAACCAGAGGGCAGAAAACAGAGATGGTTTGGGAAGAGACAGAGGGAGCTGGGCGAACCAAGCCACTGACGAATGCCCTTTTGGCCTAGAAGTGCCGCCGCTGACTAATTTTAAAAGAAACCAGGCAAGCTTCATTTCAAGTTTGTTTACTGCTGTCTGGGATGTACCCGTATTTTCTGGCGTATAAGACGACCCACGCATAAGACGACCCCCCCATTTTTCCAGTCAAAATATAGAGTTTTAGCACCTCCGCCCTCATTATCCTTATATCCGGCGTATAAGACGACCCCCCAACTTTAGCCACAGATTTTGCAGGTAAAAAAGTAGTCTTATACGCAGGAAAATAAGGTATTTATAATTATATACAACATCAACCTTCTATAGTGGGGAAAGAACAGAGACCTCTTTAAGTGAGGATACAAAGCTGGAATTGCAACTTCCACTGTAGCTGCAGTAAAAGTAAAGGTAATCACTAGAAGTGAGGGAGTGGAATGTTAATTGCCAGCTGCATTCAAGCTGATTATTTTTGAAGAGTTGAAGATATATCCGAAGTAAATGGGAGTTAACAATTCATAATAACCCTAAATAAATTTATACAATTTATTAATTAGCTGCCAATTAAAGAGTGGTGGCGAAGTGAAGAGTAACAATAAGAAAGATTTAAGGGGAGAAAGGAGAGGAAGGTAGTAAACAAGAGAGTGAAGAAACAAGCAAGAAGGGAAATTAGGGAAAACTGCAGCTACATATAAATTAAAAACACTGGGGAGCAACTCTTCCCAGTCAAGAATTAATGAGAATCTCTTCTAAGTGAGGAAGCACTGTAGAAGTTTGTGGAGAAGTGTTGCAAAGTTTTGTAAACTACATATTGAATATTGGATATTAAACAAGGAATACTAAAGAAAACAAGAAAGAAAGGAAACAAGGTTTTTCTTTGTGTTGCTTTGCTTTTTCCCAATAAAAAGAAGGAGAATAATTCTAAGGAAAACAATTTAAAAGTTTGTGGTGCTGTTTTGGTTAATATGGAAAGGATGATTTAAAGCTCTACACTTCTGATTTTACAAGCATATAAGAAAATAATCTAAAGTTTTGAGGACTGCAGCTGTTGTTCTAAATTCAATTTGGATTGTTAAGGGAACTTCCTGAAAACTGGACATTTAATGATAAAAAATTAATCTGAATTATTAGAATATTTGACTCACTTGTTTGATTTGTTCATTTGGAAGACTCAAGGACAAGGTGCACCACACAAAATAATGATAAAAGGACAATGTTGAAAAAATAGGACTATATCTTGTAAGAGATTGAGACAACAACAACCATGAATAGCAGAGCAGCCTTGGCAGTAAGAGCAGCTGCATATTCACAAAGAAGAAACTCGTCAGAACAATTCTAAATTATTGATGAAATCAAAAGATTAACAGCTGAAATGGAGAAGAATGGGAGAGAAATGCAAAGAAATCTGAAACAGGAAATGAAGGATTTGAAGAAAGAGTTGAAGCAAGATATAAAATTGGAACTGAAAACAGAACTAAAAGGAATCAAAGAATCCCTTGAGAAAGTGGTAAAAGTGATAAATCAAGTCATTAAAAGAATAGATAAAATAGAAGAGAAATCACAAACCTTGGATGAAAGAACAACAAGGATAATTCACCAACAAGAAATACAACTTGATTTGAAAGCTTTAGAAGAATTGAAGCAAAGAGAGAATTAACTAAAGATAAGGGGACTAAAAGAGACGAAATATGAAAATCTTTATGAATATCTAGTTCCAGTACTAGCCGATTTTATGGAAATTCCATATCAAGAATTTATGAAAGAGGTAAACAAAACTTTCAGAGTTAACTCCCAAATAGCAAAGGAGAAAAACCTCCCAAGGGATGTTGTCATTTCTTTTGTGAGAAAAAAAGTGAGAGACAAGATATTATTTCTAAGTTATGAGAAGACATTACAAGTGGACGGGAATGAAAGCAAAATTTTTAAAGACATCCCAAAAATAATATTAAAAAAAGAGGGGACTACAGATTCATTACATCTAACTTAAGCAAAAATAAGGTCCTATACAGATGGGAAAAATTAGAGAGAATATCTGTGACGTGGAACCAAAAGTGGTTAAAATTAACCACAGTACAAAGAGCAAAAGATTTCTGGAGAAAATTTGGAAAACAAATTGAAAGTAGAAAACCAAGAAAGGAAAGAGAATTAGAAGATGACCAAGGACAACAAAATGACCAAGACCAACATAATGAAGAAAACAAAGAGGAGATAAATGAAACAGAAGCAGAAACTCAAGAAGATCGATGATTAAGTGACCAAGAAGATAGCCAACATTCAAACAGCAAGGATGAAGAAGTAGTTTACTTGTCAGAAGAAGAAACAGCATCAAGACTAAGTAAAAAGGTAATTAAAAATATAAGATAGGAGATATATATTTCCTCAAAAAAAAAAAAAGGAATTATGAATAGAATTCAAAATCAAAATGCTAGAAGGAAAGATAACATATCTTATTTTGGAACATAAAAGGATTAAATTCACCTATAAAGAGGAAAAAGCTCTATCATTACCTAGAGAAATTTAAAAATGAGATGGTGTGTCTGTGAGAGACATATATAAAACAGAAAGATATAAGATTATTAAAGAATAAAAAACTAAGAAATGAATTTATATCATCCTCTCAAAAAAGAAAAAAGGGATAGTAATTCATGTTAACGATTCAATTCTGGCTAAAGGAATCTTTAATGATGAGAAGGGACAATATTTGGGAGTCAAAATCCTTATTCAAAATAAAAAATAATGTTAGTTGGGGTTTATGGTCCCCAGGGAAAAAAGGAAAAGTATTATCAGCATTTATATAATATTTTGTTAGAATTGAATTATAATATAATGATCATGATGGGGGACTGGAATGCTATCTTAGATCCTGATTTAAATAGATCTGTCAAAAAAAAGAAGGAAAAAAAAACCCAAGGCAAACTCCCTCAGACTTTTTTTAAGTTAATGAAGAACCTTAATTTATTGGACATTTGGAGACACCTGTATGGGGATGCTAAAGACTTTTTTTTTTGCAGACAGACATAAAACTTTTTCAAGAATAGATTTTTTTTCTAACTACTAAATCATTGTGTACACAAATTGTAAAAATGGACATATTCCAAAGTGTCTCTCTGACCATAACCCCATCATTTTGAAACTTAAAAAACCTAAATTAAATTATAATTGGTATCTCAATGAAAAACTGCTTCAAAACTCAAAGATACTGGAGAAAGCTAAATGAACATTAAAATGGTATTTTGAAGAAAATTTTGAGAAAGAAACAAATAATATAATAAGATGGAAAGCTTCAAAAGCTGTAATGAGGGGTTTCTTTATTCAACAAAATATTGAACACAGGAAAAAACAGAAACAAAATTTTCAAAATATAATGGATGAACTGAAGAAGAAAGAAGAAGAATTACAAAAAAGTCCCTTGAATTCAAAGATAAATAATGAAATTAAAATTCTACGAAAGCAAATTTTGATTCTTTTGATGGAAGAAATGGAAAAGAAATTAAAATATCTCAGAATAAATGTATTTCAACATTCCAACAAACCTAGGAGATGGCTGGACTATAAGCTAAGAGAGAAAAGGGGGAAAAAGACCATAACTAAGATTTGTGATGGCAAAACCAGCCATATGGAGCAAAGTGAAACAAAGAAAATGTTTTATAAGTTCTTTGAAAAAGTATACAACAAAGAGACAATGGATGATGATAAATTACATCAATATCTTGCCAAACAAATTTAGTAGAAATTACGGAAAAACCCGTGGCTGCAGGGACCAATGCTGGTGGAAGACGAGGCCACAGCCACCAGACTAGGCATCCCCAGCAACCAGGGCCGCTGCGGAACAGGCCCTCAGCCCAGACCGGACCAAGCCATGACCTCCGGACTCACTCCTTGGTTGCCACAAAGCTTGCCTGGCCAGAACAGGCCTCTCCTCGAAAGCAGCAGACAAGCGCCTCACTTTCCTGCTACTCTAAAATGGCTGCTGCCTCGTGGCAGCCAGGGGGCTTTATATCCCCTAAGTCTCGCTGGTGATCTCACAAGAAGCGAGACCACCAACGAGTGGGGATCCTAGAGGATCCCTTCCCCGATTGGCTGGGTGGTAGAGGAAGGGGCGGGACTTCCTCCCACCCAGCCAATCATACGTTCGGCGTCTTTTAAATGGGCTGGCGCAAATGAGAGCCCCTCCCGACGCATTGGGTGGGGTTCCTTATATGTTATCAGCCAAGAACTGGAAAATTAAGATGAAACCAACGATAGAGAACTGGACATTTAAACTCCTGGATTTGTTAGAAATGGACAAATTAACAAATGGAATGAGGAATAACTCCTAAAATGTGTACAAAGAAGAATGGGAGAAGATTATAGTATATCTTCAAAAAAAGTGGGGGGAAATTAGCGTTTTAGGAATAGAATCGGATTAGAGAACAAGATAATGAATGAAAGAATGTAATATATTTTAGTGATGACTTGTGTAGATAAGTGATACCAATGTCTTAATCATGATTTGAAAGGAAAATACTTTATAATAAAGGAAGGGTAAATAAGTTTGATTTAATTTTAATCTTAGATAATCAAAAAGAGTGATTATATCACAACCCCAGACATGCAGTAGGGAAGTAATGTGTTTGAGATGTTGGAATATTTTTTTTTTACTACATCTTTTTTATACTTTTTTTCTTTTTTCTTTTTTCTTTTCTTTTTCTCTCTTTTTTCTTTTATCATTTCTTCTTCTTCTTTCTTCACTCTATTTTCTATTTTATGTATGTGATATGTCTATGTTATGTATGAACAGTTTGATTGAATGTATATATTTTTATACTCTTTTTAAAACTCAATAAAATTATTTAAAAAAAAAACATAATTGGAAGTAAAAGATGGCAAAGCTTCATACTTGTTGCCAAGACTAGATCAGGTGCTGATTGTGGCACAGATCACAAGCTACTCATTTCAAAAATAAAACTCAAGAAGAGAACAAAACTAGTCATCATACTAATACACTTCCAAGAGACAAAAGGAAAGGGAAGAAACCATGGATGACAGATAAAACACTACAAGTAATAAAGGAAAGAAGAGAAACAAAACAAAAAGGAGATAGGAATAAGCTAAGAACCATGAATGCAACAGTACAACCACTAGTGTGCAAAGATAAGGAGAATTACTACAGTGACAAATGTAGAGAAATAGAAGATGGCAACAAAAAGCCCCCCATTGTCTGCTTCTCTAGAAGTTGCCTTTTTTATTGTATTGTATGTATGTATGTTCTTTGAATTGTTATTTTAATATTGCTCTAGTTTATTTTATTATTATTCAGAATGAGAGACCTATTCTGCAAGATTTGAGATATCAAGGGAAAGTTTAAACCAAGGACTGGGATGCTCTATGACAGGGGTAGGCAACCTTTATGAGCTGGGGGCCAGGTTGCTGTCCCTCAGACAATTGGGGGGCCGAAGCACCAAAAATAAATAAATAAATAAATAAAAATTTTAAATTTTATTAAAAATTAAAAATTAAAAAAAATATGCATGCACACTCTCTCAGCCCCAGAAAAGCCATGGCAAAACCCCTGTGGAGATTTTGCCAAGAAAACCCCAAGAACAAGTAATAACAACAATAATCAATATCATCATGGCAGGGGGCAGCGGGGGGGCGGTGGCGGCGGTGGCAGGACTGGCCTGGGGCCGGTCCAAAAGCCTCGGGGGGGGCGCATCCGGCCCTCGGGCCTTAGGTTGCCTACCCCTGCTCTATGACAATACAAATAACATAATTTGAGACCAGGAAGGAATAAAAAAACATTGGATGCAATATACAGAACTATACAAAAGAGATGACAAAATGAAGGACGCATGGTGCAAAAAGCCATATGAAGATGAACCCCAAATTGTAAAAACTGAGGTGGAAGCTGCAATAAAAGAAATGGCAAACACACACACACACACACACACACAATACAAGACTCCAGGAACAGATGATATACCAATAGAATGTTGGAATCCACACTGACAGAGTCAACTCTAGTACTAACCAACATATGTCAATAGATATGGAAAACAAAATGATGGCCAACAGATTGGAAGCAATCAATATACATCCCCATCCACAAAAAAGGAGACATAAAAGACTGCAGCAATTATAGAATCATAGCACTAATCTTCCATGAAAGCAAAATCATGCTCAAATTCTGCAACATAGACTCTAACCACACATGGAGAGAGAGAAATCTCAGAGGTCCAAGTAGGGTTCAGGAAAGGACAAGGCACGAGGGATCACATTGCAAACATATGATGGCTAATGGAGCACACCAGAGAGTTCCAAAAGAAAATCAGCACATGCTTTATAGACTACAGCAAAACCTTTGACTGAATAGATCAGGGGTAGGCAACCTAAGGCCCGGGGGCCGGATGCGCCCCCCCGAGGCCTTTGGACCGGCCCCAGGCCAGTCCTGCCGCCGCCACCCCCCTGCTGCCACCACCCACCATGATGATATTGATTATTGTTGTTATTACTTGTTCTTGGGGTTTTCATGGCAAAATCTCCACAGGGGTTTTGCCATGGCTTTTCTGGGGCTGAGAGAGTGTGCATGCATATTTTTTTAATTGTTAAATATATTTTTTATAATTTTTATTATTTATTTATTTATTTATTTATTTATTTTTGGTGCTTCGGCCCCCCGATTGTCTGAGGGACAGCAACCCGGCCCCAGGCTCAAAAAGGTTGCCTACCCCTGGAATAGATCATGAAAGGCTATGGAACGCCCTTAAAGAAATAGGAGTGCCAACACATCTGATAGTCTTAATGAGGAATCTGCACTCAGGACAAAATGCTACTATCAGAACACAGAGAAACAGAATGGTTCCCAATTGGCAAAGAAGTCAGACAAGGCTGCATCCTATCACCCTACCTATTCAACCTATATGCAGAACATATTGTAAGGAAAGCAGGCTTGGACATGGAAGAGGGAGTGAAAATAGGAGGAAGAAATGTCAACAATCTGAAATATGTTTATGACATCATAATACTAGCAGAGTACTTCACAGAGTACTTAGCAGAGTACCTGGAACACCTACTAAGGAAGATCAAAGAAGAAAGTGCAAAGACAGCCTTACTGTTGAACATAAAGAAAACAAAAATAATTACCACGGAGAACTTAGAAACATTCAAACTAGACAATGAGGGTTGCCACATATTGAGATCAACACAAAGGCAGTGAACAACAAACAACAACAACTTGCACTGTTGTCAATAAACAGCTACTATTGTAGGCTTCCTAATACTTTAGGTACATCTAGAAGGGAACTTTGCAGCTGTCTACCTCATTCCAAATGTTGGACAATCGTAAATAATAATAATAATAATAATAATAATAATAATAATAATAATTTTTATGCCGCCTCTCTGCAGCGCAATCGAGGTGGCGTACAGCAGATTAAAATAACATTACAGGTTAAAACAGTCAAACAACCCCTTCTCTAACCCACCCACCCCTTAAAAATATATTAAACTGTAACAAGATTAAAATACAAAATAAAAGCAAACAATACAGTACAAATAAATAGCAACTTAGCAACAAAAGAGCTGGAATCATTGTCATCTCCTTATACTTTTCTTTGGTCCGGGATGTTATTCAGGGAAGGCCTGCTGGAAGAGAACCGTCTTTACTGCTTTTTTAAAGCAGTCAAGAGTAGTAAGACGGATCTCATCCAGCAGGCCATTCCATAATCTGGGGGCGGAGGCAGAGAAGATCCTCTGGGAGGTCACTGACAGTCTGGTTTTTGTAGGCTGTAACAGGTTCTTCCCAGAGGACCAAAGTGCCCAGGGAGGATCGTAGGGAAGGAGGCGGTCCCGAAGATAAGTTGGACCCAAGCCATGTAGGGCTTTAAAGGTCAAAACCAACACCTTGTACTGTGCTCGGAAACTAATAGGCAGCCAGTGGAGAGATTTCAGCACTGATGTAATGTGCTCTCCCCTAGATGTACCAGTAAGTAACCTGGCTGCCATATTTTGAACTAATTGAAGTTTCTGAGTTAAGCACAAGGGTAGCCCCGTGTAAAGCGTGTTACAGAAGTCCAGACGTGAGGTTACCAGAGCGTGTATCACAGTTTCGAGATCCCTACTTTCCAGGAAAGCTGGCGTATCAGTCGAAGCTGATAACAGGCACACCTGACTGTAGCATTCACCTGACCTAACATTCACCTGTGAAGCGACGAATCTAGGAGTACTTCCCCAGACTGCGAACACAGTCCTTGGAGGAGAGTGTGACTCCATCCAGGACTGGGAGTTTTATTTCCGGACCTGGTTTTGGGCCCGTGACTATTAGTACCTCCGTTTTGTCTGGATTCAATCTCAATCTGTTTTTCCTCATCCAGTCCATTACCGCTTTAGGACAATCATTGAGAGGAGAGATGCCATCTGAAGTCTGAGCTGACGACTGGGTCATGGAGAGATATATCTGGGTGTCGTCAGCATACTGAAGACACCGTGCTCCATGCCTCCGAATGATCTCTCCCAGCGGCTTCATATAAATATTAAATAGCATTGGGGACAGGATGGTGCCCTGAGGGACGCCACAATTAAGCTCTATTTTGGAAGAGCAACTGTCCCTGAGCCTCACCCTCTGGGATCTGCCCGAGAGGAAGGAGCGGAACCACTGCTATGTACAGACAATCATTTTTTTCTTTTCTTGATTAGATTAAAGGTGCTCCAAAAAGGCATTGATTAACTTCCTCCCATCTTAAAAGGTTATTTCCAGATGTGGTGAACCTTCCAGAGAGAAGGATAGTACACTCACCATCTCCTTTCAAACTAGGTGACTTTGATATTGTTCACTATCAGGTTACATAGGAACTTGAGCATGTATGCTTAAGCATAGGAATACTACATCTCTTCCAGCCTGCACTGGACCTGCACAGGAATCAAATCAATCCAATTATAAACTGTTCCCCTGATCCTCCTATCACCAAGACAATATGTAGCAAGTGAAAGAAGGTGTTCCCTATAGCCAGTTTTAAGAACCTACTCAACCCATCCAGCTATTGATTATAGAAGGGTACACAGGTCTGCTGTTGTGACAAAAATACTGGCAAAGAAGGGCAGTATTAGTTTTATGTTAAAGGTCACCCACCAGATTGATTGGCTTGACAGTATTCACAAGAGACATGATGCCAGAATCCATGGCCATGATTGGTGTGGTTTATTGGAAAGAATGTATGTATCAAATATTGAAGTGTATTGAATACTAAAATGTATGCATACCTCATGTATGGGCTCTGTGTATGGGAAGTAGAAGGAATGGGCAAATGGCAGGGGGCAAATACTAAGCAGAGTGAAGAGATTTATGGTTTGATGACTCTGTCCTTCTGTGATCTGGTATGTAGAGGGTGCTTATTTTCCTTTTCCTTTATGGCAGTAGAATGGTAATACAGGGGGAAACTGTGGGTGAAATAAATGGAAAGAAAGAACTATTAGAATTTGCTTTGATCAGGAGCAAAGGTTGGGCACCAACAGTCAGAAAAGGGGACTGGACAGTTTGAATTCTAATGCTATGATAAAAGGAAGAGACCCACAGTTTTGACAAAAACACTCTACTGGTGACTTCTGTCCTAATGCCTGAAATAAAAGTCTTTTGTTTTCTATCACAATAAGATGTTTTCCTGGTTATTGGGAACTGAGTCCATAGTTTCTGACACACAGTGCCCTCCTTCATTTCTGTTTGTCCCAGAAGGCATTGGGGCAAACATACTGCAAGTTTTGATATAGGAGAGTGGATTTTCTGAGCTCTTTTTGGCTTTTCAGAATTAGGGCTCACATATGCCTTTAGGACAGAGTGAATTGCAGAGGGGGCATAGCTATTGGATTACTTTTCCTTTTTGAAAAACATACTTTCATGGGAGGAGAAAAACAGAGAAATCAATATTATCAGGCACAGTGACAAATTTATGTTTGTGACTGATTCAATGGGTGCTAATAGTGTTCTTTTGTTAGTAGTTTATATCCTTGTGCTAAAGAGTAATGTTGCAGTTCCAAAGGAGAGAGAATGAAATGACTTTTCTTGAAACCAGAAAAGATACCAAAGATATTATCCACTATTGCTTCACTTTTACTGCCAGCTTCATTTTTCTCTGCAGAAATACTCTGAGAGTCCATACTGATAGAGTTCTGTTATTGTCAATAATGGTTTGCAATTCCACAGGTTTAAATGCCCAGTCTTTTAGATAGAAAGGTTTAAGTGGTTATAAGGAGAGAAAAAAGAATGTTTGGCTCAAGAGGTTCTCATAAGTTTACTGCCTTGGCCAAATAGATTTGAGCTTCTATGAAACAGAGAAATGATTTGAGGATCCATTTTCTTATTTAATATATTCACATCCCATATATTTTCATTGGAAATCAGGAACTCAATGGCCTGTTTTTAAATCAATTTAACCAGTCTGCACTGAACTGAATGCGAGCTGGACTGAATGTAGATAGAGACAGTATTTGTCTCCAGATATCTGTACACTTGTGGGCTCACACTGTAATCTGCAAAAGGAAAAACAACGTGTTCAGTAATGTTAGAGATGGGGAGATATTTCCAGTTTGCTTTATCCCACATTTTAATTATGTAAGCTTCAGTAAATTCTGATTGAAAATTATTTGAAGTAAAATTCTCTTCCCATTTTTTCAGATGAGCAAATCTGTATATTTAGTTTCCTCTTCTTGTTGTGTATCTTTCAGGTCATTTCCATCTTATGGTGACCCTGGGGCAAATCTATAATGGGGTTTTCTTGGCAAAAATTGTTTAGATAGGGTTTGTCATTGCCTTCCTCTGAGGCTGATAGTGTGTGACTTGTCCAAAATCACCAAACAGGCTTCCATGGCTGAGTGGGGATCTGAACCCTAGTCCCCTGTGGTTCTAGTCCAGTGCTCAAACCAATGCACCATGCTGGCTCATTTTCTCTTACATTTGTAATTTGTGAACTTTGGTAAACTCTGATGAAAAAACAAGGAAACACACAAAAAAGTGTTTACAGTTTCTTAGGTCAAAGTGCACATCTTTGTTAAACACATAACATTTTTGCACAATTTCTAAAACAAATATAAACATAGATACTTTCAGTCATTAACAGGTCCTTCAATGTGACTATTAGAAAAAAGGCACACAATAATATATACAAATGTATATCCACGGTCAACCCATTATGAATTCATATTAACAAATACCCCACAAAATGTGATAGTTTATTTTTCATCCAGGGGAGGCAAATGTAAAAGAAATAGGCCAGAATCCAACGCATTTTACCATCTATTCAGTGGTGTACCCATAATGACCAGATAATAAGTAGAGAAGTTGGTATTCTTTTATCACATTGCCGTTCACTGGAAAAGCTGTAGATTTTCTTCCCATGTTGAGCAGATTTTCCATTTTTGATTATTCATTTGGGAAAAAAAGTTTCATCTATGCTAGCCAAAATAAACAGTCATCTTCTCCCAGCTGAGACTGTGATTGGGATCAAATCAACTGCACTCTTTCCCATTCTGTATTCATATAGGCAAACACCTTTTTACAGTCTTATTATTGCTTTCAGCAACCCTGCCAGTCAAATAAAGTTCAAGAAGTGCAATGTAAAAATACACCTCCATTTTACTGTATGTGATCATATATAAGTCTAGAAATTTTAGTCAAAAAATTGACACCCAAAAACCTGGGTTGATTTATCCACGGGTCAATGTAAGTACTAAACTTTAAATCTCAGCAAAAAAGGAACCATCCCCTGGTGAAAGGTGAGTGCTTAATCCCTTCTTGGAGCATCCAAAAGAAGCATCAATCCCCTCTATTATCTCATCCAGCTAGCCTTTAAGGTGAACACAAACAGTTATGCCTGTCAAAAAAATTTAAGTTCTTTAGCATCAATTTCCTTTGCTTCATCCTTTAAATTCTGTGTTACATTAAGCTAAGTTTTAACTTTGACTTATCCACAGATCATATCAAAATCCATAATTTTCACCCCAAAACATACCCTCAACCTACACATGAAGTCGATTTATAGTTGAGTATATACGGTATGTATTAGTTTTCATCCCACCTTCCTTTAAGAAGCAGAAGGAGAGTTACTGGTGATTTCCTTGCCCACTCCTGACAAACATTTTTATTCACAGAATAAACCTGTGAAGTAGATTAGACAAAAGATAACTATTTTACGATTACTCTGATCTCTGTGACTAAGGCTGAAACCAGACAAAATCTTTGAGCATCTTTAGTTCATATAATCATAGAATCATAGAATTGGAAGAGACCACAAGGGCCATCCAGTCCAACCCCCTGCCATGCAGGAACACCAAATCAAAGCATCCCCAACAGATGGCCATCCAGCCTCTACTTAAAGACCTCCAAGGAAGGAGATTCCACTACTCTCCGAGGGAGTGTGTTCCACTGTCGAACCACCCTTACTGTCAGGAAGTTCCCCCTAATGTTGAGGGAATCTCTTTTCCTGGAGCTTACATCCATTGTTTTGGGTCCTAGTCTCTGGAGCAGCAGAAAACAAGCTTGTTCCCTCCTCAATATGAAATCCCTTCAAATATTTAAACAAGGCTATCATATCACCTCTCAACCTTCTCTTCTTCAGGCTAAACATCCCCAGCTCCCTAAGTTGTTCCTCATAGGGCTTGGTCTCCAGACCCTTCACCATTTTAGTGGCCCTCCTTTGGACACACTCCAGTTTCTCCACATCCTTTTTGAATTGTGGTCCCCAGAACTGGACACAGTATTCCAGGTGGGGCCTGACCAAAGCAGAATAGAGTGGCACTATCACTTCTCTTGATAAACACTATACTTCTACTGATGCAGCCTAACATTGCATTGGCCTTTTTAGCTGCTGCATCACACTGTTGACTCATGTTCAACTTGTGGTCCACCTGGATTCCTAGATCCCTTTCTGTTGGGGTGTATTAAAAAATATCACAGCAGAGTTGTGGAGTCAACAAAAATAGAGCTTTACTTCAGCAGAGTGTAAGGCAAAAAATAAGCAAAGCAAAAACATAGCATAATAGCCAAGTACATATACAATGCAGAAAAAAAAAACATAATATAACTTCCTGCAAACCTGAAGTACTATAACTCCTTAGCAAGGAGAAACAAACTTACATCCCAACAATATAAAAAAAACAACAGGCTTTTGACCGGCATGGACAGTAATACACTCTCTAACACTCAAGCAAACTCCCAATGCAGTTATACTCTGCTAAGTGGCTATCCAGACCACCTGGCCTAATTGGCTAACTGCATCATTAATTGCTAGAGCTGGCTTACTATCATGAACGTCACCTGCCACTTTGCTATACCTTCATCCAGTCACAACTTAGCAAACTGGCATACCCTGACACTTTCACACGTAGTCTCATTCAGCCAGGTGTCCCCCATCGTATATCTGTGCTTTTCGTTTTTTCACCCTAAGTACAGTACCTTACATTTCTCCGTGTTGAATTTCACTTTGTTAGCTTTGGCCCAGCTTTCTAGTCTGTTCAAGTCATTTTGAATTTTGATCCTGTCTTCTGGGGTATTAGCTACTCCTCCTAATTTGGTGTCATCTGCAAATTTGATAACTATGCCCCCAATACTGCCATCCAAGTCATTAATAAAGATATTGAATAGCACTGGGCCCAGGACAGAGTCCTGTGGCACAGTTGCAGAGGACTAGTTGCAGAGAGACCCTGGTTGCAGAGGCCCAGTGGATTGAGAATAGGACTGGGGTTGCATATGCACTGCAGAAATAATGCAGTTTGACACCACTTTAATTCCCATGGCTCAATGCTATGGAATTCTGGGATTTGTAGCTGTGTGAGGCATTTAGCCTACTCTGTCAGAGAGCTCTCATGCTACAAAAAACTACAAATCCCAGGATTCCATGGCACTGAGCCATAGCAGTTAAAGCAGTGTCAAACTGGACTATTTCTGCAATGCAGATGCAGCTAAGGAAGCCAGTAAATCAGGGTTCCAGTCATGGACACCCACTGGGTGACTGGGCAAATCACATTCTCTCCACCCAAGAGGAATGTAATAGCAATGTCCTGATGAGGAATCTGTACTCAGGACAAGAGGCTACTGTCAGAACAGAATATGGATGGTTCCCAATTGGCAAAGGGATCAGACAAGGCTACATCCTTTCACCCCATTTGTTCAACTTGTATGCAGAACATATTATAAGAAAAACAGTCTTGGACACAGAAGAAGGAGGAATGAAAACAGGAGAAAGAATATCAACAATCTAAGATATGCAGATGACCCCATATACTAGCAGAAAACCTCACACACCTGGAACATCTACTAAGGAAGATCAAAGAAAAAAGTGCAAAGGCAGGCTTAATGCTGAACATAAACCCCCTCTGCAGACCAGGGCGTCGGGGATGCCCTGTTCCGGAGCACCGGCGGAGCTCAGCCTCCACACTGCAGCGCTCCTCCGGCGACTCTAAAAGGAGCACCAAATTGGCGCTCCTTTTAGATGTCAGGGAAAGTGCACCCTAAAAGCAGCGGGTGCACTTTCCCTGACTCAAACGCCACGGTGCGTCCGGTCACCGTGGTGTAAGGTCATCCCCGGAGCGCCGGCCGTGCGGAGGGCCGGCGACTCCGAGGGCGACCTCAGGAAGAGGAAGGGGTGCCGCTCGTGAGGCTGCCCCTCCTCTTCCGGGCCTGGAAGACGGCTCAATTAGCCATCTGCCGAGGCCCAAAGAAAACAAACATAATGACCACCTAGGACCTTCACAAGTTCAACGTAGACAGTGAAGAAATGGAAATAGTAAAAGAATTGGGATCATTGATAGAAATGGGGATTGCAGTCAGGAAATCAGAAGAAGACTAAGAATGGAGAAGGTGGCTATGAAAGAACTAGAAAATATTCTAAAATGCAAAGATATACAAGTCAGCACAAAAATTAGAATCATCCAAGCTATTGTGTTCCCTTTTACCATGTATGGATGTGTGAGCTGAACCGTTAAGAAAGATGGTAGGAAGAAAATCAATTCATTTGAGATGTGGTGCTAGACAAGAGTGCTGAGGATCCCATGGACAGCCAAAAGGACAAACAAGTGGATCCTAGAACAGATCAAGTTGGAAACTCCCTGGAAGCCAAGATGACCAAACTGAGACTGTTGTACATTGGATATATCATGAGAAGAGGGGACTCTTTGGAAAAAAAAAAAACAATAATGCTGGGGAAGTTGGAGGGAAGTAGGAAGAGAAGAAGGCCACATGCTAGATGGATGGACTCTATTAAGGAGCTCACAGGTATTAAGGGGTTGCAGGATTTAATCAGAGCAGTGGAGGACAGGGGTCTTGGAGATGTCTCATCCATAGGGTCACCATTAGTTGAGATCGACTTGAGGGCAGTTAACAACAACAATGTTAAAGTTGATCTGAAGATACATAACAGCAACAGCTACAAATTCCTGGTTTCATTCCTGTATTCATTCTTCAGTAGGAGCAGAGAAAGGGCTAATATTTTTCTGCAAGACAGGCTGATTATAGTGATTGTTAGAAATTTATCTTTGCTTGAAAGAGAAATCAAAGGCTTAACACGTGGAAGGACGCATGGACCAACAGTGAAACAATGTTTGTCTCCATCCTCCAAGAAAATGAGTCCAGACTGTAGTGGAATTTGTGCTTTTCAGCTCTGAGGTCCAACACAGTATATAACTTGTGAAGAAAGGGCTTATATTCTAGGAATGCTGGATGAAACAATTTTTAAGACAAGAGATGATGAGGAAGCCTTGACTGTTTGCCACTGACATTCAGCCCAGTGAGAGGTGACATGAGACTGTCTGAAGAAGCAAGATTAAAGTAAACAGAAGGACATTTTGATTGACTTCTGCTTCCTCAAAGGAGGAGGAAAATAGAACAAACCCCAACAGTGAGACTGATAGTTGAAATTGAAACAGCAGTCTGGCTGAACCCATATGGTCCACCTGCAGCAGCAGAAAATGTAAATAAATAAGAAAACCAGCTTCCAGATGGTCCAGATCAACTAATGCTGTACCGGGAGCTAAGACAGTTACTTTATAAAAGTAACTAGTTCCCATTACTTGTCATTTTGTTTGTCAAATATGCTATTGTGGATACTAATCACATTTTTTTTAAAAAAAATGTGCTATGTTATTGATTGTAATTGGTTGTTTATCATGCTATCATTATTTTACATTCCTTTTAGGGATGGGCACTGATTAAAATTTATGAAAAAAGAATAAATTTGAAAACTTTTGGTCAAAATGCCTCTCCAAATGCCTCAGAATTCGTTTAAAAGCATATCTTAACATTTTTAAAATAACTAGAAAATGTTAGTTACATGACTAAAGTGTTATTGCTTTTTGCACTGTAATTTCAATTTGGTAATTTGAAGTGTAACCTGCTTGTTACAAAAAAGCAAGGCATCACATACAACGTGTTACTTCCTAGTTCTGATTGAACTCTGATATTGCTCCTACAGCCTTGTAAGCAGCTTCTGCCTGTTTTTATATTTCTCAAAGCCACTCACCACTGAATTTGATGGTAGGGATACAACATTTTCTGTGATAGGGAAATGCACCTTTTAAAAGATGGTTCACTTTAAAAGGGCCTAAGCAGACTGCCAGAAATAGTGCACATTAAATTGAGGCACTGCCCTGGCTCAGTGCTAGGGAATCATGGGAACTGTAATTTATTGTGGCACCAGAGCTCTCTGACAGAGAAGGCTCAATGTCCCAGAAAAAAAATACAGTTCCCATGATTGCCTCAATTTAATGTGCACTATTTCTGGCAGTCTGCTTAGGCCCTATGTTTTCAAGCTGAATCACATTTTTAGAAGCATGATTTGATTTATAAATAAGACACATGTACTAAAACCTGGTTTTCTTGCTGAGACACTTTTTCCTCCCTATGATTTCTTCCCAAACACCCCCATTGCTGCACTACTGTGGCCCGCATTGGTTTCAATAGGGGACAAGGAACTCCCTCATCTGCTGGAAATTACTCATCCCTGTCTTACATGAAGCTTGGAAGCCTGACTATTCCAAGCAAGATCAGCCTCTCTGTCCTTGAAGCAATGTAACCAACAGCATGAGGAATTCAAGAAGGAGGTGCTACAAAGCCTCCAAAAGGGATAGACAGATGAGAAACCACCTTCGGTGTTGTTCTTCTCTTAGCTGTCCTCCAGCATAATGAACCAAATTTCCAGTTGTTAGTTTACACTGTTCCAGCGTTGTTATGTATCCTGCCAAATTCACACATCTCTCACCTGTAAGTTGTCACAGCATGAAGTATCAAAACCCATCAAACGGCAGGTTTCCCACTGAAAATAGTAAGACATATGTACCCCTTTAACTCCTGCAAAAAGTGTTGTTTGCTCAATTTCGTCTGTCTCTTAAAACATTCAGCAGGGGGCCTAGCTAAGCAGCAGTCCTTTACAGTTGAAATATTTCACAAACTAGAGCAAATTGAATGTTTGCCTCTGGCAGATAACCTCTTATTGCTTAGTGTTCCCAGATTTTATATATAGAGGAAAGTGAAGGGAAAAACATTGCCCTCTGCAGTGTAGCTACTTGAGCATTTCTCTTATATTACGTGCTTAGCTATAGTGATGAACATATTCATTAGATTTCCAATTATTCATTCAAAATATTTACAGAATCACCTACTATTTTCCTGGTTACATGCCTGGTATTTACCTAATATTGAACTTTTTCATTGTATCTGTCAGAATTGTCCATTTATTTATTTATTTATTTATAAATCATCAGTGTCCATTTAGTTTTTTAGGGATACTTACAATTACAGTAATATACATTTAGTACACAGTCTTTTTGTCACACAGATTGGTCATTTGGGGGCTTTTGTAATTATGGTATCGCATAGGTTCTACTAAAGGTTGACACAAAATAGATTAATATTCTCTATTGGCAAGGTATATTCATTTTGGCAAGGTCTATTCAGCCCATGACCTGACATGCTGATATTATGATCCTTCCTGTAGTCTTGTCAAAGCTGTTTCCTGCTGGTACAGTGTGAAGTTCAAAGGTGATACCTAATGATAATGCTAGTAAGGTGAATATTGCTACATGTTATGGTCTAGTGGAGGGTTCAACAACAGGATTCCATTTTTGACTATATTCCTGTGACTTCTATAACTAGGTTTTCTAACCAATTTAACCAGATTTCTTGTCAAACAAATTTTTGTTTTCCACATTGGAAAAAAATAAGTTATTCCTATTGTGTATTCTAGTATCCCTATTAAACCTCTTATCATAAGATTGCATGACAATATAGACAAAAACCAATTTCGAAGCTTAAAAACACAGAAAAGAAAAAGAACAATTTTAAACCATGTAAAACACAGCTATACACATCCAGCATAAATTTACTTCAAAGCTCTATTCATAATCAGGTCTGCCTCCAATTTGGCTTGCATTGATGTGGAACCAAAGTCTACCAATTTAGATCTTGATTTGGAAAACTGGATTTCTAGTCTCCTTTATTGATTTGCTTTGGAGAAAAAAAAATGACTATAACTTCTTTAATTTTCATATATCTTAGGGTTGAAAAGAATATTTGAAAATATTGCTAAAATGGTTTTAAAGAGCACACGTTTTTCAAGTGTCAAGATACTCTGACAACAAGAATCCTGGACTGATGAAAATCTTCATTTATTGTCTGCAAAATTCTGTTCAAAATCCACACTGTATTTTGTGCATAAAACTGCATTCCTGTGCAAGAACAAAACAAAACAAAACAAAAAACAGCATCTTCTGTGTGGGAAATAATGTTTCAGTGAAGAAATATTAATTCCTGAACAGGAAATATTTTCTGCACAGGAAAAAGTGTAATTGAGAATTTGTTCTGAATAAATTTTGCACATGGCTGGCTTGCCTAGAAAAAAGCATTCTATGTACAAAAACCTAATATTTCTGTTTTGAAATATTACTTATTATGCAAAACATTGTGTTTTCTATGCAAACAACCATGTTCAGATCTGATGATGAACAAACCCAAATTACATACAGCTTTTTCCCCCCTGTTCAGAAAACAACTTTTTCTCTGCAGAAAACATTTTCTGCACTGGAATTAATTTTTCTGAATGGGAAATATGTTCCATGTGAGAAAAGCTCTTTCCTGTACAGAAAACGCTGTTCTCTGTGTGAAATAACCATATGCAAATTTTGCACAGAATAAATCTTAAATTGTGAATAGCCTTTGAAAACAGTGTGTTTTTTTTTTTTTTTTTAAAAATCTTGCAGCAATGAGTAATATTACTGAAATTACTCATTGTGATCTTTCAGAACAAACATAGGGCCTCGGCAGACGGCTTATTGAGCCATCTTGGAGGCCCGGAAGAGGAGGAGCAGCCACACGCACGGCGCTCCTTCCTCTTCCTGAGGTTACCCTCGGTGCTGCCAGCCCTCCGCACGGCCGGTGCGCCGAGGGCAACCTCCTGCTGCAGCGTCCTCACACGCTGCGGCGGAAAAGACAGGGAAAGTGCACCCTACATGTTTAGGGCACATTTTCCCTGTCTTCTAAAAGGAGCGCCAATTTGGAGCTCCTTTTAGGGTCGCCGCAGGAGCGCTGCGGTGCGGAGGCTGCGGTCCCGCGGCGCTTCGGACCAGGGCATCCCCGACGCCCTGGTCTGCATCCCCCCTTAGTGAAGAATTAAATCCCTAAAACATCTGCACATATTTGGAGTCACAGTAGGTCCTAAAAGGTAAAGGTATTTCCCATTGACAAGGTTGTCAAGTCGTGTCCAACCATAGGTGGCGGTGCTCATCTCCGTTACTAAGCCAAAGAGCCAGCGTTGTCTGTGATCATGTGGCCAGCATTATTACACAGAATGCTGTTTACCTTTCCACTGAAGTGGTACTTATTTATCTACTTGCATTTTCATGTTTTTGAACTTCTAGGTTGGCAGAAGCTGGGACTAGTGATGGGAGCTCACCCCATCATGCAGCACCCGGGCCTTGAACTGCTAACCTGCTGATCTTGCAACCAACTTGAGTCAGCATCTTAACCACTTGAGCCACTGCATCTCTAACACAATAGGTCCTACAGAGAGGATTAACCCAGCCCACTTTCAGACTGGTAACTCTAGGGGGGTTATACTGCGTGTGTATGTACTTTCAAGCCATCTATCAACTTATGGTGACCCCATGAATTTTATAGAGTTTTCTTAGCAAGAAACACTCAGTGGTGATTTTGTCTATTCCATTATATGAAATATAGCCTACAGTGCATGCTATCAGAGGTGGTTTTGTCAGTTCCATTATATGAGACATAGCCTACAGTACATGTTATTCACTGGTGTTTTCCCATCCAAGTACTAGACAGGGCTGACCCTGCTTATCTTGCAAGATCTGGTGCCTTTGGATTACAGACAACTATAAAATTCACTTTTCTTAAAGAAATGGAAAGAGTTTTTAAAAGTTGTTGACTGCTTAGTTTGGTAAATGATTGTCCCCCTATAGCATCAGTATGCTAAGTCTGTTAAAGTTTAATTAAGAGATATAATAATGACAATGGCAGTGTATTTTAAGAAACAGTCCATTTTCCCTTTCTTCTGCCAGCAAACTGCAGAGATTCCATTATTTAAACCAACTGATGAGATTCAATAAGGAATAAGGAATTAGAAGATGATGCAAGCATGCATCAGTGGGAGATCTCCCCAATAATAATCTGTTATCCCTTAAGGCATTTTGTGATCTGGCTTGTTATCCAAAGAAAGGTGGGAGGGACTGAGGGGTCCCCACCAAATATAGCAATGTTACTTTAATTGTTGGGGATGTTAGCTTTTGCAAGAGACTGAGCAACCTTTAGAATCATTTGCATCCATATATATCAGTAATAACTGGGGAGAACTCCAGGTTTGGGGTGAATTAAGAGGGTTTTATTTAGGAAAATACTCAGTGCAATCACTTACACAATAGCAATTACACAGATACAGAATTCAGAGCTAACCAAATTAGAAACATGGAAACAGGATGGCAGAGTCTGAGAGGTTTGCAGGGGATTGATAATTATTTGTCCAACGAGTAGACCATGGAAAGTGACTCAGACTAGCAAGTCTGAAGGATGTACAGTGTCGTAAATGGAGCACAACCTGAGACAACTGTATGTGTACTGTGAACATCCAGAGATTGGATTTTGGAGCCCATGCTTATATCTGAAATCTATCTCCAAGCAGTGAGCTATCTTGTAAGGCAGGGGTAGGCAACCTTTCCCCTTTAAGGGCCGAGGGACTTCAGCTCCCAGAAGCCTCAGCCATGTTGGCCAATAGTCCAATGTTGGCCAATAGCTCCTGGGATTCTGGGAGCTGAAGTCCCTCGGCCCTTAAAGGGGAAAGGTTGCCTACCCCTGTTCTAAGGAAACAAAGGACCAGCCCCAAGGATGCCACAAAGGGAGATGGAGCAACTGCATGGGCTGACAGTGGCTGCTTTAATTGTTTTTCGTTCTCTTTCAAATGCATGTACACATGCGCAGGAACATCTCTCCACACCTGCACATCTGCACAGGAAAAGATCCCTGTGCACCTGCACAGGATCTGTCATACACCCACATATCATGCAAGGATTCGCTGACCTCTGCTTCCCTCCAAGGAGTGGGTGAAGTAGACAGGTGCCACTGTCTGATTGTGCCACCCATGGGGCAAAGGAACGGGTTTGTCAACTGAAAAGAAACTCCCTCATCCTCCATAAAACATGTCCCACACCGATCGGGGGGAGGACAGAGGTACATGCAAGGGAGGTTTGTGTGGACAGACTTGATACATGAAGCTAGTGGTCATGCAAAGGACATGGTCAACAGGACACATGGGCAAATGTTACTCCAGGAGCTCCCCCCTCATCATGCCAGGAAGTGGTGTGCAGGTCTTATGCACACCTACACACCTGAACAGAAGAGATCACAAAAGCCTCTTTCATGCAAACTGCTGTGCAAGCTGACAGCAAGCATACATGCAGCAGAATGCATTTATTGTCATAACAGAGAACAGTTGCTAGGGTGCATGCTTAGGGTTAAGGTTACAATTAGAGTTAGGGTTCTAATATTCAAGCACACCTGCGCAAATGCACCCACACCTGGAAGCATAGGGCGCTTTAAATTAAAGCTTGCATTGTAGGGGGCATGCTCTGGATTTCTGGGTCAATTTCCACTGCACATGTGACAGTGCATTTATACAGCTGTTTTCTGGTGCATCAGTGTCACTGCATACATACACGCATCTTCACCGAAGCTCCTTTTTGGAGTGGCTTTTCTTGGCATACGACGGCTAGAGGACACTTTCTGGGAGACTTTTAGGCATGTGTCATCTAAAGGCCACGCCTACTAGTCACCTTCAAAGCACCCCTTTTTGCCCATCTGCATAGCCCCTACGTTTTGTCATCTTGGCTTGTAGAGATATTTCTCACTTAGGAGGGATGCAGATGGGCGGCCATGGGCCACCCTGGGAAGTGGCAGATTGGGGCCGAGGCTGCCCCATGCCTTGGCCCCGATCCTCCCTTTTGCTGCCTGGGAAAGGAATGCTAAAATAGTGCTCCTTCCACAAGCTACAAAAGGGGTGCCCGGAGAGCTGCCATGTGGCTCTTTTCCATCTCTTCCAGTTCAGTGTGTCCAGACGCTGAACCGGAAAGACGTAATCAGAGCACCCATCATGTGGAAGGAAGGGTGCTCCGATGACATCCTCAGGAAGGGGATTGGGAGCCTAGCGTCTGGCTGCCCCTCCCCTTCCTTGGCTTGAAGACAGCTCAAAGCGCCATCTGTAAAGCCCGTTCATCTGCTCTAGGACACTTTTGTCTGTCTTTTTGACCATCCATGGGATCCTCAGCGCTCTTCTCCAGCACCACATCTCAAATGAGTTGTTTTTCCTCCTATCTTCTTTCTTAACTGTTCAGCTCTCACATCCATACATGGTAACAGGGAATACAATGGCTTGTATGATTCTGACTTTTGTGCTGAGTTTTATGTCTTTGCATTTTAGGATCTTTTCTAGTTCTTTCATAGACAACCTCCCCATTCTTAATCTTCTTCTGATTTCCTGTCTGCAGTCCCCATTCTGATCAATGTTTGATCCCAGATATGAGAACTCTTTTACTATTTCTATTTCCTCATTGTCCAGTTTGAATGTGTGTAAGTTCTCTGTGGTCATTATTTTTGTTTTCTTTATGTTCAACAGTAATGCTGCCTTTGCACTTTCTTCTTTGATCTTCATTAGTAATTGTTCCAGGTCTGTGAGGTTTTCTGCTCTGGTATCAGCATATCTCAGCTTGTTGATATTTCTTCCTTCTATTTTCACCGTCCCTCTTCTGTGTCCAGCTTGCTTTCCTTACAATATGTTCTGCATATAAGTTGAATAGGTAGGGTGATAGGATGCAGCCTTTGATAACTGTAAAATGCTTATTTGGATTTGCCTTTGAATAGTGTGCAGATTCTTCAGCTGATGCAAAGATTTGCAGTGAGATTGTTAACTGGGGCTGACTACATGCAGCACATAGCTACCTTGTTGTAAAAACTCTATTGGCTGTAAGTCTGTTTCCAACCACAATTCAAAGTGCTTGTTATGACCTTTAAAGCTTTATACAGCTCAAATCCAGTATTCTCTCATATGAGTCTCCCTGTGTTTTGAGATCCTCTACAGAGGGCCTTCTCTCTGTCCTACCACCCTCAAAAGTTCATCTGGTGGGAACATAAGTTCAGGGCTTTCTGGGTGGCTAACCATAGGCTCTGGAACTCCCTTCCAAGTGAAATCATTGCTATCTTTTCACAGGCAGATGAAGACTTTCTTATTTTAGCAGGATTTTGAAGGCTGGCTGTTCAAGGGGAATGGGTCTTGCAGCATTTTGCTGTACCGTCTAGCTGTGCTTTGTTTATTTGACTTTTTTAATAGTGATGGCTGTAATCCTGTATCAGTTAGTTAAATACATTTAATTAATTAAACTCTCCTGCCCAGACCCCACCCGCCCACCCCCAACAAACTAAGGAAATGTCATTCACCTGCACTCCTACCATTGGAAGAATGGATCTCCTTCTCTTCATGCAGTTGATGCCTAGTAAAGTGACTTTTTTGCAGGGAGGATTTTGGTCATGCAAATAGTATCACTATCATGACTAAGTATCAATTGTAAATACAAAATAGTTGCCTAGATTTGCTTGTCCAGAAATGCTTTGTATTCAAGTTTGCTACTTAGTCATGATTGTAACCTATTGGCACAAATGTAATTAGAATAACATTGCAAATGAAGGTTATAGATGTGGGAATCTGTTTCTCTCACATTTTACAATTTGACAAACCCTTTCTATTCCAAAAAATGAAGAAATTTGCTAAGTTTTTCAGAAACAAACTGAAACAAATCCCCCCCCCCCCATGGACTGTCCAAAATCAATAGTTTATATATTCCCAAAATTGAGAGGATCATGCTGTAGCTGCCATCATTATATACATTCAGGTGAAGAGTCTGTCAGAAAAAAAAAAGGGGGGGGACTGATGGAAACTCTAATTTAGTCCCAGGAACTAAATATAATAATAATAATAATAATAATAATAATAACAACAACAACAATGTCTATCCTGCTCCTCTACAGTGCAATCGGGGTGGCTTATAACAATAAAAACTCCAGTAAATACATCCAATCCCAAACCCACCCACCCCTTAAAAAATATTAAACTAAGACAGTTTAAAAACATTAAATAAAACAAGGTATAAGACCAAACATCACAACAATGCAATGTAATCAGCAGCAGCATGGAAGGGAGAAGAGTTAGCTGACTCTTTGAGCTGGGGTAGTTATACAGGAAAGACCTGCTGGAAGAGATACATCTTAACAGCCTTTTTGAAGCTATCTAAGGTGGTAATAAAATGGATCTCCTCCAGCAGGCCATTCCATAATCTGGGAGTGGAAGCAGAAAAGGCTGTCTGGGAGGTCGCTGACAGCTTTGTTTCTATTGACTGTAATAAATTCCTCACAGAGGACCAGAGTGCGCGGAGTGATTCATACGAAAGGAGGCAGTCCCGGAAATAGGTTGGACCCAAGCCATGTAGGGCTTTAAAGGTCATAATCAACATCTTGTACTGTGCCCAGAAACTAATGGTAGCCAGTGGAGAGATTTTATCACAGGTGTAATATACTCTCTTCTGGAAGTACCAGAAACCAACCAGGCTGCCATGTTCTGAACTAATTGAAGTTTCCAAGTCAAACACAAGGGTAGCCCCATGTAGAGTGTGTTACAGAAATCAAGACAGGAGGTTACCAGGACATGTACCACAGTTTCAAGATCCTTGGTTTCCAGGAAAGGGCACAGCTGGCATATCAGCCAAAGCTGATAATAGGCGCTCCTGACCATCACATTTACCTGATTTGACATCTGGAGCGATGGATCCAGGAGCACCCCCAGACTGTGAACACAGTCGTTGGAGGAGAATGTGACTCCATCCAGGACTGGAAGTTGTATTCCCAGAACTGGTTTCGGACCCGTAACTGTTAGTACCTCCGTTTTTGTCTGGATTCAGTCTCAATCTGTTTTTCCTCATCCAGTCCATTACTGCCTTAAGACAATCATTGAGAGGAGAGATGCCATCTGAAGTTGAAGCTGTAGACCGAGACATGGAGAAGTATATTTGGGTGTCATCAGCATACTAATGACACCATGCCCCGTGCCTCCGGATGATCTCTCCCAGCGGCTTCATATATATATTAAATAGCATTGGGGACAGGATGGTGCCTTGAGGGACACCACAATTAAGCTCTATTCTAGTAGAGCAACTGTCCCTGAGCCTCACCCTCTGAGATCTGCCCAAGAGGAAGGAACGGAACCACTGCAGGGCAGTGCCTCCAATTCCTAACCCTCTCAGGCAATCCAAAAGGATGGAATGATCTATTGTATCAAAGGCCGCTGAGAGGTCCAAGAGCACTAACAGGGTCACACTACCCCTGTCGATACCCAGGCAGAGGTCATCAGCCAGAGCAACCATGGCAGTCTCAACTCCATATCCTGTCCTAAAGCCAGTTTGAAATGGATCTTGATAATCAGTTTCATCCAAGATAGCTTGGAATTGAAAGGCAACTGCCCTCTTGATCACCTTGCCTAAAAAAGGCAGCAAGGAGACTGGCCTATAGTTGTTCCTATTCAGGGGGTCCAGCGAAAGCTTTTTCAGTAGCGGATTAACCACTGCTTCCTTTAAACAAAATGGAACAAAACCTTCCCTACGGGACACATTGATAATGTCCCTCAATGTGTCACCCCCCCTGGATGGTCAGCCATGATGGACAAGGATTGAGAGGGCAAGTTGTCTTCCTCACTCTACCAAGGAGCTTGTCCACATCATCAGTACTCACAGGTTGAAGCTGATCCAGTATAATATCAACAACGGAGTTGCTGAACACCTTGTCTATAGACTTTGTCATAACACTGGCATCTAAGTCGGCTCTTATCCAAGAGATTTTACCTGCAAAGAAGTTGTTAAACACGTCACAGCAGGCCATTGTTGGGTTGAGTAAAGGGTTCTGTGAAGGTGGAACCTTTGTCAGCTCCCCCACTACCCTAAACAGCTCTGCTGGACAGGACTCTGCAGACGCAATATGTGCAGAGGAGAAGGATTTCTGCACTGCACATATTGCCTCTCGATAGGAATGAAGAAAGTTCCTATGACGAGTCTTGTCGGATGAGAGTTGAGCCTTCCGCCAGGTGCACTCTAGTCATTGATACATAAGGATTGAGTTCTATTCATTCACTGGCTTTGAAACCTTATGTAACCAAAGATTTATTATTTATTAACTTATTAAATAATATTATATTTATTAAATTATTTTAAAAAGACTTAAGTCTTTTCCATCCCAAATATAAAGAAATTTGTGAATGTTAGTGAAAACTACAACTGAAACCAAATTCTCACCTATCTCTAGTGAGTGCACAGATACAATCGATTACCACAATGGAAAACCATTTCTCTATATCACTGTGCTGTCAGTTCTATACATCTCTCAGAGATGGATTCACAATGTGTCCAAGCTTACATAAGCCCAAATGACACATATATTTTGACAAAGTGTGCTTAGAAAAACGTACTTTCCTTTCAAGACTTCTAGGGTCATTCTTCCTCACCCATTATTTACCAAGCATCCATCTTCATTCAGCTTTCGTCTCTACATTGTGCTGCTCTTAATTAGAGAGTTGTGAGGCTTTTTCTCTCCTCTTTTCACAGCATCCTGTGTTCTTCCTTCTTAAAACAGAAATCTACACATGCACATGCATACACACTCCCTGATTCTGCTCCTTTTCACTCCCTGATTCTACAGCTTCATTGTTACAATTGATTAGCAGTCAATCAATATCACAGCAATTGGCGAGGACCTACTGAGTGCTGAACCATTGATTCACCTGCTACAGGTCTTTCACACAGTTGGCTTCCTTTTAGCCTGCTATTTCCTAGGAAGCAAGGCAGAGCATTTTATTGGTTTGGGTTGTTCTTAAAAAATATCCTGCTTCTTTAGGTGAAGTCATAGATATTGGTTGTTTACAGCTGTAGCAGACCATGCATGTTATAATATGACTTTCTCAGGCCTGAATCAAAGTTTAGCTGAAGAACCATGTCGAGCTGTTCATTTTCTTCCATCCTTCACTCACCACTACTTTACCAGCCCTTTCCACTGAAATGATCTGGATGTCTGTACATAATTTGGATCCCCAAATTACAAAATCTACATCAAAGAGATGTAAACATAGGTTTCAATGGTCAAAACTCACAAGCCAAGAAAGGACATACCAGCCATTGAGCAACGTAGATACATACAGACTAATCAACAATGATCAGTCTATGCTTAAGGCACTAATAGGTTCAATGCAAAATGGTCATGGGTGTATAGCCCCTGATAAAAGTCCTGCTAATGGGTATTATAGATCTTAATAAAAGCAAACCATGAATGTGCTAGGTACCAGGAAAGGAGTGAGGGAGTGAGGGAGTGAGGGAGGGGAAGTGAAGGGACCAGAAACTAAGGAAAGAAAATGAGAAAAGATAAGAAACGATGAGGTAAAGTTGCTGTATGGAAATGTGTGGGGGGTGAGACTAATGTGTTTATCACATAAGCGCTGTTCTCACCACAATCGTGCTGGTAAGGGGAAGTAGATATATAATGGTTTTGAAGCATTCCCTTTCACACATTCTCACAATAGTGCAAATGTGGCCTCATGCTCTCTGCTGCACTTTTTTTGCACTCTCCCATAACTCCCCTCTCTATCCATGCCCTGTCCAGCATGCCTTTTTTGGGGGGGGGGTTGTATTAATTTTCAAAAATTTTAATGCAGTTCAAGTGCTATGCTAATACAACTTTTTAGTAAGCAATAATAATAATAAAATAAAGTTTAAAATTAGAGGGAAGGCTGCCTGGGTATAATGAGGGGGAGGGAAGACAGGAGAAAAGGGGATACTGACACTACATGACTGTCCAGTCCTGGAACTGCCACAGAAAGAACTTATCAGACTTGAGGACTAATTCTACAGCAGCACATTTGGGAGCTTATTGAAGAGTTTTTCAGTCAATGACAAGATGCTCTGTAATCACACTTAGATGGCAAGGCACTCATGAGATGGAGATGGTGTTGTGTGGTAAATAAGCCAAAGGCACTATTGTCAAACTTTTAAAGTAGTTTAAAAGCCATGTGCAATAAAGTCCTAAACTCTCCATAAAATGTTGGTGAGATTAAAAAATGCATGTATAGGCTCAATGTGTCTACAAGAAATTGGACCATATTTTAAGATATATGAGAGAGAGAGAGAGAGAGAGAGAGAGAGAGAGAGAGAGAATGAAAGTGTGGCAGTTCCTGTGTCTGTATCAATAGCAATTTTATATGAGGAATGAATTCAAAGATATAGCTGTGTTAGTCTGTAGAATCAGTATATAGAGAGATCTTGTAGCACCTTTGAGACTTAGGGGCTAGCAGCGGATGAGGGCCATGGCAACCACATGCTGTGGCCCTGATCCTCCCTTTTGTCACCCCTGAAAGAGCGGCAAAATTCCACTCCTTTCAGGGGCAGCAAAAGGGCACCCTAAGAGTTGGCATGTGGCTTTTTAACACCCCTTTCGGTGCAGCACATAAAAATGCTGCACTGGGAGGATGTCCTGATGCTGCGCACTATGCGTAACAGCATACGGCATCAGGACATCATTGGGCTGGAGTTGGGGCGGCTGGCGTGTGGCCGCCCCGCCCCATCTCTGCCTCCAGGCTAGCCCTTTGGGTTGGTCTGCAGAGGCCCTAAGCAGCTGTACAGATGGGCAAAAAGAGGTGCTTTCAGGCTGACTTGGAGGTGTGGTGTTTAGATGACACACGGCTAAAAGCCAGTAGGAAAGCACCCTCTAGGCGCCACATGCCGGAAAAAGCCACTCCAAAAAGGAGCAGCTTTTTTCTGCTTCTTCCTGGAAAGTGCTCAGTTTTGCTGGTGTGTCTGTGTGCAGCGACACAGGGGTAACAGAAAAGGAGTGCCCAAGATTTAAAACACCCATGTAAATGCACTGACACACGTGCAGCAGAGTTCAAGTCGCTGATTCAGAGCATGCACTGTATGAAGAAAGTTTCAATTTAAAGCGTCCTATTGGCCCAGGTATGGATGCACTGCCACAGGTGCGCCTGCATATTACAGCCCTAGCCCTAATCCTAATTCTTACAGTACACATGCGCCTTAGGAACTATTGGGACACTGAAAGTGTTGTTGCTAGATGTTCCACTTTGAGAAAGTGATAAGGGAAAAGTTTCACTTTTAAGCTGGACACCCACACACATTCCAGTATCATTTTCCCAGTGATCCTGTGCAGCTGCGCAGGTCTATAGCTGTGTTCCATTGGCGCTTGTTCTCTACAGTGGGCAGAATGGCAGAGCTATCCACAAGTGACGAGCCAAAAAGAGGGAGAGGGTGTTGTGGTCCCTTGTGGAGATGGCTGATCTGATAGCTCTGTGGTCACAGTCACATATTCTGGACAAATTGAGAAAGTACTTCTTGAATTCTGAAACATTTAAGGAGGTGGCAAAAGACATGGGGGCTAAGGGCCACCAACACACTTGGGAGGAGTGTCATCAGAAGACCAAAAACCTCAGGGGAGATTACAAGAAGTTTAGGGATTGCAAGGCCAAAAGTGGCCAGGGACCCTCCACCATGTCCTTCTACAAGGAATTCCATGCCTTCCTTACTAAGGATGGTAACATATGACCCAGCAGATTATGTACCAGTAGTGAAGTTGTTAGGGTCCCAGTCTGCCAGCCAGCCAGAGTTGAGACTGTGGAGGACACCTCCGAGGCAGAATGTGCCCAGGACCTTTTCATGCCCTCTCAAGGTAAGATGTGCCAGGGCCCTTGGGAAGGGGTGCAGGAGACACCAGTAGGGTGGGCAGAGGGCAGATATGACCTCATCTCTTGTTATTTAGATGACCAGGATGAATACTCTGACTCACATGAGACATCCTGCAGTCAGAAGGCTGTGGACATATCCTCTATGAGACCACCATCCCATGCTCGGGAGGGTGCCTCTACATCTTCGACAAGCAGACCACCATCTCATGCTATGGAGGGGAGCATTACATCTTCCACAATCAGTAGCTACTGTAACCACTCACCTGTTCCACGGACCAGTACAGTGGCAAGTGAGTATGACAGTGAGGGCGAGGAGAAGGCAGGTCTTGGACAATTCACCCAGCTGATGGATCAGTCAAGGCTGCACATGGTAAAGGCATTCCCAGTTATTACAATAAATGCATTCCATCGCATGTACGCTTGCACTCAAAAGGCATAGCAGTTTGTATGGCTTTTGTGACATCTTCTGTGCAGGTGTTCAGAAGACCTGCATACCACTTTTGCATCCTGGGAGGGAGGGAGCTGAGGGAGTTGCTAGAGAGATCTGTCCAGTAGCAGTAGCGCCTCGCTACCACTCTGGAAGTACAGACTGGTCTGATTGGCCAGCTTGTGCAAGTCATAAAAGGGTCCCACATTGGCATTGGTGGCAGAGGGGACAGTGTGGAGGAGGGTGGAACCGCCTGGCCCTGGAGGAGTGTTCTGTGGAGCTGGGCAGAGGAAGGAGGGCCAGCTCCCCAACCTTGAAGGATGGGGTTGCTATGGAGGTGGAGATCCCTGAGCAATGCGCCATAGACAAGTCTTCCAGCCTGTTCAGCAGTGGGGTGGCAGTGCCACAGCCCTCTCACCAGTCCCAAAGGTGGAGAGCAAGTAGAGGGGGAAGGGGATGTTGCAGCGATCACCAGTAGCAAGGCAGGCACCACTAACTACACCCCCACTATGCCCACCTCACTGATTCACCTCACTGGTTCCCTGCAGTGATCCTGTGCTGAACATCCACACCTGTGCATAAAACATCACAAAGTTTAAGAATGGAAAATTTATTCATAAAAAGACAGCCTGTGCTGATCATGCATAAGTGCGCAGATCAGAGTATAAATGTTTTTTTTAAAAAAATTGTTTTAAAAGAATAATACCAATGTTTGAACTATGTATAAAGGGAAAGGGGAGGGGAAGATGCTTTAGGGAGGAGGAAGTGGTGGTTGGAGGGGGCTGAGTCGGTCCAGGATGGCTGCCACTGTGTCGAGGACCTGCTTCATCTGGGCCTCGATGGCAGCCACCTTTTCCCCAAGTCGTTGATCTTCAAGGGGAAAGAAAAGAGGAAAGTGTGGTTAGGAGGTTACTCTGCACCCCATTACCCAATGCCATAGCCAGGGTTCCTGGGTGCCCCCCACTCCCTCCCCCTGTTTCCCTGCCACTCTTACCTCACTGGTGAACCTGTCCTTCTGCTCCTGCCAGACAGCAGCTCAGGCCAGGCTGCTCATCCTCAGCAGCAACTCCTGTGAAAGGGGGAGACACTATTTACAAAGCTGTTATGAAAAGTGGTGGGGGAGGGGAGGGACAGAAATGCCATGGAGGCTGTAGTCATGCAGCCATCACCCCTTCCCTTGGGGACCTACCTTCTGGCATGGGAGGCTGCTGTGGCTCCAGAGGGATGGCATGGGCTCCCTCTGCCTAGCTCTCCCTGTCAGGGGTGGCTTTAGCCTCTGAGGAGGAGGAGGAGGAGGGGGAACTGGCAGGGTTCCTCCTCCATCCCTGACACCACCTCTGCCACATGCCTGTAGTTGGGGGCAGGAGGGAAGTCATTAGGATCCATGGATTATTATTATTATTATTATTATTATTATTAAAGTTTATTTCTAAAGCACTGTCAATATACACAGTGCTGTACAAAGAGATAATCAAAGCATTAAAATAAATAAAAACTTGCCAAAGGCATGCAATCTAAAAATACAAAAACAATAGGTAAAATAAAAATTAATTAAAAGCAGGGAACAATTAAAAACAATTAAACAAGAAGATCCACTGGCTGCCCAAATAACAGAAGGAATATATGTATATTAGACAGTGCCTGGAAATGCCTCCCTGAACCGGGTGGTCTTTAACTCAGATTTAAAAGTTGACAAAGAAGTAATGACCCATGTTCGAGGGGGAAGAAGGTTCCAGGAGTGAGGGGCAGCAAGCGAGAAGGGATGAATCCAGGATGGAGCAGTGGAGATCCTAGGTTGGGACAGCAGGCCTTGAGTACTAGAACAGAGGGTACAGGTGGGAATTTAAGGAGAGAGAAGTTCAGATAGGTAAAGGGGAGCTACCCCATGCAGGGCTTAGAAAGTTAGCAACCGAAGCTTATATTGGATACGGAAGGGGAAGGGGAGCAAGTGAAGAGAAGATAGCAAAGGGGAAACATGGTCAAAGTGATGAACAGAAGTGATGATGCGTGCCGCTGAACATTGAACAGAAATTAAGAGCATGTTTAAAGTCAGCAGGAAAAGAACCTGTAGAAAGAGAGAGGTTAAAGATAGAAAGAAGTGAAGGAAGGAAGGAAGGAAGAAGCTATAGAGATTAGGAGACAAGGGGGAATTGAATCAAGAGAACAAGCTGTAGGTTTGGAAGAGTATAGCAGGGTAGAGAGTTCATCCAGAGAACGAGGAAACACAGAGAATTGATTAGTTGAAGGTTACAGAAGATTAGTGGAAGAAGACAAATTAGGAGGAACTATTTCAGATCTGATAATTGTGATCTTAGTGATAAAGTAGTTAGCAAAGTCGTTAGAAGAAAATAATGAAGAAACAGGGGGAGAGGGAGGTTTTAGCAAGGTGTTGAAGCAGGAAAACAAATGCTGCAGGGGCCTCTCATTGGCGCAGATCAATAATTTAAAGTAGCTCTGTTTTGCCATGGACAAGGCGCATGTGAAGGATAAAAGAATGAATTTATAATGAATAAAATCGGTCCACTCCCTGAACTTTTTCGAAAGATGCAGGACTGGAGGAACCTAATTATGGGAGTAAGTGAGGGCTGAGGCCTGTTCGTAGAGGAGGACATGCGAATAGATACCGGGGCAAAGCTGTCGAGAATTAAAGAGTGGAGTTAAATAAAGACATTGCTGTGTCAGCGGAGTCCCCAAAAGATAAAGAAGAGAGAGAAGAATCTAAGGACTGACTGATAAGATCACAGTTAATAGACTGAAGATTGCGAAAATAGTGTTGAACAGTATGATGAGGAGGTGGGACATAAGTAAGAGTAAAAGAAATTAAATGATGATCAGATAATGGAAAATCAGATGCCAAGTAGTAAGAAATGACACATTTGACAGCAAGAACTAAGTCAAGGCAGTGACCAAGAGAATGAGTTGAAGAGTTGGAATGAGGTTGAAGGCCAAAAGAGGCTAGAAGGGAGGTGAAGGATTATTGGGGTTGTCCAGGTGGATGTTAAAGTCGCCTAAGATTAATGTGAGTATTGTATCTGATAGAAAAATTGTCAGCCAAGACTCAAAGTCTGACAGAAATTGAGTAGCAGAACCAGGAGGGCGATAAATGACTGCAACCCGGAGTTGTAAAGGAAAAAAAGAGTCTAATGGAATGAAATTCAAACAAAGAGATGTGGGAAAGGAGGGAGGGGAGGGATAGGCAAGGGTGATGAGAAGGTAAGAATTGGCATCAGGGACCATGGAAGGGGCCCGGCACTTACTTGGAGGACCATGATCTTGCCACCATGGGCGGCCTGTCCTCATCCAGAGGTTGCACAGCCAGTCATAGAAGAGACACCTCTCCCTCAGTGGTGGATGCTCCCCATAGTCCTCCGGGGCTTCAAAGAAGACTCCTTTTAGTGCCTTGAACTTGGTTTGGCATTATTGAAGGGTCCTCCTGAAGCCCTGCTGCTGGAGGGTCTGGACAGCCTAATGGAAGTACCCCCGGTAGGGCTGGTTGGTACTTGCCATCACCCTTCTTATGGCTGCTTCTCCAGTGATGGCATGAAGGAGAATGCCCACCTCCTCATCCATCCAATAGGTGATTCAGATGGGCACTATCTTCCTGGCCGCCATCATTGTCCTGGAGAGCTGCGGATGTTCACAAGGGCATTTATGGGCAGTTGTGGCTGAGGGTAGGTGGCCTTACTTGGGTCCTAGCCAATGAAGACCCTCAGAGGACAAGTTTGTATGTAGCCCCCAGTGGTTGCCCTCTGAGCTACCAATGGTTACAATCAAATGGGCCATTAGGGAAGGCTGACTGTTAGGGACTTGATACATTGTCAGAGATTTCAGTTGGTTGTTCCTGCACTGTATCTTTCTCTGGCCAGGAAAACTGGCACTGGGTGACCCCTCCATGCCTGTGTGTGTGCGTGTGTGTCCCTTAGGTTCATAGTTAGGAATAACTGCCTAAGAGCATGAATGCTGGCCATACACAGAGTGTGGATTATAGGATATGTTTATTCAATAACACAGTATAGTAGTACCCTAGGATCACAGATGGAGGAGAGAGGATACTTCAGACCCTTCTGGTACCAATGAAGTCTGCCAAGGCCTCCCTCACAGCCTCTTCTTCTCTCTGCTTCACAACATCACTGTCCTCCATGGGTGCCCCCGGGGGGGGGCAGCACAAACAGCACAGATGTTATGTTACATATCGCAGATGTTATGGAGGATGATACATGAGGCGATGATGGGGCCGACATTCTTCTCTGCCACAAGAAGTGGGGCAGTGAGGCACCTCCACTGAGCCGTCAGCCACCCAAAGGCCCTTTCCATCACATTCCTGGCACAATTCAGCTTCTTGTTGAATCCTTTCTGTCTGGGATTGGTGGTGCCCTGGTAGGGCTTCATGAGCCACTTCAAAATGGGGTAGGCACTGTCAGCGAGCAGGAGGGGGCTGATCTGCTGGCCCCTCAGGGTGGTGGTGGGGTTTCCTGGCAAGCAGATGCCAGCCTCCATGGCCCAAAATATAATTGAGTTTTTTGCCACCATCACATCACGTGTCACACCTGACCAGCCCAATTCCACATCCAAAAACCTTCCTTTATGATCCGATGTCCTCTGAAGGACAACAGAGTAGGTGTCCTTTCAGCTGACAAACTTGTTCATCTGCCCCAAGGTGACACGATTTGACAGTGGCACCCGTCTATGGCACCCACTACTTGGGGGAAGCAGTGGTCAGTAAATCCTTGCATGATTTGTGGGTGACAAGAAGGAGGAGCAGTGGAAGATTAATGAAAACAGTCAGGCCACTTACTAACTGATGACGTATTCTGCATAGGTGCACAGGGATACCGAACTTCACAAGTTCCTATACAGAAAATGACATACTGTATGCCAACACATGACGTATTCTGCGCAGGTGTTCAGGGAAGCTGAGGGAAAAGGGACAAGTGTGTGCGACTTTCCTTACTTGAGCGGCGTCCCCCAGGTACACTGTGCATGTCAACAGCAGCTTCTTCATGCTGAGGGTGACTCCACCAATACTTCCCCCACAGTGGCAGGGCTAACCCCAAACTGCTCTGATGTGTGCTTGTAGCTGGCTTTGTGGCCATGGCAACCCTCTTCTCCATCGGGATGGCTTTCCTCATGATAGTGTCTGACCACTCCAGTTCTGGATGCAGTATTTCCACTAGCCTGTGGAAGAAGGCACATGGCATTCGGAAGAACATTCTTCATTGCTCATCAGACAAGATGTATGTGATGAACCCATCCCATCAGTCAGTGCTTCTGAGGAACATCCACTAGTGGTGCAGGCGTCTCTTGGGTGGCATCAAAAGGGCAGTGACAGCAGTACACTGTGAAATGAATGTGGCACCCACTTTAGCAGTTGTCTCTTCTATGTCCTCTGAGTCATCACTACTGTCCTCTATGCATGCAACTGTTGAAGTGGTCAGTGGGAGCATCATTGCAGTGGCTCCTCTGCCCTTGTATTGTAGGCTGACTGCCTGTGGAAGCCACACGGGCAACGTCACATCCATGATCTTGCTGCTTCTCACAGTGCACAGGTGCACAGCAATGCCAACATTACTATTAAAGGGATGTGTGTATTTCATTATTCCTGTGCATGTGCGTATGCTCCTGAGGGAAAGGGAAAAAATTAAAATAGCCATTGCCAACTGGTGTGGTTGCTCTGTCCCAATTTAGGGCATCCTCGCTACCAGCAGTGTGGTTGGTGGAGCTTCAATACGGCGTCAGAAAAGCGGCACTACATGAAAGCCAAAACTTAACCCTTCCTCTATTTCTCGAAGGTGTGTCTATTCTAATTGGATCCAATCCCAGCTTTCATGCATATTTGGCATATGGGAAAGACAAAATTCCTGCACCCAGAAACAGCTCCTCTACCTGAGGCACATTGATAATATCTTCATAATTCGGACTCATGGAGAAGACTAAATCAAGTCATTCCACCAGAGTTTCAACAACTTCCACCACACCATCAATCTCAGCCTGGAACTATCTACTGCACAAGTTTACTTTCTGGACACCATAGTACAGCTACAAAACGGACAGATAAGCACCACACTATACTGAAAACCCACAGATCACTACACTTATTTACATGCCTCCAGTTTCCACCCTGAACACACCACTAGATCCATAGTCTACAGCCAGGTTCTCCAATACAATCGCATCTGCTCAGACCCACCAGACAGAGATGCCAAACTCAAGGAATAACAAGCATTCCTCAAACTACAGTACTCACCACATGAAGTAAAAAACAAATTAGGCAAGATGTGTACCCAGGACTGATCTATTACAGAATAAATTGAAGAGAGAAAATGACAGAACCCCACTAGTGGTCACATACAGCTCCCAACGGGGACCACTTAGGCAAATAATCAATGAACTAAAACCCATTCTGGACAATAATGCCACTCTTTCAAGGGCTCTTAGTGGCAGACCTTTACTTGCCTACAGACAGCCTCCAAACCTCAAACAGGTACTCACCTACAGGATGACACATGGCACAGATGGTGACACAGGTACTAGGCTTTGCCACAAACAAAGATGCCCACACATTTATCCAGAAAATGTCATCACAAGACCTAATGGCATCACCCACAATATGGGGGGGGGGGCCTTCATGTGCTCATCCCCCAATGTGATCTATGCCATACTGTCAACAATGCCCTTCAGCACTCTACATTGAGCAAACAGGCCAGTCCCTGTGCCAGAGAATAAATGGACATAAATCAGACATTAGGAATGGGAATGTGCAAAAACTGGTGGCAGAACATTTCAATCTCCCTGGGCATTCCATCTCAGACCTCAGAACAGCAGTCATTGAACAAAAGAACTACAAAAGTAGATTGGAAAGAGAAACAGCAGAATTGGAATTCATCCACAAACTACAGTCCCTCGGCAGTGGATTGAAGAAAGACAATGGTTTCCTGACTCACTATACACACTTCAACACTATCTGCCCCCATCCTCATGGGGGTGCCCTATATTCATCTATTCCCCTCATCACAGACTGGTCTCATTGCAAATCTGGATCTGCCAGTTCATCTCCATGCACAAAGAACAGTTTCCTGTGCCTTTGTGCACTAATGACCATTGCTAAAACTGGGCCTGTAACTTCATTTCCATACACAAGAAGAAGTAAACTGAAGTGTATGAAAGCTCATGCTGTCAATTTCTTTCTTTCAGTTAGTCTCAAAGGTGCTACAAGATCTTTCTACGTATATGAGGAATGATATTAAGATATCTATGATTGCTTTGATTCTCAATATAGGTAAATGAAACATGGAAATATGCAAGCATAACTGTGATGGAAAATCTTTGCCCTATTGAGTTGTTTCAGTTATTACTTAGTATGTTTACATATAAGAGAAATTGCAAACTCAAACATCTCAGACAGGCATGCAGCTGAAAGGCCAGTGGGGCAACATCGCTATCTGTTGCTATATGCATGAACAGTTTGAACAAAGCTCGGGTTATGTAGCAATGTGAGTGTGGAGGAAATTCTTCCCATCCTTTTTGTCTATCAGAAAACAAGGTAATGTAGTGGGATTTGTCACTGTGTTGAATTATTTAAGAAGATAGTGGATTTCACTATGACCTCTTGAAAGCAAAACTGGATTTTCAGAATCGTGGCACTCAATTTCAAATCTAATTATTTCTGATTTCACGAACAGCTTGAAATATCATTCTTTTTCTGTTTTATGTCCCTGATGAATCCAGACAATGTATCATTATCTCCTCTGTCATCACAATAATCATTACTTTGTTTCCTCAATAATTTACCATAGTCATTTCAGCAATTGTCCATCTTCTTTGTTGTAAGCCTGGCAATGCCTCTCTTTCTCGTGCTTTACGTTGAACTTTCTGCAATTATCTTTCCCTTTTAATCACTCTGTCCAAAACTGAATGTGCATTTCTCAATAATGTCAAACTATTGTCAGGTTTAATAGAATAATTATCTCATTTGTTTTACACATAAGGCCTCTCCTAAGACAGCTCAATAAAACGTTAATCAGTTTTGCAACAGCTTCACATTGTCAATTCATATTTACTTGATCATCTATTACAACTCTTAGACCTCCCTCAGGTATGTTACCTAGGGACTATTCCTCCATCCTCTATTTCATCCTTTGATTATCCTTTCCCATTTAGGTTTGCCTTTAGTGAACTTTTCATTGATTTTTTTCGAGAGGCATATGCTTTCACTTTCCCAAGACAACTCTTAATCCTGTCATTCCACAGCCTAATTTTTACAGAGTTTATTTCGTTATTTAAAAATTGTATACCTTGTCTTTTTTTAATGCATGGTGTCTAAAATGTAATAAAATGCAATGAAAACAATAGTGGCTTAGCAAAAACAAAAAAAATAACAGCATGCCAGCATTAAAAAAGCAATGAAAATATCTTAATATAAGCAAGGAGGACTGAATATCAATTCTGACAAAAGTAAGCAATAAAATGTATAAAAGTGGAAGGCCTAATAAGTAGGAAATAAGTAGGAAAAAGAGATGACTGATGATTGTGTTTGGTCCTTTGGAAGTGATTTTCATGTCTTCAGCTCCTTCTGCACTGCAGAAATAATGCAGTTTGACAGCATTTTAACTGCTGTGGCTCAGTGTTATGGAATTCTGGGATACTGTAATTTTAGCTTGCTCTGTCAGAGAGCTCTGGTGTCACAACAAACTACAAATCCCAGAATTCCATAGCATTGAACTGTGATAGTTTAAGTGTTGTCATACTGTATAATTATTGCAGTACAGATGCATCCTTGAACCGATATATAGATCACAGTGTTATTATCTTTCTCATTCCACAGTTTTCTAAATTTCAAAATCCAGGTTTGGGTTTTAAAATGATCTAGAATAGCGTTCAGGCAACCTACAGCTCACAGGCTGGGTCAAGCCTGCCGAGGCCTTGGGACCAGCCCGTGGTCGGTCCTACCACTGCTGCTGCCACTGCCGCCACCGCCATTTTGGAATGGCGCCATGGAGGAACCTATAGCCACTGCAGATCCTCACACCACTACTAGCTGCACGGGAAATGGAGGAAGGATTATCAATGGTTAGGGACATAGACAATATCTAATTCCCCTCACTCTTTACTGGCAGCTACTTTCTACCATTTGGAAAGAGGCCTGAAATTGAACCTACTGGTTCTTTCTTCTCTTTGCATGTTCTTGCAGAGAACATGTTTTTCCCAGAGAAATACTGGAACATTTTTATTTAGTATTCTTTCATCAAATTTCGGCTTTTAATTACTTGTAGATACACAAACTCATTTCAAGATGTGTTTTTACTGCAGCCATCCAACCCTCATTGTATTCATGCTTCAGAATACTGAGCATCAATTTACTTTTTTGATTTCTAAAGAAAAACTCCCAATTTAATACTGAGTCTGACCATCAATTTATTTAGTACTTTCTTGCTTCTTCCTCCACCTCTCTTAGGAAGTGCCTTTCTTTTTCATCCCAAGGTAATAGCTTCTCATTTTATATCTTTTTGTTACTTCATTCTCCTCCAAAATGGTTGTTGTTGTTAACTGCCCTCAAGTTGATCTCGACTCATGGTGACCCTATGGATGAGACATCTCCAAGACCCTATGTCCTCTACTGCTTTGATTCATTAATGCAACCCAATACCTGTGAGCTCCTTAATAGAGTCCATTCATCTAGCATGTGGCCTTCTCCTCTTCCTACTTCCCTCCACCTTCCCCAGCATTATTGTTTTTTTTTTTCCAAAGAGTCTTCTCTTCTTGTGATGTGTCCAAAGTATCACAGTTTCAGTTTGGTCATCTTGGCTTCCAGGGAGGTTTCTGGTTTGATCTGTTCTATGACCCACGTTTATCCTTTTGGCTGTCCATAGAATCCTCAGCACTTTTCTCCAGCATCACATTTCAAATGAATTTATTTTCTTCCTATCATCTTTCATAATTTTCCAGCTCTCACATTCATACCTGGTAATAGGGGATACAATGGCCTGTATGATTCTAATTTTTGTGTTGAGTTGTATATCTTTGCATTTTAGAATCTTTTCTAGTTCTTTCACAGCCACCCTTCCCATTCTTAGTCTTCTTCTGATTTTCTGACTGCAATCTGTGAAGGTCCTCGGTGGTCATTCTTTTTGTTTTATGTTCACCATTAAGCCAACCTTTGCACTTTATTCTTTGATCTTCCTTAGTAGGTGTTTGAAGTCTGTGAAGTTTTCTGATAGTATTATGGTCTTATTTGCATATCTTAGATTGTTGATATTCCTTTCTCTTATTTTCATTCCTCCTTCTTCTCTGTCCAAGCCTGTTTTTCTTATAATATGTTCTGCATACAAGTTGAACAGATAGGGTGAAAGGATAATAATAATAAAATTAATAATAAAATTTATTTATACCCCGCAGCCTTGTCTGACTCCTTCGCCAATTGGGAACCATTCTGTTTCTCTGTGTTCTGTTCTGGCAGTAGCCACTTGTCCAGAGTACAGATTCCTCATCAGGACTATCAGATGTATTGGCACTTCCATGTCTTTCAGGGCATTCCATACTTTTCATGGTCTATGCAGTCAAAGGCTTTGCTGCAGTCTATAAAACACATGTTGATTTCCTTTTGGAATTCCCTGGTGCACTCAATTAGCCATCATATGTTTGCAATGTGATCCCTAGTGCCTTTTCCATTCCTGAACCTTCTTGGGTCTCTGCGATCTCTCTTTCCATGTATGGTTGGAGTCTATGTAGAAGAATTTTTAGCATGATTTTGCTTGCTAAATAATTGCTATGGTCCTATAGTTGCTGCAATCTCTTGTGTCTCCCTTTTTGTGGATGGGGATGTATATTGATTGCTTCAGCTCTGTTGGCCATTATTTTGTTGTCCATATCTGTTTACATATGTTGGTTAGCAGTAGAGTTGACTCTGTCAGTGTGGATTGCAGCAGTTAAATTGGAATATCATCTGTTCCTGGTGATTTGTTTTTCGCTATTTCTTTTATTGCAGTTTCCACCTCACATTTTAGAATTTGGGATTCATCTTCATATGGCTCTTCATTTCATGTGTCCTTCATTTTGTCATCTCTTTTCTATAAGTCTTCTCTGCATTGCATCTTTTTATCCCTTCCTGATCTTGAATTATGTTATTTTTATTGTCATAGATTGTTCCAGTCCTTGGTTTGAATTTCTTTTGATTTCCTGGGTCTTGTGAAATATATCTCTTGTTTTTCCCTTTTTTTGTTGTTGTCTTCTATTTTTCTGCATTGGTCATTGCAGTAATTTTCTTTATCTTTCTGCACAACCCAATGTACTATTGCATTCATCATTTTTAGTTTATTCCTATCTCCCTTTTGTTTTTCTTCTCTCCTTTTCTTTTTTGTTTGTAGTGTGGTTTTTTCTGTCATCCATGGTTTTTTCTCATTCTTTTTGTTTATTGAAAGTGTCTGTCTTCATGCTTCTTTTTTATATCCCTGGCTTCTGACCATATTTCCTCAGGTTCTTGGTATATTATGCTTAGTAGTGTGAATATGTTTCTTATGTTCTCAGTAAATTCTGTTGAGATATTATTTAGATCATATTTTGGTATAATCACTGGTTTTGTTTTCTTCTTGAGTCTTACTCGTATTTTTGTTATGAGTAATTCATGATCTGTGCCACAGTCAGTACCTGGTCTAGTCTTGGCCACCAGTTTAGAGTTCCACCATCTTTTACTTCCGATTATATAATCTATTTGATTTTTGTGTTGACCATCTGGTGATGTCCATGTGTGAAGGCTTCTTTCTGGTTGTATGAAAAATGTGTTTGCAATGAATTGGTTGTTGGCTTGCTTCACAAAAAACTATCAGACGCTCATCTGCGTCATTTCTTTTGCTTAATCCAAATCTGTCTACTGTTTTTGATTCTTCCTTGCTTCCAACTTTTGCATTCCAATCTCCAATGATCAGCTTGACATCTTGTGTTGGTGTGTTGTCAATTTCTTCCTGTACTCCTTCATAGAATCTATCAATTTCTTCCTAGTCTTCCTCTGTGGTTGGTTCATATACTTGGATGATGATGATGATGATGATGATAGTTTATTTCTAAAGTGCTGTCAATATACACAGTGCTGTACAAAAGACAATCAAGTATAAGATAGAATAAAAACTTGCCAAAGGCATGCAATCTAAAATACACACAATAATAAAATAATAAAAGTCAATTAAAACAAAAAATAATACAACAATTAGTTAACAACACTCACTGTCTACCCAAATGACAGAAAAATAAATGTAGATCAGGCAGTGCCTGGGAATGCCTCCCTGAACAAGGTGGTCTTTAACTCAGATTTAAAAGTAGACAAAGAAGTAATGACTTTTGTTTGAGGAAGAAGAAGGTTCCAGGAGTGAGGGGCGGCAAGCGAGAAGGGGCAAATCTGGGATGGAGCAGTGAAGATCCTAGGTTGGGAGAGCAGGCCTTGAGAACTAGAATGGAGAGTATTGATAGGAATGTAAGGAGAAAGAAGTTCAGATATGTAAAGGGGGGCTACCCCATGCAGGGCTTTGAAAGTTAACAACTGAAGCTTATATTGGATACGGAAGGGAAAGGGGAGCCAGTGAAGAGAAGATAACAAGGGAGAAACATGGTCAAAGCAGTGAGCAGAAGTAATGATGCGAGCGGGTGAATTTTGGACAGAGATTAAAGGGTAAAGATGAGAAAGAGGAAGCCCAGCTAGAAGGAATTACAATAATCTAATTGGGAGACCACCAAAGCATGGACCAGAGTCTTGGCAGTGGAGGCCGAAAGAAAAGGGGGGATTTTGGTAATGTTATAAAGGAAAAATCTGCAGGCTTTGGCTATGGCCTGGATATGGGGAATAAAAGACAGAGAGGAGTTGAAAATGAAAGTGAGGCTGCGGGCTACCTGGACCAGATGAATAGAAGTATTGTCAACAAAAACAGAGAAAGAGGGTTGAACGGAGGACTTAGGTGGAAAGACAAGAAGCTCTGTCTTGGATATGTTCAGCTTCAAATGCTGGTGATGCATCCAGAGAGAGACAGCTGAAAGACATGATGAAACTTGTTGTTCAAGCCCTTGAGAAAGATCAGGGGTGGAAAGAGACAGTTGGGTGTCATCAGCGTACAGATGATAGGAAACACCAAAAAAAACTAATAACTTTTCCTAAAGACAAGGTGTAAAGGGAGAACACTAGGGGACCCAAAACAGAGCCCTGGGGAACTCCAACAGATAAGGGAACAGGAGATGAAGTTTGTCCACCCGTGACCACTGCAAAAGATCTATCTGACAGATAAGATTTAAACCAGTCAAGAACTGAGTTCGAGAACCCAATGTCAGAAAGTATATCAACTAGAAGACAGTGATCCACAATGTCAAATGCCGCAGATAAATCAAGGAGGATGACCACAGAATAGATACCATTTGCCTTGGCCTGTAAAAGATCATTAGAGATCTTTTTAAGGGCCGTCTTAGTGGAGTGCCGTGGGCAGAAACTGGACTGATAGGGATCGAGGATGGAGTTGGCTTCGAGAAACTCAAGGCAGCGAGAATAAACAACCCGTTCCAAAACCTTAGAAAGAAAGGGGAGAAGAGAGATTGGACAGTAGCTGGACAAAGAAGAGGGGTCAAGAGAAGATTTTTTCAAGATAGGGGAAACAAGAGCAAGTTTAAAGTCAGAAGGAAAAGAGCCTGTAGAAAGAGAGAGGTTAAAGATAGAAAGAAGTGAAGGAAGGAAGGAGGGGGCTATAGAGATTAGGAGACGAGGAGGAATTGGATCAAGAAAACAAGTTGTAGGTTTGGAAGAGTGCAGCAGGATAGAGACTTCATCCAGAGAAACAGGAGGAAACACAGAGAATTGATTAATTGAAGGTTCCAGGAGATTAATGGGGGAAGACAAGTTAGAAGGAACTATTTCAGATCTGATAGTAGTAATCTTAGTGATAAAGTAATTAGCAAAGTTGGTAGGGGAAAATAATGAAGAAACAGGGGGAGAGGGAGGTTTTAGCAAGGTGTTGAAGTAGGAAAACAAACGCTGCGGGTGCCTCTCATTGGCACAGATCAATTATTTAAAGTAGTTCTGTTTTGCCATGGACAAGGCGCATGTGAAGGATAAAAGAACAAACTTATAATGAATAAAGTTGGCCCACTCCTTGGACTTTTTCCAAAGATGTTTGGCCACTTGAGAGAGCATGACTGGAGGAATCTAACTATGGGAATAAGCCGGGGCTGAGGCCTGTTCATAGAGGAGGACACGCAAACAGATACAGGGCCAAAGCTGTTGAGAGTTGAAGAAAGAGTGCACTTGACATTGCTGAGTCAGCGGAATCCCCAAAAGATAAAGAGGAGAGGGAAGAATCCAAAGACTAGCTGAGAAGGTCACAGTTAATACACTGGAGATCACGAAATTAGTGTTGAGCAGTATGCCGAGGAGGTGGGACATAAGTAAGAGTAAAAGAAATTAAATGATGATCAGATAGTGGAAAATCAGATGCCAAGTGGTCAGAAATGACACATTTGGCAGCAAGAACTAAATCTAGGCAGTGACCAAGAGAATGGGTTGAAGAATTAGAATGAGGTTGAAGGCCAAAAGAAGCTAGAAGAGAGCTAAAGTGAGATGTTGGACGATTATTGGAGTCGTCCAGGTGGATGTTAATGTCACCTAAAATCAATGTGGGTACTGCATCTGATAGAAAACCTGTCAACCAAGACTTGAAGTCTGACAGGAACTGAGTAGCAGAACCAGGAGGGCGATAGATGACTGCAACCCAAAGTTGTAAAGGAAAAAAGAGTCTGATGGAATGAAATTCAAATGAAGAGAAAAAATACCTAGGAGGAAAGGAAAGAACTTGAAACTGGCAAGATTTGGATAGTAAGATACCGACCCCACCTCCTCGACCTTCAGGTTGGCTAGTATGGGTAAAAGAAAGACCACCAAAAGAAAGGGAAGCAGAGGTAGCAGTGTCATGGGCCGGGAGCCGGTTTCAGTAAGAGTGAGGAGGTAAAATGAACTGGAAAGAAAAAGATCATGAATTGCAGTTGCTTTTAAGACAGCAGAGCGACAGTTCCAGAGTGAACAGAAAAATGGGAGCTGAGAGATGGGAAGGGGTCGAATAGGAATTAGGTTGGGAGAAATACGTGGAGCCATGGAAAAATAAGGATTCGGTGCCCAATAATCAACAGACAAAAAGGTGACAATAAGGAAAATAGAAAAACAACAATAGATAGTATTCAATGATATTGCCTAAACATCACTGATGCTGGATCCACAAGTCCCCCAGCTGGCTAGCCTGCAGCTAGCTCACCTCCTGGTCTTCCAAGTGAGAGGGAGGGGTGAGAAAAAGCCCTCTTGAAGCCTGAGGCTCCAAGCCACACCCCTCTGGCTGCTGGTCAGCTGCTAGTCCTTCAGCTCCAGGTGTTAGGGAGAAGGGAGTGAAGTAGAGCATCCAGGCAGGATGACACACAGCTAGTTCACCTCCTGGTCTTCCAAGGGAGAGGGAGGAGTGAGGAGGAGCCCTCTTGAAGCCTGAGGCTCCAAGCCATGCCCCTCTGGCTACCAGTCAGCTGCTAGTCCCTCAGCTCCAGGTGTTAGGGAGAAGGGAGTGAAGTAGGGCATCCAGGCAGGATGACACACAGCTAGCTCGCTGAAATGATTCAGTCTGATTTTGCATTGTATCCTCTGACTGCTTTTGCCACATCTTTTCTTAATATGAAAGCTACCCCATTTCTTCTTATTTTTTCATTGCCTCAGTAGAACACTGTGTAATTGTTTGATTCAAAGTGCCCATTCCTGTCCATTTTAACTCACTCACCCCCAGTACTGCTATGTTCATGCGTTCCATTTCCATTTTTACTATGTCCAGCTTACCTTGGCTCATGTTCCTCACATTCCACATCCTTATTTTATGTGTAATGCTGCTTTGGATGCAGTTTTCCTTCCTAAGGGTGTCTGCTATTTGTCTAGGCATCTTTCTTGTGCCCTTGGCTAATCTTGCAAATCTTTATCTCTCCCTTCTTCCCTTTCTGTTAATGCTCTGATCCTGCCTCTGTCTCAGGGTGTCTCATCATAGTGTTTACTAGGTGACAGGGTTACACAAGGAGAACCACCTATACCTCTTTGTGTGCAGTGCCAACCAATGTTAGTTATGGTGTCACTACAATTCACTCCTGTCAGTGACTCCCACCACTACTGCTGCTGCCCAGTAGCTTTTTGTCTCCCTATATTATTCCTCCCAATTTTTGTTTGCTTTCCTACCCATCCCCTTATTACCTCCTTTGGTTTCTCTCCTTCCCTTCTCTTGTGTCCACCCTCCTTTAGTCCATCCTCATCCCCACCCCACCCCTCTCTCCTTTAGTTTCTTCACTTATTTCTCCATGGTTGGAGGAGGGAAGAGATGGCTGGTTGCCTTCTTTCTTCTCCCTGGTCCTCTGGCAGCACTCTGTTCTCTGACTCAGCTGGGGGGCAGAAAATGGGCTGAGTTAGTGCTTTGCCCCTCTCTCCCCTGCCTCTCCAATGGTCTTCTGTCCTCCTGCTCAGCTGGAGGGCTGGGATGGATTCAAGCCTTCTTCCTCACCTCTCTGTTGTTTCCCAGTGTTCCTTCAGGAATTGCATTTATACTTTACCTTTCCTCCAAGATGTTCAATTACAGTGCATGAGATTCACTTCCAACCTTGTGAAATAATTAATGCTGAGAAAGAGTAAATGACGTAGGATCATATAGTGAGCTTCTTAGTTGGGTTCTGATCTGTTTTTCTTCTGTCCTTGGCTTTTGCCTGCATAGGCGAGAAACATCATGCCCACCCCAATGCCAGAGCTATCTGTTCTGCAAAGCATGGCAATGTTTGGTGAAATATCACAAGTTTGTCTGGTTAGCACAATTCTGCCCTGGAGTTAGCAAAATATGGGAAATCCCAGTGCTGGTATGCAGTTTTATGGCATGTGAACAGCTGAATTGGGCCCATAGGCCAGATGCTGAGACATCCTCCTTCCCTGTGCTGACCAGCATGGAGAAAGGGATGGCTTGTCCCTGGAACCATCACCACTGTGTTTCTTACTTGCAGAAACTACATGGACAGGCCTCCCAGCACACTCCCACTATTCCATAGTGTGGGTCCACCCATGTGACCAAGGAGGAGATAAGGCAGAGAGACACCCTGATAACATGGTGGGGGTCTCTGGAAACCTTCATCTTGTGATCAAACAGTCCCTCCACCCTCTCATATGAAATGTGGCACTAGAGAAGAGTTCTGTGGATACCATGGACTGCTAAAAATATTGATAAATGGATTCTAAAGCAAATCAAACCTGAACTTCCCTAGAAGCCAGAGACTGAACTGAGAATGTTGTACTTTGGACATATGAGGAGACATGAATAATTAGAAAGATCAAAAAAGCTTGGTAAGCTAGAAGGCAGTAGGAAAAGAGGAAAAATGTATTTTTAGCTGCGGCATCACACTGTTGACTCATGTTCAACTTTTGGTCTACTAGGACTCCTTGATCCCTTTCACACGTAGTCTTGTTAAGCCAAGTGTTCCTCATCCTATATCTATGCATTTCATTTTTCCACCCAAAGTGCAGTACCTTACATTTCGTTAGCTTTAGCCCAGCTTTCTAATCTATTCAGGACTTCTTTAATTTTGATCCTGTCCTTTGGGGTATTAGCTACTCCTCCTAATTTGTTGTCATCAGCAAATTTGATAAGCATGCCTTCTGTTCCTTCATCCAAGTCATTGATAAAGATGTTGAATAGCACTGGGCTCAGGACAGAACTGTGTGGCACCCCACTGGTCATTTCTCTGCAGGATGAAGAGGAGCCATGCCTGAGCACCCTTTGGGTTCAGTCAGTCAACCAGTTACTAATCCACCTAACAGTTGCATTGTCTAGCCCACATTTCACTAGGGCTAAAATATCATTCCAAGAAGAGAAATATTTGTCTTTTCTTATGAAAAGAGAACATAGGAAGGTGTTTGTCAATCTCCGATTTGAGCAAATGGAAACAAGAGTGCTTCAGGGCAGATTTCAGAGTATCCCCTTTTCTGAAAGGTTTTGTATTTGTGGTACTTCAAATATTGAAGATCTTGCATATTATTTGTTACATTGCCAAATATATAATGATATCAGAGAGAAATATCTGACTCCAATTCTCAGAAAATTAAGGGTGAGGGATGATAAAAGCAAGTTGTCTTTATTATTGCAAGGTGTTGAGCCCTTCATAACTCTTAGGGTTGCCTTATTTGCAACAAAAGCATCTACTATACGGAGGGTTGAGGTAGCCAAAGTCCTGAATTAGAGTGTTGCTCTAATTTTAGATGAGAATAATCTGATTCAAATACATTCTAAATATATGTTTTGACATATGTATATAAATATTTTATTTTTATCTTTTTGTATTTTCATTTTTTATCTTTATATTTTACTATTTTATTATTCAATTATTTTCTAATGTTTAATTATTATGTTTATATGTGAAATGGTCTGAAGACTTATTCAGTAAAGATGATTGATTGGTCTAGCCCACATTTCACTATGTTGTTTGCAAGAATATCATGGGGGACCTTGTCAAAAGCCTTACTGAAATCAAGATATGCTATGTCTACCGCATTCCCTTCATCTAGCAAGCTGGTAATTATATATATATATATATATATATATATATATATATATATGAGATCAGATTAGTCTGATATGACTTGTTTTTGAGAAATCCATGTTGACTTTTAATGATTATGGCATTGCTTTCTAAATGTTCACAGACTCTCTGTTTAATTAACTGTTCTAGAATCTTTCCCAGTATTGATGTCAGATGAACTGGCTGATAGTTGTTGGGATCCTCTTTTTTCCCTTTTTTGAAGATTGGGCTCTGAGATTACATTTGCTAGTTCTTTTACTATCCTTGGATGTAGTTCATCTGGTCCTGGAGACCTAGGGGGGGTTGCAGACTGCCAGAAATAGTGTGAATTCAGTCCACTTTTAGGGTTAGGGTTAGTGCTAGGGAATCATGGGAACTGTTATTTTTCTGAGACATTGAGCCTTCTCTGTCAGACAACTCTGATGCCACAATAAAATACAGTTCCCATGATTCCCTAACTCTAACCCTAACCCTAAAAGTGGACTGAATTCACACTATTTCTGGCAGTCTGCAACCCCCCCTAAATTCATTTAGGTTAACCAGGTATTCCTGTACTTCTTCTTTACTTATTCTGTGTTGCATTTTCCCCATTGTATCCTCTGCTCTATTTCCTCAAGTTGAGCACCCTTTTCCCTTTGTGGGAAGACTGAGGCAAAGAAGGTGTTGAGTAGTTCTGCCTTTTCTCTGACTCCTGTTAGATTTTCTCCATCTTCTCTTCGCAGTGGCCCTACCATTTCCTTCTTCTTTTTTTTGCTATGGACATACCTCAAAAAAAGCCCTGAACTTTTATTGTCTTTAACCCCTCTAGCAAGCCTGAACTCATTCTGTGCTTTGGCTTTCCTGACTTTACCCCTACATGTGCTAGCTATTTGTTTGAATTCCTCTTTAGTGATTTTGCCTCTTTTTCATTTCTTATACATCTCCCGTTTAAAACTTAGTTCAGTTGAAAGTTCTTTTGTCATCCAACCCAGTTTCTTGAGACATCTCCCATTTTTCCTTCTCATTGGAACAGTTTGAGATTGTGCCTTTAGTATCTCCCGTTTGAGAAACTCCCATCCATCCTGAACTCCCTTCTCCTTTAGTATTCCTGACCATGGGATCACTCCCAGTGTTTCCCTAAGTTTGTTGAAATCAGCTCTCCTAAAGTCTAGAATGAATGTTTGACTATGCCTAGCTTCTCCTTTCCACTGTATAAGAAACTCCAGGGGAACATGATCACTCTCACCTAAGGATCCCACCACTTGCACCCCATTGACCAGATCATCCCTGTTGGTTAGGATCAGATCTAAAACAGCTGATTCCCTCGTTGCCTCTTCCAACTTTTGGACAAAGAAATTGTCTTCGAGGCGTGAGGAATTTGCTAGACCTTGAAATATTGGCTGAATTTGACTTCCAGCAAATATCAGGATATCACTACTATATCTTTCCTTTCTGAGTGTGTGGTCATCTGTTCTAGAAAGACATCATCCAATTCCTCAGTCTGACTTGGAGGTCTGTAGTAGACTCCCACAATAACATCTCTGTTGTTTCCTTCCCCTTTATCCAGATGCTCCCCACCTGATTTCCAGGATTGAAGTCCTGGATCTCTTCACAGCTGTAAACATCCCTGACATATAATGCGATTCCTCCTCCTTTCCAGTTTGGCCTGTTTCTCTTAAAAAGGTTATACCCCTCTATTCCTACATTCCAATTGTGAGACTCATCCCACCAGGTTTCAGTGATGCCTATTATATCGTATTTCCTTTGTTGTGCTAGGAGTTCAAGTTCACCTTGTTTATTTCCCATGCTCTTATGTATTAGTGTAGAGACATCTAAGAGCATGTGTCTTCTCCATTTGCTGCCTGTGTGAGGTTTTTTCCTCCTTGCATCATTTGCTTTGTTCCCTCTATGACACTTTGATTATTATTTCCAGGCCATGAAGTACTTCTGCCTTCCAAGATACCTTCCAAGATACTGTCTCCCTCCCCAACATGACTCAGTTTAATGCCTTCCTAATCAAATTTTTGAAACTATTGGTAAAAACACTTCTGCCAACCAGTGTGAGATACATCCCATCTCTTGCTAGGAGTCCATCCTCATGGAACCGCAGCCTGTTATCTAAGAATCCAAATCGTTCTTGGTGACACCATCTATGGAGCCAATTATTCACATCTTCTATCTTCCTCTCCCTTCTTGGACCATGCCCTTCAACTGGGAGAAGAGGTGAGATAGCAACCTGTGCATCCAGCTCTTTCAGCTTCCTACCCAAAGCCTCATAATCCTTTTTGATATTCTGAAGACTGTGCCTTCCAGTATCATTGCAGTATCATACCAAGAGGAAGGGATAATGGTCAGTAGGCTTGACAAGTCTTGTCAGCCTGGCTGTCACATCATAAATTTTTGCCCCAGAGAGACAACACACCTCTCAGGATATCTTGTCAGGCAACAAACCACTGCTTCTGTACTTCTCAACAAGGAGTCCCCAACCACCACCACACGCCTCCTCCGAGACTTAGCAGTGGCTGTTCCCTGCTGTGGCACTCTTAGGTTGTCCTGCACTGTCCCTGAGAACTGTCCGTGCTGCTCTTCCTCTTCATCCTTGATAAGGGAGAGAGCTTCAAATCGATTCAGCAGCTGCAAGATCCCAGCACGATCACTGGTTTCCCTACTTCTGTGTGTGACATTCCTCCAGGTATCCACTTCCTGTGTGCATGAAACTGACCTCCTCCTCAACAACTTCCTCTGTGTAGTCCCTGTCCAAGGCCATTCGTTCTGCTCTCTCCAGGAAAACCTCTTGCTCTCTAGTATGCTGAAGTGTAGCTACCCGAGCGTCCTGCTGATTTACTTTCTCTTCCAGGAGGGCTACAAACTTGCACTTGGTGCAGGTGAAGTTCCCCACATCTCTTGGCAAGAAGCCAAACATCCTACAACTGTTGCAGGTGACTGCAGCAACTCCCTCAGTGTCCATATTGAGAAATCTTAAGTAAGCACTGAAACAGGAATGTGGGCTTCTCCCTTAAAAAGTCCCCTGGTAAAGACACATGTAAGGGGCCCCTGTTCTCTGGGTCTTTTCACCAGGCTTTGTCAGAGAGCTCAATCAACTTGGTTTCTAACTCTACAGAGGGCTCCTGGATGCTACCTTATTTTGGAGGAAAGTCTCTGTCTATCTTCCTCAGAGCAACAACCTCAAAGGCCTTTAAATTTATTATTATTATTATTATTATTATTATTATTATTATTATTATTATGGGAACCTCTAAAAAGAAAGATCAAAGCCCCCCTTCTACCTTTACTGTGCTTTTCCTTGTCCTATTAAAAAAAATTCTGGGAGGAATTGTATAGAGCTAATTGGCTAGCTCCACCCCCTATTGACTCACAAATGTGACTCACCAAAGCCCCACCCACTCAGCAACAGTCACACTCTCCCAAGTGTTTTTAAAAAGAATTTAAACACTCACCCACTCAACATTGCTGCCCAGAAACTGCTTCCTTCTCCTTCCTGGCAGAAATTAAAATACCTCTATCTGCCATGCACATAGGCATCTGTTATACACCTGTATATTTAGGGCGATGAGTTGATATTTCTTAGGGATGAAGAAATCTGTTGGTTTCCACTTTATCCCACTTTTCTTTTCAAAAGAGGGATAATAACCATGCTAAATTTCAAGAAACATGTTAATTTTGGAAAATTCTTCTCCAAAAATAACATAAATCTCGCTATCTATCTATCTTTGCCCATTCATATTTGTCACCAGTGAAACTCTCTCTCTTTTGGAGAGCCCTAAAAAATTTAAGAAGATGTAAAATCCTGTCCTGACTTTGATACCTCATAAATTGGCTTTTAATTTCAGGCTTGGTAAAGCTGCCAGCAGAGACCTATGGTAGCACTGCTTGTCATTAGTCACTTTTTTAAAGTTGAAGGAACAATGCACTTTCAACAAAATGATTTTATGTGGGAGGAAGATTGGAAATTGGTGTGCAGAAAGGGGACATCTGAGATACAGTGATGCTTACTTGCCTTTGTGTGGGAGAAATCACAGGTAATCCACCTCTCCATCACTCTGCTTGCAGCCCCCTACTGTTCAGCATCTTCCCTTTGAGTGCTTGAGTGCTTGAGGATGTTAGAAAGATGTTCAGCCTTTATAAAATTGCCTTCTTTCTTCCCTTCTCACAAGCAAGTGCTGCACTATTTGAAGCACAACTGCTTCAGAAATGGCCTATTACAATTCAACACATTTTGGCAAGGAATGTTTAGGTCCTTCTTCATTTCTGAAGAAAAAGCACCTGTGAACAATCTCAAAATTACTGTGTAGGCAACTCCTCCCCCATCCTCACCACCAATAAAATCCAAGTGAAAATCCTTGAGAATTATAATGAGAGGTTTCTAAATTAGCCTTCATTATGTCTTAGACATGAATTCATCAAACTAAAGTAACATATTTGACAGTGGAAGTACTTATAACTAAGAATGTCATGGAAATTAAATGGCGGGGGGCATCCATTAAATATTTTGGGATATGGGCCCAAACCGGTACAATGTACTTGATCAATTATTCCCTTTTCTATGCAACTGGAAAATCTGATTTAGATTATCACACATGAAATCCACATCTGGACAGACATGGGTTGTAACTGAGTGATTGATCTTATCGCACTGTCCAGTGCCCAGGCAGTAGGCAGCCCATATCCAACCCAGATTTCTCTGGCAGCTTTTCATGAATGAGATTTCCCTGTTCTTGAAAAACTGCTGGAGAAGCCTAGGTTGGATATGGGCTGCCTACTGCCTGATCACTGGGCAGTGTTATAAGACCTGTCACTCAGTTTTACAACCTGCATCTATCCCAACACAGATTTCATGAGCAATAATCTCCTTAGAGGGTTTCTCAGGGGGGTTGCAGACTGCCAGAAATAGTGTGAATTCAGTCCACTTTTAGGGTTAGGGTTAGTGCTAGGGAATCATGGGAACTGTTATTTTTCTGAGACATTGAGCCTTCTCTGTCAGACAACTCTGATGCCACAATAAAATACAGTTCCCATGGTTTCCTAACTCTAACCCTAACCCTAAAAGTGGACTGAATTCACACTATTTCTGGCAGTCTGCAACCCCCCTTAGTCATATGAGTTTGAAGCCATGGTGTGGGGTGGAGAGCACTTCAGGGGGGAGAGAAAGAGAGAGAGAGAGGAACAGGTCATGTCTAACCTGGAGGAAGTCCTCAGAGGCTGACAGCCAGGATGGCAGACCCTATTTATTTATTTATTTATTTATATGATGCCTTTTCCCCAGAAGGGACCCAAGGCAGCAAACTGATCCAGTTCAAAGAGGAAGAACTGGAGATGCCAGCTGATAGCCATCCTCAGGAACCAGCAGAGGTTGAGGCACAGCCTTCTCCTCCATAGGATTTACATAGAGTTATCACATTGCAATTCTTCAAATCCTGGCAGTCTATTTTGCATAATACACACATTAATTTGAATAATATACAAACCATACAAACCATGTTCATTAATTCTTGAGATGACTGATCTACCATCTTGCTTCAGCCTTGGAACACTTTGTACAGTAAGCGCTGGCCTCAAAGAGCCAGTGCAATGTAATGTTAGAGTGCTGGACCTGAAACAGGAAAACTCCCATTCAATTTTTTTTTAATCTTAAAGCTTATTTTGTGATTTTTAACTAGTCACTGTCTCTCAGCCACCCCTACCAAAAGTCCTACTCAGATAACAATTGCACTTAAAATGAATGTCTGACATGAGAAACAGGACCGGTGATCTTTTTCACTGACTTGCATACATTAGTTAAGCTTCAAAGGATTGAATCTAACCTAACAAATGTGAATATGTATGTTCTGTATGTTTGACTGTGGACCCAACGTCTTATTGGGAGGAAGTATATACTTATAAAAATTCTATTTGTATAAAAATTGGAAAAGGAATTTGTTTATCTTTAAGAATGTATTCAGTTTGCGTTATGCAAGACTGCTATTTAGTGTGTGTATATCTTCAGTTTTTTGTCACTGGGATGAAATTGCAAGTGACAGCTTTTTGTTTTGCTTTCTGATGTATATGTAAATAAATGTACACAACTCAAAATATAGATGTTCAAGAAATACATAAAAATATACTTATGTTAATTGGAAATGTGCATAGTTGTTGCTGTTGTTGTGTGCCTTCATGTCATTTCTGACTTATGGCAACCCAAAGGTAACACTATCATGGATTTTTCTTGGCAACAGTTGTTCAGAGAGGGTTTGCCTTTGCCTTCCTCTAAGGCTGAGAGAGTGTAATGTGCCCAAGTGCAGTTGACTTCGGGCCTCGGCAGACGGCTTAAAAAGCCGTCCAGGATGCAGGGAAGAGGAGGGGCAGCCGCACGCTCGGCGCCCCTTCCTCCTCCTGAGGTCATCCTTGGAGCCGCTGGCTCTCCGCACAGCCGGCGCTCTGAGGGCAACCTCCTGTTGCAGCGTCCGGACACGCTGCAGCAGAAAAGTCAGCGAAAGTGCGTCGCAAGCTTTTGAGGCGCATTTTCGCTGACTTGTGAAAGGAGCGCTATTTTAGCGCTCCTTTCAGGGGCGGCGAAGGTGTGCCGGTGGATCGAGGCATGGGGATGCCTCGGTCCAGCGGCGCACCTTCCCAGGGCGGCCCCGTGCCGCCAGTCTGCTTCCCCCCTTCATGATCAAACAGGGATTCAAACCCTAATCTTGTGTCCAAGTACAACACTCAAACCACTACACTATGCTGGCTCTCAATATGTGCAAAGGTATTCAGAAACAAACATGTACAAAAGTGTGAAAATTAGGGAAATTTTGTAATGATTAAGAGATTTTTCATATCCATAGCTGTGTATGTTGTACAAAGCAGAACCCTGAGCCATGGTCCTACACCCATGTGCCACACATTCATTAGATATGTTTAATGACCTTGAAAGTACATTCTTAAGATTAGCACATTCTCTATTCACCTTTGTCAGAATTCAGGGTGGAACTACTGAAATATTTAGCCTGGATCTCCCTTCTGGATCAGGTTGTGATAAGTTTGTTCTGTAGCTTACGCAAAAGCACTGCAAAAGGAAATGGAGCAGGGGAAGAACTGAGTTCTAGTTGTCAACTGTTTGGGAGATAGCATTTTCTGTCATGAAACTGTACTCCTCCTTTCCTTTTATCCTGCCTGGTGTTTTCCTTATGTGGATTGCTTGGGGATACTTTGAACCTAATTGGCTGATGAATCTTCAGGAGTTTTCCAATTTGGATTCAGTCCACTTCAAAGAATCCTGCTTTTAGAGATGTCTCCTGAATCTATATATTTCCTTTAATCAGTTAAGTTTGGTATGGGATTTGAAATTTGTCCAGATCCAAAATACACCCCTAGTTGTGTTCTTTCTGTAGAAGTTTTGACATTTTACCTCTTGGGACAGGGATCTATCCTCTTATCCCATGTTCCATGCATATTGATGGTTCCAATATCAATAAACAAAAACAATGAAACCAAGCAGAGCTGTACCATCATTGTTGTCTACAGCTTTTTGCTCTCTCTCATTCTGAGATTGTCCACACAATCCAAAAGGCCCATGTTCCCCTGGCCTCATGTTGCCTCATTCAGACAATGCAGGCCAAAACCTCAGGGGCAGGACTGAGCCTGATCCTCCCTGTCCAGATGCAGATCCAGAGGATCTGGCCTGACCCCAGCCCTTTCCCCTGCAATAATTTACCCTGCTTGTTTGTTTGTTTTTGCAGAGGTTCTAGGAAACTCTGCTGAAAATCTGGTCTCTTCACACACACACCATGCTCCTTACCTTGCAGGTGTTGCTTTCACTCAGAAGCTACCCATTGCTGCTTCTGATGTGGGATTGGGGTGCTTGGCTGCACTCAAATGGCCAGGTGTCCTGTTTCTGAGTCAGACATGGTGACGAGGGGCTTCTTAGTCAGAGCGACAAGGTAAAGAGCACATGCCAGTCCTCGGTCGGCACAAGGATGGCTATGTGAACACCCATTCATCCTTGTGCCAATGCAAAGACCAACTGGGGTGCTTTCCTGGCCTGTCTGCTCAGCCTCTCTCTCAGCACACACACATACATAGCTTAAGTAAAGGGATAAGAATATTTTGGTTCTAAGCTAGAGGACTGGTGACTGAAACTTTGTTTTAGAAAACCCTTTCATATACTCCATTACTTTCTATAAGGCAGGCCACAGTTCTCAATTTAGATACAGTTTTTTTAATGGTTTCTATTTCATCATCAACAATATTCATTTACTTAAATAACTTAAATCTTTCCAGCCAGCAAACTCAATCAAGCCAATTCAGCTGAACATTTGTTTAACATTTAGTTTAACATTCCTTGCTACTCTTGTCTTTGTGTGATGTACTTTCTAAAAGAAGTACTGATGATCTTTCAAATGATACTAACAATGATTAGTTCTCTCTACTGAGCACGTTAAACTATACCTGTCAGTTTCATTTTTTTCTTCAGCCAAAGCAGTTTCCTTAATGTTGAGGTGTATTAGAAAAATCATCCTAGAGGCTCAAGATGCAAACTTTTAGTTGTAGGAATGAACTACTGAAAGAGCAAGTAGATGTAATTTTAAGAAAATATTAGAGGTTCTGTGAAAAAAAAAATGGCAGGAAGAAAAAGACAAACTTCTATCACTTTCTATACCATCTCCAAATTTTAAAGCAGAAATTTGCCCCCATTTTATTTGAGCATCAGATTGTTTGCATTGTGTAAAGTAATTTTCTTAATACAGCTTTTTTTTTAAAGTCTTTCCCCCTTGTATGCTCCTTGTATCTATGAATAGCTCTAGGGGAATTTTAATAATGGGCTGAGCTACAATCAGCCCTTTGGAATCATTTACCAACTTTATACCGAGATGCTGGAATAGAGGACTATAGAGGTAGACTTCTTCCTATGCATTGTATTTTATTGATGGAAAAGCACACAGCAATGCAAGCACACACACAAACACACATAAGAGCTAAGGGATAAAGAGGTAAGTTTTGAGATGGAAAAAGTTTCACTAAAGAGATAATTGCCATCAGCATGGTGTGGCTCCTTAAAGATGTGGTCTCATGGCTAGAATTGAGATTCAGCTGCTGGGAGCATTCGGAAGGCAGTGCAAGTCAGAACTAGCAGGAATCCAGAGACATGGGTTCCATACTAGCTCGGAGAAACAAAGGAAATTTAGGGTCCTTTTATAAGGCAAAACTAGCCTCAAGGCAAAGACATGTGTTCCACATCAAAGGGCCAAATCTGTATGGGAAAGATAACTCAAGATATAGATCTTTGAAGTGAGGATAGATGTAAATTGGCATTCTCTAGCTTGGGGTGCAAAACATCCTGGCTGTAAATCACCTGGCCTTCCTGGAATGTGAAGTGTGAATTTTCTCTCATTGCAAATTCCAAATTGCCTCTGTGATCTGAATTTTGAGGCTCTTGGATACATGCCTGGGTGCTATAAGCCTCATGGTTGTGAGGGTCCATTCAGGGTCATGAGAGGGGTAGGACACACCACAAAATTGGCTGGTATAACATCCTTTTGCATTGAATTATATGTAATGCACATTTTTGTACGTACTGGTTCTGTTCATGTACACATTTTTGTACGTACATTTTTATCAGGAATCTGTACTATAAAATTCAAGTGAGAAAACTAAATCAGTGCATTTCACCATGCACATTAATTTCTGAAGTATGAAATAAATCATTTTGAGTTAAATTGACTACCTAGGGAATGTCACTTCCATCTCTGGGGGGATATATTTTTGGAAGTCAGGGGCATATGTATTATTGAAGGGTAGTGTAAATGGACTTTTATGTGACATTCTTAGTGATAAATTAGGCAAAAAATTGTATTATGTGTATGTGCATTTGCCTTTAAATCTCTGTCAATTTATATGGAATTCTGAGTTTTGTAGTTATTTAGGGCTAAGAGCTCCCTGGCTGAAAATGCTAAATGATCCTCCCTAAACTGCAAATCCCAGGATTCCACAGGAGGCAGCCAAAGCAGTTAAAGAGGAATAAGAGTGCTATAACAGTGTAACGTGATATTGTCCTAAGACAATTTTAGCTGCATTCATCAGTTAAATGTCAGGGTAGATGTTGAAAATGAATCATGCAAACTTTGAGGCAACCTTTAGATCCCACTTTCAACATTTCCAACACTTATGGAGTTTCTGCTGCAGTTCTTTGTTTTTATAGGATTTTCCATCATAGCAGACATTTTTTCATTCCTTCCAGTTACCTGGCAATCCTTTCTGACTGTGTTATTTTTCAGGATTTTTTATAGTCACCATGAAGCTCTTTAATTCACTTCCCTAAATTTTTCATTTTTCCCCTGATGCAGTGGTTGACCTTGAGTCTAGTACTGGTAGGAGTCTCTTGCCTGATTGTGATTTTTGCCATTCTCAGTTGATTCATGTCATGGGATGTTCAGTTCTGATATGTAGTTCAATTTCTTTTTCCTTGGATATTATATATAGCATCAGGGTGTAGTATGTGGATAAAGATAAAAAAAAAACATGAATAATCTTACTCATATCTTTGATGTTATGAAGTTTTTCTGGAGAAGAACGATGTCTTATTTCATTACCATACCAGCTGAGAGGAAATGCACCAGTGAATGCCAAATTAGCCTGTGATGGCCAATAGTCATATAGAATTTTTGTCCCCAGAAGTGCTTAGGTTTGACTAACCAGCATCTGGAACACTGGGTATTTTATCATATGCAGTCTAAAATACTTTGATTCTGCAACTCTGAGGCCCATCCACAGGTGATGATATAAAACAGATTTAATTGTCCTTTGACATACATCTTTACCACTCTTAAACCCACAAATGTGTTTCTTTGAAAAATGGAGGAAGAAATTTGTAATTTTATACATGAAGGAACTTCATTTCTGGATGGCAGCATCCACTGTTTCTAGTATTCACTTCTGAATGTCAACGTTCACTGTATTTTGGACACTCCTTTGGCAAATCTTGATGTTCTGAGGAAAGCAAAATAATTATTTACCAATTCTCCTTATGGCAGTACCTTGGTTTTTCTAACACAGAGGAATAAAGAATACACATACTGTTTCTCAATTATTTATTCTCGGTGCCTGCGCTAAGAAAATCATGAATTTCTACCAATATGTTACTTGTCCTTTACAAAAAAGCAATTAATGTTTGACAGCATCATGAGTATGTTAGAAAATGTTCAAATAAGGGAATATATAAATTCAGTCCTTGGAGACTTCTGTATAGGTTGAGTATCATTAATAGACTATTTCATAATACAGTTCTTTGTGACTTGTTCATTTGAATATTGTAATTCAAATAAATATCTGATTTAAAAGACAGAACCTCAAATCATTTAAATACAATGGCCTGTATTCTCTATCAGTTAATATGCTTAACTGAAATATATCAGGCACAGCTTCCTGCGAAGAGGCTACTGTTCTGAACATTTCGGCTGGTTCTATTGAAGAGGACTAAAAGCTATACAAGTTTGTTGATTTCTAGTGATAATCAATTAGATAATCAATTACTATGCATTTCTAACTCAGGATTCAAACCAAATCTTTTGGCTATTGCAGACTCTAGTTTTTCCATCAGTAGTATGCTATTTTGACCATACACGTGGAGCCATGAACATATTAAATAATGTAAATAACATATTAAATAACCAAATACAATTTTAAAAAGCCCCAAATCTGACCAATTTTAAAAAAGGATTAAAAAAGCAAAAATTAGAATAAAGCACAGAATTTACCAAGCATTTTATTATAGATTAAATATAAAAAATTATTAGTGACATTTCTAATGTTGACAGGTTCTTATTTAAACGAGATTCATACTGTTACAATCAATGGCATTGTGTAATAGTGATAAAGCGGAACATTTTGCATACAGGACCATTACAAAAGAAATGAGTTTTCAGGTTAAATGTTAGCTCTCATTTTATGTGAGAGACTCTTTTATAAAAGAAAAGGTACAAATAAAGGAAAATATGGCGCTTTGCAGATGGTGCAAAGTGCCGTCTTTGAGTCAATGAAGGGGAGGAGCAGCCAGATGCTGGGTGCCCCAACCCCTTCCTGAGGACACGGCGGGCACTCTGATAATGACCTTCTGTCATAGCGTCCAGACACACTGCAACAGAAGAGATGTCAAAGAGGTGCGCGCCGCCTCTTCCAGTGCCCTTTCAGCGCCTTGAGGAAGGAGCACTATTTTAGCACTCCTTCCAGGGCCAGAAAAAGATTGGACTGGGGCCAAGGTGTGGGGCAGCCTAAGCCCCAATCCACCGCTTCTCAGGGTGGCCCACAGCCGCCCATCTGCATTCCCCCTATATTTCCCTCTTACAGCCTTATCAACAATGCAATCCTAAACATTATTAGTGAAGAGTAAGCTCCATGGAAGACCCAGGGGGGGGGGGGGGCAATTACAATGATAATAGTAACCAGGCAGTATACACAGTTGTGATATCTAGTTAAAATAAGAGGCAGAATTCGTTAATCCTAGAGTTATACATTCATGAATGGTTCGTATTCATGATCCCTATGTATTCACTAGTTTAAGGAATAGTCGTCCTTCCCCATTCATGGACTTCGAGTGCTTTGTGGACCAACAAGTGGGAAAGGATAAAATACCCTGTGCATGGCCATTCAAGCCAACAGGGCTTGAATATTTGTGGTTCGCAATTTTTGCAGGGGGGTCCAGAACGGATCCCCTGTGAAAACAGAGGGGTGACTGTATACAGGTTTATTATGTTTATTATGCTGGCAGTCCCAAAAAGAATTAGCATTAGCATTAGCATTCCAAAGTTTTGGGCCCTGAACAGAAGAAAATGGCTTCATTTATACACTCTCAAACAAAGAAATCTAATTCTTGCATCTTATTGGATACTTCAAACCTTAAACATATAGTATCTCAAGCAATAACAGTAAATATCTCAGAATACATTATAATATACTTAAGGTACATCTGGCCACATACCAATGCTCCTTATCAGCAAAAGATGGTACCATGGGCCCCTTTGCACAGAGTGCTTGCATCTCCTATCAGTGATTTATTGTGGCTGCCGTACACCACTCTGGCATCTTAATGCAGCAGTCCTTCAAAAGGGCAATCTGTCTCTAAACATTCTTGCTGTTAAAACCTTCCAGCATTCCATCCCTTCTCAGAGGCTTCAACTCCCAGAATTCTCTCTATGTGGCTGCTTGGCATCTATTTTTCTACATTTCTAACATAGTTAAAATCATCATTTCCCCCCCCCTCCCTTTTGATGATTTTTATCAACATTTAGATCAAAACATCATCATTATAATGCTGGTTCAAAATACTGATGGTTCATCACTTGTTCTGGTGCCTGCAAATCAAACACTGCACATATTTGAGTAGCTGTTTTTGTCTCTATCAAGGTCTCTACCCTTTGTCTTACAAATTTCAGAATAAATGGTACACAAAGACATCCTAACACCAGAAACACTATAATAATTGCAACAGAACCAAACAAACTATGAATCCATTGACTATCTGGCAGCCAATTCATAAGCCATGACCAGAATTTTCCAGATCTTTCATATACTGATCTGATATTCTGAACTACCTATTGGATTTTTCCAATATTCTCTTCCACCAGGCCAGATTCATTCACATAATGACAACAAGTGGTGTTTAGCCAAACACAAAGACCTCCTTTCTTGCTGAGTAAGTAAGGCTGTAGATCTAGGATCTTGGGATGCCCTGGGGAAACAGTGGTTTGGTCTTTTGCACCATGCCAGTTTCTAACACATAGTGGGGATTCTGGGTTTTGGGGTTGGTGTGATAATATGAATTGACTTGCATCTTTTATAGTCTGTTTCTCCTGTTTGGTCACTGCATAGACTTCAGCTTTATTCCAACTCATCAATCTCATTGTGAAAATCACTTTTACTGACCATCCTTTTGCTTAGGTCAGGAGCATGTGTGTGCAAGCCCAACAATTAGTCATGTTTGTTATGTCAGATATGTTATTAATTAAGTGATGAAACTCATTTGTACTCCATTCTGGCTTTCCACAATCAACACTGTCTATCATCATCAAGGGGAATGTCACTATACATGTGCCAAATAACATCTTAATATACATTTTTATTGCCTAGCTTCTAATCTTCATATGGTATGGTGGGGCTGGGCACTGGTCACCTGAAATCCAGGACAGGTGTTACAGCCTCCAGAGTGTTTAGAGTAGAGCCTGCACTCCTCTGAAATCTTCAGCCAAGTGACATTAACCTGAATTCCAGGACAGGTTAAGTGCTGGGCACTGACAATCTATCTTAGCTGCACTCCAGACCTAGAATTTCTTCTAACAAATGTTAATGGATCATCAGGGTCTAATTGTGAATTCCACTGCAGAGCAGCTTTCTTGATCCTAGTCCAATGTACCCATGGCTTAATTCCAGCTAACTTTACAGCGGTGGGAGTGGAGAGCAGTACTGTTAAAGTCCTCTCCACTTTGGACTTAAAGAATCAGTTTTGTATTCTTTTAGCCAAACTTCATTTCCTGGTTCAAATAGGTGTATTTGGGTCTGAACCAAGGGTGGTCTCTGCTCTAAAACATATTGGTTCAGTTTTTGTAGTCTTTCCCAATTCTTGTACTTCTTGGACCAATATAGACTTGCCCAATTGTGTCCATTTTAGCTTGATTTCTTGACATATTTTCAACTGCTAAGGATTCAAAAGGGGTGATGCCTCTATGTTGAATTCCAGGAGGCTTCCTGGGTCCCTGTCTGGGGTTGTTTCTAGCACAGGTGAGGCATCTTGATGAGGCTGCTGCTGTTAGGGAGTGCAGCCCATCCAAATACAGTTGTTTTTTCTAAAAGCTGGCTCAGGGCTGTCTTTCCTAGGTGGGAATTGGCATGTGCTTGCATTATTACTCTAGGAACAAAGATTCTTCCATCTGGTAACTGCCACCATCCATCTTTAGTCTTTTCCCCTTGAATTTCTTTTTCTGCCAGTTGATTTTCAGCCTCATTGTATAATAATAATAATAATAATTTGTATTTATATTTTGGGTGCATGTTGGTCAGAGAAATCTGGAAGATGGGTGCTATAGTGAATGGTGTCTCACTTTTATCTTTATTCAAAGCTGCCCATCTTGCTGCCTGATCTGCCTTCTTGTTGCCCACAGCTACAGGCTCAGATCCCTTTTGATTTCCTCTACAATGTCTCACTGCAACTTTTCTTGGGATCCAAACTGCTTCCAACAATCTCAGGATCTCAGGTCCATGTTTAATTGGGCTTCCTGCTGAGTTTATGAATCCCTTTTCTCTGTACAAAGCTCCATGGGCATGCAAAGTGGTGAAAACATATTTGGAATCTGTATAGATGTTTACAGTCAGTCTATCTGCCAACTCTAAGGCATGAATAAGTGCAATTAGTTCAACTTTTTGGGCAGAAGGCCCTACTGGTAAGGAACATGCTTCTATTTCTTTGTCATGGGTGATAACAGCATAACCAGCATATCTGATCCCATCTTTCACAAAACTGCTCCCATCTTTGAAGTAGATTACATCTAGGTTGAGCCATGGCACATCCTTCAAATCTGGTCTACTGGAATAAACCTCATCCATAGTTTGCAATCTACAGGAAGGATTGTTGCTGGGTTCAGAGTAGTTGTTATTCCCAGCTGGACTCTAGGGTTCTCACATAGCATGGCTTGATATTTTAACATTCTGCTATTGATAAACCAATAGTTTCCTTTATAGTCCATCAAATGGATTACTGCATGGGGGACTTTTACTTGTAGTTTTTGACCCAGAGCCAACGTATCTGCTTCCTTAATCAAAAGAGCAGTGGCGGCTATCACTCTCAGTCATGCAGGCCATCCCTTTGCTCTAACATGACTCTGTTTTGAAAGAGAGCCCATGATCCCAATTGCTGAGTTAAGGTTCCTATTGCTACCCCATTCTTCTCATGAACATATAGGATAAATGGTTTGGTTACATCTAGCAGTCCTAAAGTCGGAGCTTCCAGCAGTGCCTTTTTAATTTGCTTAAAGGCTTCTCTTTGCTCTGGGCCCCACTGTAGGGGAGACAATTCAATTCCTTTGGTAGCTTCATATGGGGTTTAGCCATCAACGCAAAGTTGGGAATCCAAATTCTACAAAATCCTGCTGCTCCCAAAAACTCCCTGACAGACTCAAGCAAGGAGCACACCACTTCCTTTCTCTCAGTTCCTAAATCTCACTTTCCTTGAGACACATGGAATCCTAGATATTTCACCTTCTGCTGGCATATCTGAGTCTTTTTCCTGGACACTTTGTATCCTGCTTTCCATAATAATTGCAGCAACTCTCTAGCTGCTTTCCAACATTCATCATAAGAGTCTGCTGCTAATAACAGTATTGCAGCAAAACTCTTTTCCCAGGGATCAGCTAACTCTTGGGGGCAAGCCTTATGCAGCAAAAAGCATTGTTGAGGTCTAGGATAGTGAGGTGAATTGCTTTGATGGGGATCAGGCCCATTAAAACATATGGATTTGGCACCATGGGATGTATAGTCACTGTGGTTTGATTTACTAGCCTCAGATCTTGAACTGGCCTGTAATCATCACTTCCTGGCTTTTTATCTGGAAGTAAAGGTGTGTTCCAAGGTGATTGACACTCTCTAATGATATGAGGTGGCAGCAACCTATCCGAATGTTTTTGGATCCCTATCACAGCTTCTCTAGGTATTGGGTATTGTCAAACATGGACTGGAGACACTCCTGGTTTTATCTCTCTCTCCACCGGAGCTATAAACTTTACCATGCCTCAGGGATTATCTTCAGTCCAAACTCTGGGAGTATCAAAAGCTTCCCATGCTTTAGGATCTTCCTGCACCACATAAGCCTGATAACATCTCCACTCTTCTTCTATGGGCCATTGAAGTGAAAGGATCTTGGGCACATCTGAGGCTGATGCAGGACCTCTAAAAATCACAAGTCCCTGGGCTCTCATTTTTGAAAGTAAGTCTCTCCCCAGTAAGGGCATTGTACATTCAGATATGTATAAAAACTTGTGGACTACTTGGTGATTTGCAAGATCAAAAACTTTCTGTTGTAGGACGGGTTTAAGTTCTTTATATCCAGTGGCACCCACAACTGGGATTTTCTGGTCTGATTCTGGAGCAATTTTCTTTGTAAGTACTGATTTATCAGCTCCAGTATCCACCATAAATGAGATTTCTTGACCTCCCACTTTAATTTCGACCATAGGTTCCAGGGGGGTCACATTTACACAAGATCCAGGTCCTCGTCATTTATATCTTTCCTCCATTTCCGCCAATCCAATGAATTCACCCTGATCTTCTGCAGGTGGAGGTGATGGGGGAAAAATTTGGGTCTGGTCGGTAGATGTTGTTGGTGACCTGTCTTCTCATTTCACGTCCTCTAAAATTTCCTGGTCCTCTCCTCTGTGGGCATTCGTCTCACCAGTGGCCAAAACCATGACAAAAAGCACACTGGTCTTGGGCTATTCCACTTTGGTATCTTCCTCATCCTCTTCCTTTTCATGTTCCTTGCTGGGCAGCCACCCCCCTTCCTCAGAAGAAAGCCGGGGAACCGAAGTCAGTTGAAAACACAGGTTTATTATGCTGGTAGTCCCAAAAGGAATTAACATTCCAAAGTTTTGGGCCCCGAACAGAGGAAAATGGCTTTTGTTCCACACACTAAGGTCCTCAGGGAAGAAGCTTCTACAGCAAAATAAATCCAGAGGGCCGTTTCCACTGCTGCTCCAAAGCTGTGGAATGACCAGCTGGAGGAGATCCATCACATCTCCACTCTTACAGCCTTCAAAAAGGCTTTTAAGATGGATCTCTTCTAGCAGGCCTTCCCAGCTTAGTTCCTCTCCCTGCATAAGGTGATCTACATTGCTATGTCTACCAATGATCTCCCTTTTTAAACTTTTGTATTTTTGTTTGTAAATAATGTTTGTTTAATTGTAATTTTAGCATTGGGTTAGGGGGGTGGGTGGGAAGGAATTAATTTTTTAATTCTATTATATTCTATGTATTTTATTGTTGTAACCCGCCTGAATTCTTTGTGATTGGGCAGGCTATAAATTATTTATTTATTTATTTATTTATACACTCTCAAACAAAGAAATCCAATTCTTACATCTTATTGGATACTTCAAACCTTAAACATATAGGATCTCAAGCAATAAGAGTAAAGATCTCAGAATACATTATAATATACTTAAGGTACATTAAAGCCTTCCAGCATTCCATCCCTTCTCAGAGGCCTCAAATCCCAGAATTATCTCTATGTGGTTGCTTGGCATCTATTTTTCTACATTTCTAACATAGATAAACATAGATAAAATATATTAATTATTGAAATGTTTCTATCTCAGGACATGAAAGTTCCCACTGGGCAGCAGCACTGGAGATCAACTGCATGAAGAGGGTACCCTTGTAAACAGTTCTGTTTGTGGAGACAGTGTCTCAAAGACAAATGTCCAATGTGGATTAGTACACAAGTGACCAGACATGAAAGGGTCACTGGGAGCCATAATGACACAGCACTTTCCACCAGGTGCTGTGTCATAGGAAGTGACACCGGCTAATGGTCACAAGATTCTGTAAAGCACCGAAATGGCTGCAAAACTGCAAAGTCACCCATAATAAGTGACAGGTGTCCAGAGGAAGAGGCAGGGCCAGGAGGCCACATGGAGCCCTAGGTATATAAGGGAGTTGCCTCTGGACAGGTGTTGGTTGTGGGTTGATGTTGAGAGTTGGGAGTTGTTGCTGTGGATCGTGTATATAGCCTTGTACATAGAGGAACCAAGATTAAAACTTCATCTAAATATAAATAAATTTTATTATTATTTTATTATTATCTGAGAAATGTCTGTCTGTAGAGTCTCTTTACTCTTCCTGGAAGAGGAGAGGTGCTCCTTCAGCTCACAAGCTACTGGCTGTATCTGAGAAAGTGGTGACACTGGTGCTGCACATTGACGTGGACCATCATGCACTGTGTAGCTATGCTAACACTGTTTTCTGTTGGTTGGGAAGCAGCTGACTGACCTTTCAATTCCCTTTCATGCAAGCAATCTGTGATGCAAGGGGGAATTATGACAAGGACTCTGCTTCTGACTGTTGGACCAGAGTACATTCATAAGAGAGAGTGGAAACACCAGCTTCCCAAACAAGAGGGGAAGAGACTCCTATTTCTCACAGTGGATGATGCCCAGTAGGTGGGGAGGGGAGGTAGTCATGTTCCTCCTTAGCTACATAACTATGGTCATAATGTAACTAGGTGATACACAATTCTAGCCATTATGATTATATCTAACTCAAGATGTTTCAGGGATGCTATTTCACTCTTCACTCCCTGACACATAAACACTTGCAACTGCTGTTTTGGTTTATTTTAATAACAGACAGACAGTATGATGTAGTAGTTTGAGCATTGGACTACAATTCTGGAAACCAGGGTGTGACCATCTCAGCTATGAAACCTAATGGGTGACCTTGGGTGAATCACATGCTCTCAACCACAGGGGAAGGCAATGGCAAATCTCCTCTGAACAAATCTTGCTAAGAAAACCCCATGGGTTGCCTTAGGGTTGCTATAAGTCAGAAATGACTTGAAGGCACACAACAACAAACAATGACAAACTATTCTTAATGCATAACACTATTTTTCTTCACATAGTTTCTCCCTCTCCTTTTTATGATCAACCATGAAATAATGAGACCAAACATGTATATATGGGAAAATAAAGGGGTATTTATTTGACCTATTAATAAACTTGGCTTTTTGGGAAACTGCAAGAAGGGGGCGCATCCTGGTGCAGCTGGAGAAACAGATGTCACCACATGACCAAAATTCCTCCAGCCTACCCTTGGATGAAACACCAGGCCCCATGATAAATCCAAGATATTGGATTGAACCCTCGGCCTAGTCTATTGTAAGGCAAACATAGGGCACTCTCTCCTAAAATCCCACGAATCTATAAAAGAGATTACCCCCCATGTCGGCCCCAAAGGCAGGCTCCTTTCCAACCCCCAGGTCCCTTGAACTGTAAAGGCTGTTCCAGAGTCCAGCCTTTTACCCAAAGGGGGTGCCAGTGGTGAACACCAAACTAATCATATTTCCCGCCATAGCTGCCACTGAAAGGGTCAAGTGTTGGCTTAGTCCATTTCCCCCATCAGGCTGACCAACACAGTCCTCACCCCTTGCTGTAAGTCCCCCCAAAATAACAGACTGCCCTTATTAGAAAGATGAACCCCAACCCACCTATAGAGGTCAGCAGACCAGAAACTGATGGATCGGAAATCACAAAGTCAGATTCATTTGTTAAATAATTTTAGATTTCCCAGTTAACTCTCTTATTTGCTACATCAAGCTTGTGAGGATTTCCATCACCATGCCAGGCTATGACTACTCCTGGCCAATATCTCTGTATCTTCAGAAAATAATCTCTGCCTTGCCAAATTAAAGCCTTCCCTTTCATCAAACCCAGGTCATTCCCACCAAGGTGAATGACTAAAACATCCAGAGGAGGCCCATCATATTCTTCAAACAGCAAGGGGAGCATCCTGTTCCAACTAAAGCCCCTGCTCCCCAACCATTCAACAATGGCAACTTTGTCAAGCAATTGAGTGCGCAGACAAGTTCTGAGAAGCTTTCTACTCTTTGGAGAGAAAAAACACCTCAGAGCTGCCTGGCTGCTCAGGAATGTTTACTCTCTGCTTTGGATGAAACAGTCTGAAGCCAGGTTTAACGCCAAAGAGGCACTTTTATTCTTTAGTTGCTGGATGTACAGAAAACGAATCTTATCAACACTATATACACTCACCACCGACCAACTGCAACCCACACTGAGGTCTAGGTTTTTATAGACACTTGCCATGTGGCCACCATGCCCAGCCTCTTTCTGTGACTTCTTGTGTCACTTGAGTTGTTGTCTCCCAAACATGATGACACTGCATATTTACACAAGATCTACGTGCTCTCACTGACCTTGTACACTGCTCAGATGTTCTGAATCCCAGCTGCATCCAATTATCTTATTAGCTGGCTGTAAAGTGACCTGTAGTTCCCTTTGTCACTTTTTTACATCTGGACATTTAAACTTAGGTTATAAATCCCAAAATCCCCTCCACATGTACAGATGTGTACGTCATGTTGTTTGTTTGTGTCATGCTGTCATATACATCTTTGTCATCTCCTGATGTTTAACAGCTAGAATTGTCCAATTAAGGTGCCATTCCTACAAGATGAGATAGCTGTTCATGCCTTTCTACTGGCAACGCTTCTGTGAGAACATCAGCTATGTTGTCTCTGGTGTCTATGTACTCCAAACTCAAAACTTTGTTCTGGATCATTTCCCTGATATTTTGGTACTTTACTCCTATGTATTTTGTTCTACATTTCAAATTCTCGGTTTCTGAAATCATAATACATGATTGTTAATCCTCATGTACTACAGTAGGTTTAGTGCATTTTTCACCTAAGTCCTCAAGCAATTGTCTTGTCCATTGTACTTCTCCTACCATCTCCTACAATGCTACAAATTCGGCTTCAGTCGTAGTGTTATGCAATTCTGCTTCCTACTGCGTCAAATTATTGGACTTTCTGCAAATTTTATCAATAAATCCGACACCGACTTTCTGTCATGTAGCTCTGACATGAACGAACTGTCAACAAAACAATCAAGTTGATCCATGCTGCCCTGTATCAACAATTTTCTGTCTTTGCTGCCTTCCAGATACCTCAACGCATGTTTTATTGCAGTCCAGTCCTCAGTTTTTGGATTGCTTACCTTTCTGCTAAGCATTCCAACTCCAAAAGAAGTGTCAGACCTTGCATTATTTGCAATAAACATCAAGCTACCTACTACACTGCTAAACAGTTCTGGATTTTCAAACTCCTTTGTTGACTCACAACTGGTGTAACCAGGAGTCATTGGAGTTCTCACCACTTTAGCACTTTGCAGTCCACATTTTTCAATCAACTTTTCTATCTTTTTCTGTTGGCTCAGCAAACATCTACCATCCTCAGTCCACTGTACCTCAATCCCTATGTAATTCTTGAGATCTTCTAAGTCTTTAAGTACAAATTTCTTTGCCAATTCCTTTTGTACTGACTGGATCTCATGATCTGACTTCGCTGCAACACACAAGTCATCAATGTAAATCACCAATGTTATTTCTCCTTTGGTGTATACGCACGCATCCACAATGCTGCCTTTGTATCCGAGTTTCACCAGTTCCTCATGAATGCAATGGTTCCAACTATGTGCACTTTGTTTCAATCCATACAATGCCTTGTTTAACTTGTACACTTTTCTTTCACTGTCCTGTTCAAATCCTAAAGGTTGTTCCATGAACACTTCTTCATCAAGACTAGCATTCAAGTAGGCAGTTTCAAAATCAAAATGCCTTACCACTTGGCCTTTCGTTGCTGCTAATGCCAACACCAATCTAAGGCTTTCTGGCTTAGCTGTAGGTGAAAACATTTTATCAAAGTTCTCATACTTTTGTTGTGCAAAATCTTTTGCCACCAACCTGGCCTTGTATCTATGGGGACCATCTGGCATTTCCTTTCTTTTGAAAACCCATTTAAAACCTACAACCTTGTGTTTTTTAGGTCTTTCAACAACCTCAAATATTTCCTTTTCTAGCAATGACAAGTCCTCTTGAACCATAGCAGAAAACCACTTTTCCTTTTCCTCCTCAGGATAACTCTGCAGATCCTTAAACTTTTCAGGCTTATCAGCCACAACCTTACAGACCCTTGCACCCTGTATCACAAAATGTTCTGGAGGTCTTCTCACTCTCTGAGTTCTCCTGGGTATAATCATTTTTGTCCTACCTCTTTCATCCTCACTCTCAGAACTAGTTTGAACCTCTGTATATCTCATGTGCACTGGCTCAAATTTCCTAGTTGTGATTGGTGAATGAAGTGTTGGGTGTGTTTGTATGGGGTGTACTGAAGTACTCAGCTCACTTTCTGGTGATGTTTCTTGTTTTATCATCCCTCCATTTCCAGTACTCATTTCCTTTTGTCTCAGTCTAAGAAAATCCTCTTTGATGGAATGCAGCCTTTCCCAACCTCAGTGCTTTTCAAAGTTGGCACTTCTGGATAGCAAGATTTCCTCATGACCAAGATGAAATCTGTAGCTATCCCCAGAATACCCTACAAACATTAACCTGTGTCATTTAGAATCACCCTTTTTTCTGAAGCTGGCAGGTACATACACATTTACATACTGCCCAAACACTCTCAGGTATTTCATGTTAGGTGGTCTGCCATATAGCATATGAAATAGGGTTTTCTTTACAGCAGAATTCCACACACAATTAGCAATGTGATTTGCTGTCAGAATGGCTTCTCCCCAAAGCTGCTCAAGTGCTTCTGCATCTAACATCATGCAGTCTTTCATTTGCTTTAATACACCTATATGTCTTTCTGCCAACCCATCATCCTGTGGAACTGCAGGATTTGTGGTGTTGTGATGTATTCCCTTTTTCCTCAACCAATTTTTCAAGTTGTTTGACAAGAATTCTCCTCCCCTGTCTGTGACCAAAGCTCCCACCTTGTATTCAAACTCTCTCTCAACCATGTTGACCCAATCCTTGAAATATTCTGCTGCTTCACTCTTTTCTTTCAGGATTATCACATATGAGTACCTGGTATAGCGGTCTACAATTACCATAAAATATTGATTGTTTTCCATGCTTTTTGCCAAAGAGCCTGCCAAATCAGCGTGCACTATTTGAAAAGGTCTTTGTGTAGTGCACTTGCTGCGTTTGGCCACAGGAAAAGCCTTCAACTTTATCCTGCTGCAAATGGAGCAATCTAGGTGATTTGAGCAAGAAGACATTTTAAATTCTGGACATACTTTCCCCAGCTTCCCAAGACTTGTGAAGCTTGAATGACCCATCACCCATATTGTTGACTACTGCACACTCTGCCCTATCCACCATGTAATACATTTTGTTCCTTTTCAATGCTTTTTCACAAACCTGGTCATTCATGGTAATTACACACTCATCCCCCTTGAAATTCAATGCATATCCATCAGTGGTCAAAGCAGACACACTAACTAAACAGTTTTGCAATTTAGGTACACACAATACATCATCAAATTCTTTTGCAAAATTTGGGATGAACGCACCATCAGCCAAAGCAACTGAAGGCACATTGGAAGATTTCTTATTCTTCAGGAGCTTATGTGTGTTTACCATAGGTCCTGTTGATCCTGAATCAAGAATCCAAACTGGATTCGGCTTGCCTTCCTGGTGGGCTACACAGCCACTGCATTTTGCCACAGCCACAACACCCTTCCTTGTCCCAAAATCTTTGGGCTGTTGTTTCTTAGCTGCTGCAAGTTTTCTACAGTCCTTTTTCAGATGACCTGGCTTTCCACAATCAAAACACTTCCTCTCTCTGGACACTGCATCCTTTTCTGGTTGCAGTTCTCTGAAAGCCTCCGGTGTGTGTGCTGATCTTGGCACTGCTTGCTGCTGCCTCTGGAGCTCTGCCTTGTACTGGCGTCGCTGGGTCTCCTCCAAGACACATGCAGCTATCAACTCCACTGTCATCTGCTCCTCAGGAACTCCCTGGAAACCATACAGAATATGCTCATAGTACTTTAAGAGACTCCCCAGCAGGATGTATGCTTTTTGGTCCCTTTGGATCTCAACACCCCTCACCTGAACTTGATTAAATAAATCTTGCATTATTTCCAGATGTCTTTCCAGAGATTTTCCCTGCTGCATCTTACAGGCATGGAATCTCCTACACCAGATCATGCATGACAATGCTGTACTTGACTGATGTATGTCCTTAAGAGCATCCCACACAGCCTTTGAGGTTCTCTTCTCTTGGACATAATTTATTTGACTCGGTGAGATTGTCAACAAAATAGTTGCTTTCGTTTTTCTGTCCTTTTCCAGAGTATCTGCTGTAGCTCCTCTTTGAACTACACCCCACAGTCCTTCTCTAATTAGCAAAGACTCAGCGTTGGCACCCCATGCATTATAATTGCTTCCATCTAGCTTGGGAAATTTAGCTGCCTCCATCATTAATTAGAACTTAAGAGTTCTGGCAGTTTCCCAGCTTTCACGGTCTATTGTGATAAGACACAGACCACTGACCAAAAATCTTAGCACTTTTGCCTTCCGGCACCAACAGTGTAGAGAGGAACAAATCCACAGCAACAGAATTAATGCCACTCACTTACAACTCGATGAATTCCTCAGCGAAGATGAAGCAGCCTGGGCCCATAACCCTTGTCAAGCAATTGAGCATGCAGACAAGTTATCTGCAGCTTTCTTCTCTTCAGAGAGAAAAAACACCTCAAAGCTGTCTGGCTGTTCAGGAATGTTTACTCCCTGCTTCAGATGAAACAGACTGAAGCCAGGTTTAACTCCAAAGAGGCACTTTTATTCTTTAGTTGCTTTATGTACAGAAAACAAATCTTATCAACACTATATGCACTCACCACTGACCAACTACAACCCACGCCCCCACACTGAGGTCTCAGTTTTTATAGACACTTGCTATGCGGCCACCATGCCCAGCCTCTTTCTATGACTTCTTCCTGTATCACTAGAGTTGTTGTCTGCCAAACATGATGACATTGCATATTTACACAAGATCTACATGCTCTCTGGCACATACTGACCTTGTACACTGTTCAGATGTTTTGAATCCCAGCTGCATTCAATTACCTTGTTAGTTAGCTGTAAAGTGACCTGTAGTTCCCTTTGTCAATTTTTCACATCTGGACATTTAAACTTAGGTTACAAATCCCAATAAACTTCACTCAAACCAAGGTGAGGTCTGAAATGGCTCTGTCAGGCATATCTCGCTGCCCAAGAGACCATGCTATGGCTGGAGATCAGGACCTGTCATCTCGCCAAACCACACTTGGAAGCTGAGAGAAAAACAAAACAAAAGTTAACAACTTTGAATCAAAACTTACATATGTATGTCTTATAAACAAAAAACTTCCAACATCCAATATGTTGAATTACTCCAATCCTAAAAGAATGGGTGTCAAATTTAACCCCCAGAAACCCAGGTTGTTCAATGCTTTAAATGCAATAGACTAGAACTGAAATTTAGTAAGGAAGAGAGAGATTTTTGTGACAAAAATAAATAAATAAATAAATATTCAGGGGAAATGCTTTGTAAGCACACATAAGGGCCTTTGCAGACTGCCAGAAATAGTACAAATTGAGTCCACTTTACCTGCCCTGACTCAGTGCTAGGGAATCATGGGAACTGTAGTTTATTGTGGCACCAGAGCTCTCTGACAGAGAAGGCTCAATGTCTCAGAAAAAAATACAATTCCCATGATTCCCTAGCACTGAGCCAGGGCATTTAAAGTGGACTCAATTTGCACTATTTCTAGCAGTCTGCAAAGGCCCATAAGACTTCAAGGCCAATACAGGGCGCAATTCCTTCTGAGGACAGGACCCCAATGAGATCAAAGCACCCTTCCATCTCTGATCCATCTTGGATCCCCTCAAAATAACCTCTGCTCACTGGGTAGAAAACACCATATCACCGAAGGCCAAAGCTTTGCCTGACAGATCATGCTTAGAAGAAGCAACCAATTCACTTACCTGAAAAGCCCTGAAAAATGAAGTTAGGGCCTTTGCAGACTGCCAGAAATAGTGCAAATTGAGTCCACTTTAAGGGTTAGGGTTAGTGCTAGGGAATCATGGGAATTTTTTTTTTCTGAGACATTGAGCCTTCTGGGTCAGAGAGCTCTGGTGCCACAATAAAATACAGTTCCTATGATTCCCTAACCCCAACCTTAACCCTTAAAGTGGACTCAATTTGTACTGTTTCTGGCAGTCTGCAAAGGCCCTTAGTGCGGCTGCATGAAAAAGAGTCACTTTTCAAATGGGAATGCACAAAGCAAAGACTATTATTTCCTTAGCCCCCAAAGCATAGTCGGAGATATTGGCTTCCTAAAGTTTGAACCTTGAACTTGAGTCCTGCTCCAACCCTCCAACATGCTTCTGACCCTAAAGCCAGATGTGCTGTCAGGCAAACCTTGGGCCTTCACCGCAAAGGCTAAAGCAGACAATTTAGCTCAAATAGTCTGTGGTTAAATTTTGTATTTAAGTGAGAGTCCAGTATCTGCCCATGCGGAGATGCAAAAGAAATATATGTTTTTCCCTAAAATAGAAAAAATGCTACTTCACTGTAGCTTTGGTTTTAGCTTTCCTGTGGCATGAGCACTCTTCCTCTCCATCTCTTCATAGAGGAATTGAAAGTTCTTTTGCCCATGTTTCTCAATCTGTATCTAGCTAAAGTATCTCAAAGTTCACCATTTTGGTCTCTGACATTCCCACAGTTTATAGTCTGATAGGCAGATCAACATCAACATTTCCCTTAAGAATCCCCTGGGCTTTGGAATTTCAGGAGATTTATATGACATGAGAAACCATGAGGTTTTTTATACTTTGTTAAAAAATTAGCTTATGCATCCTCCGTTTTGGAGGAGCATCCTATCCCGTAGACTAGGGGTAGGCAACCTTTCCCCTTTAAGGGCCGAGGGACTTCAGCTCCCAGAATCCCAGGAGCTATTGGCCAACATGGGACTATTGGCCAACATGGCTGAGGCTTCTGGGAGCTGAAGTCCCTCGGCCCTTAAATGGGAAAGGTTGCCTACCCCTGCAGTAGACATACCAATCAAGCAACATTAGATTTTCTAGACATTACATAGGTAGGCATGTTGTTTTGTAGTGGTAAGGAACATAAACTTATAAAATTTTGAGGGATCAAAATCTACATCATCTATTGAGGAAACCTGAACATTTCCTATATACCTTGCAATCTGTGTTGACATTTCATATATTACATGTAAGACATCTAGCTTCTTAAACAAACAAACAAAAAATCATATACTTTTTAACTTAGTGCAGCATTATAGTATATTCACCTGTATTAAATTAATTCACCATAGTTAGTGGTGCAGAAAGTATTTGGTAATGCAATCTGGTATACTGGCATTCTAGGGTATGGTAAATATAGTATTCACACCCATCTTGGGCAGTTGCAAATAGTCAGCAGCAATTGTGTCTTCTATAATGACTGGCTCCCTCCCTGCTGTATTTTTGCTGCTTTTACTATAGAGATTTTATAGAGACACACAGTTTCCTCATCTATTCACAGACAAGTTTCACTGCTTCTCACTTCACCTTGTTCCAGAGGCCAAATACTCTTGGTTTGGCATTCTGCCTGGGATTCCCTGCTCTTTAAGCGGTAGCTATTAAAAAGCTAGGTTTGAGAATCCTATGGTGGCTTTGTTTTTCATCTGTATGTCGTCTTTTGCCTGTTATCCTGTTGTTTATTTCTAGCCAGACAGCAGGCTCTTAGCTTGTTTTGTTAGTGTTTCACTCTCTTAAACAGACTATCTTTTAATGTCTTGATTTTTAACCCATTTTGGCTTGAATTCTTTTGCTAGTTTCAAGCACAGTGGAACAAGCATTTGTTGCATGCCTTCCAGTCATTTTTGATTTATGGTGACCCTATGGTGACCTTTATGGCAAACCAACTACGTTTTTTTTCTTGGCCCAATTTGTTCAGAGAGGGTTTGCCATTGCCTTCCTCTGAGGCTGAGAGAGTGTGACCTATATAAAGTCACCCAGTGAGTTTATATAGCCAAGTAGGGATTCAAACCCTGATCTGCAAGTTATAGAGACCTCACAACTAAAATAAAACGACAGATCCCAAACTCATCACTCAAAGAGACTCCATAATGAAAAGGTAATTATAAATCCCAAACTCATAATTCAGAGACCACACAGCCAAAAGGAAAATTACGAATCCCAAGCACACAAGTCAGAGACCCCCCACAACTAAAGGAAAATTTAAAATATCAAGCTTGTAAGTGAGACACCTCACAGCTAAAAGGAAACTATGAATCCCCAACTCATAAGTCAAGAGAGGCCCTGAGGAAAAAACAAAATTGTATCCCCTATAAGCTCAGCACACACAATGGCATCCCCTAAGAGGCTGTACAACAAAATGGCTAAGCTAGGGACCATGAGGCCTAAAACAAAGTGGCTGACACCATGAGGCAACCAGAAATGGTGCCTGGCCTAAATTGATCAATTAAAAAACCCTGCAAAACAACAAAGAACAAAATTTTGACAAGAAAAACCCAGCCCAAAAAGAACCCCAAAGTAATCAAACCAGCAACAAGTAAGGGGGGGGGATGCAGATGAGTGGCCCTGGGCTGCCCTGGGAAGTGGAGGATCCTGGCTGAGGCTGCTGGACACCTTGGCCCCGATTCTCCCTTTCGCCACCCGCAAAAGGAGTGCTAAAATAGCACTCCTTCCGCAAGCCATGAAAGGTGCACCACAAAAGGCGTGGCGCGCCTCTTTGGCGTCTCTTCTGGCTCAGCGTGTGTGGACACTGAACCGGAAGGACGTCATCGGAGCACCCGTCGTGTGGATGGGCCATCGCTCCGATGACATCCTCAAGAAGGGGATGGGGTGCCCAGCATCCAGCTGCCCCTCCCCTTCCTTGCCTCCAACACACCGCAAAGAGCCTGTCTTCAGAGGTCCTATGAAACATAGGGGCTGAACAAATCATCCAAAAGGAGTGGTGGCAAGCCACCGCTTTGCTCGCTGGATTGGGGCCACGGCAACTGCACACCATGGCCCCGATCCAGCATTTTGCCACTCTAAAAGGAACTGGCAAAATGCCACTCCTTTTTAGAGCAGCAAAAAGCTGCCCTTGCCACCATAGCAACAGCTTTTTGGTGTTTCTTTGGCAAAGTGCATCTAAACGCTGCACCAAAGACACACCCTTTCACCACCCACCATCTGGTCAGGCGGGCAGCATGACGGTGGCATCGGGGCAGAGTTGGAGTGGCTGGCATGTGGTCACACACCCCCATTTCAACCCCAGGCTGGCCTAAAGTGCTGGTCTGTACAACCCCCAAGTAAAGGATAAAATAATTGAATAAAAATGGGGTGGGTATCAGAACCAACAATAATGAGGTAGAAAGGAAGAATAACCCCAGTAGTCAAACCAAAGAGAGGGAAAAGGGAAACAGAGGAGGGGGAGGTAAGAAATTAATTCAAGGGAGAAAGGAATATGTGTATCCCATTAAGTAAACAATAACCACACAATGCACTAATTTAGCCCCATCATTAATCAAAAACAAGAAATAGGACTTAGCCCAGCAACAAAAGAAAACAGGATGAACAAAGCCCACAAGTCCCTTCTCTCATGTTCTAAAGAGAAGGAATGGCTGTAGAGGGGGCACCCAGTATAAAAAGTCACTGTGTTCTGACCTCGATTCCATGCCCCTGACTTGGCTAATCAGCCAAGCCACAATTCTCCTGGTCTCTAATCATGAAGACCATCAAAGGTGTACTTTCCCTTAAAACAGATGCATCACTTAGGTCATGTCCGAATTCTAGTATATATATTTTTATTATTATATCATAAATACATAAAACAAGCATATTCTTCAGTTATTTACAAAAGGCGATTATATAAAATATAATCCCTGTCAGAAACTTCACCTAAATTGTCTTCCTCTGTTTTTCTGGTAACGGGCCCCATATCAACCAATCATCTCATTAACATTTTTAAAAAAATCAGAAATTTGCAAAGCAGTTTTCCTAGAGCGTATTCAAAACCTTGTGTTTTTTATTTCCAGTCTTAATATCTTGACTATCTTTAATCTCAGTCTTCAAATGTTCCTACACCTTATTTCCATCTTAATTTACAATATCTATAATTGGGAACCATTCTTCTTCTATTTCATTTAAGTCTTTATAGTTTAAGCAGCAGGTTATTTTTTTACATTTCAAGCATTTCCAAAAGCCTTAATAACCAATCATCCACCATTGGCATCTCCTGTCACTTCCAGTGTTAGGCTATTATCATTCTGGCCGCTGTTATTAAGTATAACATAATTTGGCAACATTTTTCCCCCCAATTTGTGGTGGAATTTTGTTCAACATATTTGAGAGATATATTTCAGGTCTCATCTCGAATTTTATGTGCAACATCTTTTCAATCAATATATGTATCTGATTCCAATATATTTTTAATTTTGGATAGCACAACCAAACATGAAACCACAAACCTGTAGCCAATTGACACTTCCAGCATTTGTTTGAATTATTCTTATAGATATTTGAAATTTTATGTGGTGTTAGATACCAGCTCTGTTCAATTTTCCAATATATATATATATTAGATTTTGGAATTTTTGGAACGGGCTGTCTATTTAGCCCCATAGTCTTCTAGTTCATTTGTGCCTTTTTATTATCCCAAATGAAAATTCTAATATCTTTTTGCCATTCTTTCAAAGAATGGTATATTTTGAAATAAAATTGGTATACTTTGAAATAAAAAGTTCATTTTTGGTAGGATCATCATTTTAAGAGCTTCAGTACATTCCAACAAGGATAGTTGCAATTTATTCCACGTATTTAGATTCTTTTTGATTTCCTTCCATTTAGTTTTATAGTTATTCTGAAAAAGATCTGTTCTTCTATTTGTTAGCCAAATTCCTACATATTTAATTTTCTTTTTTATCTGGCGTTTAGATATGTTTTCAATAGTTTGTTCTTCCTTTGTAATTAATGATGTATTATTCCTGTTACAGTGGGCCCTTGTTATATGTGGGGGATCCGTTCTGGATCCCTCTGCATACAGAAAAAAATGTGGGACCTCAAGTCTTGTGTTCTCTTATGGAAAAACAAAATTATTAACAAAATGATGGATGAAATTACCTTCAGATTATGTATATGAGGTGTATACAAAACATAAATAGATTTCATGTTTAGACTTGGGTCCCTTCTCCAAGATATCTCATTATGTATATGGAAACATTTCAACATCTGAAAAACTGCAAAATCCAAAATTCTTTTGGTCTCAAGCATTTTGGATAAAGGAGACTCAACCTGTACAAAAAGAATAACTAACTCCTGGTAGTGTGCCTGATAGGGGAGAGTGTAAACATGCATTTAATTGCAGGCAGGCCTAGAGATTTCAGAAGAGGGTGCATGTCCTGCTTATAGGTCCTTGCCTCCAGGAACCCACATATTGAAAGAGGTTGGGCATATTTTAGCAGTTTAATTGATAATCAATAGTGGTGATGACATCCTCCATATAATGCCCAGAGCAAAATTAAAATATTATCATTGTATACATGCACGTTTCAGTGCAAAACAAATACTGCATATTCCAGTATATTGAGGTAATGATGCATTTAATATTTGTGTGTAGGGGGGTTAACTTTCAGAAAGATAACCATAAAATTAAGAGATACTGGTAAGCAGCTTAAATGAAACAATCATTTTCCATAGATGCGTGAAAGCAGAAGAGAAAGAGATGTGACAAATGAAAATCTTTACTTGTTTCATTCTCTCACAAAAGAACAGAGTATTTCAAAACTTTCCTCCTGGGTGACATTATGATAGTTTTTTAATTGTTTCTTTTCTATTTCAGGACTTTTTTGAGGAAAATAAAAACAGTTGCTTTGCCCAAAAAACTCAATGTTTTTGCACAAGAAACAATCTCTCTCTGTCATTCTCTCTCTCTCTCTTCACAAAATACTCCTCCCTATGCTTTCTTTTTGCATATTTCCCCCCACAAAAAATGGACTGAAATCTGAAAAAAACAAACACCTCAAACAAACCACATGTCTATGTTTTCAATGAGATGTCTCAATATGTTTCTTTCTTGTTAAGGGCAAGAATATTTTTTTACTACATTCATGGTGATTTCTTTAATGGTTAGGCCAATTTCTGTGAATGGCAAGTGAATTACAATAGCAACACACTCAGAGCAATAATAAAATAGGAAGCATATTGATGGTGAATACGCATGTACATTATCAAGCACTTAGAAGGGAAACAAGTGTTGTTGCTCTCATTTGTTATCAAGTCATCTTTAACTTTCGGAGACTCTATGCATGAAAGAGCCTCAGGGCCTAAGCAGACTGGCAGCACGGGGCCGACCTGGGAAGGTGCGCCTTGGGACCGAGGCATTCCCACGCCTCGATCCTGCGGCACACCTTCGCCGCCCCTGAAAGGAGTGCTAGCTGACTTTTCCACCACAGCGTGTCCAGATGCTGCGGCAGGAGGCTGTCCTTGGAGCGCTGGCCATGCGGAGGGCCGGCGGATCCGAGGACGACCTAGGGAGGAGGAAGGGGCGCCGAGCGTGCGGCTGCCCCTGCCCTTCCTTGCCCCAAGGATGGCTTTTTAAGCCGTCTGCCAAAAGTCATCAGCAGCCCTGCTTAGGTCTTCCAAATTCAGGGCCATCACTTCTTTATTGAATCAATCCATCTGTAATATCATCTTCTTCTCTTACTGTCTTCTACTCTACCAAACATAAATGGTTTTCCAATTATCTTACTTTCTTTCCTAGTAATTCCCCTAAAGAAAATATTCCATGCAATAAACCATCTTTCTCCCTTGAAGATAAGTGACTTGAAGTTATTGTATACATAGGGCCTTTGCAGACTGCTAGAAATAGTGCGGATTGAGTCCACTTTAAGGGTTAAGGTTAGGGAATCATGGGAACTGTATTTTATTGTGGTACCAGAGCTCTCTGACAGAGAAGGCTCAATGTTTCAGGAAAAAAAAATTCCCATGATTCCCTAGCACTAACCCTAACCCTTTAAAAAGTGAACTCAATTTGCACTATTTCTGGCAGTCTGCAAAGGCCCATAGAGAGCCCAAGCAATTTCACCTCTCCCATTTTCATTGACAGATACAGTTCCATCATCAGTATGGAACCTGGTCTATATCCTTAGTCATAGCACCTCCATCTGTTGAAGAGGAAGGGGAGAGAGGAAAGAACTTGGCAGGGCAGCTTTAACAACTCCTGCCCACCCTCCTTGCCCTCCCAACACATCCAGCTGTTGAAGAGGAAGAGAAGAGAGGAACGAATTTGGCAGGGCAGCTTTAAAACCTCCTGCCCGCCCTCCTTGCCCTCCCAGCACCTCCAGCTGTTGAAGAAGAAGGGGAGAGAGAAAAGAACTTGGCAGGGCAGTTTTAAAACCTCATGCCCTGAGACACCACCAGCCTCCCAGCAATAGAGGCAGCAACACCACCCGCAGCTGGGAAGAGGGAGAGCCCGAGGGCCAGAAGGAGCAGCCGTGGCCTCAAGAACTGCCCTGTGACACCACCAGCCTCCCAGCAGTAGCAGCAGCAACACTATCTGCAGCTGGGAAGAAGGAGAGCCCAAGGGCTGGCAGGAACAGTGGCATCAGCTCCAGGAGTCAGGTGGGGGTAGTTCTATCTAGACCCTCCCCTCACAATAGCTGAGAGGCAGTGCACTGGCGTGATCAGAGGAGGCAGTGGCAATGAGGCTATGAGCCGGGCCAGGTGGGACTTTTCCACCTAGCCTGTCCTGCTCTCTCTCCACACCAGTTGGGACTCCGCGACGGCGGTGGCAAAGCTGGGAGCCAAGCCAGGGGGATTATTTAATCCCTCCGACTTCCAGCAGTGGCAAGGCTGAGAGCCGTGTCGGGTGGGCTTCTTCCTTCTAGCCTGCCCTGCCCTTCTACCAGCAAGGACTGCCACAGTAGTAGCATGGATGGGAGGGTTACATGGCTCTATTGACTCCACTATTATCTGAGATCAGGAATGGTTTGGGGGCGGAAATCAAAGTTGTGCAGGGGAAAGGGAGGTATGGTAGGAAAAGAGTGAACAAATGTTACAAAAGAAGGTGGGATTGCTGTTTGAAAGCTATCTCACCTTCAGTTCACTCTGTTACCCAGAATGGATTGGAGAACGTACCAACCATTCCACAGAACCTTACCTTGCTCCCCTGCAATGCCAGGTTGGTCAGAAACAAGACCCATATTATTTACGATCATCTTTTAGATGATGATGCAGACTGGCATGCTTCACGGAGACCTGGCTGGGAGAGGGCAGCACCATAACCTGGACACAGGCCCTCCCAGCCGGGTATTCGGTGAGTGAGCAGGTAAGGGGAAGATGGCAGGGGGACAGAGTGGCCCTAGTTTATAAGAATAATGTGACTTTGACCAGGATACCTGTCCAGAACACAGTCCACTTCGAATGCATGTACCTGAGCCTGAAGACCAAGGATAGTTTGGGGATTCTGCTAGTATACCGACCACCCCATTGTCTAGCAGACTCCCTAACTGAGCTGACACAGCTGGTCTCAGAGTTGCTGTTGGAGTCGCCCAGACTTTTAGTTCTGGGTGACTTCAACATTCCACTTGAGACCAGTTTGTTAAATCTAACTGGTGCAGCTTGGGAGTTCATGGAGTCCTTGACAAACATAGGTCTATCCTAATTGGTCATTAGGCCCACACATTATATGGATCATACCCTCGATGCGATCTTTAGTACAGAACAGGAATATCCATTACTAAAACCACCGCATTGTCATGGACGGATCATTTCCCGGTCAAGACTGAACTAAGAGCCACTGTTCACCCCACTGGGGGTGGTGGAACTATTAGAATAGTCCATTCTTGAAGGCTAATGGAACAAATGGGATTCCAGAAAGCCTTGGAAGGTTTAATGGCTGGTAACACTGGTGACCATGTTGAAGCTTTGGTTAATACTTGGAACACTGATCTTACCAAGGCTATCGACACGATCACTCCCAAGCATCCTTTCCAACCTACTTCAAACTGGAAGCCATGGTATACAGCAGAGTTTAGGAAAAGGAAGCTGGCAAGACTCGCCATAGGAACTTTCTTTGGTCCTATCAAGAGACAATACGTGCAGCACAGAGATCTTTCTGTTCTGCACGTATTGCGTCTGCAGAGTCCCATCCAGCAGAGCTGTTTAGGGTAGTAAGGGAACTGCCTCAGATTCCACCTGTGCAGAACCCACTGCTTAACCTGACAACGGCCTGCTGTGATGTGTTCAACAACTTTTTTGCAGATAAAATCTCTCAGATAAGAGCCGACCTAGATGCCAGTGCTTTGACAGAAACAATTGACAAGGTGTCCAGCAATTCCGTGAATGAAATTATCCTGGATCAGTTCCAATCTGTAAGTACCAATGACATGGACAAGCTCCTTGGTAGAGTGAAGAAAACAACCTGCCCCCTCGACCCTTTCCTATCATGGCTGGCCATCCAGGGAGGGGATGCATTGAGGATGTTCCTCATGGACATCGTCAATGCATCCCTCAGGGAAGGTCATATTCCATCTTGTTTGAAGGAAGTGGCTGTTAGGCCGCTTCTGAAAAAACCTTCCCTGGACCCCCTGGATATAAACAACTATAGGTCAGTCTCTTTGTTACCATTTTTGAGCAAGGTTATTGAGAGGGTGGTTGCTCTTCAACTTCAAGCTGTCTTGGATGAAACTGATTATCTAGACCCATTTCAAACTGGCTTTAGGACAGGATTTGGAGTTGAGACTACCATGGCTGCCTTGTCCGATGACCTTTGTCTGAGCATCAATAGGGGTAGTGTGACCCTGTTGGTGCTCTTAGACCTCTCAGCAGCTTTTGATATGATATATCAGGGGTAGGCAACCTAAGGCCCAGGGGCTGGATGTGGCCCACCAAGGCCTTTGGACCAGCCCCAGGCTAGTCCTGCCGCCGCCGCCACCTACCATGATGACATTGTTATTAGTTGTTCTTGGGGTCTTCTTGGCAAAATCTCCACAGAGGTTTTGCCATGGCTTTTCTGGGGCTGAGACAGTGTGCATGCATATTTTTTTAAATTGTTTAATTTTTTTTTAAAAAAATTATTTATTTATTTATTTATGGTGCTTCAGACTCCCAATTGTCTGAGGGACAGCAACCTGGCCCCAGCTCAAAAAGGTTGCCTATCCCTGCAATAGATCATAGCATCCTCTTGGCTCACCTGAGTGGGCTAGGAATCGGAGGCACTGCATTGCAGTGGTTCCATTCCTTCCTCTCAGGCAGGTCCCAGAGGGTGCTGCTCAGGGACAGTTTTTCTGCAAAAAAAGACCTTACGTGTGGCATCCCTGAAGGCACCATTCTGTCTCCGATGCTATTTAACATCTAAATGAAGCTTCTGGGTGAGATCATCCAGAGTCATGGGGCTGGGTGTTATCAGTATACTGATGATACCCAGATCTATTTCTCCATGTCTTGATTGTCGGCCTCGACTCCCGATGGCATCTCTCCTCTCAATGAATGTCTTAAAGTGGTAATGGGCTGGATGAGGAAAAACAGTTTGAGAGTGAATTCAGACAAAACAGGTGCTCACAGTAGTGGCCCCGAAACCAGGAATTGGGTTGTAACCTCCAGTCCTGGATGGGGTCACACTCTCTGTGAAAGACTGTGTTCATAGTCTGGGGGTGCTCCTTGATTCGTCACTCCTGATGATTAATCAGGTAAATGCGAAAGTCAGGAGTGCCTGTTATCAGTTTAGGCTGATATGCCAGCTGCACCCATTCCTGGAAGTAAGGGACCTTGAGACTGTGGTGCATGCACTGGTAATCTCCCATCTGGATTTCAATAATGCGCTCTATATGGGGCTACCCTCGTGCTTGGTCCGGAAACTTCAGTAAGTACAAAATATGGCAGCCAGAGTGGTCGCGGGAACATCTAGGAAAGTCCACATAACTCCGGTATTGAAGTCCCTCCACTGGTTGCCTATTAGTTTCTAGGCCCAGTATAAGGTGTTGGTTATTACCGTTAGAGCCCTAAATTGCTTGGGTCCAACCTATTTTTGGGACCACCTCCTCTCATACAATCCTCTCCATGCACTCAGGTCCTCTGGGAGGAATTTGCTGCAGCCAGTAAGATCAAGGCTGTCTGCAACCTCCCATAGGGCATTCTCGGTAATTGCCCCCAGACTATGGAACGACCTGCCAGATGACATCCATCAGATCACGACCTTAAGCAGCTTTAAAAAGGCTGTGAAGATGGATCTCCTTCACCAGGCCTTTCCTGATTAGATTCCTGGCCTCAGGAGTTCTTGAGTTTCTAGGCCTAAGCAGACTGCCAGAAATAGTGCACATTAAATTGAGGCACTGCCCTGGCTCAGTGCTAGGGAATCATGGGAACTGTACTTTTTCTGGGACATTGAGCCTTCTCTGTGAGAGAGCTCTGGTGCCACAATAAATTACAGTTCCCATGATTCCCTAGCACTGAGCCAGGGCAGTGCCTCAATTTAATGTGCACTATTTCTGGCAGTCTGCTTAGGCCCTCTATCTCTTTTAGTTTTTGGCTCTCCCACTGCTCTTATTTGTTTATAGTCTCCCCAATTAAGCTATTTTATTTGGGGATGTTTTATGTTAAAATCTTTTAACGGATATGTAGTTTAATTTTTTTTTTTAATGGGGGGAGTGGGGTTTTAGGTTTTTTAGTCTGTATTTCTGGTTGTAATTTTAATTGTTGTAAGCTGCCCCGATTGTTCTACAGAGGGGTGGGGTATAAACAATTTTTATTTTTAATGTTATTAGTGTTATTAATTTAAATATTTTTGGTGAAATACCAATAGCTCATATTTGTATCATTGTTGTTGTGTGTCTTCAAGTCATTTATTTTCCACTTGTGATGGTTCGGAAGTCCTCAGCTCAGTTAAAACCACTTGTACATTCAGCAATTTGATGGGCACTGGTCATTCCTCACCTTCTTTTATTGTAACATTGCAAGGGATAAAAGACTTGAAGTAGCTCACTGCTGAAGCATTTGGACTGCCTCAAAATGGAATTATCTCTACTGAAAGCCTCCTGGCATGGAAGTTCATGTTTTAAATAGGTTGTATGACCTCCTGCCCAGTTTAACATTTTTTTTTAAAAAAAAGTTGCTGCTAACTGTTATGTTGATGTTGACTTATCGTGACTCTATAAATAAGAGACCTCCAAGTCCCATTATCATCAATCACCCTGTTGAGGTCTTACAGCCTTGATTGAGGGCTGAAACAGATGGCTTAACACTATCCCTTTGAGTGCTGGGGTGGGGCTGTAGCAACTGCATACCACACCCCCAACCTGATGTTTTCCCAGTGCAAAAAGAAGCAGCAGAAAGCCACTCCTATTTGCACTGGAAAAAAGGCATCTTTTCTGCCTGCCAGCAGTTTTTTTGGTGTTCCAGCAGCATGTGGCATATAAACACTGTGCCGCTGGAGTGCTGTAATTCTTCTCACTGTGTGGTCAGCAGGGTGGCATGACACCACCTTCCCAGCATCTTGTGAGCATGCATCGTGCATATGCCATGCCCCCAAGCCATAGGGAAGCCGACACATATTGCCAGTCTGTTTAGCCCCTGGCTCTATCCATTTGGAATCCAGTCTTCCTCTAATAATAATAATAATAATAATAATAATTTGTATGTCCTGCTTCTCCCAATGGATCGAGGCAGGAGTACAGCAATAGAGATAAAACAACAAGGTTTAAAACATGGCAATAAAAACATGACAAAATTACAATAAAAATTCTTAAAACAAACATTAAAATTACAAATGCAATAAGACAATAAAATTAACATTAACATTAACAATAAAATTCACAATTACATTTACTAAAGCAAATCCAGGCGATAACGGAGGTCTTCCTGCTGCCCTCTACTTTGCCAAGCATTATTGTCCTTTCTAGTAAGTCAGGCCTTCTCATCATATAGCCAAAGTACAACAGCCTGAGTTGTACTTTTTTCAATGTCAGTTCCAGCTTTTTGAGTAGGGATTTTTGATAGTGTGTGCCAAAGAGTCCGGGGCAAAAAATTCCCCTTCCTGAATCATTCAAGGTTGCCTTTACCTGTTATATACTTTAGGGTGTAATGTCCTAATATAGGAATTTAACATACTTCTAGGTAATGTTTACTTTTTGTGGTTATACTTGTCTTATATCAGCAGTAGGGAATATGTAATGCAGGTATTGGTTTGGCTGCAACACTTATCAGCCCTAGCTAGCATTTCTAGCCATGCTGGGAACACTGAAGCTGTAGTCTAGCAATAGCCATCACATGGTTCCCACTTCTGTCTTACATTATCCTATTGCTTTTACCATAGAACTGGTACATTTTTTTTTAAAAAAATAGCTATTGCTGTTAGTTCTGTGAAATCTGCTGATTTCTTTCACTTTTCTGAAAGCCAGATTGGACTAGCACATTGGTTGTTATTCTTTATGCCCCTCACAAATGAAGCCCTGTATACATATTAGAAATAATAGCTATTAACCCAATAGGTCTCTTTCTCCTTCTATCCTTGTTGCTTCCATACTGCCAAAAATCCTTGCAATCAATAACACTGGAAATTGCTGGAGGCAATTAAAGCTGAAGAGAATATTTTGAAAATGTTGGCATGTGGACGAGATTCAGCAATAAACACAAAAAACACAACTGCTGAGGTGTTTTAAATTTAGATATGGCAGGCTCAATTAGCACCACATTAGCAATAAGTAAGCAGTCTCAGCAAAGAAGAAAAAATATCAATAATCCACTGGCAGTCACTCAGTAACTCAGTACCGTGATTTCAACACATATAGACACCTTAATTAGAAGTTTGCCTGTGTGCATGCTTCACTCATTAATGGCCTTTCTACTGAAAAGGAATAATGAGCTGAACTCCTTAATCTGACATTAATAAATTGCCACCATTTTGGGAGGTATTTGAATGTAAAATGGTGATGTTCATTATCAAAATTATGTTTGATGAGTTGGTCTTGTTCTGGCTCATTTAGTGAGAGATTTTCATACAGCAGAAGACTTCAAGCTAAGGGAGGAAGAGTGGGGGCAGGAATGGGATGGCCAAAAACCAAAGATAAGTCAAATGATCTACACAGTATCCCTGAAAAATGCTCAGCTGACATGAAGGTGTAGCAATGTGTGAAGAATCCATAAGTGGATTCTGAAACATAACAGTTCTATAACACCATTAAAACACAATCCTATATGAGTCCAGATGAGGGCTGTTGCAGCTATCTGGCTCACATTTGTGTGTGCATGTGACTTCAAGTCAACTGTTGACTTTTGGTGACCCCACGGATTTCATAGGGTTTCCTTAGGCAAGGAGTACTTAAAGGTGGTTTGTAATTGCCCTGCTCTGAAATATAGCTCACAACACCTTTTATTTCTTAGGTGTTTCCCAGACAACTACTAACTTGTTTAGCTCCAAGATCAGATGGAGCAAGCTTTAGTCCTCAGTTAATCAAAGGTGTCAAACAGTGTTGCATAGTGCTTAGAGGTCTACAACTGGGGAGATTCTTGCTCAAATCCCCCCCCCCCCAAAATTACTGAATGATCTTGGACCAGTTGCTAACTGATGCACTTACATATTAATTTGTATGGCACTTTGGGGCTTGTAGCCTATAACAAATTGCTAGTTCCCACTAGGGTACACCGACTGAATGAATGGGAACTTGGGGCCTAAGCAGACTGCCAGAAATAGTGCACATTAAATTGAGGCACTGCCCTGGCTCAGTGCTAGGGAATCATGGGAACTGTAATTTATTGTGGCACCAGAGCTCTCTGAGAGAGAAGGCTCAATGTCCCAGAAAAAAATACAGTTCCCATGATTCCCTAGCACTGAGCCAGGGCAGTGCCTCAATTTAATGTGCACTATTTCTGGCAGTCTGCTTAGGCCTTATGTGAGTCAACACTTATTGTTGATTCAGAAGGTTTCTTCCAGTTGAGACTACCAAGTGGATTTTGGTTAATGTTCTCACAAAGTGACTCACACAGTAAATGTTTAAGGACAGAATACAATTTAAAAACAAACAGATAAATTAATACCAGGATAAAACATCTCACATCTCCTCAACTAACCTATTTAACAGGGTTGTTCTGAAGATAAAATGAACCAAAATAAGGACTACTCTACATATCAGGAATGGAGATTTCTGGTCCTTCAACTGTTTCTGAACTCCCATCCACCCTAACTAGCAGAGCCAATGGTAAAATATGAAGAGAGCTTAAATCCAACCACATCTAGAGAGGTACAAGTTTTCCCAGCCATGATGTATACAATCTTGAGTGCTTTCTGGGAAAAGAGAAGACCAAATAAATGCTCACATGCCTTAGAACCCAGGACTGATGAATGACCAACCATATGTCAGGGGTGAGGATTGTGTAATCTTACAAATGCTGTTGGATTGCAGCTCGCACAATCTCTTGGTGTCATAGGAGACTATCACATGGGGGGGAAGGGGAAAGGAAAAGGCAAAATCCTGGAATAATCACATGATCACACTGAAAATTTTGAGATGACATCACACTCAATTGAGACTTTTCCTGGGAATAACCAGCAATGCTCAAGCAACAAACCATTCATGGGAAATTCCCATGAATGGCTTCTCAATAGCATGATTGAAGCATGATTGGCAGTGTATGAAACCTAATCACATTTCATTTATGCTATTGGGGAAGCAATGTGGGATCTTTAAACTTTAAACAGGCTGCAGGAAGCAACCCTGGATCTTTAAACTTTAAAGGGACTGTGAGAAGCAAGCCAGGATCTTTAGACTTTAAATCAGGGGTAGGCAACCTTTCCCCTTTAAGGGCCAAGGGACTTCAGCTCCCAGAAGCCTCAGCCATGTTGGCCAATAGTGCCATGTTGGCCAATAGCTCCTGGGATTCTGGGAGCTGAAGTCCCTCAGCCCTTAAAGGGGAAAGGTTGCCTACAGGCCTAAGCAGACTGCCAGAAATAGTGCACATTAAATTGAGGCACTGCCCTGGCTCAGTGCTAGGGGATCATGGGAACTGTATTTTTTTCTGGGACATTGAGCCTTCTCTGTCAGAGAGCTCTGGTGCTACAATAAATTACAGTTCCCATGATTCCCTAGCACTGAGCCAAGGCAGTGCCTCAATTTAATGTGCACTATTTCTGGCAGTCTGCTTAGGTCTTTTCCCTGCTTTAAAGGGACTGTTAACTTTCACTTTTAAACTCCTCTGTTGTTGCAGTGTTACAATTTATTACAATGTCCCTATTAGTTAAAGTCTTCTATATTTTCTGTCACTGCCTTGATTCCCTCCCCCTTCCTTTCCATTTGGCTGGGGGGGGGGGGAATAATGGTGGAGGGGAATGGAGGTGGAGGTTTGGTAAAGCAAAATTTATGGCAATTTATTAATAAAAGCAGACACAGGCGATTATAAATTGAAAACTCAAAAGGAATTAAATGCTGAGGAATATCTATTAGATTGGTTTAAGTATAGACAACTTACAGATTGTTATAACTCGGATTCAAAATCTAAAGGAATAGACTTTTGTTATAATGAGGTGGATAAAATTTGGCTTGGAGAAAACAAATGGATAGGGAAATTCTATAAATTGTTATTGAGATGGGACTTAGAAGAGGAAATTATCAAAGACAACATGATTCAATGGGCAAAAAATGTTGGTCACCCAATTGAATTAGAGATGTGGAAATTTGCCTGGACTAAATCACTGAAATACACAGCTTCACAAAACCTCAGGGAAAATTCCTATAAAATTTTCTATCGGTGGTACTTAACTCCGGTAAAGATTGCTGAAATGTATAAATCAAGCAACAACTTGTGTTGGAAATGCGACAAAGAACCAGGCACACTTTACCACTGTCTATGGACATGTAAGAAAGTGGAAAGTTATTGGAGAAAAGTTAACGAAGCTATCAAAGAGATTCTTAATAAAGATATAGTAATCCGACCTGAAATGTATTTATTGAATATATGGGGAAAATATTTGGATAGAGAAGTAGAAAAAATTCTATTTTATTTAATCACTATGGCAAGGACGTTATTACAAAATTGGAAAAAAAAGAAAATACCAAATGTGAATGAATGGATTATGAAATTCTCTGATGCTATTGAGATGGATATATTAACGCAATATCTTAATGACAAAAATATAGAAAATGATTTAAGTGAATGGTTACCAATTTTAAAATATTTAGAAAAATATTGGGGAAAATCTGCAGTAATCACATATCAAATTTAGGTGAAATACTCAGAAGGTGGAAAATAAGGAGTGAAACTAAAATTATTAGTAATTATAGATAGTTATATCTAATACGTTTTTGCCCCTAAAACAATCAAGAAATAATAATAAGTTAAATCAAGCAACAAGAAGAATAACAGAGATTATCCCCCTCTGCAGACCAGGGCGTCGGGGACGCCCTGGTCCGGAGCGCCGGCGGAGCTCAGCCTCCGCACCGCGGCGCTCCTCCAGCGACTCTAAAAGGAGCACCAAATTGGCGCTCCTTTTAGATGTTAGGGAAAGTGCACCCTAAAAGCGGCGGGTGCACTTTCCCTGACTCAAACGCCGCGGCGTGTCTGGTCGCCACGGCGTGAGGTCATCCCCGGAGCGCCGGCGACTCCGAGGGCGACCTCAGGAAGAGGAAGGGGCGCCGCTCGTGCGGCTGCCCCTCCTCTTCCGGGCCCGGAAGACGGCTCAATTAGCCGTCTGCCGAGGCCCTATATAAGATAAACAGATTAGAAATAAAACAATGAAAATTGACAAGATTTATTGGAAATAGGTACAAAGATCTCAAAGAAACTATTTATTAAGAAAGTTATAATAGGGAGGTAAGGAAAGAAACAGCCGAGAATACAAGGTTGGAAGGATTAAAGTGGCTAGAGATTGAATTATAGTAACACATAAGGCACAAAGAATCATAGAGCAACAAACTTAGCATGTATGAGTTTTTGTGGAAAAACTATCTAAGCGGAAGTAAAGTTACAAAGATGACGTAATTATGGAGATAAGGAGGTCAAACACTTACAAATTTTAATCTAGGGAAGATAGGAAGGAAGAAGGAAGTTCAAATTGAGAGTGTGAATGTAGGAAGAAAGGAATGAAAGGGAAGGGAGTTAATGAAGGGAGAAATTAAGTTGTAAGAGGGAATGTGTATGCTGGAGAAGGAGGGTGAGAGGAAAAGGATTGTAAGGTAAGGAGGATGTGGATGTGGAAGAGAGATTAAAAGATTAAACAAAGATGGAGGGTGGAATGTAGAGTGTGGAGGGAAAAGGGAAGAGAGGAAGGAGTGTCAGAAGCAGAGAAGTAATAGAGGGATGAAGGTTGAATGAAAAGAAAGGATGGTTGAAATTAAGAAAAGGGGGGGAAAAGGAAACTTCCTGCAAAATATCTTTAGTAATCTAGTGTAATTTAAAGTTTTGAGGGGATATAATCTATTGATGTTATTTTAATTGTTTTAGATGAATATCTAATGTTATTAATTAGTAGATAATAGATTTTGGATTGGATTTATGAAGTTTTTTTGGATTAAGATAAGGATGTGTTTGTAACAGGAATGGCTGACTATGTGAGTGTACTTGTATGTTTTAATAATAAAATTTATATTAAAAATTTAAAAAACCCAATAACAATAAAATCATAATATTGACCTGCATGGAAGCAGGTGCTTGGAATCAATAGCGATAGCAAGTACTTTTCTATTCAGCTTATCAGTGCACTTAAACATTCCCTAAGCGGTTTACAATGTGTAAGCTAATTGCCCTGAATAAGCTGCGTACTCATTTTAGTGGCCTTGGAAGGATGCAAGCCTGAGTTGAGCCTGAGCCCCTTATGGTTTGTGAGTGAGTGGCTGCAATATAGTCATTTAACCACTGCACCATCAGAGCTCTAATCAAGAGAAGATTGTCTTTGGTAATGACTATTATGTATCAAGTTTTATGATATTATGAAACTTATGAAGTTTTAAGAAATGTATATTTGGGGTAGGTGGGGAGACTGGATCTTCTACCACTGGCACCATTATTAAGCAAGAGAAAAAGTTGCATTAGAAGTGATGGAAGGAACAACTAAGCTTGTATAAGTTAAAACAAGCAACTGGGTCCAGGTGAAATGGATAGAATTGTAGGATTAAGGTTCCCTGATATGTTCCCCCAATTTTTAATGCCTTTTTCCTTATTTGTAATCTTCAAATCTTCTTCCCACACATTTTTTCCACTCTAATACACACACATGCACACATGCAGCAGAGGAGAGGTAGGGAGGGAGAGGATCATATAGCAGACAGCAGCAGAGCCCCATCTTTTCTCTGTCTGAAATATGTTTTTCATTATGATTTGATTGAAATGCTACTATGAGTGAATACAAGGCAAAACATGTCAATTACAGAAGTTGTTGTTCATAAAGAGTCACTGCAGGAATGTAAAATAGATTTTTTTTTATTCTAGTGTGACATTTCCTGTGTTTATTTTATTTTATTTCTAGGCCCTGGCATTGAATATGGATATTTCTAATGTGGTCACAAATATTTTCAGAAAAGTTATTTGTGTTTGTATAGGTTTCAAGGATCAGTTTAGAAAGTAAATTATCAGCATGGAAAATTGTAAGGGATGCTGTGTGTTGTAGTCCCACAATATTAGGAGGGCTACAAGTTGTTCATTTGGTAGAACTTCATTTAGGACCTCTGAAGACGGGCCCTTTGCGGCGAGTTGGAGGCAGGGAAGGGGAGGGGCAGCCACACACCAGCTGTCCCAACCCCTCCCCGAAGATGTCCTGATGCCACGTGCCCTTATGCACGGTGCGTAGTGTCAGGACATCCTCCTGACGTAGCATCCTTATGCGGTACACCAGAAGAGGCGCAGAAGAGCAGTGCAGAGGCTCTTGGGGCGGCCTTTTGCCACCTCTAATAGGAGCAGCATTTTGCCACTCTTTTAAGAGGCAGCAAATGGGAGAATCGGGGCCGCTGTGTGTCCTCTGCTTCCCGGGGCGGCCCAGGGCCTCCCGTCTGCTTCCCCCCTTAGTAATGAGTCCAAGTGATAGTTAATGTGGTATACTAATTATACTGAGTCTTAATAGATTGTAGCCTCACTGAGCCATCAAACCCACTGATTGACCTTGGGCAATCCATTCTCTTTCAATCTGACCTCCTAACAGGGTTGTTATGGGCTGCATCTACACTGGCACTGCTTTAACTGCCATGGCTCAATTCTATGCAATTCTGGGATTTGTATTCTGAGAGATATTTAGCATTCTCTGTCAGAGAGCTCTGGTGCCACAACAAACTACAAATCCCAGGATTTCATAGGATGGAGCCATGACAGTTAAAAAGGTCCCAAACTGCATTAGTTCAGCAGTGTGGCAGCAGTCAAAGGAATAATGTAGGGAAGCAGACAGCCATCCATGACAGTGTGAAAATCCTGGAGGAGAGGAAAGTGTTCAATGTAAGCAAACAAAGAAAAATACAAACAAGAAGTATAATGTTATGTAGATATACATGGTATTACAGTGAAACCAGCATAACTCATTGTAAAGATGTTCAGGGAGAATGCTTGGATGGTACTATATTTACACATGTACTTTTTTCATGGAAAAAAATGTTTTAAAAACTTGTTATCAGAATGGTCTGGATTTGTTTTATAGAACTTGTACTCTATTTGGATTGAGCTAGATCTTAAAAGATGAACATAATGGGTACCAATCATTTTGAAACATTATTAAAAAATCTCTACGTTTGCACTAAGAAATACCTTGAAGGCTTCATTTAAGTCTCAACACCTTATTGGGTACAGACCAGACCAAAGAGCTGGCCTGGAGGCAGAGATGGGGAGGGGCACCTACATGCCAGCTGCCCTAACCCCAGCCCAATGACGTCTTAACGCTGCGTGCCATTACGCACGCGTTTTTACATGGTGTGCCAGAAGGGGTGCTAGAGAGCTGCACGCTGGCTCTTAGGGTGCCCTTTTGCCACCCTGAAAGGAGAGGCATTTTGCTGCTCCTTTCAGAGGCGGCAAAAGGGAAGATTGATGCTGCAGCGTGCAGTTGCTGTGGCCTCGATCTGTGTCTAACAGGGGCGGCCCAGAGTTGCCCTTCTGCATAGGCCCATTGTTATGTCAGTACCTTTACAAAGCCTTATGGATCTCCCTAAAATTATTTCAGAATCATTCTGAAATTAGGACGCTTTCTACCAGACAGTATTAGAGCAATATGTCAACAAATATGCTGGAATTGTCCAAGTACTTAATCTGTAAAATGGCCCACTCCTTATCTCTCTTCTCTGAGAAGTTCTGGGTTAAAAAAAAAAAAAAAGTTTTTCCCCCAAACCAGAACCACCTGCAGACATTTCTAAACCAGCACAATCAAAATGTCTCACCTGCTGAAAGCAATTCTGATTTCCCCGAACTTAAACTCTTTAAATTTTTACAAACTTGACATTCAGTCTATTTCTATTTTTATGAGAAGTGTTCATCACTGTGATAAGCACCAAATTGACACCCCTTCTTGTGGTCTCCATGATCACCACTGATGACAAGCACACAAGTGAAAAAACACTGTTAAAAACTATTTTCTCCGAAGTTCTGAAAGGGAACAAATACAAAAATCCCCACCACTACTGAGGCAAGCACTTGATCTGTCAAAGCCTTCAAGCTTGCTCTAATCCTAGTCATTAGGCTTTATAGTAAGTAAAAAAAGTGAAGAGGAGGAGACCCATGTATACAGCTTTGTGCTCACTGAAAGAAAAGTGGGACATTAAGGGGGAATGCAGACGCGTGGCCCTGGGCCACCCCGGGAAATGGAGGATCGAGGCCGAAGCTGCCGGATGCATCGGCCCCGATTCTCTCGTTTGCCGCCTCAGAAAGGAGCACCAAAATGGCGCTCCTTTCAGAGGTGGCAAATAGGCCACCCCAAGAACTGCCACACAGCTCTTCTGCATCCCTTCTGGTGCAGTGTGTTGTTATGATGACTGGTCCTGATATCAAGGCCCTTTTGGGTATCTATCAGAGCCCTAGGCTGGAAAGAGCCTTCATTGCCATAAGCTCAAGGTGAGCACATCACGTAGGCACTCCAAACATCTGCATTTACAATCATTTGCAGATCAAAGAAGCCAGGCTTAGGAGCTGCAAAACAGGACATTCACACCTAAGAAGATTTATGAGTGCCAATCAGGATTTGGCCACCTGAAAGATGAGATAACATCAGCATCCTATCTCCCCTCTTTTGGAAATTGACTATAGTTCTCAACTCTTTTCTTTGTCCTTTCCCTGTAATTTATTGTGGCACCAGAGCTCTCTGACAGAGAAGGCTCAATGTCCCAGAAAAAAATACAGTTCCCATGATTCCCTAGCACTGAGCCAGGGCAGTGTCTCAATTTAATGTGCACTATTTCTGGCAGTCTACTTAGGCCTTTTGTACGTTTGATCTTATGTATATGTGTGTGCTTATTTATTGATTTATGTTTCTCTTTTAATAAAAGCACCATTCTTTTGGACAAATGCTGTCTCTACAGAAACTGTTCCCTCTAGCCCCCTGCAAAGAATGGGTTGGATCCTATTTACTATTTTTGAGATACCAGTAATTATAAATTCCCCAAGGTCAAGTTCTTATTACAATTGGTGGAGAATGCGGGCAAACCCCAAGGTTTGGACATCCTGACATACACACAGGTTGTTCAAAGCTTGGATGTGCAGGCTAAAAGAAGTGGAAAGTTTTTGCAGACAGAAGAGCTCAAATTGCAGGGAAAAAAGTTTGTATGTTGTTTGTATGGGTCTTCTAGGAAAAAGAGTGTGTGTGTGTTTGTGTGAGTCCTAAAAGGAGTGTGTTGTTTTCTTATGGAAGTTCTGTGCTGTTCTTTCTGTGACTCTCTCTGTGTTGTTCCTTATGTGAGTCTTCGGTGAATTGGGAGAAGTTGTCAGGAAATACTCTGGCCAAGCACCCTGATAATTTCTTCACTCCAACTCTGAATTTTGAACACTGCAGCCAAATCCAGGTATTTGTACTGCAGTGTAAAAGATTTGTAACTCTGTTTTAAGTTTGAATCCTGCAGCCAAACCCAGGCTTTTGTGCTGCATTTCAAAGTATTTGTCCTCTGAGGGTGGACATCCCTCAGACCAACTTTGAAGTTTGAATCCTGCAGCCACATCCAGGCATTTGAGCTGCAGTGCAAAAGATTTGTCAGGGATCCTCTTAAGGTGCTGATATGTTCTGCTTGGAGCTGGAGCTAGTGAGTTTTAACTCCTGGTTTTCCCCAAGGGTGTACCTCTTAAGGTCGACCCATCTAGCTAGTGAATTCTAAATCCTAGCATCCCTTGCTGGTATGCCTTTTAAGGAACACTTGTACAGGTTTAAGCTCAGCATTGAGAGAGTGAGTGTGCATCACTTTGTTTGGGCACAGGCAGGCACAGCAGAGAGGTGTCTCTGTTCTGTGGCCATAAGACCTCTGCACAAGGTGGGGGGGGGAAGCCTTAGTTGGGCAAGGGCAGGTACAGCAGAGAGATGTTTCTGATCTGTGGCCATAAGACCCCTGTGCAAGGTTGTAGGAAGGAAAAACCCAAGGTAGGAACTTTGAGTTTAAGTTGGCTGCTGCTAGCTACAGCAGGGTGCAGATTCCAAAAAGCTCCCTAGTGAAAGTTCTGGGGCCTGAGTCTAGTCTAGAGAGAAAAAAACTGAGAAGGTCGCTACTGCAGGAGCGATTGGTTCCCTAGGTGAAAAGGGTGATAAAGGTTTCACCTCTGACTGTAGGTAAAGAAGGAACACGGGGTTCCTAATGCTCTATAGGGAGAGCCAGAAACGAAAAGAGATGTTCGGTTTTGGTGGAGTAGTGTATTTGTAAATCCAGCAGAATCAGGGAGCAAAAATCCAAGCTTCTAAAAGTTGAGCTTTATTGTTGAAAGAATGTATTTTTCCATGTGATACACTTTTGGAAGAGCCTCTGCATCACGCACAGTCTATCTGAAAACAATAATAATACGTTTTTCCTTGTGCTTTTCTTCTCTGGTCCATGGGACAAAACTTCCAAAATTCATTTGTTATTGTTGTTCTTAGCCTTTTTTTCATTTTGGGGTTTTTCTTTATGGATATTTTTGTTGTTACAAAGATTATTTTGCCCCCATACATTTCAACTTGTGTTTTGCATTTTACCTTTTGTGTTTTGCATTTTACTTTTTTTACTAAACCATTTTTAAGGGTTCTTGTTATACAGTTTGCTAATTTCATTTTTCCTTTTCAAGTTTAAAGGGAATTTTCTAGACTAGTTAGAATTTTGTTTTTACTGTTAGTTAAGGAGAGACAGATTTTCTCTCATGCCTTTTTTTTTGTGTGTGTAAAGCTTTCTTAAGAGGAGTTTTTTTATTTTATCTAGACCTGAAAGGCATTTGGCCTCTATTTTATAAAATACATACACCAGCTGAGATCTCCTGTTCTCAGCTCAGACAATCATGCAGCACATTTGCCAGTGATTCTAACAAACATCTTGCCACATAATTCCCTTGCTTGTATAGCTTTGCCTTTGTTACTCTGTGGCTTTGGCCATTCTTCTTTACAGAGGGCTTGTAATGAAGCCAGGTTGGGGGGGGGGTTACTTTTCTTTTCTTCCCTCCTCCCAAGTGCATGAGATCTTTGCCTATCCTTCATTTCCTTCCAGATATATATGTGTGTGTGTCTGCTAACAGATGTTTTAAATCGAAGTGCCTTTGTCCTGCGAGGGGGGGTGAGACATGCCCCTGCCTCCTCTTTAGATGTCCTCCATTGATGTCCGGCAATACTTCAGATGTGCCCACACCAAGCTGTTTCCATGATGTCAGGCCATGTCCTGGACGTCCTCCATTTCGCTGCAGATGCCTTCTTTAGACCTGATATGCACTGAGCTAGACATGAGCTGCAGTTCCTGAGATGTCCTCCAAGGTGCTCCATGCCTAGTTCCTGTTTTTGGTTCATGGTTCCTGCTACTCTGTTCCTGACTCCTGCAGAGCGCTTGCTTGTTATTCACGCTTCTGCCCTACCGAAGCCCCTGGTCTCAAGTGTCTTCAGGCACCCTGGTCTACTTAAGTTGCTTCCAGAGGCCCTGGTTACTCATGCTGTTTCTAGGTGCCCTGGTCTACCTTGTCTCCAGCTTCAACATTCTGATTCATGGACACTGTTCATGCTTCCTGGGTTGTATGAACACAGATCATCAAGTCCTCTGCGGTCCTCCACAAAGGTTGAGTGACTTCATCCCAGCTCTTGGGCATCCCTTCAGTGCCTCCATTCAGCCACTAGTACACCAAGGTGCAATTCAAAAAATTTGGTCTATCTGCTCTGGGCCAACGTCCATACTTTTTCACAAACCTTCACTAAACTCATTCAAATTTGCTGGACATATTAATACACACTTTCCACACCAGTACATAACCTGCTACAAGACTTTGGACATTGGTTCGTCTTCTTCATGGGTATTGATGCCACAGTGCTGTTGAACCTTTGTCATCATAACAATTGAAAATAGACTTAGATGCACACATGTTTATGGACTTGAATATATCTTTTGATGTTGCTTTACTATTACTGGGCATTGGTCCATAGACTTTCTACCAAACAAGTAGACATTGCTACCTCATGATCATGTCTATTCTTTTTGTTATTGATTGTTATTTGATTTACTCATTACTGATGGACATTGGTCCATTGAATATTCTATGTTAGGCTTTTGATACTTGTTTTAGCCAAGATCTTTTGAAGATGTTTATTGTCTTTTCATATTGTTTTTGATATTCATTGCGTACATTGGTTATTAGTCATTAGCAATGCTTTGAACTGCTTTAATTAGGATTGATATGCAAGTGTGAATGGCTTCCAGGAATGAATGACCTTCCCAGAAGCTAAGGCTTTTCTAAAGGATAATTCCCTGGACCATGAATTGAGCTCCCCAAATTGATACCTTTTAAATTTTTCATGGCAAAGAGAATTTGGCAAATGTGGAAATAATCCCCTGTCAAATTTGCATTTGAACAGGGGGATAATTTCCAGGGGGGGGGGAACTGTTAACGATGACTGGCCTTGATATTAAGGCCCTTTTGGGTATCTATCAGAGCCCTAGGCTGGAAAGAGCCTTCATTGCCATAAGCTCAAGGCGAGCACATCACGTAGGCACTCCAAACATCTGCATTTACAATCATTTGCAGATCAAAGAGGCCAGGCTCAGGAGCTGCAAAACAGGACATTCACACCTAAGAAGATTTATGAGTGCTAATTAGGATTTGGCCACCTGAAAGATGAGATAACATCAGCATCTTATCTCCCCTCTTTTGGAAATTGTCTACTTCAAAGCAATAGCATCGAAATCCTTTGATATACAATAGCAACTCTTCACCTCAACTTAAAAAATGCTCCCCAAAATCTTGGAAGGGAGAGAGTCTGGATAGTAGTTCTGGGTAGATTCCATGATGGTATTGTCCCATTGTGGTCTCTGATTATAGTTCTCAACTCTTTTCTTTGTCCTTTCCCTGACATAATGGATCCCTCTTCAATCATTGTTAGAGCAGCCTCCTTACAGGTAACTATCACCCTTAGAAAGCCTTCTGCTTCCTCTCCAAGTTAACTCCTTTTTTCTTGTGTATGTGCATGTATGTTAGGGCGTCTTTGTATGTTTGATCTTATGTATATGTGTGTGCTTGCTTATTGATTTATGTTTCTCTCTTAATAAAAACACCATTCTTTTGGACAAATGCTGTCTCTACAGAAACTGTTCCCTCTAGCCCCCTGCATACAATGGGTTGGATCCTATTTACTATTTCTGAGCTTATTATAAATTCTCCAAGGTCAAGTTCTTATTACAGTGTCAAGACGCTGTGCCAGGAGGATGTTCAGACAGCGTGCGCCATGCATAATGGCGTGCGCCATTAGAACATCCCTGGGAAGGGGTTGGTGCAGCTGGCGTGTGGCTGCCCCTCCCCTTTCCTACCTCCAAGACAGCACAAAGTGCCGTCTGTAGAGGCCCTACGATAACTAATAATACTGTATTTTTTAAAGATATATCAGGAGTTAATGGCAAGAATTCTGTTTGTGGCGTATGCATGTGTGACTCTGAGTTACATGTTTATATTTTCTTTTGGGAAAGACATAAACATGTAACAATGAGAGAGTCTAGCCTTTGTGCCCTGTCCAAAACCTTCCTCTCAGAACAGCTTGGAATAGACTGAGAGCTAACAGGATAGGGCTTGAGCAGATGAGCCAGGAAAGAGCTGGCCAAAGCCATGTTTTTCTGGCCCCAGTGCTCACCTTGGTCAGTTCCCGGGTTCACACAGGAATGAGTGGGTATCCACACATTGTCCTCATGTCAAGTTGGGACCCATGGCTGGTGCATGCTCCCTACCTTGCAATACCATAATTTACACTTAGGAGCCCTCCACTGTCACATCCCATGTAGAAACAAACCCCTGGCCATGTGGGTGCAGCCAGGCATCCCCTTTCCACATCAAATGTGGCAGCAGGGATCTCCTGAATGAAAGTGACCATATGGCAAGGTAAGAAACAGGTCATGTGGGAACAGTCCATTTTTACTGAGGAGTTTCCTACAAATTCTACAGAAAATTAGGGGTAAATTACCTTAGTGTAAAGGTTATTTATCCCTGGGTCAAGCCAGATCCTCTGGATCAGTGTTTGGACAGGCAGGATTAGGCCTAACCCTGTCCTTGTTTTGGCATGCATTGTGTGATGTGGGTGATGCGAGGCCAGGGGGAACCCAAGCCTTTTGGCCTGGATGGACATCCCCATAGTCATCTTTAAATATTTGAAAGGATGTCACGTAGAAAATGGAATGAACTTATTTTTTGCTGCTCCAGAAATTAGGATATGAACCAATAAATTCAATTACAAAAACACGATTCTGCCTTAGCATTATGAAAATCATCTTGATAGTATGAACTATTTGTCAACCAAATAGATTTCCTAAGAGGGTAGTGGACTCTCCTTCTTTGAAGGTCTTTAAACAAAGATTGGATGGCATCTTTTGGGAATGTTTTAGTTGTGTGTTCCTGCATGGGTGGGAATTGGACTATATGGTCCTTGTGGTCCCTTCCAACTTTGTGATTCTGTGATAATTCTAGATTTGTTAAATGAATAGATAAATTCAAGAGACTGAAGATCATGTTCAAGATTGCATAAATGTGGTGCTCCAGTTCCATAAAATAAATAGCATAAATTAATCAGACTAACATACATTGCCTTTCTTTCAGTGTACTTAATAATTAGCTTCAATTAACATTCTTTTGTTCCCTTCACTTAACAGCTAACTTCAGTTGGCTCAAGGCCAGTACCTATTGCAGTTTTCTTTGCTTTTTGGCTTATTTTTCTTTCTTTGATCTATTGCAAATAATAGTTTGCTGTTGTTGCTGCTGCGGTTGTGCGCCTTAAAGTTGTATCTGACTTACGGTGACCCTAAGGAGAACCTATCATGGGGTTTCTGCGGCTAAGAGTGTGTGACTTGCCCAATGTCACCCAGTGGTTTTCCATGGCTGAGCAGGAAATTGAATCCTGATCTCCAGAGTCATAGTCCAATGCTCAATTCTCTACACCACACTGGCTTTGATAATGTTAGATCAGCTTTTTATAACCTATGGCCCTCTAGTTGTTTTGGACAATATATTACAGCATCCCTGACTTTTATCCATACTAGATAGAATTGGTAGGAGTTGCAATTTAAACTCTCCAGAGGGGACCAAGTTGGACAAAGCTGTGCTAGATTGAAACTCATTCATTTTTCTTTATTGCTTTTGTGCAGGTATCTGGGCTTTGATCAAAAAATTAGATTATTCTACCCATTTTGTGAAATTGGTGTTTTCCTTTGTTTTCCCTCCACCTCCTCCCCAGATCTGCGATAATTATTCAATACTTGCTTGCTAGACTGTGACACTTATTCACTCATGCAAAAGGGTAATGGGTAAATTTACTTCAGGAAACAACCATCATGGCTACTTGATCTATCTAAGATTTAGGTACCTAACATAATGGTGTTGTTGGTAGAAAAGTGAATGATAAAAAAAAAGGGACCCACCTCAGAAAGATATTTTTGGTACTGATTTGGTAAAGCACAGGCTTTTCTTCCCTTGAGAAACCAGCAGCATTCAATTCTTATACGGAGCAGACTAAACACTAATCCTTAGATCAGGGGTAGGCAACCTAAGGCCTGGGGGCCGGATGCCCCCCCCCCCCGCAGCTGCTGTCCGCCATGGTGATATTGATTATTGTTGTTATTACTTGTTCTTGGGGTTTTCTTGGCAAAATCTCCACAGGGGTTTTGCCATGGTTTTTCTGGGGCTGAGAGAGTGTGCGTGCATATTTTTTATTTTATTTTTTATTTTTATTTATTTATTTATTTATTTATTTTTGGTGCTTCGGCCCCCCAATTGTCTGAGGGACAGCAACCTGGCCCCCAGCTCAAAAAGGTTGCCTACCCCTGCCTTAGATTATTAAAGCTCATGGTGTGTACTTCTAAACAAGATTTTTCTAGTGCCCTCCTTCACAGCACATTACAAATGCATTAGTTTACCCACACATTTGCTGTAAAGCTGAAGTTCAATTTCTCTGAACCTGGCATAGAGTGGAATCCTGTGGGGGATTAACATATGCATAAACACCATCATTATGGAGCTTCATGGTGAATACTGTCCTGATCTCCCCCAAACCCCACTTCCACACTAACTGGGAAGCAGCCACTACAACTGATATCATTGTTCCCTTGTAGCTGGTGTTCTCACCTCCTCCCATGCATGATTTCTAGTGTGATAGAAAGAAGCAGGACTCTTGTCATAATTTCTCCTCACAGCACTTGTGCAAGTGGTGAGTGGGATTGTCCATGGTGACTTCCTAGTAAGTGGAAATTGGGGGACTGATCATGATCAATGTGTAGCCCCTGAAATAAATCTGGAGCTATAGTGAAGTGGTGTGCTGTGTTCTCTCTCTCTCTGTCTATCTCTTCCAACTCTATGATTCTATGATTTCAGTCTTTTTGTTGAAACTGGTTTTTAAATGTTTTAATTGTTTTAGCTGTTTTTCAACCTTTGTAAATTAATGTTTTAGTTACACCTTCCTGACATTCTTATAAACTACCTTAGATACCATTTAGTGAGGATGTAAGTACAATAAATAAGTAAATAAAATATGTAGGAGTTATGAATATGAAAGTCACAAGTGCATTTGTAACTGTCCAACAGGATGCTGGCCCAAATTCTAAAAATTGTGTTTCAGTGCTGAGGGATGAAGAAAGGGACAATCTCTCATTGAGAAATTTGTGGTTCTTTAGATGTTGCTGGAGTGCAAAAGTATAAATATTTTCTGATTTCAAAAGTTTTCTCTTGCTAAGCAATTTTATGGGTATAGTTTAATGCAAAACAGAGCATGCCATAAAAACATAGTTTTTATCTTTGTTCTGAGGAAAAAGACTCAAAATGCAAAAAAGCAATAAATAAATATCCTTCATGACAGTTGGCCACTTTCTTAATGGGAATGCATCAAGGTCTTAACAGTTATACAATTTTAGAATTTTCTTTACAACCCTGGAGTTGTCATTCTCTCCAATGAATGCTGTCTAGGACTGAGGGGAGCCACAATGCAATAAATACATAAATCTGGAGATATACAGACTGACCATCTCTCTTGTGCCATAAAGATTATATATATATATATATATATATATATATATATATATAATTGTGATTCAGCAGATATTCACACATAGAGGGAAGAACTTTAGTACAAATGCACAGTTTTGCTTATTAACCAGTCTTGCTTCAGTAACTTGCTCATTAGGAACTGAAATGATATTTGTAAATATTTGAATTCACAATGAAAAAAGAAGTTTTTGAGTGTCAGCCAACCCTACAGAGGAGAATAAGGGATAGAAGAGTATCTTCACTTTGGGGGTGTCATATTTTGCTCAGAAAATGGACTTGAAGTTTTTATTTGGGCAGAGAATAACATTTTATGCACCAAAATATGCAGGAAGCAGGTTTCTTATGCCAAGAACATTTCTCCATAGAAAATGTTGTTTCTGGTGCAAAAAAACAACAACAACAACATCCATATATGGATTTTACACAGAATAAATAGTCCTTGAATACTGTACAGTTTTTGGGAATATTTTTACAGCAGAGAGAAAAACAGTTAAATCATTTATTCTTGCCTATGAGAATATGATTTATGAAAATTCACATCTCTACTGCTGATTATTCATTGATCAAGTATTCTTATTTTGAGGTGATTTTATAGATCTGTGATGTCCAGCCTGGACTGTTTAAATTCTCCCCTGCATTTTCCCTCATTTTTAGTTCAGTCCTTAGATTGTTTGGGCATAGGAATGTTCCACTGTATTAGTTTGTGGGAGGAGCTGTAGGAACCCTCTGCATTTTTCTAGTTTTTTGGTTTGCCCCTTCCCAGCAAGCTCTGCTTTGGCTTAGGATTTTTTAGTTTTTCTTAGGCAGGCTTGGCTTCATTTGTTTGGTGGCAACAGGCTCAGGCAGAGGGAAAGAGCATTTCTTACACCATTTAGCCAACTTACACCTGCAGCCAAGTTATTTACCTTCAGCCAACTTAGTTACCTGTAGCATTTAATTCTAGTAAACATCAACATCAAAGAAGACAATAGCACCAGAAGCTGAAAGACCCTGCACCAGCTTCATTGAGAAGGAGATCAATCCAAGATTAAATCCAGAGAGATGACAACACTGAAGATTATTAAAACCTGAACTGTAAAGTACCTTTTATTTTAAACCTATTAGAGCTTGGGAGAAGAAACTCTTTTTCTTTTGTTTTTCAAAATAAATTTCCTTCTTTTTGGACTTTACACTCAGCTTTGGAGCCTTTTTTGGGTTAGAGGTTGATCTCACCAGGGTACTGGCATTGCACACCCATATTTGCCACCACCTTTAGTTGGGTGTGTCTTCACAATATCAAGCTTACAAATGTGAGTTCACATGCAAAGTATGGAAAGAAAGAAGAAACTGTGTAATGAGAAGTTTAAGTTTAGAGAAGAAACAAAATATTGGTTGTATCCAGACTTAGTATTTCAGTGTATTTACTCTGACTGTGACAACCCTGGATCCAAGTCTAGTTAGATTAATAGACCCCTTTGAGATCAACCACAATCCCCATTACTTCATGTATGCCCACATAAATATACAAACACATACAAACCAAACCTCTGTCTTCTTTTTCATCCTACTCTCTTGGGGTCTCTGTAGTGACTGAATGAGCATAGGCTTGGCCTAGCCAAAGTCCAGAGATCATGTTTGCTTGCTCTTGCAACTTGGCCTCAGTCTTTTCTTAAAGTGTCTGTTCCCTACGCTACATGATTGTGGTGTCCTGTTCAATGTACACAGAGACCAAACTTTCATGCCTTCAGATATGGGAAATCACTTATATTACAAGATGCATGGGAAACCTAGTACATCAGAATTTAAGCCAAATCAGATCATGTGCTCAACTATTAAATGCATCTTTGCATCATCTGGGTGTGAGGTAGGGGAAAAATTAAGTATGGAGAGAAGATTTAGCCCGTTCCTCCTCTCCTGCAATCTTGATCAAAATCAGTCTTCTGAAGATGATATTTGCTGTATTTGGAAGACAATTTAAACCTGTGTTTCTGATCAGTGAGCAATATACAAGTGGAAACCTGTATAAGTATATAGAATTCCTTATTTATACATTTAAGAAGCAATCATGAAGGGTGTTTTTTTAAAATAAAGAAAATGACTCTATCACTGGGATGGACAATATGTGATCATCCAAATGTTGTGCTACAACTACCATCATCCTGTACTGTTGGCTGTGCTGCCAGCTAGGTATGATGTGAGCAGCAGTTTAAGAACATCTGGAGGACCATGTTTTCTACACGAATGTTCTAGACATTTGAAGTAATTTAAGCAGCATTTTCTCTGCAGAAGATAATTCTTCACAAAATAAATTGGTTGCTTTACAGAAAATGCTGCTTTCTGTGGAAATTAACCAGGTGTGAGTTTTGCACAGAATTAGACCTCACCATAAGCAATTTTTGTGCACAGAAAATAGTGTTTTTGCATAGAATGAATTCTGAACTGCAAATAGATTTTGAACACTGCATGGAAGAAAATGGCATGTGGTGGTTGGGAAAACTTTCAACTTAATTGTCATGTGTCCAGCACTATGTGAGGAATAATAAAAACACTAGTGAATTTCAAATGGATTCCATTATTTAACTCCAGCCTCACCAAATCTTTCAAAGTATGTGATCCACTGAATCAGGAGTTGGGTAGAAAGCAAAATTGAGGTGGAAAAAAGAGGGGAAGAAATTGGGACTGGAAGAAATGGGGGCTAAGGTTGGACAAAAGTTTTTATTTAATTATCCAACTGTGTAATACTCTGTAACATTAAAGATACTAAAAGATTACAAAAGTGTTCATTGCAGCACACCTTAAATAATAGCATGTAGTTTTTTATATTAAGCAATAATACATAATATCTGTTATGCAATAATAAACAATATTGTCTATTATGAAATAATTTATAATAGAAACCTGAATAAAATCATCAGTGGAGGACAAATGAAAACAGTTACAATGCATATCCCTTAACTCTGCAGGAACACACAGAAGCCAATGGATGAGTGCGTCAAAAACCAGTCTTTCAAGTCTAAAGAACCTTACAATCTGAAAGGGCCATGGGTGTTTGAGGGATAAGCCAACAAATCACCCCTTCCCCATTTGATACCACTCCATATTTTCATCCTTTACATTCTTCTTCAACTGCTCTTCAATCTCATCTCTTCAATGACTTTTCGGATATTTTTCTGTTGAGTTCCGCTGCCTAGCAACACAGTCATTTGATAAATTTCTTCCTGTCCACATCTTTCTTGCTAAGCCTTCTTGCCACACCAAATCTTCCAGATGAACAGCTACCCACCCTAATTAATTCTAGAATCCCCAAAATAACACACATTTAAAGTATAGGTTTAACCCTAGGGTTAATTGGAAAGTCTAGCCATGCCAATCTAATGAATTAACTAACTAGTTAAAAAATCTAATGAATTAACTAACTAGTTATTTCCAAGTTCTGACAATTTTCAAATATTTCTCATGAATACGCAAATACAAGTTGGTTTTTTTTTTCCTGCTTAGTGCTTTCTGCTTCCTGCTCATAATTTTTTCCTGCTCAGTGGCAAGTAAGGGATAGATTCTCTTCTCTCCCACTGCCACTTTCCCAGCAGAGGGAGACCCTGCTCATTGGTTCTTGGTCAAAGGAAGTATTCTATCAAATACAACACTTCACAAATTAAAAGTCTGATAATTCAATATAACTTTTCCCTTTCTCCTTCACCTTTCTCATTTCCCTGTACCCTCAAAATTGTCTCCAGACTGTCTCAAAACCTCTGAAGTAGATTCAAAGTATAAGCAAAGGAGGCAGAGAGGGAAAATATCATTGAACTTCTGGTTCTTCTGACAGAAGCTGCTTCAGCAGTGGAAAAAGTTTATTGGATCCTGCCCACCACATTTAATTTATTTGGTGATCTGCTGCATGTGATACATATATTAACCACTTCTGTGTGGTTAATGTCTTAGTCATACTTAATACTAGTGCAATTATTTCTAGGAGCTGCATTCATTAAAGAAAAAAAATAAGAGAAATTAATTTGATTTTATGTCCAATTTATTTAAGCTTTGACAGGAATACTGTTTTACACTTATGTGGGAGATAAAAATAATTCTGATAGACTGGAAGATTTCATTGCTTCTGCTGCTGTTCTTCTTACATGTTCTGTTGAAGAAAATAAGTATATTAATTTTTTGCTGATGAATGTTCTTTACACAAGAGAGGAACCCATTGCATGGGAAGTAAACTTTTGAGTGGTGCATAGTAATTGTGTTTCCTTTCCCTCTCCCCTGCCATTAAGGAATTCACTAGTGACAAGAAAGAAAATGCTTGTTTCTTTCATTTTCAGGTCTGTGATTTAGAATCTGTAAGCTCACTGGACCAAATAATATATCTCTGCAGAAAACTATTATTGAAGCGTTTTGTCACTGAAGCATAAAATGCTGACACCAGGAAGCATTATCCTTTTGATGATTTCATATGTTTGGCCCATTGGTGTCCTTCCCATTTGTTGAGACAGCATGAGTGACTTTCCCATTTTCTAATGGCTGGAAGGATATACTAGAAGATTTTGTATGTATATATTAAGTCATGGTAATGTGTACAGAGCTTCAGTTTTTGCCCTACCTCTTGGACCACAGCTGAACTACTTTTAAGTGGTGAGAGATGCATTTTACATGCAATGTTGTGTCAGGTGTCAAAAGCTGCTTTGAAGTGGTTTCTGTGGCTCCAATGAACATGTGTGTTTCTTCCAACAGCCAACCCTGAAAAACATCAAGGTTAAAGCCTCCTAAAATTTAAGGAACTACTGTTTGGTTTTTTTAAAGGTACTTATCAATGTATTGAGAAGCCATCGTTCCATGTATTCATTTACTGATTTTTTAAAATTCCATGATGGAGTAACAGGTTTTATATCCTACAGGATGTCCATGCTGGGATCTGGATTTTTATGCTGTAGATCTGAACCTATTTCTTATAGAGATGGTACACTTTTTTCTGGGCTTTACCCCTTCAGGCTGCAGATGTAGGGACTGCAAACTTGCAAGCTGTCCCATATAACAAAACTGTATTCATATATGAAATTAGATGTCAGGAAAAGTGATGTACTCCGGCCTGTTTTTAACATCCTAGGCCTCAGGCACACTGCAGAAATCATCAAAGTTGACACCACTGTAACTGCCATGCTCAATGCTATGGAATTCTGGAAATTGCAGTTTGTTATGGCACCAGAGTTCTCTGATAGAGAAGGCTAAATGTTTCACAAAACTAGAATTCCCAGAATTCCATTGCACAGATCCATGGCAGTTAAAGTGATTTGAAACTGGATTACTTTTGCAATGTGGATGCAGCCCTAGTTTTCTGTCCTAATGATTTCTGTATAGTGGAAGTAGTTGAGACCAATTATGAGTTTATTGTTGAACGAGAACCAGGGCTTTATTTAAGAATTCTAAAAAAACAAAAACCCAACTATTATGTTGGAACAAACGAACGTCCAGTAGGATTGGACCCAAAGGTTTCAAAGTTTTGCTCAAGAAGGGTTGGGAAAGAGGCAAACAAGTCTGAAGTGATAAGTCTGCCACCACTGCCATCACCAAAAGGGATGGCAAAGGAAGAATCCAATCCTCTACTTTTGCTGACAGTGGTAATCGAAACTAAAACTAAACTCATACCTCCAAATATTAGGTTTTCCTTGTAGAAGACATGCTCTAGAACTTCAGTTTCCAGCTTTATTAAGTTAAGGTAATAATAACAATAATAAGCATAAGGATAATATTTAGATTTACATAAAGTTCACTTAAAAATTCCTTTCATTAATTGAGTCTGTTCTAATTGGATCAAATAAGATATTGGATTTAGGGCATGGTTCTCAAACTTCTGTGCCATCAGGTTGTTGTGTGATCTCATTCCCCCTCTTAATGTTGGGGGGCAATGAGCTTACAGTTGTAAACCGCTTAGACATCCCATAGTGCGATATGAAGCGGTATATAAATGAAGCTGCTTTGATATTGAATGTTGAATTTTCCTTTTAGACACCAAGACTTTTGACAGACAGTTCAGATCCTATTGAAGATAATTCTGAGACTGAGATAATTTAGCAAGATCATTTTTGGAGTTTATCTGATGTACAACTGGAACCTAGGACACTTATATACAGTTTTAGGTTATGACTTATAAACCATTAATTTCAGCATTAACATAATATCCCAGACATTTATTGCTTTAATCTAATGCATGGGATGTATTTTACTTCCAAGGTTTTGCAAATTTTATTCTAACTTCTACTAAAATGTCACTACTATGTGCTTTCTTTTCTTTTCTTTCTCCTCCTCCTCCTCCTCCTCCTCCTCCTCCTCCTCCTCCTTTGTTTTGCTATTATATTATTCATGTGATAAATTAAAGGATCTAGCCATAATCCTGATGGCAATGCCAACTTTACATGTTGTAAAAGCAGAGCAAGGAATTAGATAGGCCTCTAGATAAATGTTGGACTGCAATTCCCAGCATTATTCACCACTCATAATACTGGTGAATTGGAACATCTGCCCAAAACATGTGGACAGCAGTATATTTCTCAGTTCTCTGTGTGCATATTTCTGTGTACATTCTTCTAGGCTTGCTTAAGGTAAGGATATAAGGAAGTTGGAGGAATCCTATTGTCATGCATTCTCATGAAGACTGAAATGGTCCATGCTAGTAAAAAATGGGGTTTGGGGTCTCTCCATTGTTGAAGACACACTCATGCAGAGTGGTTCTCCATCCAACTTGGGATTTTCCTTCTCTAGTCTGATTTTGGAACCTCCTGTTGTGTTGCAGTGACAATTCTCTGTCTCCTCAGCTTCTTGGAAGCCTCACACTGGGAAGCCTTTTTTGCAGGTCCATCCTTTGGGGTGGATGATGGACCCTCCCTCTTAGTTTTCATGCTGGTTGTTTCTGGTGCTTTCTCCTGTTCCCCCAGATGATCAGAACCATCAGCTTGGTTGTTTTTCAACCACTTCAGCTATTGCGGTTTTTCTTCTGAGCCCTCTGATCCTTTCTATCAATGAGTTCGCCCCCCCCCCCCCCCCCCAGTTGTAACAGGATCTTTTACGTGGACTGCTTGAGGTGATGGTGCTGTTCTGGTAGGGCAGGGCAGTTGGAGCAAAAGCTCCCTGGCTAACATTCATTTAGTTGATGTTGGGAGCCCATTGAGTCTAAAGCTCCACCGGGTGCCTCCTTCAGTCTTGCACCAGCGCCTTTTGCCTAGACAACTTGACCCTGCTTTGCCTTGTAAGTTGGCTTGGGTGATGGGAGCAGTGATTCTGTAGGTCCCATCTGGTCTTGTAGCCCCCCTGAGCCCTCATTCAAGTGTTTCTGGATCTGAAGTTGCTGGCTCCAGGCCTTGTGTTCCACTTCCCTGACATCCTTGGCCTATTTTCTCCTTTGCAGTATAGTTTGGACCAACTCCAACACAGCTTTCTACATCTGTGCAACCTCCCATTGCATTTCTTGGACTTGGGTCCAGTCTTTCTCCTTCAAAGCCTCTTTTTGAGGCTTGTTATCTCTTTCAGCCACTTTGCTGTGTTGCCAAAAGGCTTGGCTGGCTTTCCTCCCCCTCGAGGTAGTGGTAGCCGAAGACCTCCATCCCATCTAAGCCTCTCCTGAGCTGAGTCTTCCAGGTGGGCTCCATAGATGTCCTTTTATTGAACTCCCCCTGGTCTGACAGTGAAAGCTGGTGTAGGAATCTGGCCAACCTCTCCAGGTGTAGAGCCAGATCCAGGCATGTTTTTTTACAAGCATCTTTCATGATGAAAAAGGGAAAAGGAAAATTGTGGGTCCTGGTTGTGCAGATGTACTGGGTAGATGTAATGTGCATGGAACCAGGTTCCCATTATGAAACTTGTTAAACTATCATGTACAGTATGCCCACAGGTCTTCTTTCAGACCATAAAAAGATATCCAAGACTTAAAGTCAAAAGGGCAGCTTTTATTGCAGTAAAGAAAACATAACAGACAGGTCCGTGACTTTGACAAGTTTGAAGTTAAAGTATATTGAAACACTTTTATAGAACATAGCAATGTCCCTTCCCATAGGCTGGTGTAACTCAGTGATTGGTCACAAATTCCCACGCTTCGACCATTAACATGATGTAATGCTCTACTGTCTGGAAAGTCCAGCAATTGGCATGATGTGTGTGAATCTGTAGCTTCCCACTGACAATAGACAAAACAATCTTGAAGTAACATCTGCACTCTGTTCATGTGATATATCACCTGGGATTGGGATCACGTATTTATCAATATCATATCTATGTGTCTAACATAATTAACAATCAAATATATAAAAATCTAAAACCATCACTTATTAAAACCATCAAACAATATGTTTATACATAAAGCACTTTCTAATCCATTCTCATTCTCTTTAACCATATTTTTAAACCCAAGCCTCTCATTTCAGCCAAGATGGAAACATCCCCCCCACACACACACCAAAGGAGCCTTTTAGTTACTAGTCTTTTTTAGCTCCTTTAAAACTCATTAACCCTTACAGCACAACCTCACAATTTTACCCATTATAGTCAACTATATATTATTAATCTCATCTCTAATCAAAATCAATCAAAACAAATTAAGCTAATGCATTCTTGACACTTCTAATAATAATGTGTGCATCATATGTTAGTTATCCCCTCACTTTCACATTACCTACATATATTGTAGGAATGGAATTCTCTTTTCAAAGGAAGAATGAGTAATTTCAGCAATTTTCTTCCCACTGCAAGAGAGTATTCCAAAACTGTGACTCATCCGACACATTCACAATTTGGGACATAATCTATGTTTAATATCTGAGTGTGTGTTGGGGAGGGTAGAGTTTGTATAGAAAAGAGTATTTTCTATGCAGAATACAAATTTGTTCAGAAATATCATTTTCTACATAGAAAATACTTTTTCCTATGAATAATTTTTTTCTTTGACCAAAACATGTGACTTTTGCATAGAGTAAATCTCAACGTGTGATAGGCTTTGAAAACTGTGCACCTTTCCCCATAATGATTCTTCTTATCAGTGTTTCTTAGTACTCAATAAACTTTTTTAAAAGTTTTTTCCCAATATTCTTTCCACCTTTAGCCTTATGATGCAATACTTATTGCAAGAATCATAGAAAAATATATTGCAATTGCATATTTTATCACAAAATGCATTTAGAAATATATATATTTAGAGAAAGTATAGTTTAAAAGAGTACAGTCACCCCTCCTTTCTCACGGATTTAAAGTCCATGGATTTGCATATTCACAGAGGGATGAGCTCCGTGAAAATCAATGGGGTGTACACCCATAGGGGTGCACCCCATTCAAGCCTATGAGACTTGAATATTCCTGAATCTCCTTTTTCACGTGTGTGGGGGGGGGGGGGTGTCCAGAACAGATCCTCCATGAAAACAGAGGGCCAATTGTATTCAAATATGTATTTAAGTGCAAATGTTAATCTAGATTACCTGTGTTCAAGCTATGTGGGTTGTAGTTATTCTCTTTTATTACATAGAACACTTCAGCTTAATCAGTTCTACTCTAGCTATTTCAGAAAAATATTGGGATTCTTTTTGGACAAGGTACTACCAATTACAAGCAATTAGTTGATTTTTTCATTGTTCATTTGAATCATTATGTGCATTGTTTTAGTTGTTGTCGTTGCTTTATTTTTTAAAACTTTATTTTACAATAAAGAAAAATTCCACTGAGAAAATGTATTTCCAGATTTATGTTGAAACAGAACTGAAAAGACTTACAGGTGCACATTTATGATAACAACATATAACAGAAATAGACTGATTTAACAGTCTTTGGGCCTTTGCAGACTGCCAGAAATAGTGCACATTAAATTGAGGCACTGTCCTGGTTCAGTGCTAGGGAATCATGGGAACTGTAATTTATTGTGGCACCAGAGCTCTCTCACAGAGAAGGCTCAATGTCCCAGAAAAAAATACAATTCCCATGACTCCCTAGCCCTGAATTGAGGCAGTGCCTCAATTTAATGTGCACTATTTCTGGCAGTCTGCAAAGGCCCATTGTCTAAAGAATTGACTGTGGGAGGCTGCCTGCAATATGAACAAGTAGGATTGAAGAAAAACAAACTAGTCAATCATTTCCACTTAAAGTTACTTATTTTAGCCAGTTTTAAAAGTTTTATGAGAAATGTATAGATATAGATACTTTTCTATGGTAAGTGGAAAAGCTACCCAGAAGCAATCTGGGCCAGAAAAGTTCAGGTAGGACCTATGGGTATGAACCAAACCTATCACCCCAAAAATTAAACCTCAATTTAATGATTGGCATTTAATGAGCAGCTCAAACCAGTTCAGAATTCACATGATTTGGAAACTCAGAATTGCCATTGAAGAAACTCAGTAACACCATTTATTTGAGTAGAAGATGGAGCTGCCACTCACAAAACTGTGTCCTTTCTTCTTCCTTTCCACTTCTACCTACTGGTGTTTTCTTTATGTGAGGAACTTGATGGAGTTATTCAGTTTTTGGAAACACATGACAGGTATCTCTATGGAGCTTGTCACACTGCTAAAAACCCATCTTACCTCTCCTGAATTGAATTTTAATTCAGGAGGCAGCTGGGTCCTATTGCATACATTTTGCTGCTGAATCCATCAGCAGAGTGTAGCCTGGCTGCAGCCCAGATCCCAGGAGTGCTCTGCAAGCTGCTTTTCAAAGGACGTTATCACACGGGGTCTAAAGCAGACAGAACCCCGTCGCATCCCCGTCCCATTGCGGTTCCTTTGCCCCTGTGTTCACATGACGTTGCACAGAACCCCGCCCATCCCCGTCACATCCCCGTCCCATTGCGGATCCTTTGCCCCTGTGATCACACGACGTCACAGAGAACCCCCTCCCATCCCCCTCCCATCCCCGTCGCATTGCAGCATCATCCCCATTCTTTTGCATGCTGGTTTCATTGGGAATTACATTTGCGTGACCAGAAGCATACCGGAATGATGCTGCTTTCGTTCATTCCGGAATGATGCTAGTTGCTAGAGACCCGCGTGTGAAAACGTCCAAAGTCAGAAAACTCCCAACTTTGAAAGTAGATGGAGAAGTGCTCCTGGGATCTGGGCTGCAGCCGGGCTGGACTCTGCTGGTGGATTTGGCAGTAAAATGTGTGCAATAGGATCCGGCTGCCTCCCAAATTAAAATTCAACTAGGGAGAGGAACACCAGGTTTTTTAATAGTATGATACGCTCCTGTGTCTCTTTGCATTTAAATTCCTAATTAATTTTCAGGGGAGTTGAGATTTTGTCCATCAGAGTCTCACTTCAGTTTGGACATATTCAAAATCAACCTAATCCCATTCCGAATTTGTCTGAATCTGAAGCAGATGCCAACTCATCAACTTTCCATTGCCAATCACAGCCTGCACTTAACCTTCTACTTCCAATCAAGGCCTGCTGCCACACTGCAGAATTAATGCAGCATGATAGCACTATAGCTCTCATAGCTCCATCTGTGGAATCTTGGTATTTGTAGTTTGGCAGGCACCATGGCTCTCTGATAGAGAAAGATAAATAGCTCACAAATCTACTAATTCCATTATTCTATACCATTGAGCCATGGCAGTTAGAGCAGTGTCAGGAGCTGGTGGCCACTTCTTCCAGGCCGTGTGCTTTGTGCCACAGTATGATCATAGAGTTTACAATGCAAATAGATCAGAACCCAAGAAAGTTCCCAGTGATTCTGTATTGCTCTTTCCCCTTATTAGAAAATTTTGATCATAACAAAGGGCTAGACCCATCTGAGATCTTATGAAAGTAGATAAGGCATGGTCTGCTATATGCCCCATCTCATGAACATGTTCCTCATCTGATGTTTCAAGTGTAAGGGGAAGATGGTCACTCATCTTTCATGAATGGGGAAGGTTACATCTTGTCTTGTGCATGGGTACTTATTCATTTGATGTTGTGATTTTATTTTACACTTAAGTGACACATTTAGAAAATAGTCCCAATAGTGACCATTTTTGGTCTTAGCATAACATCATTCCATTTCACACCACCAATCCCCCCCCCCAAAAAAAATTCCATGGTATCTTTTTATGCCATTGGCTCCAATCCTATTTCTTTCTGAAAACATGTTATAGAATAGCAGTTGATGGTTTGTGGACAAGAATATGAGTCAGACTGTCAGGATTCTATGCTTCTCATTGTAGGAACTTTACCATCAAGTGGTGATGCATGTAGTGGGGGAAAATCAAAGGGAATGGCAGATAAGCATTGTAAATAGTAGATGGGACATTGAGGCAGGTTTATGACTGGGATAAGAGTTTGCCTTCCGATCCCAGGAGAGGAAAGGAGACGGACCTGGAAGAACTAAACTTCAAAGATCCTTTGATATGGAAAACCGGACCACTGGGGAAGGGGAAAGCGGGGTTGGTCAGAGGGTTTTAAAAGTACTGGTTTGGTGGGAAATACTCAGAGCTGTTTCTAGAAGGACTTCTGTGGTGAAGTGTCTTGACTCCGGAATAAAGCTATAGTGAATTTACATTTAAAAGTGTTTTCCTGGTTCTTCAAATTTCTTGCTACCAAGCATGACACAACTGCATTAGAATACTAAAGACAATCTTTGATTTGAAGCACTGTCAGTAGTATAGAATATGGCAGCCAGATTGGTCTCAGGAACAATGAGAAGAGACCACATAACACCAGTCTTAAGATCACTTCATTGGGTGCCCATTAGTTTCTGGGCACAGTACAAGGAGTTGGTCATCACTTTTAAAGCCCTAAATGGCTTGGGTCCAACCTATCTTTGGGACTGCCTCCTCCTGTATAATCCACCCCATGCACTCAGGTCCTCTGGGAGGAATCTACTGCAGCCTATAAAAACTAGGCTGTCTGCAATTGCCCAGAGGGCCTTTTCTGAAACCGCTCCCAGATTATGGAATGGCCTGCCGGATGAGATCTGTCATATTACCACCTTGAACAGCTTTAAAAAGACTTTTAAGACAGATCTCTTCCAGCAGGCCTTTCCTGAATAGATATCCAGGCCATCAAGAGTCACCCCAACCTTCTCCCCTGACTCCGCTGCAGTTACTGTTATTTGTTTATTTGTATTTTTTAAAGTGTGTTTTAAATTGTTCATTGTTTAATGGTATTTTAAGGGGTGGGTGGGATTGTGGGATATGTAGTGTATTTTTAATGTTGTAAGTCACCCCGGTTATGTTACACAGAGGGGTGGGATAAATATTATTATTATTATTATTATTATTATTATTATTATTATTATTATTATTATTGTTATTATTATTGTTATTATTATTGTTATTATTATTGTTATAAATTTTTATTTGTAACTCACCTCTCTGCTCAGCAATCGGGGTGGCGTACAGCAAAGTTAAAAAGACAACAATTAAAACATTCCTCCATCCCATCCCCTAGCCCTCCCACCCATTAAAACTATATTAAACTGCAATAGAATTAAAACCAGGTTAACAGAGATAAAATACAATAAAAAAAATTTTTTTTGGCAAACATGCCATGGCGGCAAGGGGGGTAGGAGCAGATCACCTCTAATTAACCGGGCTGTTATTCCAGGAAGGCCTGCCGGAAGAGATCCATCTTTACTGCCTTTTTAAAGGCAGCAAGAGTGGCAATAAGATGGATCTTGTCCTGCAGGCCATTCCATAGTCTGGGAGCGGTCGCAGAAAAGGCCTTCTGGGCGGTCTGCGAGAGCCTGATCTTCATGGGCTGCAGCAGGTTCCTTGTTATTAGAGTGAGTAAAGGAAAAAAGAAATGATGTTAGGTGTTATAAAATATTGCTCAATCTATGAAAATTAATATAAAAATTATTTATATGAATGTATACATGTTATTTAAAAAAACCTCCCAAATCAACCAAAGAATACAATCAAATAAATTGAACAATTAAAAAAAACTAATAAAAAGAACCAGGTCCTGAAAGGAAACCTCTAGCTTTTAGAAATGCGATATTCTCTTGAAGGCCAAAGGTGAATCAGTCTCAAATGGTATAAGGGTCCTTCAGAAGATGAATGACTGTAGTAGGAGACTTGATAGGGAGGATTAAAATTTGTTGGTATCTGTTATTTACAGTCCACCAATATTTTCAGCCAAACACATTTCAACAACCAGTCTTCATCAATGGCTGGAATGTAATGGAACTGTTATTCAGTTATTCTCCTGCTATTTCACACAGACTGTGGAATAGCAGGACTACTCTTTTTAAAGAGATTGATTCATTTGTAGAAGTTCAAGCAAACATTTCAGCCACTGATGAAGACAGGTTGTTGAAACGCATTTGGCTAAAAATAGTGGTGGACCCCTAACTTCATTTCTTTTTTCCTTTTGTATTGGTTAGGTTTTAATTCCCCTTTTGTTGATTTTTACCTATAGGAGTACCAACCTGCAACCCTCTTCGTCAGGTCTTCTCTGCCTTTTTAGATTCATTACAGTGACTACAGTGGCACTCTGTTGGAAGATTTTTGCATTCTCTTTCCCCCTCCATAGATAGATAGGAAATTCCTGAATGTAAACTCTCTCCTCTCTCATTCAAACTAGCCATGTGCCTTAGGTCACTCCCCCTTTGGGATTAATTGACATTATCTCCAAATATTTTCAATTAGCTGTTGATCCTCCATCTTCCTACTCTCTCAACTTTCTTTGGAAAGATGATGAGATAAAGATTTCTTTTTACTTGGACTATTCATTAGCTAGATTAGGATATGCCTTCTATGTAAAGCCATTAATAAACTTTTGTTTTAAACTACAAGCTACGTGTTTGCTGTTTTTGGAGTCAGTCTCAGTTCTTACAGAAGCCTAGTTAGATGAAGACTTGGCTATGACATTTTTTGGTATGACATTTTTTGGTATTAATTTTTTTCCCTTAAGAAAGGCAAAATTGCAAAATTGCAGTGAAAAATTGAGAGAAGGGAAGTCCAAATATTCTGTTTTCATATATGTCCAAGTAATCCATTTATGACAATTTTCTTCAAAATGTGGATTATGTCCCAACATTATTTTTTATACACAAGACCAGAATTGAATGGAAGTATATTTATATATTTACACACATATGCGCGTGCACACACGCACACACTCAATCCTGAGTGTGAGTATGAACATAAAAGTGTGTATGGGGAAGAGGGATACCTGGAAATGTGTGAAAACAAAAGGCAAGACCTGTTACATCTACTAGTCTCAAAGAAGCCACTAAGAACAAATTATCTTTGTCAACTCATTAAAGACTTGTTTGCATCATTTAATAAACTTAGTTCAAGACAAAACGAAATGGACTGACAGAAAATATAAGATAATCTATCTCACTTCTAGATTCATTACAGTGCTAACCGTTGATGCCCAAGGTTTTAATTTACAAACTGAGTTCCTTCAAAAATTAGCGGTGGGGGGGTAAGCTAAGTGCCAAGGCAATGCTCATACCTGTAGGGAAAACCTATTAAAAGAGCAAAGATAATCTTTAAGCTTACCCTTTAATGATTACATTTGTCCAGGTTGAGACATCATGTACACTCCCTTTTAAATAAGTGGTTTCCATTTGCATTATGTGTAGGAACTGTAAATCTTAAATACCATTAAAAACTTAATCAAGCCTTTGTGCAAGTGAAAACCTTCAAATGTGTAATGAGTACTGCATATATATATATATATATATATATATATATGAGGGGGGTGTAATTTAAGTTTCCTAAGGCCTCAGCCTTTTTAAGGAAACAAAAATATTTAAATATCAAAATATTAAAGCAGGGGTAGGCAACCTTTCCCCTTTAAGGGCCGAGGGACTTCAACTCCCAGAATCCCAGGAGCTATTGGCCAACATGGGACAATTGGCCAACATGGCTGAGGCTTCTGGGAGCTGAAGTCCCTCAGGCCTTAAAGGGGAAAGGTTGCCTACCCCTGTATTAAAGCCAATCCTGTTAAGAGTCTGGCTTTAAATTAGCAGAGTAGCAGAAATGTGCTTTTGCCTAACTATGGGGGAAAGCAGATGACAGTAATAGCCAGCTTGGGGGTGAAGTAGGGGTGTGACGAGCTCATGCTGCCTGCCCTGACTCAACCTCCAAGCCAGCATCATGCTGCCAGCTCAACCAGATGGCAGGTGGCATCACAATGTTTCTGTGATGCAGCACTTAGACATGCTGTGCTGAAGAAATGCAGAAAAGCCGTTGCTGCAGCAGCAAAGGCAGGTGTTTTTTTTCTGTTCCAAAAAGGAATAGCATTTTGCTGTTCCTTTTTGGGCCAGAAAAACACCAGATCAGGGCCATAGTGTGTGGTTGCCACAGCCCCGATCCAGTGAACAAAGGGGTGGTGGCAAGCTGTTCCTTTGTGGCCATCTGTTTAGCTCTTTTGCTTGTATAAGAACTGAGGCTGACTCAAACAAACAAACAAACAAATAAACATGTAGTTTAAAATAATGACTTTAATCTGCATTTACATAAAAGGCTATATCCTAATCTAACTAGTGAATAGTTCAGGTAAAGAGAAATATTTATCTCACCATCTTTCCAAAGTTGAGAGAGCAGGAAGATGGGAACAGCTCAGTTGAAAATTTTTTGAGAGAAAGTCTGTTAATCCCAATGAGGGAGTGACCTAAGTCACATGGTTAGTTTGAATGAGAGCAAGAGAGAGAGAGAGAGAGAGGAGTTTACATATAGAAAATCCCTATCTAAAGATGTGGATAGAGAATGCAAAGATTTTCCAACAATCCCCTTCTCATTCTCTTGGACTGACATCAATGATCTTCATCTCTTTATGTAGTCTCTGAAACTGTTCTCTTGGTACAAGCTTGGTAAGGATGTCTGCAATAATAACTTCAGTGTTGCATACTCTAACTGGATAAGACCATTTTGACACATCTCTCAGAAATCTTGATACAGCTCTGACTATCTTGCATCAGAATGGTTGGTTTGGGCTCTGTTATCCCAAAGTCCAGGATTCAATTGTGCAGCCATTTTATTTCATCACATGCTGCCTTTGATGAAACACACTCAGCACCAGTAGAAGAATCTGTAATTGTGGATTGCTTCTTACTTGTCCAACCTACAGCTCCTCCACCATAGAAGATAGGTTTCCACTGGTTGGTTTTTTGTCTGCCATGTCTGCAGCCCAGGCTGCATCCATGTAGGTGATCAGTTGTGGTTGGTTACAGGCTGGCAGCATCAGTCTGTGATTTGCAGTTCCTTTTAAGTATCTGGCAACTCTCTTCAATGCAATGAAATTTCTCTCAGTAGGAGAGTTGACCATTCTGTATAAGATACCAACAGCATTTGCAATATCAGGTCTGGTGAAATTGGCTATGTATAGAAGTTTTCCAACTTCAATCCTATTCTTGTCTCTATTTTTCAAAGGTTCAGATTTCTTAGTGTCCTTTAAGAATCCTACATCCATTGCAGTTGGCATAGCATTTTCATCTTTTAGGCCAAAACAGTCTAGAAGATCCATTATCTTCTGCTTCTGATTAAGGAAGAAACTTCCATTGCTGTTTCTTTGCATTTGCACCCCAAGATAGTGAGATGTCTCCCAAATTCTTGATATCAATCTCTTTCTTGAGATTTTGGATGATCTACAGCCAATTGCCCTTTTTCCTTTTGGCAATTCTGACAAAGTCCATGTCTTGTTTTTATATAAAGATTGCATCTCCTCACTAACAGCTTGCATCTACTTTTTAGAATCTGTCTTTGGCAGTCTCTTGATCTTTTTCCAATCAGAGAGTTTCAGAATTCTTTCCTCTGTGGCTTGATAAGAGAATATGGCAGGTAGCATACATTTATTGGAGCATTCTGACCTTCTCACCTTAACTTAGATACCTGGCTCCACTTCTACCATGCCATCCAGTTTCTCATTATTTGGCTGGTCCACTGCAGATATAGCCCCTTCTAGATGTAAGACCTCTGGAGGATGAAAGAACTCCACATGCTCTGGCCACTGGTGGGAGTCTTCTTTCACTGCAAATAAATTTGGATAGACATCTTGGTTTGGATTATTAGAATATGGATGGGTTATACAGTCAAAGGTGAAATTTAGAGATGTGTGTGTGGAATTTTCCTCATGAGAACATCTAGAGAAACAAAGTGAATCTAACACCAGATGGCCAAGAAGTCATAAACATGAACTTTCCCAAAGGTACAACTCATAGACACAGATTTTGTTATGGGAAGCAAGAGATATCGAAAAGGTAAACATCGTTAGGTCTTGAGAAAATAGTCACGTGGTGGATGATGGACAGCAAGAGGCTGGGTTAACAAACATCATACACATAACATCCAATCAACATAAGGTTAACACCTAGAAGGTGGAGTATGGAAAGGGCCTAGAAAATCCTTTGTTTAAGAATGTTTATATTTCAAGATGTGAGTGTGTGACTGTCTGGCAGTGGTTTTAACCATGGAGTTAGGAGATGGTTTCTAGTATGTTTATACTGCTTTTATAATGTAACTCCTAGATCTGGAAACATGGATCTGTAACTTCTTTTTAACTTTCAATTGCAACAAGTTGGGATCCTATGCTTTTGGGATTGTTAAAGATGTAATCTTTCATGGCTGAACTGGATTAGTTCATCACAATGGATTTTACTTAGCTATCTTATTTTTCTTTTATATGCATTAATAAACTATGCTTTTGGACTTTGCAATGTGTCTTCTTGACTGAGGAAGACAGAATCCTGAAGAAGGGAAGCTGAGCCAGTTGATGGTAAGAGATACAAAGTGGCTGTGGATCACAGCAGCCAGCTTGTCCTGCAGATTCTGCTGGGTGTCAAAGAGTATCACTGCAACACCCATCATCCACACACTGACATGGATTAGATTTAGGCTGTGGTCTTTCATCAACATAAACAGCACTTGTTAATTTTAATGTGCATCCATCTGGATTTAAAATTCTGTAACCATAACCAACAAGAACTCTTTACTTCTTCAATCAAGTTTGCTCTTTTTTCTGTTTGGGAATATAGATAAATGCTTTGCTTCCAAAAACCTTTAGATGGTTTAATTTAGGCTTAACTCCATGCCATAACTAGATAAGGGTTACATCTTTGGATTTAGTTGGCAGTCAGTTACACAGGTATGTAGCAGCCATGATGACTTCAGACCAATAGCATTTAGGCATGATAACTGCCATATTCTTAAGAGTTCTGTTCATTTTCTCTGCCATGCCATTTTTTTCTGGAGAGTAAGCCCGTGTACTCTGATGCTCAAATTCATTAAATTCAGCATTGACAAATTTGGTGTCATTGTATGTGTGCAGGCTCTTGAGTTTATAGCCAAATTTGTTAGAGACTTGATTAAAGTACTCTTTGAATCTTTGAAAGGCTTCACTCTTCTCTCTTCTCTCTGAGAAGATAAGTATATGTGTACCTGCTGAAATAATCAATAATAGTTATAAAGTAAGAGTCGTCACCTACTGACCTTTGATTCATTGGTCCAGAAAGATTAGCATGTAAAAGATCCAATGCCTTATTGCATTCCCTCTCAGTAACTGGAGTTCTAGTGGCCTTTGCTTTTAAGCATTCTATGCATTTTTCATTGTTGGAGCATGCTTTGAATTTAAAGTCTTATGTAAGCTCTTAATTGGCCAGTCTCTTAATGTTTTCTACACTTCAATGAGCAAATCTGCAATGCCATAAAGTTAAACAGTCTTTGTGATTGCATTGGGTCACACTGTTTGCAGATGAATGCAAAATCTGATCTGATAACAGCCATGAGATCCTAAGTCTCCTCTAAAATAAAATAAAATAAAAAAATCAATTTTTTTGCCATGAAAACCAGATTGCTTTCTGAAACTGACACAGTTGTCTCTTGATGTTGTGGTTTGCACACTATAAAAAGAGGCTTGCAAATCTGGTACATAGTAAGCATCAGGGATTTGTAGGGTTCCTATCTTGTCAGGACTAAGTTTGTTTGCAAAATAATAGTCCCCTTTCCCTGTGCAAAAACGTCTTGACCATTAGCAAGATAGACAGGCAATGTTACATTCACATCAAAATTAACAAACCATTCTTTGCTGTTGAGGTAATGTACACTTGCTCCACTCCAGATCATGCGAACCAGATCATGAGAGCTGATTCATTAGAAGTACTTGGAGAATCAAACACTTTCTGTAGTTTGTCTCATATCTGTTTTACATCAGCTAAAACTTGGATATGGTATGCAATGCGAGGTTCTACAGACAAGCATTTATAAGCAGCAGCTTTTTCTGCTTTTTCATCAAACTATTGTTGCTGTATTACTGCTTCTGTGGGACTTGCCCATTTACTGTTTTAAATAGTCAAGTTGTAGTCAAGTACATTTGTATTTTCCATAACCATGTTTTATAATTTGTTCCAAATATTTCATTGTGGGGTTATGATTAGCAGAAGCAATTCTCTATTGCTAGAGTAGTAAAACCTTTGTTGTAGACCGATATCTTCAGGAGAAGCAGTTTAGAACAAAATACTCTGGGACCCCATAACCCAAAAAGAGGGTGTAATTTCATTTTCTTAAAGCTTCAGCATTTTTGAGGAAACAAAAATATTTAAATATCAAAATATGAAAGTCAAGCCTGTTAGAGTCTGGCTTTAAATTAGCAGACTATCAGAAATGTGTTTTTGCCTAACTATGGAGGGATGCAAACAGGCGGCCATAGGCCGCCCTGGGAAGTGGCGGATCAGGGCCAAGGCTGCCCCATGTCTTGGCCCCAATCCTCCCTTTCACTGCCTGGGAAAGGAGCGCTAAAATAGCTCTCCTTCCACAAGCCGCGAAAGGGGTGCCCGAAGAGGCGCCATGCAGCTCTTCTGCACCTCTTCTGGTTCAGTGTGTCTGGACACTGAGCCAGAAGGATGTAATCGGAGCACCTGTTGTGTGGAAGGGTGGCCGCTCCAATTACGTCCTCAGGAAGGGGTTGGGGTGCCCAGCATGAGGCTGCCCCTCCCCTTCCTTGCCTCCAAGACGACGCAAAGTGCCATCTGCAAAGGGGGTATGGGGCTAAACAGATGGCCAAAAAGAAGTGCTTTCAGGCTGACTTGAACTTGTGGCATTTAGATGATATATGCCTTAAAGCTGGAAGGAAAGCACCCACTAGGTGCCTTATGTGGAGAAAGTCTGCTTCAAAAAGAAGCAGCTTTTTCCCACTTCTTCCCAAAATAGGCACACCTTCGCAGGGATGTCTGAATGCAATGGCATTGGTGTGGCATAAAAGGAGCACCAGAGATTTAAAATGCCCATGTAAATACACTGCTGCAGGTGTGGCTGAAAATGATACATGGATCCAGAGCATGCACTGTGTGAAGCAAGCGTCAATTTAAAGTGCCTTATGCTCCCTGGTCTTGACGCACTACCACAAGTGCAGCAGAATATGAGACACGGTTCCAGGGCATGTGCTGTATAATGCAGGCTTCAATTTAAAGCACCCTATACTCCCCAGTTTGGATACTCCACCACAGGTGTGCCTGCACATTACAACCCTAACCTTAACCTTTACTCTGCACATGCAACTTGGCAACTCCAGGACACTCAAAGTTTTGCTGCCAGATGTTCTGGGAAGAGAAAGTGATAAGTGGCACTTTCACTTCTAAGCTGGACCCCTGTACACATTCCAGCACCATTTCCCAGGGGTCCTGTGCATTTACACAGCTCTCCCACTGTGCTCCACCAGTGTACATCTTCTACACTGGGCAGAATGGCAGTGCCATCCACAAGTGAGCCCAAAAGAAGGACAGAGGCATTGTGGTCCCATGCAGAGATGGCTGACCTGATAGTTGTGTGGTGCCCTTCTATACAGAGCTTCATTCCTTCATTGCTAAGTATGGCAGCATACGACTCAGCAGTGTATCAGTTGTGAAGTTGCCAGGGTCCCAGTCAGCCAGCCTGCTAGATTGAAGCTGTAAAGGACACCTCTGAGATAGAATTCTCCCAGGAGCTTTTGATGCCCTCTCAAGATAAGATGTGCCAGGTTCCTTGGGAAGGGATGCAGGAGACAGAGGGAGAACATGGCACTGGGGTGGGCATAGGGCACACATGACCTTCACCCTTTGTTATACAGATGACCGGGATGAATCCCCTGACTCTGATGACGCATCTTGCAGTCAGAGAGCTGTGGACATCTCCACCATGAGACCAGCATCTCGTGCTGGAGAGGGCACCTCTGCATCTTCCATGACTAGTAGCTACCGTGACTACTCACCTCTCCCATGAACTAGTATAGTGGCCAGTGATGACAATAGGGCAAAAAGATAACAGCTCCTGGACAATTCACCCAGCTGATGAATCAGACCAAGGCCACACACGGTACAGCAATTCCCTATAATGACAATAAATACATTCCATTGCATGTATGCTTGGACCCAAGCTTTTTGTGACATCTTATGCACATGTGTGCAGGTATTCATAAGAACTGAAAATCACCTTTGTGTCCTGGAATATTTTGGGGGGCTCTTAGAGTAATGTTTGTATGTGTGTCATGTTGACTGTGTCCCTTGCATGAGCACCAGCTGCCTGTATCCATTCTTTCTACACAACCCTCCCATGTCGTTACTTTTCCCCTCCCCTCTGATCCCTGCAGGACATGTTTTGTGTTCAGACTGTGCCCTGTGCTATGTCCCATAGAATGAGAAATAACTAATCCCAGACTACAATGACACCAATGACCCACCTGGCTGAGATCCAAAAGAAGAGGGTGCATCACTCAGCAGGTGCAACAACTGCTAGTGTATGAATTGGCTCATGGACCACAGCTCAGACCACAGCACATGAAGGGACTCCTGGAATGGGGGACCATGCCCAACAGCAGAGGGATAGGGAGGCAGACCACCGGAGGCATCAGAGGGAATTGCCAGAGAGATCCCTCCAGCAGCAAGAGAGATCAGTCCAACAGCAGGAACAGCTCAATGCCACCCTGGAAGTGGAGTCTGGTCTGTTGGGTGATCTTGTGGAAATCATGAGGGTGGCCCAGAGTGTTATTGGTAACAGAATGGGTGGTGTGGAGCAGGGTGCAAGAAGGAAGGCCACCCTAGCACTCCAGCAAGAGGGGGCTGTGGAGCAGGGCACAGGAAGTAGGGTCAGCCCCCCGACCCTGGAGGAGAGGGTTGCTATGGAGGTACAGATCCCTGAGCAATGCCCTGTATATGAATCTGCCAGTCTCTTCAGTGAGCTGACAGTGCCACAGCCCTATCGCCATCCCCAAGTGAGTGGTCAAAGTGCTCTAAGCTGGAGGATGGTAGAGGGGGAAGGGGAAAAAACAAGCAGAACTAGTAACAAAACAGTCACCACCATCTTTCCAATCTCCTATCCCAAGGATAACCCATTCCCCCCCCCACCATGCCCACCTTACTGGTTCCCCTCACTGGTTCCCTGCAGTGAATCTGCAGTGGTCCTGTGTTGAACCTGCATACCTGCATACAAAATGTTACAATTTTTTAAAAAAATAAAATAATTTCATTCATAAAAAAGACCAACTGTTTATGAAGGGGGGGGGGGCAGCATTGTTGACCCTACATTGATCTTGCACAGGTGTGCAGAAGAAATCGTAATTTTTTTAAAAAAATTTAAAAATAAAACAAACTATTTACAGCAACTATTTACAAGGGGGGAGGAAGGAGAAGGTGTGTCAGGGAGGGGGGCTAGGGTTGGAGGGGCCCAAGTCATTCCAGGATGGCTGCCATGGTGTTCTGGAGTTTTTCATATTATCCTCCATGGCAGCCATCTATTGCTCCATCCAGCAATCTGCAAGGGGAAACAAAAGAGAAAAGGGTGATTAGGAGATAGCTGTGCACCCGATAACCCAATGCCACAGCCAGAGTTCCTGGGTCCCCCCTCCCTCCCAAAGTTTCTCTGCCACTCTTACCTCATTGCCAATCCTGTTCCTGGGGTTCCAGGAGGTGGGTCAAGAGAGTGGCACTCACAGTCCCATCCCCTTCTTGGCCTGCCAGACAGCAGATTGGCTTGGGTTTCTCCTTTGTAGCACCTGCTGTGAAAGGGGGAGAAGCCAGTTACCCAGCTGCTATGGGAAGTGGTGAGGGAGGGGAGGGACATGTATGCCATGGAGGCTGTACTCATGCAGCCATCACCCTTCCCTTTGGGACCTACCTTCTGCCATGGGAGGCTCTTGTGGTTGCCACTGGATGGCAGGGGCTCCCTTTCCCTGTTCCTCTCTGGCAGGCTCCAAGGCAGAGGAGGAGTAGGAGCTGGCTGGGTCCCCTCTCTGTCCCTAGCACCACCACCATCGCACACCTGTAGTTGGGGACAGGAAGGACACCATTAGGATGAATGCATGTGCAAAGGGAGGGAGAAGGGATAGGCAAGGATGATGGGGTATAGGGATGGGCATAGGGGAGCATGGCAAAGGCTTGGCACTTAACTGGGGGATGACTATCCTCCCACCATGGGCAGCCTGCCCTCACTCAGAAGTTATGCAGCCAGTCATAGGAAGGTGGCTGCTTCCTAACCAGGGGTGCCTTGAACTTCATCTGGCACTTCTTGAAATTCCTTTTGAAGCCCTGGTGATGAAGGGCAAGGAAGGCCTGCTGGAAATACCCCTGGTGAGGGCAATTGGTACTCGGCATCACCCTCCTTTTGGCTGCTTTCTCGGTGGCATCAAGGAGAATGCTCACCTCCTGTTTGGACCAGTAAGTGATCTGGATGGGCACTCTCCTTCTGGACGCCATAGTTATCCTGGAGGGCTGTGGAGGGTTGCAAGGGCATTTATGTGCAGTTGTGCTTGAGGGCAGTTGGCCTTACCTGGCTCCTAGCCAATGGAGATGAGCCTGGCTGAAAAAAAGATAGGCAGGGGGGAAAATTTTTTTAAAGTCCCTAGTGTCTATCTAGTCTGACCCCCAATAGTAATTATAAAACCACTAGGCCCAGCACCATCAGGCCTAAAATAATAAGAAGAGCCCTCCCTCCATTACCATCCGATGTCATCTGGGGGAGAGACACTAAGCCCAGAACCACCTGGCCTAGAATAAGAAGAACCCTTACTTCTTAAAGGATGGGTGGGATTTGGGATTTTATGTTCTGTTTAATGTATGGAAATTGTAATGTTGTAAGCCACCCCGATTGCTCTGCAGAGGGGCAGGATATAAATAAAAATTATTATTATTATAGTTTTTTGTGGGTTTTTCGGGCTGTGTGGCCATTATTATTATTATTATTATTATTATTATTAAAAGTTCATTATAAAGGTCCAATATGCACATACAAACATTTGGCTACTTCAGTACTTCCAATTGTCCCCTGTGTGATAAACTCCTTAGGTAAGCTGATTGTTTTATATTACAGTTTCTAGAATCCCCCAGCCAGTATAGCCATTCCCACCTTGGCTGGTGTATTCTGGCAGCTATAGTTCAAAGGTACTTTTATAGGCCTTCCTCAATAAATATCACAAAGTACAGTCCTGTTCCCAGGACTCTGTAACAGGATGTTAACAGGCCACAGTAAATTCCAGTAAATCCACCCACAGCTAATGGACAGACTAGTCAAGGATAGTTTAGAGGCTGAGTCAAAAATGAGGCCAGGGTCAAAATATAGTTCTAACAACCAAGTACACCAAGTGAGGAGGATCCAAAGTAAGGTGAAATGATAATCCAATAATAATTTAACCAGTCCCCAAAGCAAGCAGGCATATTCCAAGAGTTAAAATCAGTCTAAGGGGCTATGCAGACGGGCGGTTCTGGGCGGCCCCTGCTAGTGGTGGATTAGGGCTGCGGCAACCCCATGCTGTGGCCCCAATCCTCCCTTTTGCTGCCCCGAAAAGAGTGGCAAAATGCTGCTCCTTTTAGGGGCAGCAAAAGACCACCCTAAGAGCCAGCACCATGGCTCTTTTGCATCCTCTCGCTGCAGCATGTCTGCATGCTGCACTGGGAGGGCGTCCTGACACAACGCACCATGCAATCGGGCATGCGGCATCAGGATGGTGTCAGGGTGCAGTTGAGATGGCCGGTGTGCTGCTACACTGCCCCAACTCCACCCCCAGGCTGGCCCTTTGGGCCGGTCTGCAAAGCCCCTAAGTGTAGACACTAGAAGATGCTTGGCCATAGGAAGATCTACAAGGGATTAAAAAAAAAATTGTTCTGTTTCTATACCAACCTGTTTTGAGAGTAAAAAAGGCCTCTGGCTTTTTGAGGAAAAATAAATCAAGTCTGTCTGCTTGAATTAACCCCTTCCCTCACACATGAAGTTCTTTTCTCACATAAAATGTCCGGAGCAGGGGGGAAGTGCTCTTCATCACAAGAGTAGAATGGGTGGCCTGATAAGTGTATGAACCAGGTATCTATCTCAAATAATGAGAAATCTTTCAGTCAGGACAACAGTATTAGCCCTTGCAGATTGCACAATTAGCACACTTTGATTCTGCCTTAACCGACATGGCAATATCCTCTGCAATCCTGGAATTTATAGTTTGGTGACCAAAGCAGTAGTAGAGGATAGCAGGGCTTGGAGATGTCTCATACACAGGGTAGCCATAAGTCAAGGTTCACTTGAGAGCAGCTAACAACAAAGAGGTACTAGAGCCCTCTGATGAGAATTCTAAATATCTCTCCCCAAACTGCCAATTCCAGGATTCACATAGTTATAGCACTTAAAACGGAGGAAGCAGGGAGAGAGAGAAAAAAAGAGATGTGGCAGAACCTTTAACTTTGCAGATAAAATCGCTCTGATTCACTCTGACTTGGATGCTGTAGTTGACACAGGTCCAGTGGATGTAATTTTGGCACCTGCTTGTCCAGTGGATGTAATTTTGGCACCTGCTTGTCCCATTTTAAAGGATAAGTTTCAATCTGTGCAGCCTGATGATGTGGACAGGATCCTTGGAGACCTGAGGGCTATACTGGATCCTTGCCCTTCCTGGCTCTTGAAATCAGCTAGAGGGGACCTAGCAGAGTGGGTAAAGGGAGTGGTAAATGCTTCACTGCAACAAGGCAGATTTCCATCCTGTCTAAAGGAGGCTGTGGTGAAACCATTACTGAAAAAGACCTCCCTGGATCTTACCATCCCGGATAACTATCAACCAGTTTCTAACATTCCATTCTTGGGCAAGGTTCTGGAGAGAGTGGTGGTCTCCCAGCTCCAGGGGTTTCTGGATGAAATGGATTATCTAGATCCATTTCAATCTGGCTTCAGAGCTGGCTATGGGATAGAGACAGCTTTGATCGCCTTTTTGGATGACCTCCATAGGGAAATGGACATGGAGAGTGTGTCCCTGTTGGTCCTGCTAGACCTCTCATCAGCTTTTGATACCATCAACCATGGTATCCTTCTGAGATGCCTTTCTGGGATGGGATTTGGGGGCACTGTTTTGTAGTGATTCCAGTCTTTCTTGGAGGGCTGGACTCAGATGGTGATGTTGGGGGACTCCTGTTCAACCTCCTGGCCATTGGCTTGTGGAGTCTCTTAGGGTTCTGTTTTGTCTCCCATGTTATTTAACTTCTATATGAAACCCCTGGGAAAGGTTATCCAGAGTTTTGGGATGAGGTGTCACCAGTATTTTGATGACACCCAACTCTATCTCTTCTTCCCATCTGATTCCAAGAAAGCTATCCCTGTACTGAATCAGTGTCTGCTGTCAGTAATGGACTGGGTGAGGGCAAGCCAATTGAAACTGAATCCAAATAAGACACAGGTGCTCCTGGTCAGTTGTAAGGCAGATCAGGGAACAGAGAACTTGCCTGTGTTAGATGGGGTTACACTCCCCCTGAAATCTCAGGCTCGCAACTTGGATGTGCTCCTGGACTCCACTCCCAGCCTGGAAGCCCAGATTTCAGCAGTGACCAGAAGTTCATTTGTACAGGTTAAACTTGTATGCCAGGGAGGTCAGATCTGGCTACGGTAACACATGCCTTGATTACATCCTGTTTGGACTACTGTAATGCACTCTATGTGGGGCTGCTTTTGGAAACTGTTCAGAAACGTCAGTGGGTTCAAAACGCTGCAGTCAGAATGCTGACTGGGGCCAGTTACAGGAAGCATATAACTCCCTTATTAAAACAGCTTCTCTGGCTACCTGTTCATTCCTGGGCACAATTCAAAGTGCTGGTCAGGACATATAAAACACTACACGGCTTAGGTCCAGACTGTCTGAGAAACTGAAATAGTGCAAATTGAGTCCACTTTAAGGATTAGGGTTAGTGCTAGGGAATCATGGGAATTTTTTTCTGAGATATTGATCCTTCTCTGTCAGAGAGCTCTGGTGCCACAGTAAAATACAGTTCCCATGATTCCCTAACCCTAATCCTAACCTTTAAAGTGCACTCAATTTGCACTATTTCTAGCAGTCTGCAAAGGCCCTGTATCTCCCCATATGAACCTGCCAGAGCCAAAAGATCTTCAGGAGAAGGCTTTCTCTTGGTCCCAACTCCATTCCAGGCTCACCTGGTGAGGACATGAGAAAGAGCCTTCTAAGTGGATGCTCCCACCCTCTGGAATGCCCTTCCATGAGAAGCAAGGCTGGCCCCCTGCCTTCCGCCAGCAAGCAAAAACAGTTTTATTCAGGCAAGCTTTTAATGTGTAAGCATGTGATGGCTTTTTATATGGGGTTTTTATTATATGGGTGGGTATCATGCTTTTTAGTGGTTTTAATGTTTGTAATACATTTTTAATGTGTTTTTATTTGTGAGTCACTTTAGATTCTTTCTGGGAGAAAGGTGGCATAGAAATAAATAAATAAATAAATAAATAAATAAAACCTTTAAGACTAGCTGGCCTTAATTTTAACATAAGCTTTCATGGGCATAAATCCACTTCTTCCGATGAAATACAGAGTAATATTAAAACCTCAGGTTATAAAGCATGTTTATACAGTTCTGTGAGTGGGATGGGATGAAATAGGAGTCAGAAAGATACAAATCATGTCCCTTTCACACCTCAACACTAAGTGACCACTGTAAAGATCTGAAAAGCCTATATCATCCTGGAGAGAAGTGACCAATGGGGTGCCACAGGGTTCTGTCCTGGGCCCAGTGCTCTTCAACATCTTTATCAATGATTTGGATGAAGGAATAGGGGGCATGCTTCTGAAATTTGCAGATGACACCAAATTAGGAGGAATAGCTAATACCCCAGAAGACAGGATGAAAATTCAAAATGACCTTAATAGATTAGAAACTGTGCCAAAGCTAACAAAATGAATTTCAACACAGAGAAATGTAATGTACTGCACTTGGGGCAAAAAAAATGAAATGCATAGATATACAATGGGGGACACCTGGCTGAATGAGACTACATGTGAAAGGGATCTAGGAGTCCTAGTAGACCACAAGTTGAACATGAGTCAACAGTGTGATGCCGCAGCTAAAAAAGCCAATGCAATTTTGGGCTGCATTAATAGAAGTATAGTATCTAGCTCAAGGGAAGTAATAATGCCACTGTATTCTGCTTTGGTCAGGCTCCACTTGGAATACTGTGTCCAGTTCTGGGCACCACAATTCAAAAAGGATGTTGAAAAACTGGAGTGTGTACAGAGGAGGGCAACTAAAATGGTGAAGGGTCTGGAAACCATGCCCTTTGAGGAGAGACATAGGGAACTGGGTATGTTTAGCCTGAAAAAGAGATGGTTAAGAGGAGATATCAAATATTCTTTAAATATTTGAAGGGATGTCATATTGAGGAGGGTTCTAAATTGTTTTCTGCTGCTCCAGAGAACAGGACCCATAACAACGGATGCAAGCTACAGGAAAAGAAATTCCACCTCAACATTAGGAGGAACTTCCTGACAGTGAGAGCTGTTCAACAGTGAAACACACTCCCTCAGAGTGTGGTGGAGTCTCCTTCCTTGGAGGTCTTTAAACAGAGGCTGGATGGCCATCTGTTGGGGATGCTTTGATTTTGAGTTCCTGCATGGCAGAGGGTTGGACTGGATGGCCCTTGTGGTCTCTTCCAACTCTATGATTCTATAATTCTATGATCACCCTGCCCAGTCCTTAGCAATAGCAATAGCAAGTACATTTCTATACCACTTATCAGTGCACTTAAGCACTCCCTAAGCTGCTTACAAAGTGTAAGCTAATTGCCTCCATCAAGCTGGGCACTCATTTTAGTGACCTCAGAAGGATGCAAGCCTGAGTCGAGCCTGAGCCCCAGGCTGGTATTGAACTCACATGTTGTGGTTTGTGAGTGAGTGGCTGCAATACAAGCATTTAACCACTGCACCACCAAGACTCTCAGACAATTTAGAGCAAGGGGCATGATTTGCATCTTGTTGGATCCTGTTACATTCTCTCCCACTCCTACAACTGTATAAATATGCCTTATAACCTGATGCTTTAAACCACTCATACTGCATCTGAAAAAAATGGGTTTATATCCACAAAAGCTCATGTTTTTTTTTAAAAAAAATCAATCTTAAAGGTGCTGCCATACTCTTTTCTTCTCCCCCCCCCCCACCTCTTTTTTATGCAGATATTAACTACCATGGCTACCTCTTTGAAAACTGCATTTAAACTGTCTCATATTTTGATTCACATATGGTGTAAGCCTTGTAAATATAAGGCCTGACAATAAAAGACATGAACAATTAAACCTAATGTCAGACATAGTTGTGTGGGGAGAGAGTATGGCCAGAGCTTGAAAAGTTATTTTTAAGAGCAATAAATACAAGGATATCATGAAATCATGTATAGCTGATCATGGTAGGATGATGCTCTGGCTCCCACGAATTTTGTGGACTTTATTGGGGGTATATCAACACTGTAGAAATAATACAGTTTGACACCACTTTAACTGCCATAACTCCATCTCACAGAATCCTTGGATTTGTCATTTTGTAGGCAACAACAGAGAAAGCTAAAGACCTTGGAAAACTACAAATCCCAGGATTCCATAGCATGGAGCTACATTGCTTAAAATGGAATCAATCTGTATGATTTCTACAGTTTTAATGCACCCTTGAGTAGTCTCACTGTTGAATGATGAGCAAAATGTTGAATAGTGAATTAATACCTAAGTGAAGTCCATTAATTCAGTGGGCCTACTGTAGTTGGGACTAACAATAGGATTTAGGATAATGATGTGGTGGAACTATCCATCACTGAGCGGTGTTAGGATGATGTCTTGAGTCCCTGAGCACTATCATATCACTGCTCAGTGGATGGCTTCAGCATGTGATGCAGCCATTCTTCTATTCTTGGAAAGTAATTTTTCGTGATGTGTGCAAGGAGAAAGAGGAGTGGACAATTAAAAAATGGCCTCTTGTTTTCAGACTGATTTGACCAACCTTTATGTCTTTTGAAATCTAACTTTGTGCATCCTGTCTTTGAGTATCAAAATTCTGCTTTATTATACTTCCATCAGTGCAGTATTTGCCTGCTGTACCAATATAAAGTTTTAATCCTTGGCAATTTAGTTTCAAATAAATGCCTTGCCAAACAGTAAATTGTGAATCTTGATAGGCCATGGGGGATTAAACATCTTGTCATGGAGTGAAGGGACAGCAAAATCACAGAATTACAGTGCATCATTGTAACAGCAGGACACAGCTTTGATTTAACAGTTTATTCTTCAGAGTCCCATTCAGCATGTTTGTGGTACATTATATATCTCATTTTACAATCTATGTTTCCAACTATGTCCTCACTTCACATTGTAATTTTAGCAAATGAATATATTTAGCCATGTAGTGACTGCAAAAATTGCTTTTTGGACTACAACTTCCATGATGGTGAGAAGATTCTGGGAATAGTATCTGAAGGGTAACTGTGCCAAAGATGAAATTGAGAGTTTCCACTCTGTTTATCCTCCCCAAAAGGAATGGGATCCCCACTTCCACTCCTGCTGTGTTCCAGTGGGCTGCTTTCCTCTTGAATAGATGTTTGAAATTTTATCTTGGATAATAAGCAGAACAAAAGTAGCAATTAATAATCTCAGCCTTCACCATGTGTGAAAAACAGTTAAAGAAGGATTTATTTGTCTCTTCACTTGTATAATCCACCACATCTTTTAAACCAATATTTCAGCTGGGGGAAATACCCCTAAGTACACTGATGATAGCTTTTGGAGTTAATATTTTTTATCATCTTTCATATTTTGATTATATGTATCTATCTGTTTACTTTTTCATGTTGTATCACCTTTATTATATATGGATAATTTGTTTTACCAATTTATTACCTAGTTTTATATTTATATTACTCCTTCTTTCCTGTGTATGTGTGTGGTGTGTACACACCAGGTGCTGTAGGCTCCATTTCAGAGGAAGAAACTGGCAAAACTACCTTTGAGTATTGCTCTCATAAACCCCATGGGGAAAAAAAATACTGGAATCACCAGAATTCAACAGGAGACCTGAGGGCAGACATATACATCGACAGGCATATGGACATCTACACATGAACACACACACACAAATGGTGATATTAGATTGTGCACCTCTGGCAGGGCTGGCTGTTTTTGTTGTTGCTTTACTTGCAAAGCACCAGGTACATTGTTTTTTATAAATAAACAATAATGGCAGCAAGATGATGATGATGATGATGATGATGATGATGATGATGATGATGATAGTACTTCAATTGACAAATGTTAGGTGTTTTCAATTCAATACATTTCAATTCAGTACATTTCAAAGTGCTAGCACTGAGTCAAAGATTATGGTGATGGTGAGGACTTAATGAGAAATGGTGATGTCTTTGCTGTATTCTTCTGCTCCCAAATTGGTCAGTTCTGTACTTTATGTCCTGATTCTCCAAGGAACTAAACAAACAAACAAACAAAAACAGAGAATGTATTGTAAAATATGCCTCCTGCTTGGTATCATTTTGGGACTGGTAGTTCTTTTAAAAAGTCAAAGTAAATTGTTATCATAGTTTTTTGTTTCCCCCCAAAATGAGAATGAGAAAACAATATGTTTTCCTTCCACCCTGTAATAGTTTTTCTATATTGCTATTACAGGCACCATTTTTCTTCATTTACCATTGAAGAAACAGCAACAACACCCCTGACTTATTTGCCAAGAATAGTCATAAAGCTTTTATACCAGCATGGATTTTGCAATTGAGGAACCACTAGTTTTCGATGTGCCCTGGAATTTTTTTTTCAAAGCTATGCCCTTGTCAGCATATTCTGAAATATTTATCTAGACCAGGGGTAGGCAACCTTTCCCCTTTAAGGGCCGAGAGACTTCAGCTCCCAGAAGCCTCAGCCATGTTGGCTAATAGTCCCATGTTGGCCAATAGCTCCTGGGATTCTGGGAGCTGAAGTCCCTCGGCCCTTAAAGGGGAAAGGTTGCCTACTCCTGATCTAGACTATTCCACTTGAAATTAATCCTCCTCCAACTCATCTGACTTAATGGGATAGTGCCAGCACAAGGAAGCCTTGGGTAGCTTCCCAGGGCCCCAAGGACCTGCAAACTCAGGTCCTGCAAACTCAGGCCTATGGCCTCTTTGGCTGAGTATAACCAATGGTCATGTGGTCTTCCTTTCTTTTTATTGCCCTCTACTTTTTCTAGCAGCAGTCTTTTCCAGTAATTCATGCCTTCTCATGATGTGACCAAAGTACGACAATTTAGGGCCTATGTAGACTTGCAGCTCTGGGCCACCCCTGCTAGCAGCAGATCAGGGCCACGGCAACCCCATGCCACAGCCCCGATCCTTCCTTTTGCCGCTCCTTTTAGGAGCGGCAAAAGGCCGCCCTAAGAGCTGGCGCTGCAGTTCTTCCATGCCCTTTTGGTGCAGTGTGTCTACACGCTGCGCCAGGAGGGTGTCCTAATGTTGCGTGCCATGCAAATGGGCACGCGGCATCAGGATGGCATTGGGGTGGGAGTGGGGTGGCTGGCGTGTGGTTGCTCTGCCCCAACTTCACCCCCAGACTGGCCCTTTGGGCCGGTCTGCAAGTCACTTTAGTCATCCTGGCTTCCAGGAGGATTTGGGGCTTAATCTCTTCCAGAACCCATTTATTTGTCGTCTTGGTTGTCCATGGTATGCTCAGTACTCTTCTCCAGCACCACATCACAAATGAGATATTTTCCTTCTATTGGCTTTCCTCACTGTCAGGCTCTCACATGAAGAATACATTGGCTTGGATTATTCTTATTTTAGTTTTCTAAGGGCCTTTGCAGACTGCCAGAAATAGTGCACATTAAATTGAGACACTGCCCTGGCTCAGTGTTAGGGAATCATTAGAACTGTAATTTATTGTGGCACCAGAGGTCTCTGACAGAGAAGGCTCAATGTCTCAGAAAAAAATACAATTCCCATGACTCCCTAGCACTGAGCCAGGGCAGTGCCTCAATTTAATGTGCACTATTTCTGGCAGTCTGCAAAGGCCCAAAGTTATATCTTTACATTTTAGAATCTTGCCTAGTTCTTTCATGGGTGCCTTTCCCAATTCTAGTCTTCTTCTAATTGTTTGATTGCTGTCACCATTCTGATTGACATTTGATCCAAGGTAAGGAAACGTAGGACCTTTACAGACTGCCAGAAATAGTGCAAATTGAGGCCACTTTAACTGTCCTGGCTCAGTTCATGGGAATCATGGGAATTTTTTTTCTGAGACATTGAGCCTTCTCTGCCAGAGAGCTCTGGTGCCACAATAAACTACAGTTCCCATGATTCCTTAGCACTGAGCCAGGACAGTTAAAGTGGCCTCAATTTGCACTATTTCTGGCAGTCTGTAAAGGCCCAACGATGTCTCAAAAAGGCCCACCCAGGTGCTACAACATTGCATGCAAAATTTAAATGTCCAATCAAAATTTGAAACTCATGCAGGGTAGCCTTCTTAAACCCTAAAAAGGCCTGAAGGCATTCCTGTGGGCCCCGAAGCTTCTCTGTGGGCAACTGACAAGACTAGTTAATAGGATCAATAGCAATGCCCAAATATGTCAAATAAAGAGATGGCCCTTCAGTCCTTTCTGAAGCTAGGGGAACTCCAAACTGACCCACCAACTTCTCGAATTCATGAAGCAGAAATCCACATTGATCTGAACCTGAACTATCAATAAATTAAAAAAATATCAAGATAATGGACAACACCCTTAGGCTCTGTCCTGTCTCTTATAGCCCCTCCCAAAAATGTACTTAAAGGCCTCAAATGCAGCTTAAGAGACCAAACAGCTCATAGGAAGGGCCTTGTCCATGTAAAATTGGAAACCCAACAATTCAGAATCCATGGGATTAACTGGCAACAAATGGAAGGCAGACTTTATATCACACTTAGCTAGCTCAGCACCAAGCCCATGTCTATGAATTTTTTTAATTGCACTATGAAATGACATACAACAAGCTGAGCAGAGCTCTGGAGGGATGGCATAATTCATCAATTGACCCTTAGGATAGGACAAATGTTGAGTAATGTGAAAATCACCTTCTGCTTTCTTAGGGAACTAGTATGAAAGGAGAGACTCTAAAGTTCAGGAATGGTAGGCTGTCAAATAGTCCTAATACTCTACCTTCCTGCACTTCCTTGGAAATCTTATCCCTGACAACCTGCTCCATGCCTTGAACTGACTTTAAATTATTAACCCCAAAGGGGCAATGGACACCCTGAAAAGGAATCCAAAAACCATGAAGAAAACCATCATGTAAATATCGTGCTGAATGGACATCAGGATCATGCTCAAGGAGACAGACTAAAATTTACAACTTAATTGGACTGAGACCCTTTTGGAGGTAGAGGGGGTGTCCCCTCTTTCTTTGCTATTGACTTCCTGTGTACCTCACCCTTTGGTACAGTTACGAAAGGAATGAAACCCTTTAAAAACAGAACATTCATGCTTGTACTTGCATGCTTTATGATTACACACCCCTTGAAAACTATAATCCTAGCATAGCAACCTCTGCTGCTGACCTTGAGACTCTTGAGTTAAGCCTGTCCCTGATTTTCACTATAGCCATTTTAAATTATTTGTGATTTTTAAGTATGTTTTAATATTTTGTTTGTTTAGTTGCATTTTAAGGGGATGGGCTATTGGGAGATGGGATTGTTTGTTTTATCTGTAAGCCACCTTGGTTGTTTTTACAGAGAGGCAGGATGTAAATTATTATTATTATTATTATTATTATTATTAATGAGATTGTGAGGAGGCAAAATTGGTCATTCTCTGAACCAAGTGCCCATTGTGAGACCACTCATGCTGTACTGGGTGAGCTGGTGTCATAAGCTGCATTCACAGCTATGAATGCAGCATATCCTATCTGATATTTGGGTAGAGAGCAGCATGCATCTGAAAGACTTCCTCATAAAGAAGCCAAGCTGGGCTTGCATAGTCCACATATGCCCTGTGAATAATATCTACATATTGAATCATAGCAGGACCCTGTATTAGAAACACTGGCATAAATGCAAAACCCAAAAAGTCAATTTGTCCAGTTACGATCTACTTTCATTTTCTTTATTTTCTCTTTTTCTTTTTCATCCAGTTCATCTTTATCCTTCTTCTCATGCTTCTTACACAACAATGTGAACACATATTCTCTACAAAATATCTTGTCTTTGGTAGATTGTAACAAATGATCCCCTAACAGGAGCATTAACTCACCAAAAGGAATAGCCAAAGGAGATACTGCTGCATAAGCCAAGCTACTTGGGGGAACTAAAGGATGCAGGATCCCAGCCCACCAATAATGGAGACGTGTTAATCCAAGGGCCACCAACTCAATGCATAAAAGCCTATGAGGGCCAACCACATGGTGAATGGGGAGAAGATAAAACGTTGGGAGCATACCATGTAAACTACCAGGAAGCCCATATATATTATCATTACTACCAGGCCAACTGTAACCATATTGAGGAACTGTCTGCAAATTCAAAGACACACCTGATTGATTCAACACCTCTGGAGCATCAGCATCACCTGAAGCATTAGCAGAAGCAATGAGTGCAGAGTCAGCTACAGGAACAGATGCAGCCACCCCTGACTGTTGAGCATATTGTCTCTCTAATGCATCAAGACAGGCAAAAATTTCAGTGACAAATCATTTAGACTTGGAAAGTCTAGTATCTTTATGAACCCACTCAGAAGACTGAGCCACAGGCATTACACCTCTTTCAAGTGCCTGAATGCAACCGATAATCACATCATAAAGGATTCCATCTGAATCAGATTCAGAAGAAGAAACATCAACCAAAGGCCTCTTAGCAGGCTGTGCAACTTGTGTCTTGCCTTTTTCTTTACATCCACCCTTCCCCTTTTTGCAAGCCATGAATAATCAAATAGTATCCGTATAGCACTAGGAAGAAACACCAAAGCTGAGAGAATGTTAGCAGGTGTGTCCTAGCTGCATCATAGAATTCAAATCACATCTGGGATTAAGGAAGATTTCCAGGTTTTGTTGCAGTTTTGGGATAGTTTTAATGGTATTTCATTCTGGCAGGAGGAACTTAAGCTTATGGATGCTTTGCAGTCTCTTTTGATGCTTCAGGTTCCATAAGTTTTGGGATCATTTTTAGGGGTTGTTGTTGTGCCCAGCATTGGCTACTGGAGTGGAGTGGATTGAGAATAACAGCAGACCTGACATTTTTGGAGTCCCCCCACTTTTTTTTGTTTTGTTTGTTTTGTTTTGGTGGCAGTCATTATATGGGTGAATGACCTTTCCAATTCCTCTGTTCATTTTTGGTGCAATAATTTGTTCATGGTGAATGCTATCAATTCCTTGACATCTGACTACCTGAACAGACTGCCAGAAATAATCCAACTTGAGATCACTTTAACTGCCCTGGCACAGTGCTAAGGAATCATGGGAACTGTAGTTTATTGTGGCACTTGAGCTCTCTGACAGAGAAGGCTCAATGTCTCAGAAAAAAACTACAGTTCCCTTGATTTCCTAGCATTGAGCCAGGACAGTTAAAGTGGTCTCAAGCTGGATTGTTTCTGGCAGTCTGTTCAGGCCCTAAGTCTCCCCGGGTTATGAGACTGGTTCATGCCTTTACTCTCCAGTGTTTGAAGTTTAATATATGTTCACTGCTTTCCATGTGGCAAGCCTAGAAAATTCTCTTGCTGATGCTCTTTCTCATATACTGATGGAGCGCTTCAGAAAATTGGCCCCAGACTCAGCTTCAGCAGAAGAGCCAATGGAGTCTTGGCAGCATGAGGTAATTAGAGCCCTTAGTATTTCTATAGCTCCAAGCACGCAACATCTTAAGGCAATCAAGGATTTTAGAGGGTTTTGTTCACATATTAAGCTTCCTACCTCTATGCTCCAGACACCACACGTAATTTTCTGGTCCTTAAGGTGATAGAGGGCTGGTCCGGGAAAGGAGGTTCTACTGATGACCTTTGTTGGCCATTATCATCAGTCGTTTTGAGAGGCTTAGCTAAGGTCTGGATGGCTATTTTCACAACACCATTTGAGTCTTTTTTGTTTCATGCAGCTGCCTTGACTGCCTTTTGGCAGGCTCTATGAATTGATGAGCAGGTGGTTGCTTCTAAGAATGATAAGTCTGATAAGTGACTTGTTATTTCACAAAGGGGTGGTTTTCCTTACTATTAGATCATACAAGACAGATCAACATAAGGGAACTCAATTGATGAGGGCCAGCCAAGGATTAACCTAATGTGTGGGTTATCCATGGGGTTCAGATGTTATTGCCCGGGGAAAGCTGCAGATAAGGTCTAGGGAAGGACCACCTGCTGCAGTTGTTCCCATTTCCAAGAAATATTAAATAGGTAACTTAATAAAGTGGCCCTTTTGAAGCCAAATTTTTGTGTCTGGTCTCTTTATTCACTGGTTGGTCAGCAAAGTGGGGAAGCCCATGAACAACTAAGTTCCAGCCCATACATTAGTCCAGGAGGTATAGACCTTGTTTGTATATATATATATATATATATATATATATATATATATATTCAATGTTATTGTTTAAAAATGATACAAGCAATACAAGAAACAATCAACTAAAATCATAGGGACATTATACATTACACATACTTTTTTACTTTTATGTTCTTAATCTTCAGACAAACATAAAATTCCATTCATTCTTAACATTCGTTATTTCCAGAGGTGTTCCATAAGTGAGTATTTTTATTTACATTATATATATTTGTATATATATCTTGTTTTTATTATCTGATTTACCTTTGTATAGCTAATTCTTATTGTCAATTAACTCTGCAATAAAATATTTTTTTATTTTCTTACTTCCTTGCTTTACCCTTTGAAAAAATAAAGGATTACAGAATTTTATATGTTAATCAGCAAAGGATGGGTCTAATTTCTATTTAATTTTTACCCTTAATTCAATTTTCTTCTATATCGTCTCCTATATTTTTGATTCTTTGAAGATATCTTTAATTAATATTATCTTCCCCCACTTTTTCTTCATATAATCTACAACTCTTTACCAGTCTTTAAGTAATTCCATATTCAATTTATAACATAGTTTTTAGACAAAATATCAATTCTATCATACCCAATACTTTTATTAAACAATCTTCCATAAGTGGGATTTTTCCCTTTTTCCAATGATATGCATATAGCATTCTTGCTGCTGTCATATTCTTTTAAATTTCATCTTCTATATGATTTAACAAAAAAACCTTCTGGTTTAAACTCCAATTTAATGTCTAACATTTCACTAATTTGATGGTTAATTTGTTTCCAGAAATGTTTTACTTTTCCACGTCCACCACATATAGAAGAATGTTCCAATTTCATTGTGACATTTCCAACAAAGATTGCTTCCCATTTTATAAATTTTACATATTTTCAGGTGTTAAATATCACCTATGTATTATTTTAGAAAAGTTTTTTTTTATATCCTGACTCAAAGTATATTTCATTCTTTTCCCCTCAAGATTTTTCCCACTTTAAATCTCTTGAAATATCATTCCAATAATACATAGGTGGTATTTAACATCTGAAAATATGTAAAATTTATAAAATGGGAAACAATCTTTGTTGGAAATGTCACAATGAAACTGGAGCATTCTTCCATATGTGGTGGACTTGTGGAAAAGCAAAACATTTCTGGAAGCAAATTAACCGTCAAATTTGTGAAATGTTAGACATTAAATGTAATTTAATGTAATTGTTGTTGAGTAGATCTACATTTTTGTTAGTTACGTTTATCCCTAGATATTTTACTTTTTATTTAAGTTAAATTGTGATTTTACCTGTAACAAATGTACTTCTTTTTCTTCCATGTTTTTTGTAATTATGCTAGTTTTTTCTCTATTTTTAACCCTGATATTTTTTCAATCTTTTAGTTGTTTTAATAAATCTTCAAAACTAATTAAGGGGTCTTCTAATGATATTACTATGTTATCTGTGAATGCTCTAATTTTAAATTGAATTCCTTTTATATTTTCTTTAAATTCCTTGGATATTTTGGTTATTCTTTATATTATTTATTAGTAATTCTATTGTGAAAATAATTTTAAAAAGGAGAAAGGACACCCTTGCCTTGTACTTTTTAATATCAATAGTGTTTGTCTTTTCTCCTTTATTATTACATTTGCAATCTGTTTAATATGTATTGCTTTTACCCATCCTATAAATTTTTGACCAAAATTCATATTCTCCAAAATTCCCATAATTAAAGACCAATTAACATTATTTAATGCTATTTCTATATCAACAATGATTAATGTCATTTTTTTTAATCATTGTGAACATTATAGTATTCTATTAAATTTAATACCTGCCTTATATTATCTTTTAGATGTCTATTTGGTAGAAATCCACACTGTTCTTCTGTTATTACTACTGTCAAAATTTTCTTGAATCTATTTGCCAAAATGTGTTAATAATTTATAATCAGCATTCAATAATGAATCTGGTCTAAAATAAGACAGTAACAGATAATCTTTTCTTTCCTTAGGAATCAGGATGATGTTAACTTGTTCCCATGTATGTGGCATGCCATTTTATCACATTCATTGTTTTCATCAATGGATGGTGCAGTTTCTCTTGAAAAGTTTTATAATATAGAGCAATGAATCCATCCAGACCTGGCGTTTTTCCATTTTTACTTCTTTGAATTACTTCTTTAATTTCTGTCTCTGTTGTATTATGATTTAACATCTCAATTTGCTCTTCATTCAAAGTTGGAAGATGAGTTTTCGATAAATAATTCCTGATTTCTCATTTATCAATGAATTGTTACAAAAAAGTTTTTTTAAATATTTATAAAATGTATTTTTAATTTCTTTTTGGTTTGTATAAGTTTCCCCCACCCTTCTGAATTTTTGTAATTAAGGGCTGAAACAGATGGCCCTGAAGGACCAGCATCATGCTGCCACTCTAATCGCTAAGTTGAGGCTGCAGCAACTACATGCCACGCCCCCAACCCAGCATTTTCCTGCTGCAAAAAGAAGTGGCAGAAAGCCGCTCCATTTTGTACCAGGAAAAAGGCATCTTTGCCACAGTGGTGGTGGCTTTTCAGCATTTCTGCGGCACAACACATGTAAACTCCGAAACACAATGAAGTCATGAAGCCACCACACATGTGGTCAGCTATGTTATGATGATTGGTTTTGATATCAAGACCCCTTTTGGATCCCTATCATAGCCCTATGCTGAAAGATGCCTTCATCGCCATGAGCTCAAAGCAAGCACATCATGTAGGTACTTCAAACAGAGTTAAACCTGCATTTACAACCATTAGCAGATCAAAAAGGCCAGGCTTAGGAGTTGCAAAAACAGGACATTCACACCTAGAGGATTTATGAGTGCCAGCCAAGATGTGTCTGGCTGAAGGTGAGATAAAATCAACATCCAATCTCCCCTCTTTTGGAAATTGTCTACTTCAGAGCATAGCATCGGAATCCTTTGATATACAATAGCAATTTTTTGCCTTAGCTTGGTCTTAAGGGTATAAATGCCCCCCCAAATCTCAGGAAAGTGGGGGTCTGGATAGATTTCATGATGCCTGTTCCATTGTGATCTCTAACTAAAGTCTCCAGCTCTATTTGGTGTCCTTTCCCTGTCATAATGATAGAGTCTACCTCTTCATTCATCATTGGAGCAGCCTCCTTTCAGGTAACTATCACCATTAAAAAGCCTTGTGTGTCCTATCCAAGCTAACTACTTTACTCCTGAGTTCCTTGCTTATCTAAGGTGTTTTTTTAAAAGAGTCCATCAATTAACAGGTCTATAACAGCATTCCATTCTCCACTAATTATTATCTCCATATCATTATAATTTAACAAAACCTCATAAATTTCTTGATAAAATTTTACTTTGTTCTCTTGAGGGGCATAAATTCCAACAAATAATATTTTTTGTTTTGAAAATTTAATTCTAGTCCAATATAACATCCTTTATTGTCATTAAACAATTATTTTACTTCTATTTATTTTCTAACATAAATCACAATCCCCCTTTTCTTCTGTTTTGATGCAGATATAAATGTCAGAATATTGATGGGATATATAGTCAATGTTGAAATGTAAAGATGTGTGTGTCTGTATTTTTCCATGATGAGAAACTGCTTCTAGGCCTAACACAACAACTCAGTCTAGGTGTTCGAAAAGACACAACAAGTGAAAACCACAAGTTAGAATAGATGGGAAAGTGTTCTTGTTTATACAGTGAATTCAATAATAAAAGTTATTATGGGAAAGTAGATCACATGGTAAAAGATGAACAACAAGGGGTTTGGTTAACATACGTCATGTACAGATCAACCAATTAACCTGAGGTTAACACCCAAGAGGTGGAGAAAGATTGGGCTGGGAAATTGTGTTCCAGGCATAGTCAGTCTGTTCTTGAACTTTCTATAGTATGGATTAAGTTTCTTTATTTTTGCTGAAGCTGTAGCTTGACTAATTTTTCACAATGTAGCATTAAGGATTTATAGTTTTGTTCCTGTTAGCCACATCTGGCTAAAGTGATATTTTATTGGACTTTATAGTTTTTACTTTGCATATGCTTTTCTATAATAAAGCCTTCTGCTAGAAGCTTGGATTTTGCCCTACATGCTGGTGTGTTCTCTGCTACAAGTTACTCTGCTGAATGGATTTATCCACACATACAAAACCTGCTCCTCCAACATTCCACAACAATAAATTCAGTTCCCATCTTACAATTTTCCAAGTCTTTTACCTTTTTCTCTTATATGTGATTCTTGTATATATATGACCTGATTGTTTACCTAACAAATGGAAAATTTCTTATCTCTTCCTTTTATTATTTAAGCCTTTAACATTCCATGAAATGATTTTTAAATCATTCATAGAAATCAATTCTTTCTAGTCCCCTACTCTATCTTTTAGATAGTTTCTTTTCTTTCTGATGAAGGTTCTTTGTCGTCATGAGTATTATTTTCTTTATCTTCTGAACTATCCTCCTCTTCCTTTTCTGATTGGTTTACAAACTGTTTCCACTGTTATGTTTCACAGGATGTGGATTTTGCTTATATTTTGTTTTCCCACTTGATCTTTCTTTTCTTTATTTGTTTTCCTTTCTTGTTTTTTCACTATTTCTTTGCCATATTTTTCCAAGAAATCCTTTGCTTTTCTTGGAGAATGTAATTTATGCCATTTTTTGTTATGTTGAGATTCTTTCTAGTTTTCCCCATTTATATCTCACATTATTCTTTTTTTAACACAGTTATAATAAATTTGTAACTGTCTCATTTCTGTAATATTCTTTTAGGGATATCTTTTTTTTAATGCTTATTCCCCTTCTATTAATTTTTTTATAACTTTGTTCCAACACTTAGGGCCTAAGCAGACTGCCAGAAATAGTGCACATTAAATTGAGGCACTGCCCTGGCTCAGTGCTAGGGAATCATGGGAACTGTAATTTATTGTGGCACCAGAGCTCTCTGACAGAGAAGGCTCAATGTCCCAGAAAAAAATACAATTCCCATGATTCCCTAGCACTGAGCCAGGGCAGTGCCTCAATTTAATGTGCACTATTTCTGCCAGTCTGCTTAGGCCCTTGGTTTCTCATTCTTTTTCTTACAAAATAAATTACTATGTTTCTAGGGTATCCCCCTCCCTTTTTTAACATCATTTTATTAGTTAAGTCTAAATAGGGTGTTTTTTTTTAAAAAAATCCTAATTGAAATCTTGAATGGGCATATCCATATAATCTGCTAGTATTGTTAAGAAATTTTCATATAAATTTTCTTCTCTTTGTTCCAGAATTCCTCTTATTTTCAAACAGCATTCTGTATCTTTTAATTTTTCTAAGTCTTTTAAGTCAAGATTTTTCTCCCATTCTATTTCTTGTGTTAACTGTGTCATTGTTATTTTTTCCTCTAAAGTTTTAGATTTATTTTCTAGATTGTTAACCCTAATTTACTTGTCTCAAATCTTTTGTCACCCCTTCTAATGCTTGTTATATATCCTTCGTTTCTGTCTTATAGTCATTTCTAAGTCAGTCCTTAACATTTTAATTTTTTGTTTCATATTTTTTTCTATATTTTTGTACCTTTTACACATTCACATGTATTTTCTTGATTTGTTCTAAAATAGAACCTTGATCTGTTGAATTGGGCTGCTGCTGCTCTTGAAGTAATTGACATAGCTCAGCTTCTTTTGATTTATCAAGCTCAGCTGCAAGTATGGTAGTTCTTTCAATGCTGTGGAATTAGCCACTTGGACAATTGCTTCTTTTATCTTAAAGACTGCAACTCTTTCTTTCTTTCTTTCTTTCTTTCTTAAAGTAGTTGTTGGCTGTTGTCCAAATTGCTCTTAGCTGGCTTGTGGGTACTTTCTATCTTTTACCTTACATGTTTACTTTACATTTTCCCTTTTACTTCTTTTCCCTCTCAACCTACTATCCAGTCCTTTGATTCTTGTTTACTCCTTTACTTTTCTTTCTTTCTTCAGATAATTTCTTCTACTTATTTATCATCCACTTTTATACTTCTTTTAATTCACTTCTAGAAAGATAGATGCTTCTAAGTTCTATTTTGTTTTCTTTTACATCTTTAGAGTGCTTCCTGCCTGGTATCCTCCTTTGTTTCACCTTATGGCACTCACTGTTTTCTTTAAGTTCAGTGTTATATTTTGTTGTTGATTTATATCAATAAAAGTTGGCCTCTCCGCTTCTGTCAATGATAGCAAACAAAATCCAAAATGGCAGCTTCTGCATTGCTTAGACCTTCATGGTTGCCTTGGCTTTTTTTGACCTCCTAGTTTACTATTTTAAGCTCACCTTAGGTCTTGAAGCTTTACAGGTGCCTCTGTGGGATTGCACTGACACCCCTTTTCCAAGCGGAAATTTTTCACAACCTGGTCTTTCTTTATCTTTGTTTCTATTTATATGTGTTTTTTTCCTTCAAAGTGAACCTTCTCCTGAGCAACTCCTAAACGCTCCACTATGGACTCAGTCCCCAACCAGAAGTGATGATCTTGTTCATTTATGTTAAACGTACCAAAGATTGAATTCCTCAAATGTCTCTGCAAGAAAACAAGGGTGAATGTATTAATGTTAGTATTATGCATTTGTTCAGAATGCAGAATCTTGGCAGGATAAATACAGAGATATAAAGCTTTGTACATTTAAATCTTTCACATAAAATGTCAAAAGTTTCCCCCCTACTGAATGAAACTGCAAAAGCCTGGGGAGAGTTTTAGATTTGTGTATGTTGGGGAGGGGGGTAATTTTTGTGACAAAAAGTTGTTTTTACACACAGAAAAATGTTTTGACTTGTTTTATATGCACATAGTTTTGTTCCCTGGAATACATAAAATAAAATAAAATAAAATAAAATAAAATAAAATAAAATAAATGCATTGGCAATTGATGATTCACCCCCAATGGAGCATTATAATCTTTTGAGAATGATAAATTGCATGAGCATTATCTACATCTCCCTAGTAGAATAACTCTGAATACAATTCTCCCTCCCCCTCAAATACAATTTTCCAGTTCTTTCAAAATTCTAGCATTTCAGCTCTAAGTGTTACAATTCAAGTGAAGGTCAGAAATTCCTGACCTAGATAATCTCCAGACAAGTTTTTCTATCAACCATAATCTCCTGTTTTGTCTGTCTTATTAGTTCTGATTTTGTTTTGTCAAAGTAAACGTACATTATTAATAGCTGTAGAATGGAACATTTTCCATTGCTTTTCTGTCTAAATATCTCCAGCACCCTTGATAACTGAAGTAGAACAAATTGAATTTTCTTGTTGAGTTTCTTCAGTGTTGTTGTATGGGAGTGAGTCAACCAAGTATTAACAGATTTAGGATTGTATTTATTCTATCCCATCTGCATCTACCTTTTTAACAAAGGAAGAATAGGGTTACTTGCAGGCAGACAAGTATCCAATTGAGTGCTACCACTGGGATATCCCTTATTCTTGCAGTCCCTTATGCACCATAAAATTACTCTGGAGGGCTGGGAAACCCTCCCAAGCAAATTTGTGGCATTGCTGAGAGCTCGAGAGTGAGAAGGGAAAGTCCTAACACCTCTGGAAACAAGGCGTTAAGGTTCAGCCCTGAATTGGCTTTCTCTCTGTTGGATCAGGAAAGTGCATATGTGGAACATGACTAATGTACTATTGATTTTAGTGAAAATTAATGAGGATTTTTGTTATTGTTGTTGTTATATGTCTTCAAGTTGACCCTGACGTATGGCAACTGTATCCTAGGGTGGTCTTGGCCAGATTTATTCAGATGGGTTTGCCATTGACTTCCTCTGAGGCTGAGAGAATGTGATTTGCCCAAGGTCATGCTTCCATAGCAGAGACCAGGGGATTCAAACCCTGGTCTCCTAGAGTCCTAGTGAAACTACACCATATAGGGTCACCAATATAACTTACCTTTTCCTTTATTCTACCACTGACAAAGAAAAATAAGTGAATATTTTATACTGGATAGTGACATGTGATAATAAGCTATCTACTAGAACTAAGAATGGCAGAAGCTTAGAAATAGTAGCTTGGATGTAAAGATTCTTTAGTCCTATTTCCAGAAAGGCTTCTGGTCTAATAGTGACTTCCTGTAGAAAACTGTGTAGTAATGTTTATCAATAAACCTAAATCCTCCTCTGCCATCTACCACACTGTTCTACACAGAGCTGATTTTCTGGAACCACAACAGTTACAGAAGAAGTGGGGAGTTGATTTTTTTTAAAAAAAATACCTCCCCTTTTCTTCAGTGAAAGCATTCCACTCATTATCCATGATGCTGATTTTAAGATATAAAGAATGTGTTCAGGCATCTCATGTGTAAAACAATAAAATGCTCAGAATTTTAAATGCTTGAAGCTTGGTCCATCAAGATGTTTATTATGGCAGCCAAAGTTCAGTTTACGGATTAAGTCTAGTAATGGGTTACAAATTATCTACATTTGGTGGTACATAGTGAAAAAAAATAGGTGCATAACTTATTTAATAGGTATAGTCGTAGAGTTTGTTATAGACAAAGCTCTGAGCCAGTGTGGTGTAGTTGTTTGAGCACTGGACTATGACTCTGGAGACCAGGGTTTGAATTCCTGCTCAGCCATGAAACCCCACTGGGCAAGTCACACTCTCTCCAACCCAGAGGATGACAATAACAACCCCCCTCTGAAGAAACCTGCCAAGAAAACCCCATGATGGGGTCTCCATAAATCAGAAACTACTTGAAGGCACACAACTACTACTATTACTACGACAATAGAGTATACCCACATTTATTAAAAAATATTATCCAGCAGAACTTGTAAGAAAAAGAGAGAAAATACATTTAGATTCATATAAGCTCAAAGCAAACAATTTTGTAATGTTCACAAAATCTTTATTGCCCTCATGCACTGTCATTCACCCTATCACTTCTTTTCAACATGCATTCAAATGAGGCTAGTAAAGAGTTAGCCTCAATGTTCTCCTCTTACCTCTTGAAAAATCACACCACTAAGCCAGTGGGAAATTCAAACTACTTCAAGCATAGCAGCCACTAATGCTGTGGAAACATGAGATAGCAGCAGGCATAGCATTCAGCATGCCAGGATCTTATTCAGAAGGTGATTTTTATTTCCTGATCTTTCAAGTGAGCTTGGCCAGAGGCAGAACACATACAATTGAAAGAGAGTGGGTGGGGAGGAGGGATTTGGCCAATCCATGGAGTAAAGGGGTATATGTTCCTAAAAACTGAGAGAGTATGGGCCTGTACAGACAGAAATAATCCAGCTTGAGGACACTTTAACTGCTGATTCTGGCTTGACTTAATGTGGATTTCTCTTATCTCATCTGAAGACAGAAATCAGCACAGGCTGAAAAAAGAGCTAGTGGAAAAAAAGATTTCCAGTCAGTTCAAAATCAAGCTAGATACTTTTGTGGAATGATGAATGGAGCACAAAGTCAGCTGCCCAGCACACATTATGCTAGGAAAAACCTGATGATTAGCAAGACTTTGAAGGCTAAAAGACTTTGGAAGTCTCTTCAGTACAGAGGGAGAAGAAAACTTTTTTCATTTCTATTTCTGCTTAAGAGCCAATGTTGACAGTAGGAAGCTTGCTTGCTGCTTTGTTACTACATTGGTGAGAACATGTGTCTCTGTTCATGCCTAAAGACTGAGTCCCATTGTTTAGAGAATGATCCTTTGTATTAAAACATAGATGATGGGAGGAAGGCCACTCTAATGTGTTAGGAAAAACATTGGTCATTGTCATACTGCTTCTATGCTACCAGAGGACAGTCTGCTGTCTCTCAGGTAGAGCTGGCCATGAATATACAAGAACACAGCTTAGAATCCTAGAATCATAGAGTTGCAAGAGATCACAAGGGTCATCCAGTCCAACTCCATGAAGGAAGACACAATTGAAGTCTCCCCAACATATGGCCATCCAGATCCTGTTTAAAGACATTCAAAGAAGGAGACTCCACCACACTCTGAGGCAGTGTGTTCCATTGTCAAACAGCTCTTACCCTCAGGAAGTTCTTCCTAATATTTAGGTGTAATATCTTTTTCTGTAGTTTGAATCCATTGCTCTGTGGATTCAAACTACAGAAAAAGATATTCAAGCTTGCTCCATCCTCAATATGACATCCCTTCAAATATTTACCGCTTGCATGACATAGGATATTTTAGTCAATGAAATGGAGTTTCCCCTCATTAAAGACTTGGAGAATAACAAAGACAAGAGTTGTTCCAGTTATTGGGTTGTACTGAGAAATGTTAACAAAAATGGAAATCTAATAGTTAATTAAGAAAGAGACACAGAGAGAGGAGAAAAATAGAGAAGGGGTTATGTTGTGCAAAAAAAAAAAAGTATTCAAAACTATGTGTGGGAACAAATATGGTCTTGGAATACAATACAGAAACAGAGTATTTAAACAGAGATTTCCACATCCATATCTGGATTGGAATTCCAGTCATCCCTGACTTTAGTCCATCTTGTCTGTGGCTTATGAAATATATAGTTCATAACATCTGGAGAGAACCAGCTTGCCTACCCTTGACTTAAGGAATATGTTAGATTTGGGAAGATAAAGTAGATCACAGTAAATTCTTCAAGTTTGAGCAAGAAAAATGTCATATTCTCATGTTTCTTGCCACATTTGCAGTAGCAATTTGTATAATTAATCTTGTCTTTTATGTAGCTAAATGCAGCTGGTGAAAAGCATTGCCTTGGTAATGGATGGGTGCTCTTTACAGAGCCTGGTGGAAATGTATCCTTTTTCACAACCTCTAAAATGTTATCAAATTCTGTACAATAAGTAACTATCAAAAGTTTTACAATAACTGATTTCCCCCTCCTTAATTTTTGATTGCTTAAATAGAAAGAACATATGAAAACTTCTATTATTATTTTTAAAGCATACTTTTAAAGGAAGGTCTATAATAGGGTTTTAAAAGTATTTTTAACAAAAAGAAGAAACAATCAGAAAGAAAAACATATTTAACAGTGGAACAGTGAAGATGCAGGGATAAAATCTAAACAGAAACGGTATAAAATCGCCTATTTTGAAATAATGTGAATATTGTCTGAGGTAATTTGAATGGAGTCCTTTTGAGAAATGCTGATTTGTGGAATGGCTCAAACAAAAATCAAGTTATTATTTCTGAAATCTACTTTTTTTTTTGGTATAGCAAAAATAAAGTAAAATAAATGAACAATATGGAGGGGGGAGTAGACCTTGGCTGACCTCAAATATTATTTCCCAGTCCCATCTTCCAAGCTAAAGAGGAATTTACTGTCTAATTTCCCCCCTCTTTATTGATTTATAAAATACTGTTTTTGAAATATGTGCAGGTTTATGAACCAGTGGTCCTTTTCTCTTCATGTGTAGAGTGAATACTTGGAGAAGGAGTAGGATAATAGCTGATGGCCTTTTGCCCTGTGCACCCAGGTGAAGGATATATATATATATATATATATATATATATATATGTATATATGTGTATATATATATATATATATATATATATATATATATATATATATATGTATATACAGCTGTAAGTGCACAGCAACAGGCAAGCATAAATATCAGGGTCACAGTAAAGAAGGAGGATATCATTTTACTCCTCTTTTGTAGATTTAGTTTGTATATTAGTAAAAAAGGTTAGGATTAAAGTTGTCTCAAAAAGCAGGGTGACTAGATGCCCTCATTTTCCAGGTCATGTCCTACATTTCAGCCTTCTGTCCAGGAGGAATTCCAAAATGTCCTCCATATTGATCATGATTAAGAAGCATGAATTCATATTTATATTAGAGTTTTTAGCTTTTATTTTGTAATAGGTTACATTTATCTTGAATATTCAACATTTTGTGATGCCTTGTCCTCCTTTGCAGTTATGATATCTAGTCACCCTGCTCAAAAAAGCTAGTTTTGTTTTTTGAAGAAAAAAAATAGACATCTTCCTGATGGGCCATCTCAAAACATTTTTCTGCCTGTGACAAAGGATAAGATGGCACCTCACCATATCCACTGCTTCCATGCAGAGGATGAAACAAAAGCTGATGATAATGTGGTTGAATCTCATTTCAACACTGGTAACTAGACAGCATCCTGTTTTGCACCTGGGAGCAAGACCCTGATTAAGATGTCACAATGGAAATCTTGTGGCACATGCAGTTCTTCAGTATCTCTTTCACTCTGCTTAAGTGGGCCCTTGATAGAACTGCATGCAAACTGTGTGTGTGTATGTTATGTGTTAGCATAGATTTATAGCATATTCTTCAGCATCACACAACTCAGGGATGAATTGTAAGAGAGACACTGGTCAAAGGAACACATAGAATATTTACAAAGAGGACAGGTCACCCCAGCATTTCACTGCCACTTCTTGAGGAGACGAGAGAGGAATCAATGTAGACTCAGGGCACCTTCACTTACACAGTTATAGCACTCTGATTCCACTTTAACTGCCATAGCAACATTGAATCTTGGGATTGGTAGTGTGGTCAGAGGCACTAGAGGAGCATTCTGGCTGAGACATTTTTGTTCCTCCCCTGCAACTGCAAATCTCAGGATTCCATAGGATGTCGTTATGGCAGTTAAAGTGGAATCAGAGTGCTATACTTGGGTAATATGGAAGGATCCTTAGCTTCTTTTGTATTGATGTTTGGCATCTGTGGAAAGATAAGTTCTATCACTGATGGGTAGGTGTTTTATTATTGCAAATTGAAGGCTATCTTATGTTGTCACTGAACTTGAGGGAGGAATTGTCCTTTGAATTTCTTTTTTAGGCAAAATGCCTGAACAAATGTTCAAAGGAACCTAAAAGAATTTTCATAAGAAGAATATAAAAATTTGCAAGGTATGGGGGGGGGGGCAGATTTGCATATTTTTGTTTTCTCACTAAATTCTTCCTGAAGCATGATTTAAGATAAACTGATACTGGATTCTACCTAAAGAAAGATATGAGGGAAATTTGGAAGTTAATTTCAGCAAATATTTGAAGAATTCTGTGGGAAATTTAAAGGGGTTTTAATAAGCTAAGACAATAAGAACTTAGAATTAACCAGGCCCAGCAAATATTGTGAACTGCAGTGACAAAGATCAATGCATCAATACATTTTAGAAAAATATTTTTATTAATATGACACCACTGAAACTCTTTTATCCTATTTGTAATGGTAGAGAAAGCTCATCTAATTATTTTACTTTATTTCCCTTTTTCTGTACCTCCTCCTATGCATCTAAGATGAACAATTGGCAGAGGGGTTAAAAATGTCTTTGTGCATTATATTTAGCTTTGGTGTTAAATTGGATTAGCAAACACAAATGGCATGAACTGTAGTTTCTTGAAAAATGTAGCAAAAATTGATTTTCTAATATTTACCTCATTGTTCAGTGGTTAATTTCTTTGTCTCACCAATAATATTCCTGTTCAGCATGCTTGCACAAGCATTTCATGGTTGAACTGTTATAGAAGAGCAATTAGCAGTTATTTGTATGTAACCAAGTACTAATTGGCAAATCAACTAAAAAGCAAGGAGTATTTCTTCTCTGTCTTATCCTGTCACTTTAGTTCAGTGTCAAATTACCACTTTACTACTCTACTTTATGGGAAATCACATATAGGATTGCTATTTTTGAATAATAATAATAATAATAATAATAATAATAATAATAATAATTTTTATTTATATCCCGCCCCTCTGCAAGGCAATCAGGGCGGCGTACAACAATTCAAAACATCAAAACAAATAAATCAGAATCAAATCCCATCCCTCCTTCCCTCATCCCCCCCCCAAACATACTAACAAATGAACTAACAGTGGTTAAAAATATACAATTTAAAATACATGATTTTCAATATCATTGTGGTCCTCCGAGGGCTGCAAGGTGGAAAAAACTGTCCTCCGCGGCCCCAGGATGACGACGCTCGCCGTGTGGATGGCTAATCAGAGTACATCATGGGCCATTTTCATTGGGGGCTGCAAGTAGAAAGGCAGTCCTCCGCAGCCTCCAAAAATGCCCCCGCACGCGGGGACGATGTTGTCAGGCGGCGTTTTATAGCCATCGGTGCTCCTCCTGACAGCCGCGGAGGCGGGATGCTCAGGCCACTCAGCTGGTCTTCAGAGGGCTGCATGATAAAAAACAAACCTCCGCAGCCTCCAAAAACGTCAGGCCAGGTGTTCCAGAGGGGGAGGGGGGGAGTGCAAACACACCCACCACCAAATCCCCTTCTCTGCCTCCGCTGTAGCCAAGATGGTCGGGCTGGCAGCGTCCTTAAGAAGGCTCTCCAAGAGGCCAGGTATTCTGGAGGGGGAGGGAGGGAGTGCAAACGCACCCACCGCCAAGTCCCCTTCTCTGCCTCCGCTGTAGAATGTTGATGTAGACATTGAGATAATGCACATGATGCAGGGTTTGTTTGTTTTTTAAATTGCATCATTGCAGAATGCTGGTGGGTGGAAGGTTCAATGGCTGTCCATTCTGCTTCTAAGAAATCTGTCAGGAAAAACCAGCATTTGTCAAGTGGGTAGTTATTCTCTGGGCCATAGAGGGCCACTCACTGCATTTTTTTTTTTTTGCTCCTCCAAATCCAGGGGGGCCATGTCCCATCTACATTTTGGGAGACAGGAAATTGTGTCACATCACTTACCGTTAATTTTCTGTGGGTGTGGCTCATTCATGGTGTCCTTCCCCCAACGACTATGAACAGAATCTAAATGAGTATTTCCCCCCCTTATGTTTTAATTGCACAATTTGGTGTATAAAATGACTTTGGGGCTGAGTGGAGGCTTAGGGCCCTAAGGGTACACTGAACTCTCCCAAAGAGACATATAGAGTCCTTGGGCTACATGGATCCCACTTTTCATTTAAGTGAAACATTTTTCAGCTTCTCCTTCCCTGAAGTGAATTTTTGTCATGAATCTGTAGGAATGTTTGTTTAACTGATGACCAAATTCTTCCTAAATTAATTTAGAAAGAGCTCCGTTTTCTCAGAGATTTCCCTATAAGTGTTCAGTTCATGTGCCTCATCATATTTCCAGGGAAAGCTTTCAGTTGGGCATACTGACCCATTATTAGGAAGTGATGTGGACTTGAGACAATTAACTAACAGACGGGCAGGAAAAAGTGGCTTGAAGCTGCCTTTTCTGAAGCCACAAAAAGTGGGGGTGGGGTGGGTCCATGATTGTGCTTTGACAATGTATAATTCACACACTGATGCACTGATGCCCTGTACTAGTGGAACATCACATGTGTGACTATGTGACCAATCAAAAGTGTGACCATCCAATGGAATGGCATCTTGGAGGGACATGGGAATTATTTGGAGCTCGCAGGTGGTGTGTTTGTGTGATGCTGTATATGTATGGTGGGGGGGGGGGGGCAACAAAAAAAAATTTACACAGTGGCATGGCTTGACACTATATTGTGTTGTTGGGCTGTGTGTATTCAGCCCACCTTGGGAGTAGACCATGTGAGCAGCAGGGTTTTGACCCGCTTCTGGAAAAAAGCAGGATCAAACTGCTTTTTCCTGCCCATCCACTCCAGCCCCCTGACTCTGCTCCTGATGGAAAGCAGGGGTATGCTTTCATAGGTGGCAACATCATGGAACATGGGTAATATGGTCATGTGGGCACTGTGGTGACTAGTAGTGGGGTGAGGAGAGCAGAAAGCAGGAAAGCTGCCCTATTGGTTCCCAAGCTGTTCGGGAGATGTGAGCATAGCTTTCTCTGGTATTAGAGATGGCTTTCTCTGCTTCTTCCCACCCCTGTCACTATACACTACTCTAAAATGTGCTTTAAATCCATTTTGTAGCAGTGTAAGAAACCAATGGAATTCCAACTGCTGTACCAAACAATGCATATCTGTGATATGGATCTATGGGGATTATCCTTCTGGCTCAATATATGTCAGGTTATTCCTTATCACATCACAACTCCATAAAAAAAAAAAACCACCTTGCAAATATTCCTTACTTCATCTGTCTTCTCCACCCTGCAGGAAATGACCATTGTTCCATTATACTCTTTACTTTGCAAATGTTAAATGTCAACATGTCACTTTAATGCACACTTCATTTTACATACCATAAGGAGTTTCACTTTTGACCTCCCTTACAACTGAATGTCTACAAATATGCCTATAACAGGATCCAGCAGACAGGTGACGAAAATGTGAGGAAATGAAAATTCAGCCCAGCACATTGTCTAAAGTATTAAAAAGTTTACAATATTTTTTCCTTTACTCTGAAGAACTGGAACAAATCTCTTGCATCACTCATGTGTCAAGGAGTTCTTCAAGCAGGGATGGGAGTGAGTTCTGTAATCTTTGGGAGATCATAAATCATGCAGCTTTTCCTTGGTATCACATTAAATTGTGTCTTGTCACACACTTACATCTTTTTCCAAGACATTGCAATCAAATTGAGCAAGGGACTGGTAAACACTGAAGTCAGAGACAAACTCTACTTCCATAATACAGAATACTGCCTGTGGTGGTTGGAAAATGTGCATCCATGATGAATCTTCTCTCTTGAATTTATATTTTTCTTATTCACCAAGTTAAAGTAATAGACAATCTTATTTTTACGAACTTTCCTTAAATAAGTCAATATTTGTCACACTCCAGTAGTATATCTTCATTCTTCATGAAGGCAAAATGGAATAATTAATTAATAGAGAGAGCCCAATTCAGCCTTGTATGCTGTACACCATCCCAGTAAGCAGAATGAAAAATGTTTTTTTAATGATGTACAATTGACTCTTCCTTTCTACAGACTTACCATCCATGGATTGGAGCTTCTGTGGATGGCCACACCCAATTCTTTTCAATGGCAGTGTGTGCACACAACCAACATGGTCATGTGCATGTCACATGCCATTGAGAACAGGACATGAAGTCCCATGGAATTTGCCATTCTGAAACAGAACCCCTGTATACAAATGGCCAACTGTAGTGATACATGCATTGTTCCACATTTTTAAAATAATATCCACAAAACTCAAAGCTGGGCAGAAGTTAAATCACAATGACCTGTTTTTCAATCCCATACATGGGGGAAAGACAAAGCTATTAGAAAGAGAGCATTTTACGTATGATCCATGTATCTATAACATGCTTTCAGGTTCAATTATAGTCCTGGGATAGGGATTCCAGGGAGACAATTATCTCACAAGAAGTATGGGCATAACTTCCAGTGCAGTTCAATTTGCATTCATTTGGAAGTCAGTCCTGTTGATTTCAATGGAGCTTGATGCACCATTAAGAGTATATGGCACACACTGAAAATTCACCAGAAGTAGACCCCCTCCCTCCTCCCCAACTTATTCATCTTCTTTGCAGATAAAAACATACAATAATATTGTAAAACTGGCATTAAGCAGTCTATAGAGTTAAAAGCATAGAATTATAGAATCACAGAATCTTAGAACTGGAAGGGGCTGCAAAGGCCATCTAATCCAGAGTCCTGCCATACAGGAATAAACAACTATAGCACTCCTGAAAGAAATCCATCCAACCTCAATTTAATGACCTCAAAAGAAGGAGAGTCCACTTATCCATGAGAATGTTTAAAAACAACTCTTATAGTAAAGAAGTTCTTGCTAATGTTTTGGTGGAATCCTTTTTTTTTTTTTTTTTTTGTAATTTGAATTCATTGGTTGATATCCTCATCTCTTGAGCAACAGAAAACAAGCTCACTCCATCTTCTTCATGATATTCCTTCAGATATTTAAGGATGTCTATCATATCATTTGAGAACCAGTATAGTGTAGTGGTTTGAGCACTGGACTATGATTCTGGATATCAGAGTTTGATTCCACATTTGGCCATGAAAACCTGCTAGGTGACCTCTCAGCACCAGAAAAACCTGAGATGGGTTTGTTACATTTGCAACCCAAGCCCCGTCAGTGGGGGCTTCCTCATTTACAGCTCAACCTTAGCTGGCAAGTGGAACATTCTCACAGCCTTGTCAGTCGAATGCACACTCACAGCTCTACCACTAGCTGTCAAGGGTAACACTCTCAGCCTATCTAGTTGCCAAATGTATGGGTTCAAAGGATATGAGCAGGTGAAATAACCACAACAATTTTGGTCTCATTAAGGTTGTTTCTTTAAGAAAATGATGTAGAAAGAGGAATAATGAACATAGATTCACAATTCCATCCTCCAGTTCCCAACAAATAGATATAAAGAATAAAAGAAAAGCCAAGTATGTTGTCAGAACCAGTGAACTCAGTTCCCAGTGGACAGAAAAACATCTTATTGTGATTAGAAAACCAAACACTTTTATTTACGATATCAGGATAGAAGTCACCAATAAAGTGTCTGTGTCAGAACTAACCAGTTCCTTCCCCCTACAGTGATATTAAACTCCAACTATCCACACACACACCCAGGCTGTTGGCATGCAAACTTAGTTCCTAAATAAAATAAATTCTAGCAGTTCCCTTATTACCCATTTGTCCCTCTACTTTGCATTCCTAGATTTGCCATGCTATTACAATAAAGGAAAATAAAATACACATCCTCCACATATCTGAATTGCTACAGAAAGAACAAGCATCCTCTCCAGGATAATCAAGCCATAAATCCTTCTCTCTAAATACCATTTGGCCAGTCTGCCATTTGTCTACCCCCCCCCTTCCACCATCATACCAGTACACAGAATCAATACATACATTCTTCCCAATAATCACAATCATGACAGAATCATAACTATGAATAACTATGAATCTGACATCCCACCACCACAATGTGAAACAATTGAGTCAGTTTAGGGACATCCACATGATGGGCATACACCTACGCATTTTAAGATTCAGGAAAATATTTCCAATGGACCAAATACTGCAATTTGCCCATATGAATTCTCGAGACCAGGATCTTAGCAAACTTCAAAGTACTGTTCCCCTTCAACTACCAGGGGTGGAGGTGGTCCATGGTCAGTCCTCCAGGGACCCATTGTCAGGGCTGACTTCAATAAACTGAAATGAAACACTGGGTGTAAATGCCTATAGGACTTAGGCAAGTCCAATTCCACTGTGACTTCATTATCCAGTCTTTCCACAACAAATGGTCCAATATATTTCAGTCCCAGCTTCTTAGCTGGTTGCCTGGTATTTAAATGTTTGGTGGGTGGACAAGCAGACTTTGCTCCCTGGAGCTAAGGACCATTTCTTCCTCCCTTGCTGTCTGTGAACTTTTTATAGTCCCTCTTTACCTCACCTAACACAGTCACAAGGCTGAGGCCAAGTGTCCCTAATTTTTGTAATCCATTGTGAGAGTGGAACAGGGTCCATTGTTTCTGAAGTCAAACAAGGCAGGGTTTTGGCTCATAGTCATAGATAATCTCATGAGGAATGTCCTGTGCTTTGATTAGCATCCCCATTAAAAGCCACCTCGGCATGGGGCAATAAGTCGAACCAATTGTCTTGCAAATAGTTACTATAACATCTCAAATACTGTTCCGGAGTGGAATTCATTTTCTCAGATTGGACATCCTTCTGTGGGTGATAAGAGGTGCTCATCACTCACCCAATTCCCAACTTTTTCTGCAACTCCTTCCAAAATTGGGAGGTGTATTGACTGCCTCTGTTACTCACAATTTCATCTAGCAGCCTGCGAATGAACAAATCAGCCAGCTTGGCCATTATTGGCAAACCTTTGCACCCCACAAAGTGTGCCTGTTTTGAAAACAAATCTGTAACCATCCAAATGATGTTTTGTCCTCTACTTTCAGGCAAATCCAGGATGAAATCCATTGCTATTTGTCTCCAGGGGGTGCAAGGTGTAGCAGTCGCAGGAGCCCCCTGGGCTTGCCCCCACCAGCTTAGCATGCGATCAAATTGGACACCCTTTGACATAGCTCTCTGTATCTTGCCTTATTCCATCCCACCATTATTGTCTCTCAATGAAATGCCAGGTTCTCAGAAACCCCCTGTGTCCCACTGCCTTGTATTATGGCACAACTGCAAAACTTTGAGCCTTAAGTCTTCTGGAACATAAACCCTGGTCCTTTTGTATCATAGTCCATCTCTTAACTCTATGGCAGGGGTAGGCAACCTTTCCCCTTTAAGGGCTGAGGGACTTCAGCTCCCAGAATCCCAGGAGCTATTGGCCAACATGAGACTATTGGCCAACATGGCTGAGGCTTCTGGGAGCTGAAGTCCGTCGGCCCTTAAAGGGGAAAGGTTGCCTACCCCTGCTCTATGGTATCCGAATGCTCCTTAAACCAGTGATCTTTTCCTGCTGCCTCACAGAAACTTTGAAACAAAGGGTCTGGGTCTGGGGATTTATCTCCCTCCTCTTTTGGGGTGTGGCTCTGAGTGGTCACCATGAGCCCCAATTGCTCTAGGGTGAACATAGTCTCTACTGGGGAACATAGACTCTACCATCTCTTACTCTTGTGCTGGGGGAGCCTAGACAAAGTGTCCACCAAAACATTTTGTTTTCCTGGAAAGAACTTCAATTAGAACTTAATAAAAGTACTTGGCCCACTGGCTTTGCTTTAGGCTCAGTTTTCTTGGGGTCTATAATGCCTCTAAATTGTGGTGGTCCATCTAGACCTCAAAAGGGTGTGTTGTGCCCTCTCAGAATTAGTGCCAGTTTACCCACTTGACTGTAAATGTTTCCCTCTTCCAAGTGGACCAGTTCAGTTCTGCTCCCTGAAATTTTTTGGACAGGTGAGTGCATGGCCTCAACACCCCAACTGAATCTCTTTGCATAAGCACTGCTCCCAATGCCACATCACTCACGTCAACCTGTATGAAAAAAGGCAGACCTGGGTTTAGGTGTTTTGGTATGGGTTCAGTGCTAAACGGCTGTTTTAGCCTCTGAAATGCTGCCTGGCATTCCTGTGTCCACCTGGATTTGGTGGATGGCTTAGGTTTCACACTAGGTCCCTCACTGGGATTTTGTTTTGGGTGAGTCTAGTGTTAAACAAATCAGTGATAGGCAGAGCTATTTCTGCGAAGTTGGGGATAAACTCCCTGTAGAAATTTGGGAACCCCATGAATCTTTGCACCTGTTTCTGGGTCTTGGACAGGGACCATTCTAGCACTGTTTGAACCTTAGCAGGATTTCAATTCCCTGGGTGGACACACAATACCCCAGGAAATCAAACTTGTCTGTGTGGAAGTTGCACTTCGACAATTTGACATACCATTGGTGGTCCAAGAGGCACTTCAACACCTCCCTTACTAGTTGCATATGAGAATCCAGGTCCTTAGGACATCATCCTAATAAATTAGGACTCTTCAAACAGCAGATCATACATTATTTTATTCACCAATCTCATGAAATCTCTCAGCACTCCTGATAGCCCAAACAGTATCACTAGGTACTCAAACGCCCCAAGGGGGAAATTAAATGCAGTCTTGTGTTCATCCCAGTGGGGAGGGAGCTGGTCACTCTCCCTTTCAGCAAACACTTTGGCCAAGTCTTGGTAAATGGGAGGGGGTAGCCTAATTGGTCCTCCTGGATTGCTTTCCCCACCAACTTTTGCCATGGGGTTGGCCGAATCAGAGCGCCCACTGCTTTGTTTTCTTAATTAAAATTGGTGGCCAGGGTGTAAGGCACCCCATGTTTAAGAAAGGGGGAAGGAGAAAATGTGGCAATATTTATCCTAGCATCTCATCATATTGTGTGTTTCTCATCCTACAGAACTTGTTGCCTGTGACAAAATCAAGGAAACATCTAGTTTTAGAGTATACATGTCATTCATTGCATGTTATGTGTGAGAGAAGAACAGAATGATACCGCTTCTTGAAATGTAAAATTTCTGCAAAGGAAGCCAGGAATGAAAATAATGTAATTTGGGAATGAGTTTAGAATATGTGTAATAGTTACTTTTTTGCCAAAATGAAATGTATTTTATTGGTTTAGCAATATATAGTGTATTTGGATATAAGTCGAGATGAAAAATTATATCCTGACAGGATATAAAATTATTCTATTTAACATTTTAATGAAGAATGCTTGCTTGTATCTATCTCAAAACTACATCAAAGTTCTCCAGAAGAGAAGTAGCAACTCACAAGCAAGCAAAGGCCTTCTGTGTTCTGTTTATGAAGAAAATGTCTTCTTGATCAGGAGTGAGGATTGGGCAGCTCTCAAGAGGTTGTCGAATGGCATCTCCCAGCATCCTTTACCATGACTATGATGACAAGGGCTACTGGGAGTTGCAGTTCATTTATACTAAGTTATCTACCATTACTCTCTTTAACTTATTCTAAGATTGTTATAATACTTACAGTAGTCTTATGTAACTTCCTTATACTCTTTTAATCATGTTCTCTTACTGCACATATAAATGTTCATCTAAATCCTATTTTGGAAAAATAGAAATACATGTTAGAAAATTCTTATATTTTATATATCATTATTCTGAAAACCCAAAACCATAATCTCCCTTATTTTTTCATATAGTAAATCAACATTTTCCACTCTTTCTTAAAATTATCCAAAGTTTTCTTGTGTAATAACATAGTCATTTTACCCATTTCTGCTAAGTCATTTACTTTTAGCATCCAGTCTTCTCATGAAAGGATTGTTGGCTCTTTCCATTTTTGAGTATATATCACTCTAGTCGCTGCTATCATATATTGCAGTATGGCTTCTCAAGATGATCTTCTAAAAATTCAAGTAAGAATAGTTCATGGTCCAACTAGAACTTAATTTTCAGAATATCTTCCTTCAAATTGTGAATTTGAATCCAAAATGTTTTGCTTTTTTGCAAGTACCTCATATGTGAAAAAAGGTTCTTTCTTTTTTTTATGGCACTTCCAAGATAAATTTGAAGAACCTTTATACATCTTAGGGGTGAAGCAGACAGGCAGCATGGCTGCTGACATGGCCTTGAAATGGTCACTGGCAAAGAAGTCTTTTTCAGTGCACCTTTTTTGGCCAGCTTTGGGCTGCTTTAGGTGGCCGTGAAGTGGCTTCCAACCACTCCTGTTTATGCATCATCTGCACACCCTGCCCCCAAAGTGCCTAGAAGTCACTCTTTCCTGCTTCAGGACTTTGAGATCTTTTTTTTGGGGGGGGGGGTCTGTTTCTGGCCTTCTTGGGGGTAAAATACCAATGATATATCATTTTATTAAAAAATTCTCTGACATTGATAAAATGGTATTCTAGATAGGCTGAAAAAGTAATCACTACACATGGTTGTTTACACATGCAAACCACTCGAGGCAGAAGAAAAAAATTCTAATCTGTTATAATCTTAAACTGCCAGCTCCCTTCAGTTTTATTTTCTTGCCTTGCTAACTAGTTGATCTTTCTCTCTCTCCCCTTCTCTCTCTAGAAAATTATTATTTAGGCAAAAAATAATTAAGCAGTTCTTTAGTTAGTAATTAGTTAATAGAAGTAGCCCTGTCTGCTGAATTATCAGTAAAAGAAAGAAAAATGGATGAGGAAGAAATAAAGGACGTATTTTGTGTTTCTTTAGAAAAGAATAGATGGCAAACAGAGAGTGTCACAGTGGTTGAAATTTTCCCCACATCTGCTAGCTTGCAGATTAATGAGGATGGGCAGCAGAATGAGACAAGATCTAAAGGTCTATCGCTGGCAGAACAACAGGTCTCCAAGTCTGGAGCAAAGTCATTGCTTTAAAAGATTTTTCTGAGCTCAAGGGAAAGTGAGAGTGATTCCTGGTCTCTGCAGTAGCAGAAAATGCTACAGGAGGAAAAAAGGCTGAGAATCACTGCTCTCTGGAAAGAGTAAATCTGTTAAAATCAAAACAGGAAGTAAAATAAAAACTTAACTAAGAAGGACTGTAATGTTAGTAAGAAAACATGGGAGCCGAAGAGCACCGATGCAGCTTTGGGTCATCATCTTGAAAACACAGTTTCTTCCCTGAAAGGAAGGCCTGAGCAAAAGAAAGTACCCATCTAATCAGGAGAGCAAAGCAGTCAGATGGACAAGCAGGCTCTGGGGCTGTTCTGCAGGATGTTTCAGCTGGCAAAAACCTGCAGATTAATGAAGAGCAAGAGGCAGCATTACCAGCAAATATTGAGAATCAATTCATAAATTATTTATCTTTTTTATTGGCACAGAGCTCTGTTTCAGTGTTGGGAGACACCAAAATATTAATCTCACCGTGCCACCCCAGGTAAGCTGGGATGAGCCCTGAATCTAGTTAGGAAGTAAGAAACACACAAACACACAGCATTGGCCAAGGCATTCCAATCCCACCCACTAAGGTTCTCAGTCCAACCAAGAGCTCAGAGTGGTCAAGATGGACAACTTTATTCTCAAAACACTGAGTATTTATAGAACATTTTAGCTTAAGCGAGCATTTGTAAAGTAAACATCAGCCATAAAACCAACACTCTTCCCTCCTCTATCCTTCCATGTCACTCCTCTGAGAACAGGGTCTGTTTGACCATTAGAAAATGTAGCACTGGCTTACTATGTTCTACTCTCAGGGCCAGGAAAGTTATTATTACTTTTTGTTTAACTGAGCCTGAGTACAAAAATTTGCAGTTATAGCAAGATTTGAAATATCAGGCACCTTAGCAATGACTAACAAATATAAGAACAAATAGTTCTAGAATCCCTTAAGAAAATAACTGCAATAAAATCAAGCCTGCTTAAAACGTAGGATAAAAGACCCTAAAGACATTCATGCTAACACTAGCACAGTCCAGTTTAACTAATCAGTGAAATATTGCAGTCTCAGTGAATCTTTTGAATTTCAATCTGTCATCCAATGAAAATGCAGCAGCAAAAAAGGCCAATGTGATTTTAGGCTGCATCAGTAGAATGTCTAGATCAAGGGAAGTCATAGTGCCACTCTATTCTGCTTTAGTCAGGCCTCACCTGGAATACTGTGCCCAGTTCTGGGCACCACAATTCAAAAAGGATGACAAATTCGAGCATGTCCAGAGGAAGGCAACCAAAACGGTGAAGGGTCTGGAAACCATGCCTTATGAGGAAAGACTTAGGGAGGCAGTTATGTTTAGCCTGGAGAAGAGTTGGTTAATGAGTGATATTATAGCCCTGTTTAAGCATTTGAAGGGATATCATATTGAGGAGGGAGCTAGCTTGTTTTCTGCTGCTCCAGAGACTAGGACCCGAAACAATGGATGTAAGCAACAGGAAAAGAGATTCCACCTCAACATTAGGAAGAACTTCTTGACAGTAAGAACTGTTCAACAGTTGAACACACTCTCTCAGAGTGTGGTGGAATCTCCTTCCTTGGACATCTTTAAATAGAGGCTAGATGGCCATCTGTTGGGGATGTTTTGATTGTGGTTGCCTGCATGGCAATGGTTGGACCAGATGGCCCTTGTGGTCTCTTCCAGCTCTATGATTCTATGAGTTCCCTATACCCTGGATTACCAAAAATCAGTTCTCCTGGCCCCCACCAGATCCTGGGAGATGTGGAACTACAGCCAGTCTATTCCCAGGATCAACTGGTAGTGTGAGGTTGGACCACCACAAACCTAATTATTTCCAAGTGTTCCACTACCCCAAGACACACATTCATAATTCACTCACTGATGGGTGTCCCCCATGGGAAAACCATCCATCTGCTTGAAGGTGTTAAGGCTTTCCAGTTTCCCAGCAGTTTCTTGGTACCTAACTTTAGTTCCATGACTACGTTCGGGTTTACAAAGCATTAGGTGCAGCCCGAGTCTATACCTGCCACCAAGTCCATACTTTCTCCCCCCTTCAGGTTTACAAACTTGACTCTCAGGGTATACAGGGGAATTCACCACTCACCATTGGGGTGCTTAGGCCTGTAGCCTGCCTTCCGCCACTGTCTAAGGCAGGCCTAGGAAGTTTCCCACCAGCTCTGTGTTGTCCTCTGAATCCTTGGTGTCCAGCATTACCTCTAGTTCCTCACTGTCTCTGCTGGTCACCTTGAGCACCCAAGTGCCCAGTGCTTCCATGCCCGATCACCACTGGTCTCCCAATGGGTGTTATATAGGATCCTTCTTTGCTGATGTTGCCTGCTGGCTGGACTCTCTGTCAGGGCAGTTAGCCCTTAGGTGGCCCTTCTTACCACAGGACAGGCAAAGTCCCAGTCTCATGCACCGTTCCCTCTCCATATTGTGGCCAGTTGCCCACTTTTCTCTGCCACTGGTAGGGCTCAGTTTTTGGCTCACTCCCTTGCCTACATCACTTCTCTGCTGCTTGGTCAAGCAAATTTCTTCCTTCACCATTTTGCCTTCTCTGGTCAACTGGATCTATTCCTTCACAGTGCGGTGGCTGTCTCTTGAGAGGGCCCACTCTAAAAGGTCCAACCTCAGTCCTTCCTTGAAGTATTGTACCTTATCTGCCTCGGGCCAGTCTGGAACTTGCATGGCTAAACTGTGAAATTCCATCACATACTCTGTCACTGAGTGAGCACCTTGCTCCAGCATCATCAGTTTGGACTGGGCTCTTTGCACATGGAAGGGGTCTTCAAACCTGATCCATAAGGCTACCATGAAAGCCTGTAAGTTCTGCAGCTCCACAGCCCCACTATTGTACAGTGCACAAGCCAGTTCACCGCTTCATCCTTCAAGTGTGTGGTCATGAATTTCACTTTTGCCTTCATTTGAGAAGGTGTGGCCCCACTGATTGATGCAGTCGGCCACTTGTGCTGAGAAGTAGGGCAGTTAACTTGGCCTTCCATCAAACTTCACTCCTATGCCACCCGTCCTCTTCTGTGCGAACAGGAGCCAGTCTCGTTTCCCTGCACTCTCCTCAGCATCTTGGAGTTCTCTTGGCCAAGCTTATACATCCTGTGCCATGCCTTCTTGCAGGACTTCAGCTCCCTGGTTGTCCCCCAGCCTCCCCTTTAGAAACATTCCAAAGATGGGTGCAACCTGGTCAGTATGCTGCTGCATTGCACGGGATGTTTTTGTGAGTTCCAAAACACTGTCAGAACCAGTGAACTCAGTTCCCAATGGACAGAAAAACCTCTTATTGTGATAGAAAACCAAAGACTTTTATTTAAGACATCAGGATAGAAGTCACCAGTAAAGTGTCTGTGTCAGAACTAACCAGTTCCTTCCCCCTACAGTGATATTAAACTCCAACTATCCACTCACACACACCCGGGCTGTTGGCATACAAACTTAGGGCCTCTGCAGACAGTGCAAAGCGCCGTCTTGGAGGCAGGGAAGGAGAAGGGCAGCTGCATGCTGGCCGCCTCAACCCCTCCTTGAGGATGTTATCAGGGTGTGTACCGTTAAACATGGCGCGCACCCTGAATACTTCCTCCTAGCACAGCATCTTCACGCGCTGCGTTGGAAGAGACGCGGAAGAGCTGCGTGTCAGTTCTTCCAGCACCCTTTCTGTGGCTTGAGAAAGGAGCACTATTTTGGTGCTCCTTTCCCAGGTGCCAAAAGGGTGGATTGAGGCTGAGGCGTGGGGCAGCCTTGGCCTCAATCCTCCACCTCCCAGGGCGGCCCATGGCTGCCCGTCTACATCCCCCCTCCATTCCTAAATAAAACAAATTCTAACAGTTCCCTTATTACCTGTTTGTCCCTCTATCTCACATTCCTAGCTTTGGGGGGATGCAGATAGGCAGCCCTGGGCCACCCCAGAAAATGGAGGATCAAGGCCAAGGTTGCTAGATGTGTTGGCCCCGATCCTCCTTTTTGCCGCCTGGGAAAGGAGTTCCAAAACACCACTCTTTTCACAGGCGGTGAAAAGGGTGCCCAGAGAGCCGCCCTTTTCACCTGCACACACCATGTGTAGTGGCATGCACTGTGATGACATTCATGAATCAAGGATGCAGGCCGAGCAGCTCTCAGTGGCCAAGGTAGGTGGCTCCGGGCGGGTTGTGACAGTGGGGAGAGTTAGGTTTAGCTGGGGTGGGTGGAACAACTGAGTGCAACCCTTATGTAGGGGATGTCCACTCCTTTTGGATTATATCTGCCGCATGCTACAAAAGAAAAGATTTGGAAAGGGGAGTATATTGATGTGTTTTCCCTCACATTTGCAATCCTGTACCAAGAATTCTGGTGAAGAATGAGGTTGTATTTAATCTACCAAAGGAATTCCAGGTTCACAAACGGCCTAAGTTAGAGAGGAATTTTGTGAACTGGATGATGGGCTTTACCATTTACAGGGGTGTCATTGAAGAGAAAGAGCCCTCAAGTCTCCTGTTTTTCTAAATATCATTAGATAATGATTAAGGCTTACACCAACTGCCATTTTAGTTCAAGGGGGACTGCTTGGCTGCAGTATGATGAGCAGTTCCTGATGAGGGCCACTTTAGACGTTCTTTGTCATGGCGGCACGTGCAGTCGGAGTTGTGGGAGATGTTATGGTGGGGGTCTCACCTTTGACCAGGTGTGGCAATGGCTGTGTGCCTATGGTCACGCAGCCAAGAGGGCACTATACAAAGCTTGCCATGGGAGAGGAAAAGCACCGGGACTTTGTTGGGATTTCAACGCTAGTAAGTGCAGGAGGCAGTCCTGCAGGTCGGACCATCAATGTAACACCTGCAGAGGCAAGCATTCAGGCACTTCCTACTTTAGAGGTAAGAAGACTGGGGCTGGGGTCCCCTCTCAGCCAACCCCAGCGGGAGGGTAAAGCACCAATGCCGATTAAATTGGACGTTCTTGCTGCATGGCTGCAGATTTATCCTAACCGGGATTCCACACAGTATTTGTTGGTTGGTTTTTCACATGGTCTTATATACCTTATTCGAGTTTGAGGGTTCACCATTACGCACCTAATGCACATTTGGTGAGGGAGTTGCCGGGGATTGTTGGTGATAAGTTGGCCAAAGAACTGGCAGCAGGAAGGATATCTGGACCCCATGAACACCTGCCAATGCCGACATTATGATTGTCACATTTGGGTGTTGTGCCCAAGAAGGCACGAGGAGAATACTGTTAATGTATAATCTTTCTCATCCCAGAAGGGGGAACCTGTGAATGATGCTATTGGGACAGATTTAGCATCTGTATAATACCCATCATTTGACTTAGCAGTCCTGTTGGTCAGAGCCTTGAGCAAGGGAGCCCTGTTTGCAAAGTGTTTCAGGATATCTGCCTTAAAGCAGCTTCCAGTGCACCCCAGGGACTTTGTTTTGCTGGGTTTTCAATTTGATGGAATGTACTATTCCGATAAGGCAATGCCAATGGGGTGTTCTACTTCTTGCTGCTTCTAAAAAATTTAGTACTTTCTTACACCTGCCAGCATGGTGAGTTGCATGGATACTTGTCGGCTTTAAAAGTTTTGATGGCAGAGATGAGTGTTCCCTTGGCATCATCACATTCCAATCATGAGTGGGATATGTGAGGAATTGAGGATTGGGAACCAATTTTGGAGCAATTCATTGGCATTTTCAATTTGGTGGACTGACATGCCTTAAAGGCAGACTGTTATGTACACTCTGGATTTGGCCTATAGTGGAAAGGTTAGTGGGCGGCTGAGGCTTTCCCTCAGTATGGGGTGGATAATGGTTGGACCAGAGATGTTACTTTTCTGGAACTCTTCCCTATTGTGGTAGCAGTTCGCTTATGGCCAATCCAATTTGCGCAAAAAACTGTTTGGTTTGGTGTAATAACTAAGCAGTAGTTCATATAGTTAATGCTCAGAGCTCCAAATCCTCAAGGGTGATGTCATTGGTCATTGTTTATGGCTGTGCAGTGTCTAAAATACAATGTCTTATTCATGCTTATAACGTACTTGGCTTACTAAATCTTTTGGCAGTTGCCCTGTCACACTTTTATTTTTGCAGGTTTCAACATTTAGGTCCAGAGGCAGCAGCACAACCTCTGCTATTGCCGATGTATCTATGGAGTCTGGAGAAGACAGATTGACAGGGTGATTCTTCAGTCCATTGCTCTTTCCACACGTCAAGAACAGGATGCTGTCTGGATAGTTGGGCACGGCCTGGTCTTCTGGGCTGAGCGCTGTATCATGCAATCTCACCGAGATCCAAGCTTGGGGTGAAAGGAGGACTCTTCTTATTTACTTGGGTGAGAATGACTTTGTAAAGCTGACCAGTTCGCAGTTAGCCAAATGCATTTCGGGGAGCCATTCAGGACATTAAATGTAGACTGCCACTAGCTGTTGTTTTGGGACCAAGTTTATTGCCACGTCATAATTGGGCGAGCACATGAAAGGACTCTGCTACCAACGCGGCTCATCGTCAGTGGAAAAGAACTGTTGGCAAGAAGTTGGAGGAATTGGGGATTTTGGTGATTGAACATGATGAAATTAAGGTTTGTTTGCCACATCTGTACAGGGGCGATGGGGTTCACCTCTCCCCGGTGGGCTGTGATGTATACCTGGATTCTATTGCTTGTGGCTTTAAATGACCCTTTCTGGTGGGGGGGAGGGGATGCCAAGCTAGGCTGGCCTCCTCCTGTGGTGGGCAGAGACACCCCCCAGGGGATAATTCGGCTATTAGAACTTACCAAATCAGATTAATTAATGTGGATGATGGGTATACGTCAAGTTAACTAAACTCTCTATGACGTCATCAACCACGTTGATTGCGTCATAACTTGCTTACGTCATATGTTTAATTATGATGTCATTTCCGGTATGGGGGGGATGATTTGTTTAAAATGTGTAACTAATTTGAACAGGACATTCTTGACACATGTTGTGATGGGCTGACACATGTTGTGATACAAGGACACATGTATCAAGAACAAAATTATGGTTAATTGAGAAACTCTTATTTAAAGCTGTTTTAATACCCTGTACAGACGAATAAAGTTGTGGCCAATTTATTATCCAAGAAAAGACTCTTTTGTGCCGGTGCAAAGAACCCCCTCCCCCCAACGTGTCGGGAGGGGCTCTCTGTTGCACCAGCCATTTTAAGAGGCCAACGCTGCAATTGGCTGGGCTGGCAGGAAGTCCCGCCCTTCCTGTTCTGACCAGCCAATCAGGGGGATCTCATGAGATTCCCCCAGCACACTGGGTAATCTCGCGAGATCTTTGGAACTCATGAGATTGCCTGCGAGATTTGTGGGCTATATAGCCCTTGGCTGCCATATGGCTGCAGCCATTTTTGCTGGGGCAGTCAAGCGACCCAACCCACCCACCCTTAATTAACAGCTGTTTACTTATTTACTCTCAGGCTTTGGCTGGTCGCCTTTGGGGTCCGGGAGGGAATTTTCCCAGAGTTATTGTAGCCTGGGTTTTTCACCCTCCCTGAGAATAATATAGTGTGGGTTTGCATAATAGTGGTATCTGGTGCTGTCATTGTTGGTTGTGAGTTACACATGAGTGGTTTAAAAGTTATCACTTATCTTGTCACAACTTTGGGTCAGGGTCTTGGTTGGTCAGTTATAATGTTGATATCTTATTTAGTTCTGGCGGGCAGGGACTCCCCCAGGGGATAATTCAGCTATTAGAACTTACCAAATCGGATTAATTAATGTGGATGATGGGCACATGTCATCAAGTTAACTAAACTCTCTATGACGTCATCAACCACATTGATTGCATCATACCTTGCTTACGTCATAAGTTTAATTATGACATCATTTCCGGTATGGGGGGATGATTTGTTGAAATTTTGTAACTAATTTGAACAGGACGTTCTTGACACATGTTGTGATGGGCATGGCTTAATCTTGATTGATACTGCAGTTAAGTACAAGGACACATGTGCCAAGAACAAAATTATGGTCAATTGAGAAACTGTTATTGAAAGCTGTTTTAATACCCTGTACAGATAAATAAAGTTGTGGCCAATTTATTATCCAAGAAAAGGCGTGCGGACTCTTTTGTGCCGGTGCAACAAGCATCCTCTCCAAGATCATCAAGCCATAAATCCCTTCTCTCTACATTCCATTTGGCCAGTCTGACATTTGTCTAGACCCCCCTTCCACCACCATACCATTACACACAATCAATACACAGAATCAATACATACATTCTCCCCAATTATCACAATCATGACAGAATCATAACTATGAATCTGACACATATATCTAATAACATAAAGGAAAAGAAGAGCAGTCACACACTCTAGCTTAGCACTCACACACTCCAGCTTAACCTGTCAGAAGGAAAGAAGCTAGGCACCCAGCCTCTCGGTCCAGTAGCACACCTTGGCAGATGACTTCACACTCACACATTGCCCATACAAGCCTGCAAGCTTCCCTGTGAGGCAAGGGTCCTTTGTTCTCCACTATCTTATATATGGGGGGGAAGCAGACGGTGCAAAGTGCCATTTTGGGGGCAAGGAAGGGGAGGGGCAGCCGCACGGTGGGTGCCCCAACCCCTTCCCAAAGGCATCATCGGAGCGCCGGCCCCTCTGCGCGGCTGGCACTCCGACGATGCCTTCCCGCCGCAGTGGCTGCACACGCTGTGGTGGAAGAGTCGCCGAAGGTGCGCCACCAGCCTTTTGTGGCGCACCTTCAGCGACTTGTGGAAGGAGTGCTATTTTAGCGCTCCTTCCTGGGGTGGTGAAGCTGAGCCGCGGGGCTGAGGTGTGGGGATATCTCGGCCCCGCGGCGCAGCTTCCTGGGGCGGCCCATGGCCGCCTGTCTGCTTCCCCCCATAGTTTCTTTTTCTACCACCTTAACATATATTACATCATCATGTATCTTACAGAGTTTGCACCAAGAGAAAGGAGAGATGATATTCACATGCCCATTCAGCAAGTTGTTTATCCTATCTCCAGGTGCTAGAGAAGAACTGGAACATCTTATCTTTTATCTCTGGAATGCCATCCCTCCTCCCTTCCATACCATCACAGACAAGGAGAACTTTCCCTGATCCTTTCTTCTGACAAGATACATGAAGATTACACATTTTTAAATCTAACTGAAGCCTGAACCAAAGTTTGCTGAGGCTATAAACTTTCTGCCCAATATTTCTGCCCAATATATTGGGGTTGCCCTAAGTCAGAATGACCTGAAAGAAACAACAACAATTATGTCATTTGAAACATAACTATTTTTAAAAAAGGATACATATATATCCTTTGATGATATATCCTGATTCTGGCTCATAGATGTCTGTTATTCTGATTTTTGTTCCTTAAAAAGCAAACAAAGAGAAAGTATCATCAATCTTTTTCTCTGTAGGATTAAAAGCAGACAGAGCTGGGCAATTGAGAGCAAAAAGTAGTAGGCCAAGAAAGAGTTAAGCAAAGTGTTTCCTGCTGCTTTTCCACTGCTGATCAGAGTCTCACAAGGTTGCTTTTCATTTAAACAGCAGGAGAATGTTACATATTGCCATGTGTAGTGTCTAGTATGGCCTTTAGTTAACATAAGCAAAGCTATTCCTCATTAAATCAATAATAATGCTATTATCCCATACTATGGTTCTAAATCAGAATTTGTTAGGTATACACCCTACACACAGACTTTACAATGTAAGATTAAAAATGTCCATGACTTTTCCCCTATTATCCTAATATCTTTGTGTTCATGTTATTAAGCAAGTACATGCATATGTCAAGATTACATTAATTGAGGTTGATTATTTTCAACAGCAGAGCTGAGCATTGCTAATTTGAGAGGGATAAAAGGGGGAAATATACAATGGGCTACAAACAAATCAGCTCCTACGCATCACTTGAAAGTATAGCTGTAAGGAATAATTAACATTTCCAAGAACAAAAGAAAATGGGCTTCATTTGCAAGGATTAGCTAATTGTTTGGGTTCATTTTCTTTTCAGACTATTCACATTTCTGCATGTACAATTAGACATGCCTTTTATTTTCCAGTATTAATATATAAAGCAATAAATTGCCTTTGGAAAGGAAGGAAAGGAAAGGGAAATTGTTGAATACTTTCAGCCTTTTAAGAAGATAATCAGCAATAATGGATAGCAATGCCTTAGCAAATATACAAAAGAATTTACTTTAGTCAAAGAAAAGAAGTAATGAGCAGAAAAAAGAGAGCTAGTGAGCAGAAAAGTACCTGTTAATAGTTTCATCAGTACTGGGTTTGTGAAAACCAGAAATACTAGTACTTTACCAATAGCTTGACAACACGAACAATTAACACTGATTCAAAAATGCATTTCATTTTAGGGATGGGAAAGATATTAAAAAAATATTTTTCTAAAAATGAAAAACACATTTATGAAGTGTTGAAAAAACCTGACAAATATCCTGTACCAATGACAACTGTTTGAGAGTTATACTGCACAAATCTTGCATGTGGATTTCAACAGAAAACAGCATTTTCTGCATTTTCTGCACATCAAACAGCATTTACTGTGTAGAAAAATATATTTCTGCAGAATAGTGAATACTCTTCAAAAATCATATAGTTTTGGAGATGTGTTGTTGCAGTGAGAAAAAATTGTTAAAATTATTTGTTGCTTCCTCTGAGAGGAAAATTGGTAAAGAAATACTCCATTTGAAAGCAATCCAATCAAACAGTTGCTTGCAGATTGCAGTTCTATTTTAAAATGATAGTTAGAAAATATTAATGGACATATGCCAGGTCATTAACATTTTAGCTGAAGGATAAGAGTGCATCAACTGATTACATAAGGGTTATTCACACTGTGAAAATAATCCAGAGCGAATCTGGGTTAAATCTCCATTGTTCACACACACATCCCGAATGCTGAATGTACCTGATTTTTTTGGGGGGGGGAGGGCTGCCAAAAATCCTCAGACCACAGAGGATGAGACCAGGCCCAGCAATGGGGGGACCCCCACCATATCTCAGGTTCTGGCTCCTGCTCTGAACTCACAGAGATGTGGATCAATGCTGTTCCATAGTATGAATAACAAACCTGGAAAGCTTGAGGGTATTTGCATCATTCCGCTACAAAAAAACTGAGTGTGAGACATAGCTGTGTTAGTCTGGAATATCAGTATGCAAAGGGATCTTGTAGCATCATTGAGACTAATTGTGTGGCAGAAGTTGTAGCACAAGCTTTCATAGTGTGGGCTGCATCCAGGTGCAATAAACTGCGTTCCATTCCGTTCTCATTGGGTTGCCATCGTGTTCCCTTTCTGTTCTGTAACCGTCCATTCCCAGTTCCAAGGTGAGAACTGTTTCAAAGGGTTCTCAGTCGGGAAGAACGGTCTCAGACCGTTCCAGGGTGTGTGTGTGTTATAATCCTACTGGTCTCCATCAGGTCTCAATCAGTCCTCGTGTTGGTCGCCTAGTGGGTTTTGTGACTGATCGGGGATTCGAACCCTGGTCTCCAGAGTCGTAGTCCAATGCTCAAAGTACTACACCCCCCTGACCTTCTTAGGTAGGTCTACTCATAAGTAATCCCCACGGTGCCCAACGGCTCTTCCTCCTAGGCTTGTTCACAGCTGATGTAGATCATTCGATTTGATCTCTGGTGACCCCAAACCAAGGAGAAGCCTGCCTTTGGCTGCATCCGCATTGCAGAAATAATCTGGGTTTGGCATCACTGTAACCGCCAAGGCTCCTTCCTTCCTTCCTTCCCTCCTTCCTTCCTTCCTTCCTTCCTTCCTTCCTTCCTTCCTTCCTTCCTTCCTCTTCCTTCCTTCCTTTGTTTAGGGGTCCAAAACACACTTAACTGCCCTGGCTCAGTGCTAGGGAATCCTGGGAATTGTAGTTTATTGTGGCACCAGAGCTCTCAGACAGGGAAGGCTCAATGTCTCCCAAAAGTACTGTTAAAGCTGTCTCCAGACTGGATTATTTCTGCAGTGTTTTGGACCTAGGATCTTTAGTGGATCATGTTGGCGGAAGATGAGAAGGCATTTTTAGAGCTTTTTAAAAGAGAGGCATGGAAGTGGTGGCAACACTTCTACCCTTCTTTATGTTTGTTTGTTTTTTAAAGATCTTCGATCCCCGTGATTTGTAGTTGTCAAAGTTGCCTTCCTCAAATGCCTTACTTTAGGATGAGTCATTGCTGTTTTGATGTGATTAGGATGCCTTCCTTCTCCTAAGAAGGCTCTTCTGTTGAGGATTACAGGCTTCAGATCCTAGCTGGATCTGGAAGGCTTCTCATTTGGCACTCCCATTTTCTTAAGTGTAAATCCCATTGAAAACCAGTTGGATTTGCTTCTGAATAAACACGCATAAGACTGGGCTACACACCCTTCTTCTAGAGCTGGGTAAGATGAATGCTTACACTGCTTACATCAGTTTATCCAAGGGTACTTCCAAGCATTGGGCACTGATAAAACATACACACACACATGTTTGGATCCTGTGTTCAGATCCTGCTGTTTTTTCTTTCTGCAAAGGTCCCTTTCAGTGACAGAGAAAGAGGCGGGGAGATTTGGCTGGCCGAGGAGCACAGTTTGGGAAGAATCTCAGTTTGATCGGTAGCCCCCTGACAGATTTATGCTTCCCAATAAAACCGGTGTGTTTAAATTTGTAAATCAATCTGCCTTCCACACTATATAAACGTTCATTTTATCTTGAGAGGGAGAAAAACCCCTCTCGGTTTCTCGCACCTACCAGGGTGAGGCGAGGCACTTCCTTTCCTTTGAACTATAAAAGACAGAAACATCTTTTTAAATCAAAGTTGCTCTCTTTTTTTTCAAAGAGAGAGAGAATGAAAGAGAGGAGGGAGGGAGCAGCAGATTTTTGTTTCTTTTGCAACAAAAAATTTTTTGTTGTGTGTCTTCAATATATTTCTGACTTAAGGCAACACTAAGGTGAAGCTATTACAGACTTTTTTGGCAAAATTTGTTCAAAAAGGGTTTTGTCATTGGCTTCCTCTGAGGATGAGAGAGTGTGACTTACCCAGTAGCTTCCCATGGCTGAGTGGGGATTCAACCACTGGTCCTAGACCAGTACTCAAATCACTACACCGTGCTGTCTTTCTTTACATGTTATACAAATACTCCTTCATTAATAATCTTATGCTAATATTGCCAATATTTCTCAGACCTGTGACACTGTAGGAAAAAAAGCAGTTTAACACTTTAACACTGTTTTAAATGTCATGGCTCCATCCTGTGGAATACTGGGATTTGTAGTTTGGTGTGGTATTCAGGCTGGTTTGTCAGAGAGCTCTGGTGTCTCACCAAGCTGCAAATCCCAGGATTCTGTAGAGTAATAGCAGCAAGTGTTGCCAAACTGTTTTATTTCTTAGTCTTGTCCTTGCATCCCATGGAGGGAAAAGATCTTATAAAGAATTGTTACTTATATATAACATACATAATGGCCTTCTAATGACCTTCTAATTCGACCAAACTTCAGATCTATATTGCTTCATATTTTCTGATATAAGAACTGTCATTCATTCTCTGTGTGTCTCTCTCTCTATGTGTGTGACTATATCAAATACATAACTGCAAGGCTGAGAAACTGAAATTTAATTTGTATGGGATTGTGTCCTATACTACTTCTGAAAGCTTGGAGGCAATTCTAAGAAAAAAGTAACTGACAGAAGTATTTTTTGCACCAGCACAAAGGACACTGAACATGATTATTTTGGGTAAATCATTGGCCACAACTTTTATTTTGTACAGGGTCTTGATATCAATCAATTAAACATTTAAATAACAGTTTTCTTAAACAAAAATTCATTCTTGACGCATGCATACGTGTAGTTAAGCGCAAGCACTATGGATTAATTGCTTCTAACACGGCATGCGTCAAGTCCATTAATTTATGCAGTATTTCACAACAATAAATAATCCCTCCCCCCAGCCGGATATGATGTCATAAGAATTCTTATGACATCATAACATTATGACATCATCCAAGGTTAAAATGAGATCATACTAATTTGGTTAACCTAATGATATATACCAAATTTAGGAATTTTTTATTAACCCAATCAGTATTTTCTAATTAACCTAATTATTCCCTGGGGGGGGCTGCCCACCACAGGAGGGGGCCAGCCTAGCTTGGCATCCCCTCCCCCCATCACTTTTTTAATATATGATTCCAGAGAAGTCCCATACTTCATTTCCCACCGGGGAGAGATAGACTCCATCAGCCCTGTACAAATGTGGCATAAAACCTGAATACCTTCATAATCAACAATAACAACTCCCGATCTCCCCCCAAGGTCTTGTCCACAGCTCTAAGCAGCCAACATCAAATACTACCAAGATCATGGAAATAACAACTTTGACCACATGAACACATTAATTGGGATCCTTCGCTTCACTTCTTGTGATCCAGCAACAATTCTTTTTTTTCTTTTTTTCTTTTTTGCTAAGTGTAAAGCCATCATTTTCGAAATCAGTTATTTGTAATTGAAATAGTAAGATCTTGGGGTGTGCAAAAGACACCAACGGTTCAATAATTTTAGGTAGCATTCATATAGGCGCCCACAACCACACAGTTCTGACATCTCTCAACCCCATGATCGAATCTTTGATGAAGTACCGTTCGGCCCCAGACACTAAGCTGCATCCAAGCATCGATATGTCTCTGCCATTCAAATCTGCTAAATAGAATAGTAAACATGTCAGTGAAATAAAAGTGCAATTTGTCTCAAGTGTGCACAGAAGACTTAACAGTCCTAGAATGCCCTCAGCCAAGTTTGCAACTTGAAGTATTGCTTAACCAAGTACTGTAACAGCCACCGTTGTCAAAATCCTAAAAGAATGAAAGAAAAATTGTGCCGCTGGCACAACCAACATGTATCAAAGCCTCCCGCATTGCTGCCTCAAATTAAAACTGTGTTAACGGAAGGCCAGAGAAATGTAAAAATAAACATCCTGTTACTCTTGGCCTTATTCTGAGGCATTCTGACACTGACAACACTGAACCAATACAGCCGTCAGGTACCCTAACAAAATTACAGATTGTCCTAATCCCCAATTGATCAATCTTTGACTGCCAAACAGTCAGATGAATCTCCTGTTCAGAAATATGGACATCCAAATATGAAAAAGTCCAGCCAGATTCACCAGGATAGAACCAGGGATGATTTCACTAATTACCAAGGCAGCAGAAAAAACCAATAAAATTGCCACTCCAGGCAATGTCACATCTTCGGGTGTGAAACATGTTGATGGGAAATATTGCCAAATCTTAATCAGTATTGTACCTGATAATGGCAAACAGTTATCCAGTAATACATGGACTCCCTAGCCCATCCCTTGAAAGCCCTATGAACTCTAAATTAAGCATTAGGGTCATTAAACTCTGGCTTTAAAATAAAATGACATCTCTGTCATCCAGCCCATTAATGGCACTGGAGATAACCAAATTGTCTAAGGTGTACAGCAAGATGAATGATCACCTCTACCCTCAAGGGCAATCCTCAACCCCCCAACATTTAATAAGAAAGATCCCAATGCTCATAACGCGAGCTGATACGACTTGCTTGTCGAAGGGGCTACAGACTGGAGAGTCTCCTTGTCAATTTTTATTATCTAAGGCTTCCAAGATGCGCTGACACCTCCCGTGGTCAGGCAGCTGCCTCAGGAGCCAGTTGACCAAACCTGTAAAACTGAAAGCGTGAAAGGAAGTCCTCAAAAAGATTTAGTCATTCAAAAACCTAATGAGCTTGGAACAAAACATTAAACTTCAAACATTGTGCCACCATATTTCACACCAGTGTTAATGTATTAATACATTTAGAGATCTGGGAGTACACTAAGTGGACAATATTTTTGTCATCACACCAGAACCACACCATTTTGTTTGCCATTGATCCTACCACAAATGGACCATGACCACGATAGGATAATTCTAAGCAAGTGAGGTCCTGTCCACCCATTAATGACCCAGGATTGAGGCCATCCCTCAAACTCCCACTTATATTTAGAAATATACCCCAAAACCATGTACCCCACCATCATCGGAGTGTACCTGAAGTTCTGCCCATTAAAGCATTTCAGATCTCCTCACAAACACACACCATTAAATGATCCAAATTTGGCTCCCAGATCTATAAATCCTCCCCCCCTCCCAGAATTAAATCTGATGCGGTGATGAGGGGAGGGGCCATCACGCCCCTAGTGGCGATTCACAACCATGCACCTGGCACTACAACTTCACACACAAAGTTTTATGAACCTGTGATGGATTGAAATTAGTGTAACGTGGCCTTAGATTTGCATCTCGTCAACCCCCCTTGAAGCCTCACACACCCTCCCAGATGATCCTAGGTGATTACCCCTGCAGGTATTACATTCATGGTCAAACCTGCAGGGCGGCCTCCTCTACTTACCTGCATTGCTGACATGCTCATCATATTGCCGCCAGGCGGACCCCCATAGAATTAAATTGGCACTATGTTTATGCCATAATCGTTATCTCCTGATCTTTGTAGAATTCCGGAGATCTAGCTGGTTTTCTCTCATCAATAACACACCTGCATATGGTAAAAACCCTTTATTCAGTTCACAAATTTCTTTCAAGCTTAGGGCGATCGTGAGACTGAAATTCTCTTAGTAGGGCAAAGAAAAACCCCACAACTTAACCATGACCTCCATTTCAGGATCCCAGAAAGTGAGCGTAATTAATTCAATGTAGTCACTGTTCCATATTCTCTCCTTAGTAGCAAAGGGGAGGTGTTATCCCAAAGGACGTGGAGCTACCTTCATATGGATTATAGACAACCACCCTGTCCATCCCAGAATTGCCCAATGCTCTCACCAGTGCCTTTCCCCTTGCATCCCCATCATATGATCCAGATTCTGGTTGTCCTGCGCCCTCAAATTCATAGCCTGAGCTAGCCTAGGATTTGTCAAGAGTGTCGCCAGTGTTGTAAAAGTAGGGCGCTCAATTCTGCAGCTCAGTCCCTTATGCCCACCGAAAGCCCCTACTGAAGAGGGGCATCATGCCACCAGATTAACAGCATGCATCAAACCTGAGGTCCTCGCATGGCGTGAAGCATCAGCCGATGCTTGCAGAGCTCTCACCGCAAGCGTCGCAGAAGCAGCTCGTGTAATATGTTGTCTCGCATAAACACTTGCCACGTCTCTGCTGCAAGCCACAGTCTCAGGAGTCAGCCCATTGCCTTACCTGACACAATCACCATTTGAATTAAGTTTAATAGATCTGCTAAAGCGGGTTGATCCAACATGGGAGCAGCTGCACCCTGTTGTCCCACACCAGGAACTTTCTTTCCAAGCTCCAATGCATCAGCTACGGTTGGATGCCCAACCTCCATACCTGAGGTAATAGGGGAACCATGTGCCATGTCCACTGGGAATGTCGTATGTGTCGCAGCCGGTTGCCCTGAATCTGCAGTGTACATACGCCTCCATCCACAACTGAAGAAGTATCCACAACTGAAGAAGTACTAGCCTGTGACCCCAAATTAGACTCCCCATGTCTCCTGTCAAGCTAACTGCTCAGAGACTGCTGCACATAACTGCATTGTGTGACCAATCTGGGCCAAATGTGCAGGAATCTCATCATCCCTATTTTAAGGAGTAGAAGCCCGCTTATGCACAGACTGGCCATTCTTAGGGTCAGCAGATGGTGTGCGCTGATTAGACTGTGCCTTGTCACATGGCATTATTGACAAAAAAGGATTATATTAAGACCTCAAACTAATGTGTAGAGGATATAGTGTTCTTTTTAAAGCTATATCTTTAAAACAATAATCATACAATTAGTATTAACCTCAAAGGTGTAGCATATAAATAAATTTCATTATTATTATTATTATTATTATTATTATTACCATAAGCCAACTAAATAATCAAACCTCAGTTTTTATTAGGCCAAGGTTAGTAAGTCCCTGAATGGGCACTCACCCGTCAGGTCACCCCAATTAACTATAATGATGGATTGTAAATATTAATATTGTTATTATTTTACTATTAATATTATTATTGTTTACTTTTACCAGAACCAACTCCCCCTCTTGTATGGGAGAGAAAAAAGGTGGGGGTCAAAAGAGAAGCCCAAATCAGGGCATAAGAATGATTGGCACGTGTCCCTACCAACCAATGTAATCTGCACCGCAGGCAGAACACCAGGCCACATTAAGCCCAACTTCACCCCCAGCGGGGACAGCAAAACAAGGCCTGTGGCCTATAGTATCATTACCAGGTCTGGCCTGTGTCGCATCAGCAACTGCCAAAGCCCAGGCCAGAAACCTGATTTAATAATAATAATTTACATTTAAATAATAATAAATTTAATTTAATTATCCCTCAGGCCTTCAGGCCTGAAATTTAGACACTTCCATTCAACATGGGAAATTCAGATAAAGCCCAAACATGGGAATCACTCTAATGTGTTTGTGTGTGTGTGTGTTTTTTTTTTTACATGTGTCACAAACTTAAAGGCCGCCTGAAGCACAGGCTAGCCATGGGAGGGGGGTTTTTACAGTAAAGCCCAAAGCAGGGCCATATACTTCACAGGTAATATGGCCTTAATTAAATGCAGTCCACCAAACCAGAAGAGGCCCTTAACTCAGACTCCCAACAGTGGGTGCCAATATCTCACTCAAAACTCTTAACTGAATTGGCCAGCAAGGCCTGTAAATTATTAAAGTGAGTGGATGGGAGGTGGGGAGGGGCGTTAGTGCAGAGAAAGAGGGGAGGGGGGGCGTTAATGCCAGCCACCTCCGACTACTGTGTGCCTTAACTTTCCAACTGGGAAGGGGGGGAACGGGCTCTGTATCCCAAGGCCGTCCGCTCCCTCATGGCCTGTCCTCTTGGTGTTTTTTTTTTTTTAAATAAATCTGTGCTGATTAGCGCCAACCCAAACTGTCCCTACAATAGGCCACCTAGGCCTCCGGCCCACAGCCGCTTGAGGCAGCGCCTATCCTGTAATCCCCAACGGAGGAGCTGTGGCTTTTTAAAAAATGTCTTTATTATTAAAGCCGCGCTCAACTCCACTTCCAAAAGCCCCTTCCTCAGGCTCCCTTGAGGAGGGCTAGGCCGCCACTAGGTTCCTGTGGCTGAAACAGAGCCGCAGCCTGGGTGCCGAGGCCGGGCCCAATTCCTTTTCCTGGAGAGAAACGGAGTGTCGCGGCTTGCTTCCAAACCACGCTCCGCTCCCCGCTCTTCCTGCTCCACAAGGGGCTAGGCTGCTTTGCAGGTCAAAAAAGCCCAAGAGCCCACGAAGCCAACCAGGAGACAGCACAGCAGACGAGCACCTTGCTCGTCTGCAAATCAAAAATGGCTGCCTTCATGTGGCAGCGTGAGGCTAAATAGCCCCCTGAAATATTGCAAGATTTGAAGTCTCGCGAGACCCAGGAGCGAGACTTCCATTTGATTGGCTAAGCAGGGCGACAAGGGCGGGCCTTCCGGTCTGCTCAGCCAATCACGCATCGGTGCCCTTTTATGGGACCATCGCAACAGAAGGCCTCTCCCGACATGTCCGGGTGTGTGTCTTTCTTCTAATAAAAAAAAATTCTGAACTAAGTAGTTAGAAGGCAGAGATGTGTTGGATCATTTCCTGCTTTTGTTTCTTTGGGCACACTGTGAAAAAACAGTGAAGAGCTCAAGCTCTTATTTTTGAATGAGCTAATCTTTATTCTTTGAATTATTGCAGTGCTGAACAAATTGTATGAACAGTAGCAAAAAAAATATGCTAAGGAAAAATGAATTCAGAGAAAAAGAATAATTCCTCTTTCTTCCCTTCCTCTTCTTTCTGTACACACACTATATGTTTAAAAGAACACGCTTGGTTGTGGTTATGGCATTTATTTATAGTTTCTCAGCCCACCCATGTACAATGGTGCTGTACTATTTTGATTTTTTTTAAAGTAAATTTTTAATTGGTTTTACTTCTTTGCTCTTGTTGATGTGTGCCTTCAGGACTTTTCTGACTTAAGGTGACCCTAAGGCAGGAGTAGGCAACCTTTCCCCTTTAAGGGCCAAGGGACTTCAGCTCCCAGAAGCCTCAGCCATGTTGGCCAATAGTCCCATGTTGGCCAATAGCTTCTGGGAGTCTGGGAGCTGATGTCCCTCAGCCCTTAAAGGGGAAAGGTTGCCTACCCCTGCCCTAAGGCAACCCTATCATGGGGGTTTTCTTGTCAGGAATTGTTCAGAGCAGGGTTGCCTTTGCCTTCCTTTGAGGCTGAGAGAGTGTGACTTGCCCAGGTTTATCTAGAGTTTCTATGGCCAAGTGAGCCATAGTCCAATGATCAATCCACTACACCAATCTGACTTTGAGATTTAATTCTAATTGATTTTAATTCTTTATCATTAATCTTAATTTTTAACTATATATGTTTCACTGCTTCATCTGCCTTTTTGTATGTCATCTTGAGCCATAACCTGGGAGAAAGTCAGGATATAAATAAAATGATGGATGGATGCATAGATGGATAGAGAACATTAAAACAATAAATATATGACTACCGCACATTTAAAAACAAAGTATAATATTTTCTTTAAACATAATTCTAAAACCACAGAAAAAAAGCAGTTGAGAGTGTAAGTTGTGAACAAACCTCTTATCACAACGTATGTACATTACTGGTATCTGTAGGCCATATTTAATATAGGTCACCCAAATTTAATTTTAATGAAGATTTCTGGTGGTTGGTGCACTTTTAATATGATAACATGTCTATATAATTTCCTTTAATAATAATCTCAAATACTTGAGGGCCAATAAAACAGAGTTAAATGGGGTCCCTGACAAAAATACATACAAAAGAATCCAATTGCTTAGCTGAACACAAGGTGATGAAGAAAGAAAAAGAAGACCAAAATGGTAAAGCGGATGATTTCCACTTCATAAGGCCAGTTCAATAAAGACTTCTAATGCTCAACAGTCTCCAAAAACCATGTCAGTTGGAAAAATAAACTGGAAAGCCCATTAGGAGTATAGCTTGTTTACTGGACTATTTGAGCTGGTAGTAAGTGACAAAGAGGGTGCACAGCTTAAAGGTTTATTGTTGCTGTTAACTGCCATCCAGTCAACTTCCATTTATAGCATTTGAGCAGGATGCTTGGGTTAGTGTTCTTGTTTAACTTTATTCTAATTTTTGATATTAATAGTTCATGGTCAGTGCCACAATCTGCTCCTGGTCTTGTTTTTGCAGAGACAATGGAGCTTCTCCATCAGGTCAGCTATGAAAGAGCTAGACATAGTCATGAAGTACAAAGATATAAAACTGAACACTGGATTGTCCAAACCATTGTACTTCTTTTCACCATATACAGATGTGAGACCCAGACAGTGAAGAAATTTGATAGAAAGAAAACTAACTCATTTGATACTATACTGATTTTGAGAATACTGTGAATGGCCCAAAAGACAAGCAAATGGGTCCCTGAACAGAACAAACCTGAACTCTCCCTGGAAACCAATATTACTAAATTAAGGCTATTGTACTTTGGCCATATCATGAGAAGGCATAACTCACTAGAACAGACAATAATGCTAGGAAAGGTGGGTGTCATTAGAAAGAAAGGAAGACCACACATCAGATGGATAGACTCAGTCAAGCCAGAGGTGTCACGGGGTGATGTAGGGTAGGGGGTGGACCTCACCAGGTGACATCCTAAGTGAGGGTGACACCACTGTTCCTAAAATATCTGCCTTTTGGCAGGATCAAGCTGTGGCAGTCACCTGTGTCCCTCTAAAATGCTGAAGAGATGGTTGAGTGAGGGAAGGTTCAGTGGGGGGAGAAAAGAGAAGCCCCAGGTTTTATTTTTTTAAATTAAAATTAAAATTTCACTTTTTTTTTTTTAAATGACCTATAGTTAGTCTTGCTGCTATCAGTAAATTTGTAATTAAGGCCTTCATAGCCTGGTGCAGTTGATCTAATCATATATAGACAATAATGCTATCTTTCAGCATGTTTCTTAACTCAATTTCTGTTATCTCTTTTATTTCTTTAAATACTAATTGCCAAAATTTCTTGACAGATCTAAAACCCCACCACATATGAATACAAGTACCAATTTCTTGTCAACCTCTCCAACATATTTTTGAATAATTTTTATTTATATGTTTCAACCTTACTGGTGTTAAATACCATCTCCAAATTAATTTATAATAATTCTCCTTTATCTGTATAGATAGTTTTTAAAATGACTTTTATTTCAATTTTTCCCCATTCTTGAATATTTGTCTTTTGTACTAAATCATCCTCCCATATTGCCCTAAGATATTCTTCTTTCTCATTATGCTTTGATAACAATTTATATATTTCATTTGTAATACCTTTCAAAATTTCATTTTCCTCCATACTATCTCTTTGCCTAATTATTTGTTCAAATTTAGTATATTCTCTAAATTCTATAATTTTCCTATTCCAATTTTTTGTCCATTGTTCCAATTGATTACAATTAAACCAGGTTATTTTTGAACTCTCATTTATTTTCCCTTTATCCTTCATTATCTTCATCCAATCTTTTATCCTATATTCTTCTTGTTTCCTTAACTCTTTCCCTAATTCCTCCCATAAATTTATTGGAAAATTTTCCAACGTTACTACTGGAGTTAATGGTGAGATAGCAGGCATTAATTTTTCTTTATACTTTTTTCCCAAATCTCTAATATATTCTTTAGAAAAGTTTTTATTTATTTATTTCATTTATTTCATGGTAAAGTCCCTAATATATATATATATTCCAGTTTTTCTCTCTACTTACATTGTTTCCATCTCTAACCAGTCTAATTCCCCCTTCTCTGTAATTCCGTCTGTAATATATCTCAATTGATTTGCATTATAATACTATTTTAAATTTGGGAGACCCAATCCTCCATCTTTTTGGGATAAATAGGTACCACTTCTTTGGGAAGGTAAACAGCGTTCTGTGAAATCATGCTGACCACATGATCATAGAGTAGGCCTCAGACAACACTGGCTCTTCAGTTTAGCAATGGAGATGAGCACTGTCCCCAATAGTCGGACATAGTTTGACAACCTTGTCAATAGGGAATACCTTTACTTTTACCTTTTCCTTTACCTTTTCCTACCAGTATATTTTATTAATCCTCACTTTTTTATTCTGATTACAAAATTATTCCCTAATACTTGCCAATCTTCCATTTCAGCTTCTGATATTTGTATTGGTAAGATCCTAAACAAAAAAATTAGCTTAGGTAAAATTTTCATTTTTACTAATGCAATTCTGTCAAATCACAAAAATTTAATATTTTTATAATCTTCTAGTTTCCTTTTAATTTCTATTCTTAATTTATTATAATTTTGTTCCTCCAATTTTTGTTAATTTTTAATATTTATTCCTAAAAATCTAATTGTATCTTAATTTAATATCTATCATTTTATCCTTTAGTAATCCTGTTCTTCTGTTTTAGTATAATTAAACAGCATTAACTCTGATTTATTCCAGTTTACCTGTAAGCCTGACATTTCCCCAAATTCCTTTAAATGTCTTTTTACTCTATCCATTTTTAATTTATCTTTAATTATCAATAGGGTATCATCAGCAAACAAATTTATCTTATTCAATTTTCTAATCCCAATTCCTTCCAAATTTTCATCCTTCCTAATCACATTTGCCAAAATTTCAATAATAATTGCAAATAAGATGAGGGAGAGAGGATAGCTTTGTCTTGTATGTATAGAAATCTGAATTTGTTCTGTTACTATATCATTTACCATTACCACTGCTGTGTTATTTGAATATAGCTGGTTTATCACTCCTCTAAATTCCCCCCATATTTAATTTCTTTAACATTATTTTTAATGTTGGACATTCCACACAATCAAAAGCTTTATAAATGTCTAATTATTCCCTCTTTTTGTTTATTTTTTCCAACTATCTTTATTTTATTCAATACTCTTCCTATTAAATTTGACATTTGTCTTCCTTGTACAAACATACATTGATCTTTTTGAAGATATTTATCTATGAACTTATTCATTCTTTTTACCATTATGCTGTTAATATTTTAGCATCTTAATTTATAACGGATATAGGTCTATATCAGGGGTAGGCAACCTTTTTGAGCCAGGGGCCAGGTTGCTGTCCGTTAGACAGTTGGGGGGGCCGAAACACCAAAAATAAATAAATAAATAAATAAAAATAATTTTTTTAAAAAATATATATGCATGCACACTCTCTCAGCCCCAGAAAAGCCATGGCAAAACCCCTGTGGAGATTTTGTCAAGAAAACCCCACGAACAAGTAATAACAACAATAATTAATATCATCATGGTGGGCGGCGGCAGCAGGACTGGCCTGGGGCCAGTCCAAAGGCCTTGGGGGACCGCATCCGGCCCCCAGGCCTTAGGTTGCCTACCCCTGGTCTATATGATCCTGGGTCTGTCAAATCCTTGTTTGGTTTTGGAATCAGTATTATCGATGAATGGTCCCATGACAGTGGGGTCCTTTCTCCATTTAGAATTTTGTTATATAATGCTTCCAATTTAGAATTAAAATCTTTTAAAATGTTTTATAATATACTGGTCCCAACCCATCCACTCCTGTTGATTTTCCTTCTTTTAATTTATCTATCACTTCTAATCCATTATTATTTATCCTTCTCATCTATTTTTATTTTCCAACGTTTCTCAATATATTCCTCAATTTTTTCTATTCATTTATTCCCTGTTGAATATAATTCTTTGTAATATGCTTCAAATATCTTTATCTTTTCTTTCATCTTCACACATATCTTCCCTCTCTTATCTTTTATTACATCAATCATATTCCTCTCTTTCTTTTTTGTGCTAATCTTGCCAACATTTTAGAATTCTTATTGCTATATTCAAAAAACTCCCTCCGCAAATATATCAAATTTCTCTGAACCTCATCAATTTCTTTTTTCTCTAATTCATTTCTTTTTGCTTGTAATGATATATTTTATGTATTTTTATGTATTTATTCTCCAATTTTTAATGTCCATTTCTAATTCTATTCTGGAGTAATTTTTATGAACTGAAGAATAATAACTGTATTTCTTTTCATCCCCTTTAATCAATCTTTTAATTTGCTTATATTCATTATCTTATTCAGGGGTGTAATATTATTGAGTCTGTCCCTTGTTGTTGGGTCTGATTTATCTTTCCACCTATCCATATCCATATTAAAATCTCCTGCCATAATTGTATAAACTCCCTGCATATCTTCCATTTCAGTGAATACTTTTTTCATAAAATTATTTTTGTTTTTCATTTGGAGCATACACATTGACCAAAAAATACTTTTATCCTCCATTATTCCTTGCATAAATATAAATCTCCCCTTTTCATCTTTCTTAACTTTTAACACATTAAAACCACATCTTTTAGATATTATGGTTGCTACTCCTCTTGCTTTTGAAGTACCATATGCTTTTTCATAAGTAGCAACCCAAATTAATTTATGTTAATTTTCCCTTGCTTTGCTTGATGCTTTTCCTGTAGAAAAAAAATCTGCTTCTTCTTTCTTCAACAATGATTCTATCCTCTTTCTTATGGTTACAGACCCTATCCTTTCATGTTTAACATTGCTATCCTTATTTTATTAACCATATTACTTTTCTAAATCTTCTAAATTGGCTCTTCAGTGTGATACCCCTACACCCATACTTTACTTCCCTCCCTCCCCTCCCCTCCCTTTTTCACCCTCCCACCCCTCCCTTCCTTTTCCCCTGCCCACATATACATTTCTACCCCCCTCCTTCCCCAAGGTATCCTGCCTTGCTCATGGCTTTTACCAACCCTCCAAAAGGGGGGGGGGGAGGAGAGAAAAAGCCACCATTCCTAGTGTTTGATCAATTTTTCTCCTCCTGATTGTCTATTAATTGTCTCTTCTGTTATGTCATTTTTTCTAGAGGGTTTTTTTTAATTGTTTTCATTGTCTTTGTCCTTATCTTCTATGGTTCCTTGGCTCCACCAGTTGCCCTTTCAATGATGTTTTCTTCTTGCTGCTCCAGATTTAATTGCTCCAACAGATCCATTCCTTGTACCAAGGAATAGATCTTATACTGCTTCCCTTTCCACCAATATTTCAGGAGAATAGGGTGACCCCAACTGTATCCTATTCCATTCTTTTGCAGTACTGCAATGTATGGTTTGACTCCTTTTCTCCAGTTGATAGTCTCTGAGCAAAGATTATTATAAATTTTAATTGTGGTATCCCAATATTTCAGTGATCTTGAGAGTTTCCTGATTTCTTTCATTAAAAGGTCTTTCTTGTAAAAGCTTGTTACTCTCAAGATTATGTCTTTGGAAGTCAGGCCTCTTTTTAAAGTTGTAGCTCTGTATAGACATTCCACTTCCTGTTCTTCCCAAGTAATTTGAGGAACAATAGTTTGTAGCCATTTGAGAATTTCTTTCTTCACGGTCCTCAGTGTTTCATTTGACAACTAAGGAAAACCATGGATATGAAGGGTATTTCTTCTGTTGCAGTCCTGCAAGTCAATGATTGTTCCTTCTAATTGATCCAGTCTTGATGAGTGTTCCAAAGTTATTGAGTTTACTTTTTCCCCACTCTTTCGGTTTCTTTTTTTTTTTTTAATAATCTGAATTGATTTATTCAGATTATTCATTTCACACATAATTTTATTAGTTATTGTCTCTGATAGTGTTCCATTATTTTTAATGATTGTCTCTTTAAAAGCCTCATTGCTTTTGACTAGATTTTCTGGTAACACCTGCAAAAACCATGTTTTCATTTCATCCCCTCTGCTATCTCCACTGTCTGGCTAGGTGCCTGGAGCTTTAGGCTTAGCTCTGGCTTTTTGCATTGTATAAATGGAACCAAATTTAGCTCTTTGCATTTCTTTATTATGAGCCTCAAAATTCTCTCGTGCATTTACTCTTGTTAAATGTGCATACACTTTGTCTGATGGATGTACAGGTTGTCTCTTCCAACTTAAAACTGTTTCAGTTCTCTTTTTTTTTTTACTTTTGGACATTTGTCAACTTCTAATCAATGTCGTGTCTCAGATTGCTGACATAGAGTTTATTATATTTTTCTCTCTCAGTTTGTTCTTTAATTAATATTTCAACATTTCAATTCTTCAAATCCCATACTATCTGATACATTTATTTTTAACTGTTTTACTTTGCTTTTGTTTTATAAATCTTAACTTCTGATCATCTTAGCAGACAACCAGCTGGCAATTGCCAAAAAACAAAAATGCCATTTATTTATCTTCTTGTTAAATCTTTAATTGGGCAGTTCCATTCTATTCTCTTCACATTCCAATTTGTTTATTTGTAATTACTCACAGTCTTTGTTTCCATTTAGAAAAAAAATCTTTGATTTTTTAACCTTTGGCTTTCAGGAGAATATGATCTCAGCTCCTCACACCACCACTTGGGGCTCCTCCTCCCCCATCCACAATGAAAAATTTAATATGGGTTGGGATGTGCTGACCTAATGCAATCCAAAAACATAATAAAAAGTTTTTCAGTAAAGATAAAGCCATAAATGGCTTTTTGAACAGGGGTGAATTTTGTTACATTAATGGAACTGGAGGGAACTGTCAAGAAGGATGAATGTTAATATAGTTTTGAAGGCAGATTCCAAACTGACAGTATCTGATTTGTATTGCCTGTGGCTTGCTGATATAATGTAAGTTACAAAATAATGAAGAAAAGAGCAAATGCAATAATAATTACTGACAATGCTATAATTGAATAATTGCTGGAAGCAATGTCAACAATATATACTTGACAGTGCTTTTATTACAAAATGAAACACTTTTCCTATATTTTGAAACTTTTGGTTGCTGGCTGCTTTCATAGTTTCAATGCTTAGATACTACAAATACACATGTTGCATTAAACAAAATTTAAATAAAATTTGTTAACATCACAAACTATATGTGTGGTTCAAAATCCTCACAGCCAAGACCCAATTTTCTCACATTCAGTAATGTTTTTAAATTGGCTATTATGTGCTGATAATTTCTGAACATTTTTCAACCATCCTTTGTGAGACCATAAGATTTATTCCATAGCTGCCAACTGTAAATGTAATACTAGTTCCTGATGTTCATGTAGAATATCAGACCATATGGCCTCAAAAGATTATTCCTTTGTTCACGGGGGAGAATGACCACATGTATATTTAAAGTCTCTCATTCTCCTTATGGCATGCAAACTATGAACTGCTGTGCAAAATCACATTCTTTGAAATCCACTTTTACTATAGTATGAAGCCCTAAGTACATTTTATTTTTGGCCATAAAATGCCATAGAAAATATAGAAATTTATGTCCTGATCATATCTCACAAAGACTTAAATCGCCTTTTCAACCTTCTATTGTCTCATCATCATGGCACTCTGCTACCATAATTATTGACTTCTATCATTGGTATTCCCATACCTGGGATCAAACATTGATAGCAATGGGGACTGCAATCAGGAAATCAGAAGACTAAGAATGGGGAGGGTGGCTATGAAAGAACTAGAAAAGATTCTAAAATACAAAGATATACAACTCAGCACAAAAGTTAGAATCATACAAGCTATTGTATTCCCTATTACCATGTATGGATGTGAGAGCGGACAAAGATCATAGAATCATAGAGTTGGAAGACACCACAAGGGACATCCAGTTCAACCCTCTGCCATGCAGGAACTCAAAATCAAAGCATCCCCGAGAGATGGCCATCCAGCCTCTGTTTAAAGACATCAAAAGAAGGAGAATCCACCACACTCTGAGGGATTGTGTTCCACTGTTGAACAGCTCTCACTGTCAGGAAGTTCCTACTAATGTTGAAGTGGAATCTTTTTTCCTGTAGCTTGTATCCATTGTTCTGAGTCCTATTCTCTGGAGCGGTAGAAAACAAGCTAGCACCCACCTCAATATGATATCCTTCAAATATTTAAACAGGGCTATCATATCCCCTCTTAGCCATCTCTTCTCCAGGCTAAACATAACCAGTTCCCTAAGTCATTCTTCATAGGGCATGGTTTCCAGACCCTTCACCATTTTATTCACCCTCCTCTGGACATGCTCCAGTTTTTCAGCATCCTTTTTGAATTGTGCTGCCTAGAACTGGACACAGTATTCCAGGTGGGGCCTGACCAAAGCAGAATACAGTGGCACTATTAATTTCCTTGAGCTAAATACTATACTTCTATTAATGCAGCCCAAAATGGCATTGGCCTTTTTAGCTGCGGCATCACACTGTTGACTCATGTTCAACTTGTGGTCTACTAGGACTCCTAGATCCCTTTCACACGTAGTCTCATTAAGCCAGGTATCCCTCATCTTATATCTATGCATTTCAATTTTCTGCCCCAAGTGCAGTACATTACATTTCTCTGTGTTGAAATTCATTTTGTTAGCTTTGGCCCAGTTTCTAATCTATTAAGGTCATTTTGAATTTTCATCCTGTCTTCTGGGGTATTAGCTATTCCTCCTAATTTGGTGTCATCTGCAAATTTGAGAACCATGACCCCTATTCCTTCTTCCAAATCGTTGATAAAGGCGTTGAAGAGCACTGGGCCCAGGACAGAGCCCTGTGGCACACCACTGTTCACTTCTCTCCAAGATGAAGGGGAGCCATTGCTGAGCACCCTTTGGGTTTGGTCAGTCAACCACTTACTAATCCACCTAATAGTTGCAGTGTCTAGCCCACATTTTACTATCTTGTTTGCAAGAATATCATGGGGGACCTTGTCAAAAGCCTTAATGAAATCAAGATATGCTATGTCTACTTCATCTAGCAAGCTGGAAATTTTATCAAAAAAAGAGATCAGATTAGTCTGGCATGACTTGTTTTTGAGAAACCATGTTGACTTTTAGTGATTATGGCATTCCCTTCTAAATGTTCACAGATTCTCTGTTTAATGAACTGTTCTAGAATCTTTCCCGGTATTGATATCAGACTACCTGGGCGATAGTTGTTGGGATCCTCTTTTTTCCCCTTTTTGAAGATGGGGACAATGTTTGCCCTCCTCCAGTCTACTGGGACTTCTCCTTATCTCTAGGAGTTCTCAAAGAGTATTGCCAGTGGTTCCGAGATTACATTTGCCAATCCTTTTATTATCCTTTGATGTAGTTCATCTGGTCCTGGAGATTTAAATTCATTTAGGTTAACCAGGTATTCCTGTACTTCCTCTTTACTTATTTTGTGCTGCATTTCCCCTATTGTGTCCTCTGCTCCATTTTCCTCAGGTTGAACACCCTTTTCCTTTTGTGAGAAGTCTGAGGCAAAGAAAGTGTTGAGTAGTTCTGTCTTTTCTCTGTCCCGTTAGAATTTCTCCATCTTCTCTGCACAGTGGCCCTAACATTTCCTTCTTTCTTTTGCTACGGACATACCCAAAGAAGCCCTTTTTATTGTGCTTAACTGCTCTAGAAAGCCTGAGCTCATTCAGTGCTTTGGCTTTTCTGACTTTAGCCTTACATGTGCTAGCTATTTGTTTGAATTCCTCTTTAGTAATTTCACCCCTTTTCCATTTCTTATACATCTCCTCTTTAAAACTTAGTTCAGTTGAAAGTTCTTTTGTCATCAACCCGGTTTCTTGAGACATCTCCCATTTTTCCTTTTCATTGGAACAGTTTGAGATTGTGCCTTCAGTATCTCCCTTTTGAGAAACTCCCATCCATCCTGAACTCCCTTCTCCTTTAGTATTCTTGACCATGGGATCACTCCCAGTGTTTCCCTAGGTTTGTTGAAATCAGCTCTCCTAAAGTCTAGAATGAGTGTTTGACTATGCCTAGCTTCTCCTTTCCACTGTATAAGAAACTCCAGGAGAACATGATCACTCCCATCTAAGGTTTCCACCACTTGTACCCCATTGACCAGGTCATCCCTGTTTGTTAGGATCAGATCTAAAATAGCTGATCCACTTGTTGCCTCTTTCACCTTTGGACAAAGAAATTGTCTTCAAGGCGAGTGAGGAATTTGCTAGACCTTGGAGTATTGGCTGAGTCTGACTTCCAGCAAATATCAGGATATCACTACTATATCTCTCCTTTCTGAATGTGTGGTCATCTGTTCGAGAAAGGCACCATCCAATTCCTCAATCTCACTTGGGGGTCTGTAGTAGACTCCTACTATAACATCCCTGTTGTTTCCTTCCCCTTTAATTTTTATCCAGATGCTCTCCACCTGATTTCCAGGATTTAAGTCCTGGATCTCTTCACAGGTCTAAACATCCCTGACATATAATGCCATTCCTCCTCCTTTCCTGTTTGGCCTATTTCTCTTAAAAAGGTTATACCTATTACTACATTCCATTCATGAGACTCATCCCACCAGGTTTCAGTGATGCCTATTATATCATATTTGCTTTGTTGTGCTAGGAGTTCAAGTTCATCTTGTTTGTCTTCTATGCTCTGTGCATTAGTGTAGAGACATCTAAGAGCATGTGTCTTCCCCACTTGCTGCCTGTGTGAAGGTTTTTTCCTCCCACTGTTGGACCGTTGCATTGTTTGCCTTGTTCCCTCTATAACACTTTTACTATTAGGTCCAGTGCATGATGTACTCCTGCCTTCCAAGATACCTTCCAAGATACTGTCTCCCTCACTAACATGACTCAGTTTAAAGCCCTCCTGATCAAATGTTTGAGACTATTGGCAAAAACGCTTCTGCCAACTGGTTTGACATGCAGCCCACCTCTTGCTAGAAGTCCACCCTCATGGAACTGCAGACCATGATCTAAGAATCCAAATTGTTCTTGGCAGCACCATCTACGGAGCCAGTTATTCACATCTGCTATCTTCCTCTCCCTTCCTGGACCATGCCCTTCAACTGGGAGAAGTGTTGAGATAACAACTTATGCATCCAGCTCTTTCAGCTTCCTACCCAAAGCCTCATAATCCCTTTTGATATTTTTAGATGACAGGAAGAAAATCAATTCATTTGAGATATGGCACTGGAGAAGAGTGCTGAGAAGCCCATAGACAGCCAAAAAGACAAACAAGTGGGTCCTAGAGCAGATCAAACTGGAAACCTCCCTGGAAGCCAAGATGACCAAACTGAGACTGTCATACTTTGGACACATCATGAGAAGGGAAGACTCTTTGGAAAAAAACAATAATGCTGGGAAAGGTGGAGGGAAGTAGGAAGAGAGAAAGGCCACATGCTAGATAGATGGATTTTATTAAGGAAGTCACGGGTATAAAGGGGTTGCAGGAATTAAGCAGAGCAGTGGAGGACAGAGGGTCTTGGAGAGGTCTCATCCATAGGGTCGTCATGAGTCGAGATCGTATCAAGGGCAGTTAACAACAACAACAAATCATTGGTATGATGATTTATTTATCTGTTTATTAGTTACATTTATATCCAGGCTTTCTCTGCATGGTTTTGCCAGTCCTTATTTCTTATTGCTGATGTCTTGACACATCACTCCTATTGTAAGGTTTGCTCATCCAACTCCATCACTCTCAGCTTTCCAAGACCTCTGGGTCCCTGAAACAATTCCCCTTGTTCCATTGCTGCCCTTTGAACTAGCTGTCAAGACACCTCTATGCAGTCACTTCCATTATTTCCTTTATGCTTGCTGTTGTCATGTGCCTTCCAAGTCATTTCCAACGTATAGTTACCCTAAGGCCATAAGGCCATGGAGTTTTCTGCAGTTCTAAATAAATGTATATGTAACTGAAATTACCATATTTCCTTCCCTGGTTACTTATACTTTTCTTTCTTTCCTCCTTCCTCTGCTTTTCTCTCTGCTTTAGTCTGTAAGTCTTTCTAAGAAGGAACCTGTCATGGCAGTGCCATGGACAAAGATAATGTTATGGGCATAACCATAACAGTAACAATAGCTTTTCCTAAAAGAAAACAAATACATCTCTGATGTGCAAAGACTTTGAAGCTATTTATGCATTTAGATTTCCCTTGCTGACAAGGGATTGAGATGAGTAGCATGCTAAACTATTATTTAGTACTATCTCCCCAATAATAACATATTGTATTCATGAAACAGAAAGAAACACCCACGATGTGAAAATGCCATGGAGACGATATCATGCTAAATACATTTTTCCATTTTCTTAATGTAATCCCGGTAGTACTAGGTATTGTGGGAATATCATACCCTGCTTGCTTGGCTCATGCATGGCCAAATAGGATCACTTGAATGAATAAAAAGGTTTTTTTTGGCTTCTATTAAATAATTACTTCCCCTCTGACAGGATGTTTACACTTTTGAATGCCAGAGGATATAATAGAATATTATGAAAGGATGTAATAGCATCTAGATTTTTTAAAAATCTGATCATTCTAGTTTTGTTCTTCCATTCTATGGGAGGGAAGTGAAACTGGGCAAGTAGGTTACAACTCAGTTTCAGAGTGTTAAGAGAAAATGTTGGCAGCTGCCCTAACTGGCAGAATCCAGTACAGGTGGCACACAGCTATGAATAACATATCATCATGAACTCCCTCAGCCCTTGGTACATGCCTTGTTATTGGACAAGCATCTACATCAGACTGGTGTTGCATAAATGTTATCACACAAAGTTACACATTAACATATTATGCAACCATTGTGCTGAATGGCAATATTGCGTGAATGTACCAAGATACCAAACGTGCCACTGAATGCAAGATCAGATTCTGAATTTCCTGTAGACCTAAATATTTTAAAGACATCAGATTCTGTTTGACCTTAGAAACTAAATAGCATCAGCCCTGGTTCGTACTTGGAAGGCATACCACCAACAAATACCAGGTGCTGTAGGGTCTATTTCAGAGCAAAGAACTGACAAAGCTACCTTTGAGTATTCCTTGCCTGAAAAAACCCTAAGAAATTCATGGGGTCACCATAAATTAGTAGTCAACTTGAAGGAACACACACACACACACACACACACACACAAGGAGCTTGTCTGCTTGTTACAGCCAATGGCCTGTTGGCGACCAGGAGCCTGGGGGCTCGGGTCGCGGCTGCATTTGGCCTCGGAGGAGGCTTGCCGGCTTGTGGTGGCTGCGGCTGGTGCCCTTGGTGACAGGTGCTCCACTGGCCTGGGAGGGAGTGGCCCAGGTGACGGGGCTCTGGTCGGCTGCTGCGGCCTGTGGGGTTGAAGGTCCCCTGATCATTCTCCTGGCTGGGAGCGGCCCGTCGGCCTTGGGAGGGAGCAGCCCGGTGACGGGGCTCTGCTTGGCTGCTGCAGCCTTGGAGGTGAGAGGGCCCCGATAGTTCTCCCGGATGGGAGAGGCTGCAAACAAAAGCCAGGAAAGGCTAAAGTTTGAGGGCCCTGAGTGGTACAGGGAGCCCGTAGAATTGTTGTAATAAATAAATAAATAAATAAAACTGCCAGCATAGTATAAGCAGGAGGCCTTTGGAGGCCTGGGCAGGTTTGGCTGCAATCTGCCTAGTATCCTGGGTGTGTGTGGTGTCCCATAAACCATAACAATATAAATAATAATATTAATTATAATTACAATTACAATAATAATAATAATAAAAATAATAATAATAAACACATACACAGTTGATACACTTGCCAAGGGTTGCTGGCTTGGCTTCTCTGTCCCAAAAAGGGAAGTTTTGGGCCTTTTGGTGTCCAAAAAGCAAGTGGTAGGCCCTTTTGTTGGGTCTCTATTTGGTGGTCCTACACTAGCCAGTGTATTCTGGTTGGGTTCTTGTGTCCCACAAAGGGAAGTGATAGGCCTTTGGCCATTAATCTGCTCCCTATTTTGGGTCAGGCTGCTGGTGGGGGGGACACATGTTCATTACATAAGTTTACACTCTGCCCATTTAAATTAAATAATAATAATAATAATAATAATAATAATAATAATAATAAAGATAGATTTACATATACGTAAATACATATATATATATATATATATATATATATGAAAAAGAGTGCAAATTAAAATTATTATCATATTAAGACATTAAAACAATAAATAATATTACAGTCTCTCGGTTAATTATAGCTGAGTCATGCCGCACAGTAAGCCACAGTTTAAGTGGTGTGTGGCTTCGGCTGGGCCCAATTCTGGGCAGACGGCACCGAAGAGACCAAATGATCCTCAAAATAGAGAAGATGAGATTGCAGCTCAGTTGACACAATTAGGCCACACTATGCAGGCCTGTGTCGCTGCTTGTGAACAGCTAGCACAAACTAGGGTTCAAGGTTATAATACAGGGTCCCAATCAAGTACAATGTCAAGTCGGGACCAAGTTTCTGGGCAGCAGGCTACACTGGTACAACCAAGTACTTCATCTGGCATGTCTTTTGAGGATGTGGCACATGGTCTCCCGGTCTCATCTGCTATGGAGGTTGGTCAGCCAACCGTAGCAGATGTTATGGAACTGTTAAAGAGAGTTCCAAGTGTGATGCATCTGTCCCTGTGCTTGAGCAGCCTACTCTGGCAGACTTGTATAGTTTGGTACAGAGGGCTGTGGTTTCAGGTCAGGATTGTCTGTACCTGAAACTGTGTAAATTGCTAACAGGGATGGGAGAAGTGTTTCTTCTATTCTGCAGACTGGCACCCGAGCAGTGACTGTGGCACACTTGGTGGGAGCATCACAAACATCGGGATAGGCTGCTCAGCAATTGGCTAGTACAGGTTTGTCCCTGTCTTTGAATGCTACAACTTCTTGGCCCACCTCGGTGTGGTCCTCTGGTGGCCTGGTTGGGCACAATGCTGGTGGGACAAGTTCTGTAAATGTTTCTGTAGCTGCACCTTCAATTTTATCAGTTGCACCTGAGGTACCTGACTCGAGGGTGCAAGCTGAGCAGCTTACGGTTACCAAGGTAAGTGATGCAAGGCCTGTGGTCACAGTGGGAGCCTTAGGTTTGGCTGGAGTCAATCGAGCAGTTTAGTGCAACCCCTATGCTGGGATGTCAACACCCTTAGGATCTCACCTTCCCCTCTCTACCAAAGAGAGAATATGGAAAGGAGAATACATAGACCTATTTTCTTTGACTTTTCGTGACCCTGAGCCGTTAATTATGGTCAAAGATGGGGTCGTGTTCAGTCTCCCCAAAGAATTCCAGGCGCACAAGCGTCCTAAGTTGGAAAGAAACTTTGTAAATTGGATGATGGGATTTACCATATACAGGGGTGTGATAGAACAAAAAGACCAGTCCAGGGCCCCTGATTTTTCACAGTACCAAGAAATAATGATCAAAGCTTACACAAACTGTCATTTTAACTTGAGGGGAGCGGCATGGTTCCAGTACAATGAACAGTTCAGAATAAGAGCTGCTATGGATCCATCTTTGTCATGGCAGCACGTCCAATCTGAACTTTAGGCAGATGTTATGCTGGGGCCCTCCCCTTCAAGCAGGTGTGATAATGGCTTTGTGCCCATGGTCACACAACCGAAAGGGCAGTATGCGAGGCCTAGCACGGGTAACAAAAAGGTTACAGGTTTATGCTGGAATTTCAACTCTGTCAAGTGCACTAGACAGCAATGTATATTCGACCATAAATGCAAAATTTGCAAAGGTAATCACCCAGGCACCTCCTGTTTCAGGGGGAAGAAGTCAGGGCTGGAGTCTCCGGGCAACATTCAGCAGCGGCAGGGAAAGGTGCCAACACCAATTAAACTGGATGCATTGCCTGCTTGGTTGTGGATTTATCCGAATAGAGATTCTGCTCAATATTTGTTAGATGGGTTTTCAAATGGTTTTCATATTCCTTATACAGTTTCGAGGGTGCACCAATTTGCACCTAATGCGCGTTCAGTGAGGGAGTCACCAGAGCTAGTCAGGGAGAAGCTGGCTAAAGAGTTGGCTGAGGATAAGATATCAGGGCCTCATCAACATCTGCCAATGCCGACACTAAGGCTGTCACCTTTGGGCGTCATTCCTAAGAAGGTGCCTGGTGAGTTCCGTTTAATTCACAATTTGTCATACCCAAAAGGGGACTCTGTTAATGATGCCATTGATCCAGTTTTGGCATCTGTGGGATATGTATCATTTGATACAGCAGTGCAGATGGTACGGGCATTAGGTAAGGGTACCCTATTGGCTAAGTGTGATATAAAATCAGCTTTCAGGCTTTTGCCAGTACACCCTGATGATTTTGACTTGTTAGGTTTTCAATTTGAAGGGATGTACTATTTTGACAAGGCTATGCCAATGGGGTGTTCTGTCTCATGCTCTGCATTTGAAAAATTTAGTACATTTTTGCAATGGTGCGCAGTCAAGAGGTCAGGTAATCAAGATATTACTCATTATTTAGATGATTTCTTGTTCTCTGGAGCTCACGGTACTACAAGGTGTGTAGATACCTTGTTGGCATTTCAGGTGTTGATGGCGAGATGGGAGTTCCTTTGGTGGAGGAAAAGATGGAGGGTCCTGCCACATTTGACCTTCTTGGGCATTGAGTTAGACACAGTGGAGGGAATCTTTCACCTCCCAGCAGAAAAACTCGAAGCGATGAGATACCAGGTAAGGATAATGAGCAGTAGGAATAAGGCCACGCTTCGAGAATTTCAATCCCTGACTGGGTTGTTAAATTTTGCCTGTAAAGTTATTGTTCCTGGATGAGCCTTTTGTGCTTGCCTATATAATGCTACTAAAGGGGTATCCACTCCACATCACCATATTAGGATTAATAGCAGAATAAGAGCTGACTTGAAGGTTTGGGAATCATTTTTGGATCAATTTAATGGAGTCTCCTTTTGGAGGTCTGAAATGTTTTTAAAGGCAAACCTCCAGGTACATTCCAATACCTCCGGCGCACATGGTTTTGGCCTCTATTGGAAAGGTCAGTGGGCAGCTGAGAGATGGCCTCAAGCTTGGGTGGATAAGGGTTGAACACGAGATCTCACTTTTCTCGAACTCTTCCCTATTGTGGTTGCAGTTCATTTGTGGCCAGTTCAATTTGAAAATAAAACTGTTTGGTTTTGGTGTGACAACCAAGCAGTGGTTCATGTAGTGAACTCCCAAACCTCCAAATCCTTAAGGGTGATGTCATTGGTTAGAGTAATGGTTACTCAATGTTTGAGATACAATGTGTTGTTTCAAGCTTGCCATGTACCAGGGTTACTAAATCTGTTGGCCGACGCCATTTCTCGTTTTCAGTTTTCCAGGTTTCGTCAACTCACGCTGGAGGCTGCACCTCAACCACTGGAGGTACCGAAACATCTGAGGAGCCTTGGAGAATAGCAATCGACAGGGCGATCTTCCAGTCTGTCGCTCCATCGACACACAAGACATATCAGCTCACAATGCGAGCTTTTGGGCTGTTTTTGTCTATGGAAGGGGAGGTTTTGATTTGGTAATTGAGGGTGGAGACTGTGTTATGTTTTGCAGTTCCTCTTTGGCAGTCAGATTTGTCCCCGGTCACTATTAGGACAAGGTTAGTGGCTCTGTCCTTTTATTCCAGAGTGGGAGGGTTCATTGACCCTATGGGGGATTTTAGAGTCCGTAGGGCCCTGGAAGGTTGGACCAGGGTGCTTCCTCTGGCACGCGATACTCGCTTGCCAGTAACAGGATCAATTCTAATCCAAATTTGGCAATCCCTTCCTGAGGTATGTTCTTCAGCTCAGGAAGTGATTCTGTTTAGGGCTGTTTTTTCTGTGGTGTTTTTTGCAGCCACTAGAATTAACGAGCTGGTTCCTAGCTCTCACTCGGATAGTTCGGGCAGAGCACTTTACCTATCTGATGTTCAAATTAATGAACAGGGAGTTCAAATATGTTTTCGACATTCTAAGACTGACCAGTTGGCTAAGGGACAGACATTTGCATTGTCTAGAGCACCATTAGGTCAAATTTGTCCCATTTTAACCTTGTCAGATTATCTTAGGCTTTGCCCAACTGGCCCGGGCTATTTGTTCCTTCATGTTTCGGGCCTTCCGTTCACACAGTTTCAATTTCGAGCTGTGTTGCGAGAGACTTTGAGGCATGCAGGTTTGCTAGTGGCCCAGTTCTCGGCTCATTCATTTCATATAGGGGCAGCAACTGCTGCTGCTTCGCAGGGTGTGAATGATGCTACAATCCGATGGATTGGGAATTGGCAGTCCAGGGCTTTTAAGTCCTACATTCACCCGTAAGGTATGGGTGGGGCATAGCGTTATCTAGTTGAGGTGTTTCATTGTTATAGTTAATATGTTTTTTCTATTAAAGCAGATCCGAATTTTGAAGATGTTTGGATCATCGGGCACAGCCTTGTGTTCTGGGTGGAACGTTATGTGCTCCAATCGTGTCGCGATCAGAATCTGGCTATAAGCGAGGTTCAGCGAGTATGATGGTTTGGTCAGAGAGGAATAATATGGGGAGCTCTCATTCCATGCATCATTGAGTTATCTGCGACATTTGCACCACCTAAGATTCTACTGGTACATTTGGGAGAGAATGACCTTGTTAAAGTACCTTGTTTCAAGGTGGCCAAAAGGATCTTGAATGACATGGAAGACATTAAGTGGAGACTCCTGAACATGGTGGTGATGTGGACCAAGTTTTTGTCACAACGTGCATGAGTGGGAGTGAGAAAGGACTCATCGAACAACGCAGCCCATCATTGGCTGAATAGATCCATGCTTAAGAAGTTGGGAGTTTTGGGGATTGAAGTTGTTGAGCACAAGAGTATTCAGATGGATAGGCCACATTTGTACAGGGGCGATGGGGTCCATCTATCCCCAGAGGGTTGTGATGTATACTTGGAGTCCATCACTCGTCACATTGAATGAGATCTCTGGGGTGGGGAGGAGGGGATGCCAAGCTAGGCTGGCTCCCTCCTGTGGCGAGCAGGATCCCTCCCCGGGGATAAGTTAGTTATTTGATATTACAAAATTGGTTCAAATTTAAGTGGACAAAGAGTATACTTCAAAGAGTTAATCAAATTGTTGCTATGTCGTCACCAAACAAATTGATGACATCATAGACAAGTTGCATCATGAGTTAAATTATGACATCATTGCCGGTTGGGGGGAGATGATTTATTTGGATGTTGGCTTAATTGGAACTTGATGTTCTTGACACATGAATTAAAGGGATAGATTGACACAGTTGTTTAAATTGGATATGTAAAGGAACACATGTGTCAAGAACAATGTAAATTGTGGTTAAATTAAATTGTTAAAGAATTATTGATTACCCTGTACGAATAAAGTTGTGGCCAAGTTTTTACAACCATAATTTTGAGTACGGTGTCATTTTTGTGTCGGTGCAAGAGGAGAAGGAGGAGAGGAGAGGTTGGTTCCTCCCCAGCGGTGGCTGTAAATATCAGATTCAAAGGAAGGTCTTTGGAAATGAGGAGGATGTAACATTTGGCAAAGCATGGGAATATACAGTATTGGTTTTGACTGGCTGACAGGAATGGTGAGGAGGAATGGGTTGTGTATGAAGAGATTGACCTTGTCAAGCAGCAGCTACAAAGCCATAAATAGTCAAAACCACAAATCTGAAACCCACAAATGTGGAGGGCTGACTGAATATCCAATTTATTGGATTTATATACAAAAGGGGCTTATGGTGGCACACAATCCTACTGAATTAAAAGCACAACTGAAACTCACAACAAGACTGGATTTTGGAATAGAACAGAATTAAATTCACAATTAAAAACAGTATTAAATAGATTTAATAAAAACTTTGCCTAGGAAATCATAGCACCCAACTGGTAAGAAGTACCTTCTTCAGCAACCAGTCAGTGGTCAAAGGCCTGCATGAATCATCATCATCATCATCATCATCATCATCATCATCATCATCTATCAGTGGAAGGACAACAGGGAGCTTCCCTTGTAAGAAGTAAGAAGTGACTACCAAACAGGTTGTCTCTTGTTTCCCCATAGATTTTCCTCTGAGGGTCATGGGACTGAGCAGCCTCATTTTGGTAATCATCCATTAATGAAGCCTTTCCTATCATTTCCATAGCTCTTGTATGTGTGAGTGAGTGTTTGTTTGCTGTGTGATTTCCTCTTAATAAAATCCAATTCATTGGAAGAATTCTGTTTCTGCATCACTCTATCCTATGCATCTTCTGCGTAAAAATGGGAAGCAATTCCAAAAGGGCTGTTTGTAGCACAGTCCATTAATTAAATTGAGCTAATTAAAATTCCCCTAGATAGACCCCTTGACTACAGAGTAATTATATCAAGTGATTCCACTTTAACTGCCATAGCAATATGGAATTCTGAACACTAGAAATTTCTAGTGCCTAAACTACAAATCCCATGATTCCATACATTCAAAATGCTATAATTACAGTATATATTCTTATATAGGTTGCTCTCATGTATCAGTCAAGGACAGGTTTGGGGGCCAAAATTATGGATTTTGATATTGCCCATGGATATACTGAGAAAAAAAGAAGGAAAAGGGGAGAGCAAGAAAAAAAAAAAACTGGGACCATCTACTTTTCTGAATAAAGTGATAAAAGCTGGGACCCTATTGAAAAAGGCCTCTCTGGATCCCACCATTCAGAATAACTATCAGCAAGTCTCTAACATGCCATTCTTGGGCAAAGTTCTGGAGTGAGTGGTGGCCTCCCAGCATCAGGAGTTTCTGGATGAGATGGATTATCTAGATCCATTTCAATCTGGTTTCAAACCTGGCCATAGGAGAGAGACAGCTTTGGTCACCTTGTAATACAGCCATTTCCTTTTAAAACATTTTACACCTTTTGCATTTAACCCCTTACATTAACAACCAGTGAAACCAACAATGCAACAATGGCAAACATACAAAGTTAATTGTTTTGTAAATCTCTGCATGGTTTAGTGAAGATTGGGTAAACAGAAGCATGAACCTGCAGGGAGAGTAAACCTGTTAACATATCCTCTAAGAGGTTCCTTGATTCAATCAAGGAATCATCCCAGTGAAAGGCTCCTCCATAATCTGTTTCTCGGAAAGCATGCAAACCTTTAATGGTATATTCTGGGTTTTGTTTTATTTCTTGTTTTATTGATAGGCTTTTAAAAAAATAATTCTGGGGGCCACCTTACATGTTTTTCTTGTAGAAATATGGAATACAATCTAAAGATAAAAGCAAAACAGGCAGACCTTATACAGGGCAAAAGTAATTTGAAAGCAATGGAACTATTAATTCAGAAGGTAGCATATGGAAAGCAAAATAACTTTAGGCAGAATAATGTGGGTCTTTTCCCTCCACAAATGGCTGTAATTTGATCTTTGTTTCTGCTGCTTTGGGGAAACCAAAATTATTGGGAGTTGTAAATTACATATTGAACTGAGTTCTGTGGTCATTATTCCATTGCAGATTTATTTTATTTTCTTCCTCTTGCCATAGGAGGGTAAAATATCCCTGTTTAAGTGCTATAGTAAAAATATGTTTTCCTACAGTTTCCTCACTTATACCATTAGAAGGAGTGTCATTACTATTAATGCTCCAAATAAAAACACAAATTGCAGGAGAACATGTTCCATGCATAACTGACTCTGGAATGAGGTCAAGAAAGTTGATAATACTAACAAAAAAGAAGAGACCATTCCAAACTCAATGAAAGAATTTGGTTGGTTTTGTTCCTTTTCAGATATTAATGGAGTTGTCAACTAATGCTGGCATTGTATTTGGTGCTGTCATGTGCCATTGTTAAAGTCAGAGACGGTGTACTGATTCAGAATGTTCAGTTCAATGTCCTTTTGATAGGCACAAACATTTTTTCATGCCTTACCTTTCGGTTTGGAGTTAGTAGGGTGAGTATGGCCAGTTTACAAATTCCATCTAGTCAAAGATGGGTGTTTAATGCACACACTGAGCACATACACAGGCAATCTGCTCTTGTCAAAATCTATGAAATGTAGACCCAGGATTGTACATGAATTACATTTATGTACCAGTTTACCACTGAAATAGCCTTAATATAACCATGAATTCTCCTCTAAACTCTTATTTGCAATAAGTCTAACTGCTATGGGATTGCTTAGCATATTTGTTTATGAATAAAGTTCAATCAAGCTTAAGTTTGATAGCTGCAATCAGCTACTTCTGCTAACAATTTTGACAATGACTAAAGAGAGGCAGATGTAGGGTTGCTGCTTTTGGGAGGTTTTACCTCAAAATGTGGGAGGAGATTTGGGGGGTCACCACCTATTGTGATAGCATCTTTAAATATTTGGAGAATTGCTTTAGCTCAAAGGATGCTAGGAAGAGGCTGGGTAACCTTAGGATCATTTCCACCTATGTATTCCAGAACTAACTGAGGAAGACCCAGTTTAGGATGAATAAAAGGTTTTATTTAGAAATATGCAGGAGAGAAACCAAACATATGATAGTAATTCAGACAGACACAACACTCAGAGCTAATTGAAACAGAGGTATGGAAATTGGATAATGATGGTTTAGGGGTGTAAAGAAGTTATATTTATCTGTTCTGGAGAGATGACCATGGAAATTGGGTTGTGGCTCAGACTAACGTCTGAGAGAGACACAGTGAGTGGAAGAGTCTCTCTTGGCACACTGTATTCACTATGTGTACAGTACTATGCTTGGTTTGGGACTGATTTTTGTACTTGAGATGCTAGCCCAGGGGTAGGCAACCTTTCCCCTTTAAGGGCTGAGGGCCTTCAGCTCCCAGAATCCCAGGAGCTATTGGCCAACATGGGACTATTGGCCAACATGGCTGAGGCTTCTGGGAGCTGAAGTCCCTCGGCCCTTAAAGGGGAAAGGTTGCCTACTCCTGTGCTAGCCTAAAGGGGTTCTAGGTGCTGTCTTGCAATGTAATAAAGACCTAATGATCTTCTCATGGAATCAACAATGGGATTCCGGAATGGTTGATGGCTTTACAGTTACAAAAATAGTGATTGGATTTAGGACAACCCCAGGATAGGTAGATATGGAAGATGGCCAGGAAAAGGCAGGGGGTCAGGAGGAAGACTTAACTTACTTGCTCTTGCCTCTGTATTTAGTATGAGAAGATATGTAGGGAACCCAGGAGGTAGGACAGAGTGAGCAGCAAATGACTTCAGCTTTTATTGCAGTGTTACCTGGGTCTTACAAATGTCTTTAGGTCAACACTCTTTTCCCATGAAAAACATCTCTGTGTTCCAAAGGTAAGTGTAACCTCTCAAAACATGACTGGCTCCAGATATGAAAATATGAACACCTAAATATAACATGGGTTCTGACAAGTATGCTGTCAGAGACAGCTATACATCTCTGCTCATACACACCATTGTTTTTAATAGCAGCAGGAGGAAATTTGTTCTCAAATGATTTGAAACTACAAGTCTCCTCAATCCCAATTATCATTGCCAATGGTCAAGAATGATAGGCTCAGTAATCCTAATATCAGGAAGGATCCAGTTTGCCTATCTTTGAGATAGGCTAGCATACTATCCATATCCAATACTTTGCAATCAGCTGAATCTACTGTACTGTAAAACTGTGAAACACACTAGGCTGTTCTCTTCCCTAAACATACTTTGAATAACATAATTTTGTACTGTGTAAAGACAAACAATATTTTCTGAATTGGAATACAAGTTATCATTAATATCTTTTTTTATTGTGATGAAAATGTTTTATATCTGTTCTGCAACTGCACAGGAAAAAATATGTTATGATGTTTAAAAACTGATAGAATACCTTGTAAAATCTGTGGGCTTGTCCTAAGCTGCCAGGCCATTTGAAGGCACATACATGTACAAATTTTCATTCTTGTTTATATCACTTAGTATATTAGTGTGTCTCAGAGTACAGACTAAACTTTCTCTAAAAGCTTCACAAAGAAACATCAGATAATGTCAACTTGATCTGGAATTTTATATATAGGGAGCACGTTTTCTATTTTTTTAATTGAGACTTTCAGTAAAAGTCTTCATTTTGCATTTCTTGTGAAACAAAGCATAACCTGTCTTGCAAATGTACACATTTGCAAAGCTAGTGATACATCCAGAAGAAATTTGAAAATGCATAAAACCATGCAGACTGTTAAAATGCATGCTGTTGAAGAATACAAACACACTTGGGGTAGATCTACACTGTAGAAATAATGCAGTGTGACACTACTTTAAGTGCTGTACCTCCATTTTATGGAATCCTGGAATTTGTAATTTTACAAGGTCTTTAACCTTCTCTGCCAAGGAGTGGTGGTGCCTCACAAACCTACTAATCCCAGAATTCCGTAGAATGGAATCATTTAAAGTGACATCAAACTGCATTATTTCTACAATGTAGATGCCCCCTTGGTCATTGGGAGAAATGTGTACAAAATGCATACCTTACAAAAATATGTATAGATAATGCATATAAATTTGCATGCAGGTAAAAAAAAAATGAGAAATGATTTTCTGCTGTGGAGCAGGAGTACATGTCTTTGGTAAACAAGGAAGTGTTTGAAATTGTTGAAAGACCTAAGAATCACAAGGTGATAGGTTGCAAATGGGGTTACAAGAGAAAAGAGATGCCAGATAGTAGCTAGAGATACAAGGCTAGATTGGTGGCAAAAGGTTTTGCTCAGCAGAGGTTTGAGAACTTTGACAAAACATTTTCTCCAACAGCCAAGCCTGAGAGCCTGAGATTGGTTTTGGCTTTAGCAGAAAGGAGGGGTCAATTGGTGCAACATTTTGATTTTGAGACTGCATATTTGAATGCTTGTCTTGAGGAGGATGTGTTCATGGAACAACCTTTGAGTTTTGAACAGGACTGTGATAGAAAGGTGTACAAATTGAAAAAGGCTTTGTATGGATTAAAGCAAAGTGCCAGGAGTTGGAATCTTTGTATCATGAGGAGCTAGTGAAGCTTGGTTACAAACACAGTGTTGCTGACGCATGTGTTTACACAAAGGGTGATGTTACGTTGGTTATTTACATTGATGAATTGTGCATTGCGGCAAAGTCAGAATGGGAAATTCAGGCAGTGAAGAAGGAATTGTCAAGAAATTTTGTTATCAAGGATTTAGGTCCTCTTAGATCCTACCTTGGGATTAAGGTTCAATGGATTGAGGATGACAGATGTTTGTTAAGTCAGCAAAAGAAAATTGAAAGCCTGATTGAGAAATGTGGATTGCAAAATGCTAAAATAGTGAAAAGTGCTATGTCTGTCGGTTTTGTCAATAGTGAGACAAGAAGTGAGTTTGAAAATCCAGAATTGTTTAAAAGCATTTTTGGAAGCTTGATGTTTATAGCAAAGAACACTAGGCCAGATATTGCATTTACAGTTGCCGTGCTTAGCCGAAAAGTAAATTGTCTGAAAGTTGAGGATTGGACAGCAGTCAAACATTTGTTGAGATACCTGAAAGGTAGCTTAGACCAGAAACTGGTGATACAAAACAACATGGTTGGGCTGGAATGTTTTGTAGATAGCTCATTTGCTTCAGAATTACATAACAGAAAGTCAGTCACAGGATTGTTGATCAAGTTTGGAGAAAGTCCAGTAGTTTGGTGTAGTAGAAAACAGAGTAATGTAGCACAAAGTACAAGTGAAGCAGAGTTTGCAGCTTTGTCAGAAATAGTCAATGAGATACAGTGGATTAAGCAATTACTTCAGGATTTAAATGATAATTGTTCTGAGCCTGTTTTGATTCATGAAGACTCACAATCATGCATTGCCATATCAGAGGCAGAGAATTTAAAGTGCAGGACAAAGTACATTGGAGTAAGGTACCAGAATGTCAGAGAATTGGTACAGAAAGGAGTTGTGTGTTTACAATATGTAGAAACAAAACATAATTTGGCAGACATTTTGACAAAGCCATTGGGAATAGAGAGACATGACCAGATGTCACGTCTACTTGGAATGTCACCTTAAGTGTACAGAACTAGCAATTGTGCTAAAATAATTTCACAACTGAAAAATAATGTGCCTCACACATCTATACATTTCGGAGGGGAATGTTGGAATATGGATGGGATATACAGTCAAAGTAGAAATGTAAAGAAGTGTGTATGAAAATTTCCTATGGGAACAGTGTCTATTGAAAACAAAGAGGACTCGGGCAGCAGGTGGTTTAGAAGTCAAAACAGGTGCTCACAGGGCAGAATAACATAAACAAGTTGAGCCTGGGAACAGATCATTAACACATAAACATAAGAGATCATGGGCAGGAAGCCACATTGGAGGATGGCATACAGCTAGAGCAGGGGTAGGCAACCTTTCTCTTCTAAGGTCCGAGGGACTTCAGCTCCCAGAATCCCAGGAGCTATTGGCCAACATGGGACTATTGGCCAACATGGCTGAGGCTTCTGGGAGCTGAAGTCCCTCGGCCCTTAAAGGGGAAAGGTTGCCTACCCCTGAGCTAGAGGCTGGGTTAAAGCACAACATTCAATCATCATAAGGTTAACACCCAGAAGGTGGAGTATGGGAAGGGCCAAGAGTTTTCTTTGTTCTCCTTGTTTATATATGCATACAATGTGTTCGTGTGTATCATCACCTACTCACCTACCACACCTAAACCTGGATCTGTAAACATGGATCTGTTTCTATTGGTGTATTTCTACAACAACATTGGCAAGATGTGATCCTATAGTGTTTTACCATCAGTAAGATGGACTGTATATTTTGTTTTCTTGTTTTCTTTATGGAACAATAAAGCTGTACTTTAGATCTACAAAATGTGTCTTCATGCAAGTAGCATGGGAGAAGCTGGTGAAGGAAGCTGGTTCCTGAGCTCTGCTGCATTTCATATCACATTCAAATTCAACAACCCCAGCAAAATATAAGCTTTTTGTTCTCCTGGAATTTGGACTCCCCTCATTTGCACTTGATTGAACAAGTCCTGCATCCCTTCCAGATGCTTTTCTGAAGATTGTCCTTTTTCCATTTTCTGTGCATATAACCTGCATGACCACATCATTCTGGCTAGGGCTGTACTCGATTGGTGAATGTCCTTCATTGTATCCCAAATATCTTTGGGTGATGTTTTATCTCTCACTTAGGACGTTATCACACGGGGGCAAATCTGCTGGTTAATCCACACAAAACCCAAACAGAAACTGGATTAGTGCCCCATGTTTTCACACGACGTCACACAGAAATGACAGAAAGTGGACAGAAACTGGTTTTATCTGAGATCTTTTGAAATTCGGTTGTTTGGAGGAAATGCAAATGCGCAATTAAGGTAATTTCGCATTTACCATAATGTGATAACCAAATGCGCATTTGGGAGCATTTCTCTGCTGTTGCCATGGTTCCAGCAAGCATTCCTCTATCTGCGCATGTGCAAGAGGCTCATTTCTAGTACATTTATGGGCTTTTTTTGCTTGTGTGTGGACGTATAATGCGATTACTGTAAATTCGCAATTAAGGTAATGATGTTTGCGGAATTAAGGTTTATTTCCCATTTATTTTTGGAATGCCTCATTTCCACTTTATTTTCGCTTTCTGGCCCACTTGTGATAACGTCCATAGTTCAATTCACATTCTGAGATTGTTAGGAGGCTAGTAGCTTGTGCTCTATCATTTATTTCCACATCCGCTGATGTGGGTGCTTGTGAAAGCCCATCCTAGACTATTGTCCACAGACTTTCCCTGACCAAAAGGGATTCTTTATAAGTGCTCCAGGAGCTGTAATTAGAGTCAGTAAGTTTGGGGAACTTGACTGCATCCATTGTTAAACAAATGGCACTCAAAAGAATCCTTGCAGCCTTTCTAGCTTCTCAGCTTCCTGCTTCCACTGTCTAGAGAGTGTTCAGGCTCAGAACACAGTCCTTTAAGAGCCTTCACATCTGCCAAATGGCCAGACAGCTTTTAAAACATGCAGTCCATCAGAAATGTAGATGTTTACTTACAGCTGATGGATTCTAGAAGCCTTTTCTGCTCTTCTCTGGCACAGCCGAAGACGTGGCTGGTGCCCATAACCCTTTGTTGATTTGTGTGCTGTAAATGTGGCAGAGTCAGAAGACTGCTTCCTTTCACCAGCCATCCTGGAAATGCTGTTTCCATGAAGACACATTTGTAAATCCAAAGTAAAGCTTTATTGTTGCATAGTAAAAACAGAAAAGAACTATATACAATCCATCTTGCAAATGATAAAAACCATAGGATCACAACTTGTTGTTGTTCAGTTTAAAGCAAGGCAAGTTCTTAACAAAGAAGAAGAAAGGAACCCTTGGCCCAACCCAGAACTGCACCTCCTGGGTGGCAACCTACATAATGATAGGATGATCAGCTTTATCCCAGCCTCTAGACCCAGCCCCTAGCTGTGTGTCACTCCCCATGTGACTTGGTTCTCATGCAAACCAGATGAGCTCATATGTTTACCTTCCAGTATCCTGTTTCCCAAGCTTAACATCCTTGCCTTGTTGTTCAGTGTGAGATTGTTTTGGCTTTACACCACCTGCAGGCTGAGTCCTCTTTGTTTACTTAGATACTTTTCTCAGAAGAGATTTTTCACACACATCTCTACATTTCCACTTTGACTGCATATCCCATCCATATTCCAACACTTCTATGTCTGTAAAACATTTGATTGTAATCATGCCATTCTTATTTTTTTCTGATTGTGTTATTTAAACATATTGCTTAGCAGTACCTCTGTAAACTGAAACCCAGGGGAAGCATGTATTTATTAGTATATGCAACCTTCCCCTAAGCACAGGTACTCAAAATGTGTTTGAGTACAGCTCCCATCATCCCTAGTGACCAAGAGCCATCCCTGAGCCTGACAGTTATTATCAGTCCACAAACAATTGATTGCTTTATTGATTGTTGATACAGATTTAAAATTATTTCCCTTCACTACTGCCTTTTGGTGTATGTCACTTGGTCATTTGACAGATGGCTGTCTGTTACTGAAATATCAATAAAACAATCAGTCATGAAAATAGTCTCAAACCGGATAGAGGAGTCCTCCATGTCAGGACTGCTAGTATATCATTGTGAAAGCTGTAGCAACCCTCAATGGTAAAGAAAAATTCTGGCAGATAAAGCTCTTATTATTGTGACAAGAAAAGTTTGTGCCTGCAGAACATCTTTCTGACATACAGCTATTAAGCATGCAAGAGCCTTCTGAGAGCAAGAGATTCTCATTGTGTGTTGTACAGTGGAATTATTTCTGTATCACAATATTTTATTTTTTTTAAAAGCGCAAAGAAAGTATCATTTTAAAGTTATGAATTTTACCCCCTCTGTTGTTAGTAGTTTATCCTTCACTATATTATCTTGCAAAAGGAACATGTAACACCTTTGATGCTAACTGTGGGGGGTTGCAGACTGCCAGAAATAGTGCAAATTGAGTCCACTTTTAGGGTTAGGGTTAGTGCTAGGGAATCATGGGATTTTTTCCCCCTGAGACATTGAGCCTTCTCTGTCAGAGAGCTCTGGTGCCACAATAAAATACAGTTCCCATGATTCCCTAACCCTAACCCTAACCCTATAAGTGGACTCAATTTGCACTATTTCTGGCAGTCTGCAACCCCTTTGTGTGAAAGAAGTGCAGTATAAGCTTTTGTTGACTCAGCCTACTTCCTCATGCATCTGAGGAAGAAGACCAAGGGGGGTTGCAGACTGCCAGAAATAGTGTGAATTCAGTCCACTTTTAGGGTTAGGGTTAGAGTTAGGGAACCATGGGAACTGTATTTTATTGTGGCATCCAAGTTGTCTGACAGAGAAGGCTCAATGTCTCTGAAAAATAACAGTTCCCATGATTCCCTAGCACTAACCCTAACCCTAAAAGTGGACTATTTCTGGCAGTCTGCAACCCCCCCAAGTCTATGAAAGCTTATGCTATAACTTTTTTTGCTCAGTTAGGGGCCATACAGATGGCCCGGGGGGGGGGCTCTGTGCCACCCCGGGAGTGCCAGATTTGGCCATGGTAACCACTGAAAATAAAAAAATGCTATGTTTGCTCTCCTCCAGTCTGCTGGGACTTCTCCTGACCTCCAGTAGTTCTCAAAGATTATTGCCAGTGGCTCTGAGATTACATTTGCAAGTTCTTTTAATATCCTTGGATGTAGTTCGTCTGGTCCTGGGGGCTTAAATTAATTTAGGTTAACCAGGTATTCCTGTACTTCCTCTTTACTTATTTTGTGCTGCATTTCCCCTATTGTGTCCTCTGCTCCATTTTCCTCAGGTTGAACACCCTTTTCCTTTTGTGAGAAGACTGAGGCAAAGGTGTTGAGTAGTTCTGCCTTTTCTCTGTCCCCTGTCCCCTGTTCTCTATCTTCTCTGTGTAGTGTCCCTACCATTTCCTTCTTCTTTCTTTTGCTACGGACATACCCAAAGAGGCCCTATTTATTGTCCTTAACCACTCTAGCAAGCCTGAGTTCATTCTGTGCTTTGACTTTCCTGACTTTAGCCCTACATGTGCTAGCTATTTGTTTAAATTCCTCTTTAGTGATTTCACCACTTTTCCATTTCTTATAAATCTCCTGTTTAAAACTTAGTTCAGTTGAAAGTTCTTTTGTCATCCAACTTGGTTTCTTGAGACATCTCCCATTTTTCCTTCTTATTGGAACAGTTTGAAATTGTGCCTTCAGTATTTCCCTTTTAAGAAACTCCAATCCATCCTGAACTCCCTTCTCCTTTAGTATTCTTGACCATGGGCTCACTCCCAGTGTTTCCCTAGGTTTGTTGAAATCAGCTCTCCTAAAGTCTAGAATGAGTGTTTGACTATGCCTAGCTTCTCCTTTCCACTGTATAAGAAACTCCAGGAGAACATGATCACTCCCACCTAAGGTTCCCACCACTTGTACCCCATTGACCAGGTTATCCCTGTTGGTAAGGATCAGATATAAAACAGCTGATCACCTTGTTGCCTCTTTCACCTTTTGTACAAAGAAATTGTCTTCGAGACAAGTGAGGAATTTGCTAGACCTTGGAGTATTGGCTGAGTTTGACTTCCAGCAAATATCAGGATAGTTGAAGTCACCCATCATTACAACATTTCTCCTTTCTGAGTGTGTGGTCATCTGTTCTAGAAAGGCATCATCCAATTCCTCAGTCTCACTTGGGGATCTGTAGTAGACTCCTACTATAGCATCCCTGTTGTTTCCTTCCCCTTTAATTTTTATCCAGATGCTCTCCACCTGATTTCCAAGATTTAAGTCCTGGATTTCTTCACAGGTGTAAACATCCCTGACATATAATGCTATTCCTCCTCCTTTCCTGTTTGGCCTATTTCTCTTAAAATGTTATACCCCTCTATTCCAATCATGAGACTCATCCCACCAGGTTTCAGTGATGCCTATTATATCATATTTACTTTGTTGTGCTAGGAGTTCAAAGTCATCTTGTTTATTTCCCATTCTCTGTGCATTAGTGTAGAGATATCTAAGAGTATTTGTACTTCCCACTTGCCACTTGTGTGAGTTTTTTTCCTTCCAGTTGTGCTCTTGCATTACTTGCCTTGTTCCCTCTATAACACTTTTACTATTATCTCCAGTGCATGATGTACTCCTGCCTTCCAAGATACCTTCCAAGATACTGCCTCCCTCCCCAACATGACTCAGGGGGGATGCAGACGGGCGGACATGGGCCGCCCTGGGAAGCAGCGTAATGGGGCCGAGGGTGCCCCATGCCTCGGCCCCAATCCTCCCTTTCACCACCTGGGAAAGGAGTGCTAAAATAGCGCTTCTTGTGCAAGCTGTGAAAGGGGCACCCGAAGAGCCACCATGCGGCTCTTCTGCACCTCTTCCAGCTCAGTGTGTCCGGATGCTGAATTGGAAGGATGTAATCGGAGCGCCCATCGTGTGGAAGGGTGGGCGCTCTGATTATGTCTTCAGGAAGGGGTTGGGGCACCCAGCATGAGGCTGCCCTTTCCCTTCCTTGCCTCCAAGATGGTGCAAAGCGCCATCTGCAAAGGGGGTCAGTTTAAAGCCCTCCTGATCAAATGTTTGAGACTATTGGCAAAACTTCTTCTGCCAACTGGTGTGTTCATTGATGGTGTCACAACCAACTACTAACCAGGGCTGACCCTGCTTAAACTCCAAGATCAGATGGGATCTGGTTCCTTTAGGGTATTTAGGATGGCCATATCTAAAACCTAAGCTTTCTTTTTCTCAACCACAGTTATATCTCAAATATCATGTCCTAATTTTTCTCCATTTGAATCTTGAAAGTCCATAAAAATTTTGTGACACTAACTTTGACAACCTTTTCAGGTTTATGTTTCTTTGCAGTTGATAATTTATTTAATTTTTTAATAGTTTAATATATTTCTGCAAACACCTCCCAGTCCACAAGGGCTCCCATATGCCATATATACTCAAGTATAAGTTGACCTCATGTATAAGTCAAATGCAGGTTTTGGGGCTAAAATTATGGATTTTGATATGACCCATGGATAAGTCGAGAGTAAACCTTAGGGTCATGTAATGAAGGAGGTAAAGGATGAAGCAAAGCATAACAATGCCAAAGACTTTGAGTCCTTTGATTGTCCAAGTCTTAGGATAAATCTATGCAAAATCAACTAAACGTTAGTCTTGAATTACAGCTGCCATCTCCCCACCACCACCACCACCACCACCCCCGTGAAACTCCTTTATCAGCAATAGGCAAGGGCAAAATGCTTCCTATGCTGGGAAAGCCACACCCATTGAATCTGGCTTGGAGGAAATTAAGTCTGTTTTTGAATAATTTAATAAGATAATCAGGAATCATATTTGGATGGCAGTAACGTGAGATTAAAAGGGGGGGAATAAAAAAGCAAAACTGGTAGATCTGCCCCCTTGGCCCTAATCCATGCTCATATTAATTGGCTGAGAAAAATTGGAAAATAGGACAGAATGGGCAGTGTCAATGGATACAATAAGAAATCATTTTTTCATGCTGAAAAGATCCCTTTTATCTTTCTGGTTGGTGGGAGATAATTTTTACAGTGATATCTACACATCCAAATTGTAATCAATTCTTGAAGAACTACTCAATGAAGTTGGAATATATATAACTATACAATCAAAATTGTTTCACTCTTTTCTCTTGCTCCCTTCAAATGGCAAGAAAGTAAGATTCTCTTTTTCAGGATGTTCACATTCTTTGAAGATGCCTGAATTTTAAAACAAAGCACAAATGGCCAATTTATGGAAATAACATAGTATTAGATTCTCCAAATAGAGGGATCTTCAAATAGAAGAAGAGATGTGCAAAGGTTACTCCACAATATTCATCTTAAGAATATATTCAAAACAAAAGAAAAGAAATAATCAGCCTGAGGTATGTGTCTGTTGACTTTGAAATTCAAAGAGGATAAAGAATATATTAATGTTTTGTTTTTGTTTTTTGTTTTTTTTAAAAAAAGGATGCATGTTTATGTTTAATCATGGATCAACTTAATTTGAAAACCATTAGCATGTATGCTCTTTCTCTCCATGTGTTGCCAGAAGGTCTGCACCTGCATGGTAAGAGCATTATTTAAAGACTCAGACACAGGGGAACAAAATAACATCCCATGCATGGCTTGCATGAGAGGTCCAATTTGCAAGCTTGATTGGCCATCCAGCTATATAAAATGTACAGGCTTTCTGACCCATGAACAGACAGATATCTTGCAGCAACTGGAATGCTAATGCACACATGAGGCAAGAGAGGGGTTAAGGAGCTATCCCGAAGGAAGGAGCCTATGTAGACAAATGTCCTATATTAATTTGAGCATGAGCAACATTTTGCACTATGAAGAAAAGGGCAAAGGCTATGTGCTTGGAGCTTGAAAAGAGGATTTGCCAAAGACAGAAACATCTGTAATTGTTGGATGACTTGAGTCTTCCCTATCTTGAGTTGCTGTTTCTTCTCTCTCACATGTCCTGTGTTCTTATCTCTCACATGTTGTGAAGGATTTGGAAGATGTTACCTTACCAGATATATGAAGCAATTTTATATCATTTGAATCATCATGTTTTATCACTGAGCCTCTTGGGAGCTGTACTTTGGGAAAAGGCTGCTAAGGATACTGTGTGAATGAATAAAACATTTCCACAAATAATTACAGTTTCTAGAATCCTTTATTGTTAAGAGCAGTGTCTGGCTTTACTGGTTTGGGCGGGGGGGGGGGGGGAGCTCTTCAAAGCACTCACTCTTTGCAGGGACTCACAGGCTGAAGGTTTCAAAAACAGACAACCAAAATAAAGTGAAAATGAGACAAGCTGGTTTTGGAAGAAAAACAATTATTTCTTTATTTAAAAGACAGAAAAAGATAGCAGTAAAAACAGAATAGTCTGTACTCAATTCAAGCTACTTCTTAAAGGAGGGAAGCAGACGGGTGGCACAGGGCCACCCTGGGAAGCTGCGGATCGGGGCTGAGGCATCCACATTCCTTGGCCCCGCAGCACAGCTTCCCTGCTCCAGGAAGGAGCACTAAAATAGCACTCCTTCCGCAAGACGCCGAAGGTGTGCCACAAAAGGTGTCCTGTGCACCTTCGGCACCTCTTCTGCTGCAGCATGTGTGGACGCTGCAGCGGAAGTGCATTGTCAGAGTGCCGGCCGTGCGGAGGGCCAGCCGCTCCAATGACGTTTTGGGGAAGGGGTTGGGGCACCCAGCGTGAGGCTGCCCCTCCCCTTCCTGGCCTTGAAGATGACACTTTGCGCTGTCTGCTTATGCCCAAAGTAAAAGAGTGGAAAACTAAAAAACCTTCTTCTAACCAGTTAAGGGGGCTTGAGTTAAGCTTAAGGTGCTACAGGCTAAAACACGCATGTGGATTTTCTCACCCTCTGATGTGAAGATGCTGGAGATTGGTGCAGCAGACATCAGGGAGGTGGGGCTAAAAGAAGGAAAAGTCAGAGAGAGAGCAGCAAGTTTCAGAGAGACACAAATTAAGAAGAGGGAGATTCTCTTTCTCACTCTGTCTTTTAAACTCTTCTTAACTTGGGGGGGGGGGGGTTCATAAGTGTGAAGGAAACATCTCTGGCAAAATATGACCTCAATGTTGTTCTAAACATATGCATGAAAAAGAGCAAAGGTAAGCATGCCCTTCGAGTTCTGATAATGGGTCTTAAGTGATCTAATCAAGATGGAACAAAGGGCTTGCCTGCACCAGACAAAAAGCCAATCACGTGTAGATATTTACCCTTTTTGAAATCTAGATGGTCCACCTCTCTGAAGGATGCCTCACTTATATACTAGTATGAGTCAGTATAGAAGGTGTCAGTTCCATGGAGGAAAACAAGACAGTTAAATACTGACTGTTCTCAGTCAATGTAACCATTTTCTTGTCAGCAGAAGTGGGACAGTGAGGGAATTTCCAGCTTGCAGTTTAGCTTAGTTTTTCCCAAGACGGATAAAGGATCCAGGCCATAGCCTTACCTTGTCTTTTATGAATTCTGCAGACTCTGACAGCAGACAGCTTCCCTGTTTTATGCCTCAAAGTCTAATATTCATAATTATTGAATAATAATGTGTAACACTATGGAGAGGGAATAGTGTTAATGTTATATTCAATAATATGAATGGAGAGGGAATAAGCGCTGGTGAGGGAATAAGCACTGAAATAGATAAGTTTATAGTACAGATTTGTTTTGCCTATGAAATAGTACACTAAACATGAAATGTGCATATTTATTACATGATTATTGAGATGTCTACTTCTGATTCTAAAACATGAGGGGCAAAGAAATTATGCGAGGAAACAAAACCACACAATTAATGGGTGTGATTGTTTCCCTTTAACTGAACATGTACTTGCTTGTTATGTTGCTGTGAAAAATGAGGTCATCAGAAGAAAACAAGTGGCAACTTTAACCACATCAAATGTGGCTGAATGTAGAGAGGGACTGTTAATGTGTTATGTACACATTTACTAATTGCCTGTACAAAACCTCCATTGCTGAATGGGCTGGAGGAGAGATATCCCTCCTACAAAGGAACTCATTACCCTGAAGTTTCTGCATGGTAGAAGTCTTCTCCCACTCATCTTTTTTCATTCTGCATGTCTGGTGAGGACAGAAGAGAGCCTTCTTGGTGGCTGCTCCCAACTTATTGAACTCCATCCTTGAGAGGGTCAGTTGCTACCCTTCCTGCTTTCTTTTTTCCAGCAGATAAAATCCTTTTTTTATTTAAGGAAGCTTTTGGTTTTTATTGTTTTGCAGCAGATGAAGCCCTTAATGGGAGTATAGTGTTTCTATTTTATTATGTTTTAAGGATCTTTTAATGCTGTTTCTAACTTGTTCTAATTATGTTGTCAACTGTTTTTAACTTGTTCTTTTACAATAGAAATTTAGTTTGATTGTGTTTTAACTTTTGTATTTTTAAAAAGGTGTATTGGGCTTTTAAAATGTATGCTGCTTTGAATCCCATATTCAGAGAAAAGTAGAAAAATAAATAAATAAATAAATAAATATTCTTCAGGACAAGTTCTCTCTCTATTCAAGTGAAGATATGAATTTTAAACTCTTATCTTCTTTTCTCATTTCAGTTTTTTCCTGTACTCTTCCCTCAGATAATTGGTGTTACTAAATGAAGCTGGTGGGATTTGAGGGAAGAAACCAAAAGTAAGAAGGCTCTGCTTCTGTGTAAAAATCCAAACACACACATTTCCATTATTATTATTATTATTATTATTATTATTATTATTATTATTATTATTATTATTATTATGTCATATCAACAACATGCAAACAATATACAAAACAATTTTTACTATAGTACAAATGTATATATTTTCTTTCCTCTTAATATCTTCCTTCCTTTATTATTCCTGTAGATTTTCTCTTGTTCTTTTTCTCTTACCTCTCTTTTCAAGATTCCCTTATTTCTTGTCATCATGTTTTATTTTTTTACGTTCCATGTTCTATCTTTCTTATTATTTTCTTCCATGTTGTCCCAAAAACATGACCTCTGTCTTTTATCTCTCTTTCTTATATTTTAGCTCTAGATTTCACAATTCCTTTTGTTCTTTATTTTGTCTTTATCTTTGATTGCAATCTAGGTTCTCTAATAGCTTCTTATCTACTCCCCAAATTTCTTCCCAATATTCTATAATTGGTCACCAATCTTCTTCTACTTTCATCATATTCCTATTATTTATCATATATGTTAGTCTATCTAGTTCTTTAATTTTGCTTAATTTAAGTATCCATTCCTCTTTTGTTGGGGGATCCATCATTTACCAATATTTTGCAATCTATATTCTGGCTGTTGTTATTAAGTAAAGTAAAATATGCCAGTATTTATTTTCATCCTCTGGGTTTAATACTGAGGTCATATTAAGTAAATAAAATTCCAGTTTCATTGGAAATGTTATTCTAAATATCTTTTGTATAGTTAAATGTACTTCTCTCCAAAAGTCTTTAATTTTGCGGCATTTCCACCACATATGAATTAGTGATCCTGTTTTTTCATGGCATCTCCAACATCTGTCATCTTTTAGTTTGTAATTTTTTTTTTAGCTTTAATGGGGTATAGTACCATCTATTAGTTATCTGTAAGTGATTTTCTTAATAATATTCTTTCTGATCAACATTTTTATAGGATCTTCCAGTATTATAACCATGTCATCTGCATATGCTCTGACTTTGGTTTCATGTCCCTTTATTTTAACACCTTTCATTTTATCATTCTTTATAATTGCTTTTATTAAAATCTCTAAAACTACAAAAAACAAAAGTGGGGATATGGGACATCCTTGCCTAGTCCCTTTATTAATCATAAATTCTGATGTTTTCTCTCCATTGATAATTAAATGAGCCGTTTGTGTTTTATAGATCTGTTTAATGTTTTCTATAAATCTTGTCCCCATCTCCATTTTTTCCAGCACTTCAAATAAGAATTCCCACCTAACATTATCAAATGCCTTCTCAGTGTTGATGAAAATTAAGGCTAATTTCTTTTGATTGTTCAGATTATAATATTCTAGTGTATTTATGATAGATCTGATATTATTTCCTATCTGTCTGTTTGGTAAAAACCCGTTTTGGTCTTCTCCTATGATCTCTGATAGCATTTTTTTAATCTGTTAGCCATTATTGAGGAATAAATCTTATAATCGGTGTTAAGCAGGGAAATTGGTCTATAATTAGACATTTGTGTGATATCTTTCCCTTCTTTTGGGATTAGTGTAATATTTGCTTCCTGCCATGTTTTTGGTATTATCTCTTCATTGATTAAATTTAGCATTTCATATAATGGAGCTATTAATTCATTTTGAAAAGTTTTAAATATATGGCTGTAAAGCCATCCGGGCCTGGTGCTTTCCCTTCTTTTAAATTTTTTATCGCTTGCAAAATCTCTTGTCTTGAAATTATTGTGTTTCATCTTTCTCTTTGGTCTTTTGTTATCTTTGGTATTTCTTTCTTATCTAAATAATCCTTCATTTTTGTCTCAACTTCTGTTATCTTGTTTTCTTCTCTACATAAATTACTATAAAATTCTTTAAATGCTATCATCTTGGTTAGTGATTATTTTCCCACTATGTTTAATTTCATCTATTATTTTCTTTGTTTTTGTCTTTTTTCTATTTCTTAGCTAACGAACGACCTATCTTATTATTGTCTTCAAAGGTTTTTTTGTTTTGTTTTCTTTAAATCATTTGTGATTTCTTTTGTTATTTTAACTTTAATTTGCTTTTGCATTAATTTTATCTGATTTCTTAATTTTTTATCTGAGGGATTGTTTTTCATCTTGGGTACAGTTTTCTTTAAAGAAGTGTTTTAGTTCTTCCTTCATTTCATTTACATATTTTGTATCTTTTAATAAATCATTTGGAAGTTTCCATTCAAACATATTTTTTTTAATCTGTTGTCATTACTATTTCAATCAAATTATAATCCAAGAGAGACCGTGGTAAAATTTCCATCTTTATTACTTTTATTATCACTTCTTTTGAAACAAAAAAAATAAATCAATCTTCGACCATGATTGGTGTGGATCCAAAAAATAAAAATAAAAAATAAAGTAAATCCATTCTTATTTCCATGTAAGAGAGTCCATACATCTATTAGATCATGTTCTTGTATTATTTCTATACAACTTCGGGTAATCTCCCCTGAATTCTCTTTTATTCTTTTCACTGATTTTCTATCTCTTTCCAGTTCAGTTACACCATTGAAGTCTCCCACTACAACCAAGTTATTTTTTTTTCATATGTCAACAATTCTTCACTCAAATTTTTGGAGAAAAAATTCATTCCCCCACCAATGGTCCATAAATTTGAACTAATATTATACTCCTTTCACCAATTGTGATCTCTATGATTATGTAACATCCCTCATTATCTTTTTTAATTTCTTTTATTTTATAATTTCTTTTCACAAAAACTTCTACTCTTTTTTTTTTTGGTTTATTGATGAAAACAATGTCCTAATCTAGGATTTTTAATATATTTAGTATCTTTATCTCTAACCTTTGTTTCCTGCAAACATATAATATCTTAATGATTTTTTCCAGAAAATGATATATTTGCTTCCTTTTTTTCTAAATTCATACCCTTCACATTCCATGATCCTATTTTAATTTTCATTCTTCCTTGCTATTAGCAACAACAAAAAATAAAAACACAAAAAACAGTAAATCAGTTATACATATTTTGTCTCTCAATATATATATTACTAATAATTGTCCCCAATTATATAAATACATTAATTTTCTAATTATAAATTTCTAGTTCTCTTCTTCATTATGAAACCTTTTTTCAGCTTCTAATGTCTCTAATAATTCTGAGCAGACACTTTCTCTCTCCTCTAATTCTCTTTTGGTCTCTTTCTCCACTGTAGTATTCTGTTGATCTTTCCTGTATTCCCATACTTGCATTTTTTGATGGTTTAAATTCTCTTATCCTTGTTTTTTTCATATTCCTCCTTTTCTTTTTGTTTGCTGATTATTTTTATAGAAATATTTTGTTTTATCAATCGAGTTTATCTTACATCTTTTCTGTCTGTACGTACATATCATGCCTTCCAGCTTTCTCCATCTGTAAGTAATGTTATTTTTTCAAGAATTTGTATAGTTGTCTCCTCTTCAATATTTGTATTGGTAAGTCCTTAAAAATCTCCACTTCCGTTTCATCTATGATTAAGCTTTCATTGTAGTTTCATTGTCGTTTCATTGTAGTTTTTTTTATTCTTGTTCCATTGAAACAGATTGTAATGACCCTTGGGAGCTTTTCCTTCACAATCCTGGAATTAATCCTGAAGATCTTGTCTATTTGTGAGTCCATAAAATCCTCTGAGATTTTCCAAGAAGTTTGCTAAGACTGGGATGATTCTACCAAAAAGTTGCTCATTTTTAATCTCTGACAAGCCTCTTATTTTTAAATATTTCTCCCTATTTCTCATTTCTTGTATCAGCAGATTTTGTTCTTCAGTTTTATATGTTTTTTTCCAATTCTTCATTTTTTAATCTAGCTTTTCTGCTTTAGTTGTCATTTCTTTAACCTTTTTTCCACATCTGATAATTCTTTATTCATTTTATCTATTTTTCCCCAGAATACTTCTTTCTTTCTGCATATCTTTCCTTATTTCATTTCTCGTATCCTTTAATTCTCCTCTTAAAGCTTTGTTTAAATTATCTCAATTCCTGCAAGATTGTTGTGCTTATATAATAATAATAATAATAATAATAATAATAATAAACTTTATTTTTAACCCACCCCTCTGCTAAGCAATTCATTTGTTTGATTGTTAAGTCCGTCAATCCTCTTCTGGGTTTTGCTGTTGCTTGAGTTTGCATTGCTTTTTTAGTTCTAGTATCCATTTACACTTGAATAATTCCACATTTACTTAACACAATTCCTTTAACTTAAATGTTCTATTTCTAGATTATCTGCTTTATTTTGCTTCTTCAATCGATCTCTTAACAAATTCCTTCCCCCCCCCCCCCCAGTAATATTATATTTCTGTTATTTCTATCATCCGATAATTATTAATCATCTGATTACAGAATTCATATAATCTACAAAATATTATTATACAAAGAATTATTATCATTCAAAGACTATTTCTTATTTCCAGTTGTCTCAAGCTCTTCTCCTAGTTAGTTACTTAAAAAACATTAAAGAAACATTCTGACAACTCATAATTAGATTTGGAAACAATACATTCTATTACTTAAATAAATACAATAAATCCTTAATAAACATCCACCTCCAACTCTTCCCCAAACAGTTATTATTCTGATTCTTATGTTCTATATCTTTTCCAATTTTATTTATCTTTCTCAGGTTTTCTCAGACTTTTTCCATTTTGAATAAGTTTTCTTTTTTCTCCTTGTGCTTTCAAGTTTCTTTTAACTCTTTCTCTTTTCTCTCCACCCGATTTTTCTCATTGTAGATTTCCACAATCCAATCAATTCTTCCTTTCACCTGTCCATAAGCTTGTACTTTTCCTCTTCACTCCCCCCTTCTCTTTAATTCATGTCAGGTGGTGAAAAAACAAACTTATTTCTCTACTACTTTCTCCTCTATCCAAATTTCAATCTATTCCATATGTAATCTATAGTCTATATTTAATTTGTATTGCATGCAGTTATTACTGCCAGAGAAGAAGAAAGGAAGAAATAGTCCCAAAATAAAGTCAGTCTTTAGTATCCTTTTTTTGTTCTTGCTACTGTCTTACCCCCTCTTTTTTTTATCCATGAGGTTCGACTCTTCAGGCGCTTTAATCAGAGTTCTACAGTTATAGGTCTTAACTCTCCCCTTACTAGCTCAAGAGGAATGTAAGCTAGTTGTCTTACAAACAGGTTGCTTCCGAGAATGCGGTCTTGCAGTCCGTTTCCATTTCTACAAGGCTATCCCCCACTACGTTGTGCCTCTGCGACTCTCTCGCGGTTCTCTCCCTTTCTTCACCACTTTGGTTCGGGAGGGGGGGATTCCCAGTGCAGAGTCCTGACAAGCCCCAAATTCCTAACCTCACTCAGCTCAGAAGCTGCACCTTTCATTTTAAAATTTGCTTTTTCTTTTTTGTTGTGCACTCACAGTGGGGAACAAAGGGACAAAAGGGTGGTTTAGACAGAGCTCTGTCTCTCTCCCTCCAAATCTCTCGGCATCCCAACCAGAAGCAAAAAAAACACACATTTCCACATGGATAGCTGGAGAAGAAAGCTCTAACAATGAAAGGAATAGCTATTCCAACTGGGAATTTCAGAACTGAATATGGTGAGAATCTGTCTTATGAACAGCTGAATATAGGTACAAGTAGCTTGGACCTGTGTTCAATGCAATTGAGAAAAGCCCTAAAGAATCAAATCCAGAATTTCATGTGTGAAGAATTCTAAAATCTGGATGGACAAATCTTGTTTTCTTTTTTCCCCACTTTCATTTAAAAAATCTTGAGCTTTTTCTGTTCTTATGATCTATTATTTGAATTTTTGAATGTTCTTTTTTAAAAAGCAAACAAACCCTAAGTGAACAAAATCCTTGCCTATACTTTCTTGGAAGTCAAAAGTCTAATTCTACATCTTTTATGTGAGCCAAATAACTTTAGAAGTTTTTTTCCCCTGCCAGACAGAAATTGAGTCCTGGTTTTGTTGTGAGCTAAGCAACCACCTAGCATAACTCATAATGAGCAGTAGTTTACACAAATCCAATTAAGTGCTGAAGGTTGAAAGTATGGTTTCATAAATGTATTGGCATAACTACTTGTCTGACTGCAAAATTCAGAGATGCAAGACAAAATCCTTCCAAATATACTTTACAATAGAAGAGTCTACATCTTCATAACTCCATCCCTCCTTTATACTGAAAGTAAGCCAACATCTCTGTATTAAATCAGACTTGCAGGTCTCAACAACTTTGAAACTAACAAGAAAAGTCAATGCATGTTTCCAACTGGATTTACTCTAAGTTTGACTGACTGTAGAGCAGGGGTGGTCAACATTTGGCCCTCCAGATATTAGACTGGAATACTCATCAGTCCTAGCCCTCATAGCCAATGATGAGGCATGGTGGGAGATACAGTGCAACGATATCTGGAGGGACCCATGTAGCCCATTCCTGCTGTGCAGGACTGAAGCCTAACATGTTCATTAAAGTGGTCCCAAATGTAACCTGATAGTTTATTTAAAATAATGTGTTTGTTTGTTTGTCCCAACTTGCCATCAGTCCTGTGAAACCTAGACAGCTGAAACTTGGCATGCAAACTGTGGGAATGCACACCTTGTAGTTATTTTGGAGGGTGAGTGGAGGTGTGTGTGGGGGGGTTGTATAGAATGCATTAGTAATTTTAATTGTCAAAAGTGTCATTTCAGTCACTAGGTGGATTTCCCTAACCACAACATAGCTGCCATTCCAGGCCATATTCAAAGCAGGGATTCTATAAGAACCATTTTGTTAAAAAGAAAAAGAAAGAAAGAAAAAGCTAGCAAAACCTGTGTCAAGAATAACTAAAACCACCGAGGAGCAGACAGAGGGGGAAGCCTGTACAAATAACTGAGACTCTAGAGCAGACTTTCAAAGTGAGTAGCAATGGCTCCATTCAGAACAGATGAGACTTTAGAAGAGCAGCTTGCAGTACAAGAAGAAAATAGAGCAGGGATGGCTGGAGCCAGGGAACAACTTTGAAGGTAAAAATAAAAGAAACCTCTTCATTCTTCTACAATCTCATTTTAGATTATAATTCTGATTTAATAAATAAACTCAATCTTATCTTGAAGCAGCCTCATCTTGAAAGCAGTCTCTCACACTCACTGTTATAAAACAAAATGGAAAGGAGATTCTCCAGAGCTATGATCACACAGCTCAGCTGCCCAATATTGAGGGCATAATAATAATCATCATCATCATCATCATCATCATCATCATCATCATCCCACCCCTCTGCAGACGCAACTGGGGCAGTTTACAACATTAAAACTACAATACAAATGCAATACAAATCCCACAAACCCATCCACCCACCCTTAAAATAGAATTAAACAATAAAAGAATTAAAAACATACTTAAAATAAGTCAAAGAACACCAATCAGTACTAACAATAACTTGTGTATATGTGTATGTGCCTTCAAGTGACCTGTCAATGTATGGGAGCCTATGATTTCACAGTTTTTTTAAAGGAAGGGATACTCAGAGGTAGTTTGCCAGTTGCTTCCTCTGAAATATAACCTACAGCACCTGGTATTCATTGTTGGTTACTCATTGAAGTACTAGCCAGAGCTGACCCTGCTTACCTTCCAAGATTGGATGGGATCTGATGCCTTTAGAGTATTTAGGCCCAACAAGGGCAATATCACCTGTGAAAATTATTGCATAATAAGGCAACATTTGTGCTCTCAAGTACCATGGTGCATGTTTTTTTCTTTGTACCAGATGGAGATGTATCCAATTTTGATATATCACTACATTGCTTGAAATCTTTCATTTATCACACTAGAAGAGTTGTTCTAACACATGTGATGCAGAGTACCTTTGATACTGTTAAATAACAATCTTTGAACATAGTTATCACATTTTTAAAAATAACTCTGTATCTTCAAGAACTGCTGGACCTATTCCTCTTCCCCACTGCCATTCCCTTCTCCTTTTGTGTCATGTCTTTTTAGATTGTAACCCTGAGGGCAGGGAACCATCTAATTAACCATTTGTAAGCCCCTGAAAGCCTTTGTGGCTGAAGTGTGAGAAATAAATACTCCAAATAAATAAAGTAAATACATGATTGTTTGCCTGATGTCCCTTTTAATAAGGAAAAGGTTTGATGTATGCCATTTCATTTAAACTAGTTGATTAATCCCATTACATTAATTCTTGTCTTCATCCGTTCTCCCCTGGCTTACATGATTTTACTAATCCTTCATTTCCATAATTTTGGCGTCTTTGTGTTGTGGAAATAATTTGAACGGGTTATGCATTGAAATTCACAAAATCCTTATCAGACCAAGTGTTGCCTTTAAATTTTATTTAAAACTTTCTCTAACAGTGAGCCCAATCAGAATAAACCCAGAACTTTGGTCATATGCCTGAAATTGTTCTCTGGATCCATTTTGTGTAGGTATTAAAAAAACTTGAATTATTGGAGAGCTACTGTTATTAAATGGCTGTGCCTTAATAAGAGAAATTAGAAGATTGCCAAGTTCTGCATGTGTCATAGAATTAATTTGCTAGAAAATGTACCATGTATTTTTCCACAATGAGAGGTACAACATTAACACTTTATAACCCTTTTAATGGGTAGTTAGTAACCCATTAGGACACTCCATCTTCTACTGGTAATGGATATTTAATAGTACCATACAATTTGAAATAATATTATCTTGCCATATTCAGGAGAATGGTTGAAGCAGAGAGAGCTTGTCTATATTAGTTAAAAAACCCAAATTCCACCCATGCTCACCATGTGCTGTTTACATTACACAGGCCCAAACCTCAAATTGGGTCTGTGCTGTTTACACAATGCCTAGAACCAATTTGGGGTTTCCACCCCTTGTCTCACATTAAAAAGACTTTTAGTTTTTGCTTCAGGTTTTCCAGAAACCCTGGAGCAAAGCATAGTGGCATTAACTAGTTCCCTTCCCACATGGTCCCTATGATCATGTGGGTGCAAGTTCCTCTGGGTTCAGAACAAGGCTGGGCACCTGACCTTGAATCAACTCGTGCCTGCAGCAATGGCACCAGCCAACTTTCCCATTGCCTCACATCAAAAGACTTACTTTTGTTCTGGGTTTTCTAGAAAACCCAGAGCAAAATGTAGCAATGACAGTTGTCTCCCTTCCCTCTCGGTCCCTGTGAGGGTCTCTGCTGAGATGCTCTGTGGCAGGGCACCACATTCTGACATCAGAGTGACTTTTACCTGCAGCAATGATGTCAGCTGGCTTGCAGAGACCATGTGGGAGGGCATCTATCTGCTTTTTGAAAACCCAAAGCAGATAAGGGGGGGAATCTGGATGGAATTGGAGGCCAGAACACTCCAATGGAAGCCAGCAAATGTAGAAATGTATTTGCCCAAAATGTATTCTGGCAAACTTAGATCTGACATGATCATGTACATGTCTCCTCAGAAGTAATTCTTACTGTAAAGTTGAGCTGGACTTCAGAATTTCCCCCCCAGGTATGCTGTGCAGAATCACCATTTTACAGCACAGTTCCACAAGGGAGAGGGAGGGAGAAATTGTAATTGAGGAACTGCCTTTCCCTATAAAATAGTGAATTAGTGGTGGAGTAAATGTTTTATGCCCTTTCAAAAAATGAAAACAAAACAAAACAAAATCTCTTATCCCCCTCCCTCTCCCCCACAGATTGGAGATAAACTACATACTTTAACTACCATAGCTCCATCTTATTCAATTCTACTCAGTCATAAGGTTTGTAACTTGTTGAGGCATTACACTGAGCAATCTGGTTAAGAATTATAATTGCTATGCCTGATCTTGAACTATATTTTGCAGCATTCCAACTTAGGGGGGATGCAGACCAGCACTTTAGGCTGGCCTGGGGGGGAGTTGGGGTGGGGTGACCACACGTTGGCCACCCTGACTCGGCCCCAACACCACATGCCCAACCACATGGCGCACAGCATCAGGCGGCAAAAAGAAGTATTGGAGCCGCAGTGTATAGTTGCCACGGCCCCGATCCGCCACTCTCAGGGGCAGCACAGAGTTGCCCCTTATGGGCCATCTGCGTCGGCCCTTAGTCAAATAATAATAATAATAATAATAATAAATTTATTTATATTTCCCGCCTCTCCCTATGGATCAAGGTGGGAGTACAAAGATAAAATGTACAAAATGTACAGTAGTACAATCAATTAAAAAAAGAAAACATAACAATAAAACCACAACAGTAATAAAAAGAACAATAATAAACAATAAACCCAACAGTAAAAACAATAAAATAACAGCAATAATTAAAACAATAATAAAATTGCAATACAGGTCTATGCCGCAAGTGATATAATCTTTTCCACCCGGGAGGTCCTTATAAGATGGTCATGTCTAATCTTATGTTCAGTTAGGGAGGTCAGGTGCATAGGCCAGCCGGAAGAGCTCTGCTAGGAGTCTATCAACTTTTTGCTTTCTTTCATTCTTCTATAGCTTTTCTATGTTTTTCTTAATTCTTTCCATTACAGGCATCCATTCTTTTTCTAGTTTATCAGTCGCTTTATTTTTAAGTAAATATGTCAGTTTATCCATTTCCATACTTTCTAAGAGTTTCATATACCATTCCATTATCTCTGGTATTTTACATTCTCTCCATGTAGTTGCATAGATTATTCTAGCCACTGTAATCATATAGAATATTTTCCCTTATTTCCTTTCTAAATCATCATTTATCATTCCTAATAGGTATATCTTTGGGTCTTTTTTATATTCTATCCATAAAATTTCTCTAATTTCTGTATGGATTTTGTTCCAGTATCTTTTTGCAAAAGGGCAAAGCCACCACATATGAAATATCGTACCCATTTGTTTTTTACATTTCCAGCAACTAGTACTTTTGTCACTTTTTATTTTAGCTAGTTTCGTTGGTGTAAAATACCACCTGTATTGTATCTTATAAAAATTCTCCCTTAGATAATAGTTTAGCATATGTTTTAACTTCGATTTCCACATTTGGTCCCATTTATCTATATGTATAGGTGATCCTAAATCTCTTGCCCATCTTATCATACAGTCTTTCACCTGTTCATTTTCTATATCCCATTTAAGTAATATCTTATAAATTTTTGACACTAGATGATGTGATTCTTTATTGAGAACTTTTTGTAATTTGTTTTCTGTCCTTGCTATAGTATATTGTTTTTGATCTATTTTATACCTTTCATTTATCTGCATATACAAAAACCAGTTACATTTTATACCTTCTCTTTCCAGTTCATCCCTTGATTTTAATCTCCATTCCCTTTCCCCTCTAATTAATAATTCTTCATATGTTATCCATTTATTGTGAATCATTTCATCATTTCCATGTAATGCTTCATTTGGGGACATAAACATTGGTATACCTCTGTTTATTCTTCGTTTATATATTTCCCATACTCTCCATATTGCTTTCCTCATATAATGGTTTTTAAAATCACTATTAACTTTGACTTTATCATAATATAGATAAGCGTGGAATCCATATACACTATCTATGCCCTCCAAATATAACAATCTTCTGTCAGTTAATCTGATCCACTCCTTTGCCCATTCTAGGGCATTGGCCTGATAATATAATTTTAGATTTGGTAAACCAAGACCGCCTCTATCTGTCACATCTTGCAGAATTTTTAATTTAATTCTGGGTCTTCTCTCTGCCCATATAAAATTTGTAATGTCCTTCTGCCAGTTTTTAAAGGGTATATCATTAATTAGCACTGGAATTGCTTGAAATAAAAATATCATTTTTGCTAAGACGTACATTTTGATCACTGATATACATCCTAAGAGAGATAAATGTAGTTTATTCCATTCCTTCAATTTCTTTTTGATCTTTGCCCATGTAGCTTCATAGATATTTTTGAAGAGATCTGTGTTCTTAGCAGTAAATATGATCCCTAAATATTTTATTTTATTTTCTATTTTAAGATTAGAGATTTCAGTAAATATGTCTTTTTCTTTGTTAGACATATTCATTGCTAACACTTTAGTTTTTTCTTTATTAATCCTGAAGCCAGAATTACTTCCATATTCTTCTATAATTTTTAATAATTTGTCTGTTTTTTATGGGATCTATTATATAAATCACCATATCATCCACATAGGCTCTAAGTTTCGTCTCATATCCTTTTAATTTGATACCTGATATTTCTTTATCTTCCCTGATCTTCTCACATAATACTTCTAAAGTTAATATGAACAACAGAGGTGAAAGCAGACAGCCTTGATGTGTTCCCTTCTGAATAGTACATGCTTTGGTTCTTTCCCCATTGATGACTATTTTAACTTTTTGTTCTTTGTATAATGCCAAAACCCACTTATGATATGATCCTTCTCCTGCAACTGCTGATAAGACCTTTAACATACAATTCCATCTCAGGTTGTCAAAAGCCTTCTCAGCATCAAGAAAAATTAACGCTGCCTGTTTATCATATTTTTTCTGAAAATATTCTATTATATTGAGTAAATTCCTTGTGTTGTCCTTTATTTGTCTGCCTGGCAAGAATCCTCTTTGATCCAGATGAATCTGACCTTGTAGTATTAGTCTAATTCTTTTAGCCAGGATGCTAGTGAAGATTTTATAGTCTATGTTTAATAAAGATATGGGACAATAATTCCCCCTATCTAGAGCATCTTTTCCCTCCTTTAAGATCAGTACAATATTTGCCTCTCTCCAGGATTCTGGTACTTTATCTTCTTTAACGTTATTCATTATTTTTTTAAGTTTTGGTGTGACTATTTCTACTAGGCTTTTATAATATATCGCACTAAGCCCATCAGGTCCTGGTGATTTTGTAGATTTTAACTCTTTAATAGAGTCCCTTATCTCTGTAGCAGCTATCTCTTTGTTCAATCTTTCCTTTTCTTCCACATCCCATTGTATGATACTAGCATTTTTTATGTACTTCACTTGTTCGTCTACTGAAATTATTTTTTCTTTGAATATCCTGCTAAACTACTCATGAAAGTTTTTCATAATTTCATTCTGGTTAGTAATGATCTTATCTTTGTCTTTTATTTTTGTTATTAGTGTCTTTTTTTCCTGTTTTTTCAATCTGATAGCCAACCATTTACTCAGTTTATTCGCAAATTCAAATTGTTTTTGTTTGACATATCAACAAAAGTCCCTACAGCCAGAAAACCCAAGATCTATGATCAAAAAACCAAACTGAAGGGTTCTGCCAAAAATATATATATCCAGGATAAAATAATCCCATTTCCAATTACAAAAAGGCAACAATATGATGAAATAAAAGAATAACTAAACCCTGGAGCAGAAAAGCCAATAGAATTTCTGAAAGGGTAAAAATACCTCACTGAAAAGTATGCAAATGCAAAAAATAATTATTATTATAATAAAAATTTCAAAACTGTTTGACATATCTCATCTTTTTTTTCCATTTCTTCTGTTATTAACATAGAAACTTGGTTTTGCAATACCTTTATTTGTGCTTTTAATTTCTTGTTTACTGGATGTCTTTTTAATTGATTTTCTGCAGTTTTCAACTCTGTTTGAATTCTTACAAAATTTTCCTGTCTTTTCCTCCTTTTGTAACTTTGTTTAATGAAAAAACCTCTCATATAAGCTTTGCTAGTTTCCCAAACTACATTTAAATCTATTTGATCTGTCATATTAATTTCAAAAAATTCCTTCAAAGTTTCCTTGGCTTTCTTCAGCACTTTCTCATCTTTCAATAATGCTTCCTCTAGTCTCCAGCAGAAGTCCGCTTTTTACTTCTTCAGTGTCATTCTTACTGGACAATGATCTGATAGGGTCATTGGGAGACTCTCTATTTTTTCTATTCTGGTTTTGATTAGATCAGAAACAAAGATCATGTCCAATCTGGACCAAGATTTATGTGGATTAGAATAAAAAGTGTAATATTTAGCCTGACCGTACTTGTATCTCCAAGCATCCTCTACCAGCACAGTATTTATCAGATTAAAGAATGCTTTTGGTAATTTCCTGTGTGAAACCTTTACATTATTTTTAACTTTTTTGTTTACACTGGGGTCTATTACCCTGTTCCAATTGCCCATCATTATTGTATGCTCATATTGGTATTCTCCTATCACCTTAATAAGTCTTTCATAGAATTTACTTTTATTTTGAAGGAAGCCATATACTCCTATAACAAGGGTCTTTAAATTTTCCCAATTAACTTCTACTCCCACATAATATCCATTTTTATCCACAAATATTTCCTTTGCTTCCAAAGTATCTTTTATATACATTGCCACCCTTTTTTTCCTTTTTTCCGAAGCAGAAACAAGACATTTCCAAGTTTACTGTTCTTTAATGATCTTAAATCCTTTATACAAATATGTGTTTCCTGAAGGCAAATGATCTCTGCCTTCCATTTTTCTAATGAATTTTTTTCCTTTTCTGCAGAGTGTTGAGTCCCTTCATGTTCCATGTGATCAAATTCATATTTCTACTCAACTTCTCCATCTTCTTCTTCTAACTCCTTTTCTGTGTTTCCTTCTTCTGATTCTTTTGAGTGCCCTTTTCTTTTTCTCTCTGTTTCTTCTATACCTTCTTCTGATCTTATCTTTTTATTTTAGTGTTTCTTTTCTGTTCTCTTTACATCAGTATTTTCTTTTCTGTCTAGTCTCATTTCATTTTCTCTATTGGTGTCTTCTGGGAGAAATGCTTAGAAAAAGAAAGGACTATAACCAGTTAACTAAAGTGTTGAGAGATCACGATATCTTTTATAAGTGGGAATTTCCAGAAGGATTATCCTTCAGCTATGCTCAAAAAAGATATAAAATCAACTCAACCTCAATGATAAAAGACATTCTAGATGAATTAGAAAGTGAAATACGGAAAAAAGATGGCTCCCAAGAAGATGGTGTGGTGCACACAAAGGAGAACTATAATAAATATTATCCGCAAAAGCATATGAGGAAGACACCGATGGACCCATGCATTTGGCCATCCCTATTTTTAGTTGTAATCAATAAAATTGTAGCCATATTTTCTCCAAATGTGTTGTTTTGTGTGGTTCTTGGACATCACCCTTAGACAGGCAATTGGTTTTGCCTGAGCTGCAGTGTCCAGTTTCAAGTAGAAATGCCAACAGAAGACTTCTAGAAGCAAAAAAGAGAGATTCTTTCATAACTATTAGAGTAGTTTTTTAAAGGACTGGAACACAGCAGGAACCATTCTGAGTCACTGCTGCCATTAGAGGTTTTAAAGGCATATGGAAATGGGAAAGAGCTGTTTGAAATACTGCTGGTAGGATTAGCAAGATTAAATATTGTAGGGGGGTTGCAGACTGCCAGAAATAGTGCAAATTGAGTCCACTTTAAGGGTTAGGGTTAGTGCTAGGGAATCATGGGAATTGTGTTTTTTTTTTCCTGAGATATTGAGTCTTCTCTGTCAGAGACCTCTGGTGCCACAATAAAATACAGTTCCCATGATTCCCTAACCCTAACCCTAACCCTAAAAGTGGAATCAATTTGCACTATTTCTGGCAGTCTGCAACCCCTCGTAGTCCTATGTAACATGCAGGGATAGCTGTATTGGCCATTTAGCAAATTCAAACAAAAATCCACCAAACAATGATACTGTAGTTCTTTTTAGGAGTATATTGGAAACTAAGCAGGGTCAGCCCTGGTTAGTACTTGGATGGAAGATCACCAATGACTGCTAGGTTCTGTAGGCTGTATTTCAGATCAATTTCACCTCTGAGGATCCCTTGCCCAAGAAAACTCTATGAAATTAATGAGATCATCATAAATCAACAGGCAATTTGAAGATACATATACACATGCTTAAGTTAAACAGCTGTGCACTGCTACATGCAGATTAGCTAGAAAATAGGAGAGGGCTTTTTAGATTCCTGATGCAGGAAAAATGGTGAGAAACCAGGAAAGGGCTATGTCAGTGCTGCTAAAGTTTTGGTACCTAGGAGCTTTATAAGGTACTTATGGTTAGATTTCTAAGAGAAACAAAAGGGAAGTGAAGAAACAGGGAAACCATGGCCCCCTTACAGGTATTAGATAGGGCCCTGAGCAACACCAACTGTACATCAGATAGTAAATACATAGAACATTTCTCACTAGAAACCTAGACACACAAAGCTGCACTTGTTCACCTTTATCACTCTTCTTCATATCCCTGACTTGTCTCCCTATTGTTAAAATTTATATTATACATTTCTTGGGCAAGCAACTCTTTTATGGTTCATATTACTTTGTAAAGCATCTAAGCATGATGATGCTATATAAAATATATTTTATTCATTATATTTATATCTTACCTTGGCTCCAAGGAGGTCAAGGTTCTCCCTTCCGCCTTTTATTTACACAACAACAAGGCTAGGCTGAGAAAGAGTTAAATTCTCAACACTTCTCAATGAGCGTTATGGCGATTTGAACCCATATCTCCCTGTTCATAATCCAAAGCAAAATGAATAAGTTCATATTTGGTTCCCTGAATCTTGTCTTAATAAGGAAAGCACACCTTCAGTTAACTTGCTAGATTTTGACGCATTTCTCTGAAAATCAGATACCATTAGTCAAAATAAATCACTGCAAACAGTAGCTACAATGATAGTAGGCGTTTGTAATCTATATCCACCTTCTTCTCTTGTACCGCTTTCCCAAAAAAATGTAAATAAATAAAATCACATTAGTTAGCACCTTAAATGAAGCATGATGCCTCTTCTTGGACAGAATAAAAGACTATAAAACTATAGAAAGAAGACCTATAAGGCAGCTTCTATTACTATTTTTGTTAAATCAATTTCACCAGTCCTTTCCCTCTTCTCAGACTTAGGGGGGTTGCAGACTGCCAGAAATAGTGTGAATTCAGTCCACTTTTAGGGTTAGGGTTAGTGCTAGGGAATCATGGGAACTGTTATTTTTCTGAGACATTGAGCCTTCTCTGTCAGACAACTCTGATGCCACAATAAAATACAGTTCCCATGGTTCCCTAACTCTAACCCTAACCCTAAAAGTGGACTGAATTCACACTATTTCTGGCAGTCTGCAACCCCCCTTATTTGCATTATTACAGCTTCCATCAGTGAGAAGCAACTGATGCACAGTTCATGTGACTCAGTTAAAAAAGATCTTTTCTCAGGTGGCACAAGAAAATGATGTAAAAACAGCATGTGTGAATAGGCACAAGAAATTTACAATAAAATATGAGTGTAGATTAGTAGTAGTTTTAAAGTATTTGTTTCCATTTTCTTGGTCATTGGCAATTTATGGCTTCATATAAATTAAATCCTATAGCTGGATTAAAGGGGTAGAATCAAAAGTATTACATGAAAAGCACTAAATCCAACATATGATATTGTGCTATATGTTGAAAAAAGGTAAAACAAATCAGTACCCTTTTGCTCCCCCAATTCCTTCTTACCTAAAAGCAAATGTGTTTGACAAATTGGAACTGAATGAGTATTTTTCTTTCTTTTTTCCTGACAGAAGATGCCTGTGGGAAATTTAAATAAATGGCAAAAACTCTTGGTAATAAGGAACCTTAAATAAGATTCAGATAGCCATGCATTATTTTTATCATCATTTTGCATTGGCTCATTTACAGTTTTACATTAATAAATAATAATAATAAAATTTATTTATACCCCGCCCTCTGGAAAACCAATCTGGGCGGCTTACAACAATTAAAATATACAATCCCCATAAAACATATATACAATATAACATACCCCTCCCCCCTTTAAAACAGTAATAAATCAGAAAATATTAAAAAGCCTTACAGTTAATTTCAATTTGTAAAACAAAACTTGCCTAGTGAATAAGCCCAGCAATAATAATCCTCACCATCCTCAGATGGGGCCACGAAGGATCATACGCTGGGGTGGGTCAGTTATATCCGAGACCGGGATATTAATCTGGGAAGGCCTGCCGGAAGAGATCCATCTTGACAGCCTTTTTAAAGCTGTCTAATGATGTTAAATGACGGATCTCGTCTGGCAGGTCATTCCAGAGTCTAGGGGCGGCAACAGAGAAAGCCTTCCTGGAGGTAGCCGCAAGCCTAAACTTTTGAGGTTGCAGCAAGTTCCTCCCAGAGGATCGGAGAGTGCGGGGAGGATTATAAGGGAGAAGGCGGTCCCTAAGATAGGTTGGACCCAAGCCATTTAGGGCTTTAAAGGTAATAATCAACACCTTGTACCTGGCCCGGAAGCTGATAGGCAGCCAGTGGAGGGACCTCAGAACCGGAGTAATGTGGTCCCTCCGAGATGTTCCCGAAACAAGCATGGCTGCCGTATTCTGTACCAGCTGCAATTTACGAACCAAGCACAAGGGTAGCCCCATGTAGAGTGCATTACAAAAGTCAAGGCATGAGGTTACCAGCGCGTGCACAACAGTTTCGAGATCCCTTACTTCCAGAAAAGGACGCAGCTGGCGTATCAGCCAAAGCTGATAACAGGCGCTCCTGACCGTCGCATTTACCTGATTCGTCATTAGGAGCGACGAGTCCAGGAGCACCCCCAGACTGCAAACACAGTCACTGGAGGAGAGTGTGACCCCATCCAGGACTGGAGGTTGCAACCCAATTCTTGGTTTCGGGGCCACTACCATGAGCACCTCCGTCTTGTCTGGATTCAGCTTCAATCTGTTTTTCCTCATCCAGCCCATTACCGCTTGAAGACATTCACTGAGAGAAGAGAAGCCATTGGAATTCGAGGCCGATGAACAAGACACGGAGAAATAGATTTGGGTGTGATCAGCATATTGATAACACCCAGCACCATAACTCCATATTATCTCACCTAGCGGCTTCATATAGATGTTAAATAATATTGGGGACAAAATTGTTTGTGATGCAATGTTTTATTGCTGAGAGCAAGCTGCTTAGCATATCTTATTTTATTTGTCCAATAGCACCTGTTTTCTGCAATGTTGTTTGTGGTGGTGAAAATCTTTTTCATTTTTCATTTTTTGGGGGGGAGGGGGGGCAGTACTTGATAAGGTTTGTAGCTATCAATTACATATGTCATTCTTTGTCTGCCTTTGCTGCTACTCAATGGCACTTTTTCTCCTAAAGTGGCTAATCTGCATTAACAAGGCAGACAATGGTAGCCAATGGGCAAAAGATAAGAATGTGTCCCTTTTATAAATCTGTGGAGCTGTCATGATGTAATGACAATGCCATTCATATGGTAAATGGTTTTGCTTATTCAACCCTTCTGCCTTGGCTGATGGACAGCTATTTTTGGCTTGATGAGAGGTATAATGCCATTCTTAAAAGTGTAAATTTCACCACTATCTTCAAGGCTAGCCATTAGTTAAATTTACATTTTTATGTCTGTTTGTCACACAAAGAATAGACTGACTTTCTCTCATTATATTAACATGCACAATACATCCATACTTAAGCCTTTAAAACTATTTTTCCCCTGAAACCATCTTTAAATACTAGAAAGGTCAAAGAAAATGTACATCTTAATACTCATTGTGTAGCTACACTACACCGTTGTATCAGTTTGATGCCACTAAAATTGCCATGGCTACATTCCATGGAATCCTAGGATTCATAGCGGGATTTCTTTGCTAGAAAACAGTGCTTAACTATAGTTAATTTCAGGTTCTCACCAAACTAAAAGTCCACAGATTTTATACATGGAACCATGATAGTTAAAGTGGTTTCAAACTGTATAGTCCTAAGTGTAGTGCAGACACACCCTAAGATCAAAGTAAATGGCAATCATGGTCTTCCCCCAGAAACATTTCTATTCCTTTATAAGTAATTATATTTTTAAGCATTTAGGCTAAAAACCCTGCAATTTGAAATCTTGCACACTACATTGCGAACACTGGGCAGCCATAGCACATGTATTTCTATTTCCTGCTAATTAATGATATTATGGATGAATAATCATGATGACCTGCTTTAAGAGCAGCATAATTAGCAATGCTATGCAATGCAATCTCATGTGAATTCAGGTAGAAGTCCCACTGTGTCAATAAGCCTTCCCCCCCCCACACAAACACACATACACACAATAAACATGTTAAAGTTTTCCACCTACATCTCAATGAAATCAAATAGACACCATTAAGAATTAATACTTCTGAGTTGGAACAGGCTGTCAAGTTTCCAACTTCCTGTCTCTCCACAAATGCAGTAACATGAATCGTATATCTATCTTCTGCAAATGAGAGAATTGTCAAAAATTATATCCTTGAGATTATTCAGACAGTGAAAGTAATCTTGGTAGAAAGTGGGTTGAATCTTTGTTATTCACATGCATTTCAAATGCACCCATGTAAGGCGGGGGGGGGGGGTTGCCAAAAAAGCTACTCAACCTGGAATAATCAATCTTGGTTTCCCCCACATTTTTCTAAAAGATTTGCATTGCTGGCTGTGTGAATAACTGATGTGAATAGAGCTCGGATAAACTGGGATGAAACTCTGGATGCCTTGAATGTGTTTCAAATACATCCAAATCATCAACTCCATATTCATTTGCAGTGCTGACACATGTGAGCAACAGATCATGCAGACATGCACGTAGATGCAGTTCCAATAAAAAATCGTTTGAACAACAAAACCAAAATAAGTGAGTGAGATTATTTGCATTTGTTGTTGTTACCTGCTCATGGCGACCCTGTGGATGAGACATCTCCAAGAATTCCTATCTTCCACTGCCTTGCCCAGATCCTGCAAGCCTTTTCCCATAACCCCTCTGATTGAGTCTATCCATCTGGTCTGTGGTCTTCCTCTCTTTCTTCTACCCACTACCTTTCTTAGCATTATTGTTTTTTCTAGTGATCCGTGCCTTCTCATTTTGTGGCCAAAGTACCATAGTCTCAACTTGATCATCTTTGCTTCCAAGGAGAGCCCTGGTCTGATCTGTTCAAGAACTCAGTTGTTTGTGAAGTCGTAGGCTTTCATGGCCGCATCCATAGTTTTTTGTGGGTTTTTCGGGCTGTGTGCCCATGTTCTAGAAGAGTTTCTTTCTGACGTTTTGCCAGCATCTGTGGCTGGCATCTTCAGAGAAAACTGGAATGGAAGAGAAAGGGTCTATATATACTGTGAGACCCTGGGTAGGGTGGAACCAAGATTGATTTATTGATTATTCCAGGTTGAGTAGGTTTTCTCTTCCATTCCAGTTTTCTCTGAAGATGCCAGCCACAGACGCTGGCGAAACGTCAGAAAGAAACTCTTCTAGAACATGGCCACACAGCCCAAAAGACCCACAAAAAACTCAGTTGTTTGTCATCTTGGCTGTCCATGGTATCCTGAGTACTCTTCTCCAGCACCACATTTCAAATTGGTTGATTTTCTTTCTATCTGCTTCCTTCACTGTCCAGCTCTCACATCTGTATATGGTAATTGGAAAATGGCCTGAACGATTCTGACTTTAGTGCACAGTTGTATGTCTTTGCTCTTCAGTATCTTTTCCAGTTCTTTCATAGCTGCCCTTCCCATTCCTAGTCTTCTTCTTATTTCTTAACTGCGGTCTCCTTTCTGGTCAATGTTTGATCCTAGATATGGGAATTCTTTAACTATTTCAATTTCCTTGTTTTCTAGACTGAATTTGTGTATTTCTTCTGTGGTCATTTTTGTTTTCTTTATGTTCAGCATCAGACCTGCTTTTGCACTTTCATCTTTGACCTTCCTTATTAACTGTTCCAATTCCTGAACGTCTTCTGCTAATATTATGGTGTCGTCTGCATATCTTAGGTTGTTAATATTGCTTCCTCCTATCTTAACTCCATCCTTTTCTGATTCTAATTCTGCTTTTTTATGATTTTTTCAGGATATAAATTAAACAAGTAGGATGATAGGATGCAGCCTTGACTGACCCCTTTGCCTATTGGGAACCACTTTGTTTCCCCAAATTCTGTTCTGATGGTGGCCTCTTGTCCTTGGTACAGATTCCTCATTAGGAATAACAGATGTAGTGGCACTCCATATCATTGAGTGCATTCCATAATTTTTCGTGATCTATACAATCTAATGCTTTACTGTAGTCTTTGAAACACATGCTGATTCTTTTTTGGAATTCTTTGGTACACTCCATTAGCCATCGTATGTTTGCAATGTGGTCCCTAGTTCCCTTTCCTTTTTTGAATCCTGCTTGCACCTCTGGAATTTCTCTCTCCATGTATGGTTGGAGTCTATGCTGCAGAATTTTGAGCATTATTTTGCTTGCATGTGAGATTAGTGCTATTGTCCTATAGTTGCTGCTGTCTTTTGCATCTCCTTTCCTGTGGATTGGTATGTATATCGAGTGTTTCCAGTCTGTTGGCTACCACATTGTTGTCCATTTGTTGGCATATTTCTGTTAGCACTAAAGTTGCATCTGCCTCTGGGCACTGTAGCAGTTCAATTAGGCTATCATCTGTTTCGATGATTTGTTTTTTCCCATTTCCTTTATTGCAGATTCCACTTCACTTCTTAGAATTTGAGGTTCATCTTCATATGGCTCCTCATTCCAAATATCATTCATTCCCTCATCTCTGTTGTATAACTCTTCTGTGTATTACCTCCAGGTTCTGTATTACCTTTTTATTTCTTCTTGTACCTGTATTATGTTCTTTTTTTCTCCACAGAGCATCCTTGCCCTTGGTTTGAACTTGGCTTTAATTTTTCTAATTTTTTGATAGAGGTCTCTCATTCTTCCCTTTTTGTTGTTGTCTTCTATTTCTCTGCACTGGTAATTGTAGTATTTTTCCTTATCCCTGCATGTCAGATGTTGCACAGTTGTGTTCATACTTCTGGCTTTGGTCCTATCTCCCTTTGCTTTTGCTTTTCTTCTTTCTTTTATTGCATGAAGTGTTTCATCTGTCATCCATTGTTTCTTATCTTTCTTTTTGGCCACTGTTAGTGTTTTCTTGCATTCGTCCTTAATTATGTCTTTGACTTCTGTCCACAGTTCTTCAGGTTCCCGATCAATTATACTGTTTCTTATCTTTCTTTTTAGCCACTGTTAGTGTTTTCTTGAATTCATCCTTAATTATGTCTTTGACTTCTGTCCACAGTTCTTCAGGTTCCTGGTCAGTTATACTCTATAGTTCAAATCTGTTTCTTATATTGTCTTTGAATTCATCTGAAATGTTATTCAGGTCATATTTTGGTATAATAATAGTTTTTGCTTTCTTCCTTAGTTTAACCCTGATTTTTGTTATGAGCAGTTCATGGTCTGTGCCACAATCAGCTCCTGGTCTAGTTTTGGCCACAAGGATAGAGTTTCTCCATCTTCTACTTCCAATTATGTAGTCTGTCTGGTTTTTGTGTTTACCATCTAGTGATGTCCAGGTGTATAGTCTTCTATCTGGTTGTATGAAGCAGGTATTTGCAATGAATAGATTACTGGCCTCACAGAATTCTATCAGATGCTCTCCCACTTTATTTCTTGTTCCTAATCCAAATCTTCCTACTGTTTTTGATTCTTATTTGTTGCCAACTTTAGCATTCAAGTCTCCAATTATTAGTTTGAAATCTTGTGATGGTATGTTGTCAATTTCTTCATGGATTGCATCATAGAATCTCTCAATTTCATCTGCATTTGTGGTTGGTGCATATACTTGTTTGCATAGTCGCACTAAAAAAAGGTCTGAATACCCCCCCACACACACACACGCCTGGCGGTAGCCTCTCAGGAGCAGATTTACTCATAGGAATTCAAGGTGCAAGCCAATGACTGAGGGGCAGCTGGGATGGTTGACTCTGCCAATTTTATATTCACATCAGTTTTCACCTATTTTCCCCCCACCTTACATATTTTTCCAATCTTAAATTTCTATCCTCCCAAAGCATTTTCCCTGTTTGGTTTGCCTAAATCCTGACGTTTTGTTTGCATGATTTGTACTAGAATAGAGGTTTCCTACTACATGCATTTTGTACAATACTTTGACTACACTTTTTAATACATTAATACCCTAATATAATGTGTTGTTGAACATTATTTTCATGATTTTATGACACACACACACACTTCAGTATATATACTTTTGAACACCTTTTTTAAAAAATGAAGGGGCTATGCAGATGGGTGGCTCTGAGCCGCCCCTGCTAGAAGCAGATCATGGCCATGGCAACCCCATGCTGTGTCCCCGATCCTTCTTTTTGCTGCCCCAAAAGAGCCTGTGCCATGGCTCTTCCATGCCCTTTCAATGCAGCGAGTCTACACACTGTCCCAGGAGGCGTCCTGAAGCTGTGCGCCATGTGTACGGGCACATGGTGTCAGGCTGGCATTGGGGTGAGGTTGGGGTGGCTGGTGTGCGACTGCCCCACTCCAACTTCACCCCCAGGCTGGCCCTTTAGGCCGGTCTGCAACACCCCGAAGTCTTGCAAAATTGAGGTGTGTCAGTTTTGAAGAACAGATGAATTGTTGCTTGCCCACTGGTCTGAAATTGCTAAATCAGGCCGTTTCACTTTCAAATATGAACCAAATGAAATTTATTTCTAATTTTCACTTATTCCCTACTCACAAGATGCAGAAAATGCCCCTGAATTGGGAGTCTGCAGAATGAGAGGAAAAATAGGAGAACTAAGAAAAAACTGAGACCAAATTTTACAAACAGTAAATATGAGGAACCTGCATATATTTTTCTATCACCCTCAGTAAAGTAGTATCTAAAACAACTCCACTAAGTATTCATAGGAACACAGAGTTGCAGCCAGCTTGTTCTTGATTACACAAAGTTCCATAAATCTACCTCCCTTCACAGAGTACTTACAGCAGCTTCCCATGTAGCTGAATATCTTTCACACTTTTCAAGTTCTTGCTTCTTTTATTTAAAAATGGAGGAACAATCTTTCAGATACAGAGATAAATATCCATGCTGGGAAAGGGACAGGATGTATGTGTAGAGCTTTGCAAGGCTGCAATTATGTTTTCCATATTATACTCCCTGCTCTTCTTTTTACCTTTCCTAAAGGCAAATTGTAATGATGCCATTGCCTAGGCAATTATCACTATCTCTTCTCCCCTCATTTTGTTTATTCTTTCCTTATTGTGTGGCCAGCTCAATGCACCACATGCCTCCTCTCTCTTTTTTTGTCTTTCCTTCCCTCCCTCACCAATTAAGTCTCATAATAAACCTTCAGTAACATTTACCCGAGGAAGCTTTGAAAAAAACAAAAGACTGTATCACGCTGCTCATCATCTTACTGCTAAGAAAACCATAACAATAATACATTCCAGCTTATCAAAAAAGAATGTCCTTGGTATAGATTTTCACATGCCAAAAGCAGGGTCAGGGAAGGGGTTAAAATCACTGAGACTTTGTACTGTGAAAGGAAAGAATTCTAGGCAGTGGAGAGTTTTAAAACATTTACTAAAATAATAATAAAATAAACTATAGATACTCAGCCTTTCCAAATAGATGTCATTTTCTTTTAATGTTCCTGTAAGTCTGCCATGATTTAAATTGAATGTCTGGATTCAATTTGAGTTTAAAAGAATAGAATATTATCTGTTCTTGGGGGAAAAGTTGAGAATTTTGAAAGTTTTATTTGGTCATCAAAATAACATGCTTATGAGCTTGTCAAACACAATCTACTGTTGGCCCTGCACATTTTCAGCTTTGCCTTTTTTAAAAAAAAATATTGTTATTTCATAATCACATAAAACATACTTATTTCCCAGTTATTTACAATATGGTAATTCTATAGAATATAATTCCATTGCAAAATCTCATGTATCTTGACTTCCCCAGTCCCTCCAATACTGAGCCTCATATCTTAAATTCATCACATTGACATTACAAAAACAAAATCAGAATTAAACAATTTCCATTACAGTCTTCCTAGAGACTCTTTGAAAAACTTATACTTTTCCCGTAAGTTACTTACATTATCTCTATTAAGCTTTCATTCTTCCTACCCTCTGTTTCCATCTTAATTTACAATATTCCAGAATCAGGAACCATTCTTCCTCTATTTCACTATTTCAGATCTTTATAATTTAAGCAACATGTTAATTTGTCCATTTCTATCATTTCTAATAACTTCATTTCCCAGTCATCCACTGTTGGCATTTCCTGAGTCCTCCAATGTTGTGCTAATGTCATTCTAGCTGCTATTATCAAATAATATAATATGCCAGTATTTCTTTTCAATCTGCTGTGGAATTTTATTCAGCATATTTAACAAATATATTTCTGGCTTCAATCTGAATTTTATATGTATCATCCATTCAATCAACATATGTATCTGTCTCCAATACATTTTAAACTTTGGGCAGTGCCACCCAAAGTAGAACCACAAACCAGCTGCAGATTTCCAGCACTTGTTTGAATCCATCTTGTAGATATTTGCAATTTTATTTGGTGTTAGGTATCACCTCTGTTCCATTTTCCAATAGTTTTCTTTTAAATTTTGAGATTTAGTAAAAAAATGATTTGTTTCTAGCATATTTCCAACTCTCCAAATCTATTATTTATCCACAGTCCAAGGCCATTTTATCATCATGTCTGATATTACCTCTTCTTTCTGTTCATAATTCCTCAAAAGTCTATATATTGTCAACCTTTCTTTTAATTGTATATAAGAACTAATGCATTTTAGGATCTAATTGCATCAATTCCTCTATTGGTCTTAATTCATATTTGTTGACTTCTGGTTTATGTAAGATATCTCTATAAGAAAGCCATATATTCAGTAATTTCCACCTACCAATAAATGCCTCCTGTGGTGGAACCCAAAGAAGGATTTTCCTGTATGTTTTCTTCTTAATTTTTTCCCCATATTCTTAATAGAAATCTTTTTATAGTGTGTTGATAAAATTCACTGTGGGTCACCGCTTTTTCATATCATAGTTGCACATGCCAACCAAACCTGTTATTCAAACCTTCTAAATTCAGTAATTTTGAGTTCTCAAGCATGATCCATTCCACAATCCAGTTTAGTATATTAGCTAGATAATACAGATTCAAATTTGGCACCCTGCCTCGACGTTGCTCCTTTTGCCGTGTCATGGTCTTCCATTTTACACGTGGTTTCTTGTAACTCCAGATAAAGCTTTTATGTCCTTTTCCCATTCTTGTAAAGGGTTATCACTGTTCAAAATTGGTATGCTCTGAAACAGAAAATTCATTTTAAGAAAACCATCATCTTAATAGCTTCCACCTGACCAGATAGTGATAGCTGTAACTAGTTCTAATAAATTAACTCTTTTTAAATTTCCTTCCATTTAGTTTTATAATTGTTATCAAACAATAATTGTTTATCAGCCAAAAGAAAGTATTTGACTTTTTTTTTTAACCAGGCACTTAGGGCCTCGGCAGACGGCTAATAGGGCCGTCTCCGAGACCCGGAAGAGGAGGGGCAGCCGCACGTGCGGCATCCCTTCCTCTTCCTGAGGTCGTCCTTGGAGCTTCTGGCCCTCCGGACAGCCGGCGCTCCGGGGATGACCTCCCTCCGCAGCGACCGGACGCGCTGTGGAGGATAAGTCAGGAAAAATGCACCCTACGCGTTTAGGGTGCACTTTCCCTGTCTTGTGGAAGGAGCGCTGATTTTGCGCTCCTTCCAGGGATGATGCAGGAGCACCGCGGTCCGGCTGCCGAGGTCCCGCAGCACTCCGGACCAGGGCGTCCCTGATGCCCTGGTCTGCATCTCCCCTTAGATATGCTTTCAATTGTTTGCTCCTTTTTTAAAAAAAAAATTGTTAAAAGAGATGTCTTGCTTCTATTAATTTTGAAGCTGGCTACTTTTCCAAATTCATCTATAATATCAAACACTTTTTTTTCTATTTGATGGGTAGGGTCTTCCAAAACAACCACAGGATCATTGGTAAGGCCTTGAATTTATAATCCTGCTCTTTAATCTTTATACCGCACATTTCTTTTTCATTCCTAATTTTGTTAAGTAAAACTTTCAAAACTGTTATAAATAGCAGCGGAGATAGGGGACAACCCTGTAGAGTATCTTTTGATATTTTAAATTTCTTGGAATTTCCCCATTCACTATTAATTGCACATTTTGATTTTCATGTACAGTCATCCTCAGTATCCATAGAGGATCTGTTCTGGAACCCCCCCCCTCCCATGGATACCAAAATCCACTGATACTCAAGTCCCATTGGCCCAATGGCAGTGTGTACATGCAGCTGCACTGCCACTGTGGAAAATGGTACAAATCCTATCTCCTTCCTCCCTTGCTTCCCTCCCTCCTTCCTCCCCTGCAAGGCTTCCCTGGGCTTAGCTTTAGGGGTAAAGGCTGGGGCCCTGTCAGCCACAGGAGCTCAGAGTTGGGGGTGCAGGCTCTGAGACCCAAGCCCTGTGCTGGCTCCCTGTGGCTGATGAGGCTCCAGCCTCCTACCCCAAAGCCAAGCCCAGGACAGAAGCTTCACAGGGAGAGGAGATCTTTCAACACTTCCTTCCTTCCTTCCTTCCTTCCTTCCTTCCTTCCTTCCTTCTCTCCTTGTGAGGCTTCTGCCCTGGGCTTAGTATTGGGGAGGAGGCTGGAACCCCACCAGCCACAGGGAATTAGCACAGAGGCTTGGGTCTCAAGGTCTCTGCTCCCAATCCCAAGCCCCTGCACTGGCGCTGACTCCCCTGTGGCTGTGGTTTAATCTCTGTCCTTTGAATCGAGAGGCCCTCATCTCTGCCTTACTGGCATCCCATACTGTTTTCATCTGTGTTTCACCTGCAGGATTCTCTATTAAAACTTCTTCAATGTAGTTTTAGCTTTTTTGCGAAAGGCATTATTATTTGACAGGGAGTCATTCATTTTCCAATTAAACTGTTTTGTGCCAAATTCTATCAAAAGGGTTATCAAATAATGATCTGAGGTAAATTTAGGAAAAATGTCCATTTTCTTAATTTTAGGGAGAATTGGTCCCAAAATCAAAAACATATCTATCTTGGATATGAATTAGTGAGACTCTGGGGGGGGGGGGGGGGGAAGTATGCCCATTCTCAGATGGATAGAGTGTCCTCCATAAATCATGTAAACAAATCTCCTCCTTTCAGTAAAAAAAAAAAAAGCTGTTGGTAGCTTTCCTTGATTTTTTTTAAAATATTTTTATCTGACACTCTGTCCTTTGATTGGTTTATCACCCTGTTCCAATCACCCAAGAGTAAGATATTTTCATATTCCAAATTTACAAATTTTGTAATATGTTTCCAATTTTCAAAAAAAAATCTTTGTTTACTATCAATAAATGCATATACACCTAAGATAAAATATTTGACATCTCCAGTTCGTATCTCAACTCCAATGAAGTGGCTTTCCTCATATTTGCATATTTCTGTTGCTACATATTTACTATGAACATATATTACCATTCTGCCTTTTATTTTTTCACTTGCAGTCACAAAGAGTTGTCCAAGCCTTGAATTTCTTAGGTATTTAACATCCTTTTCTTTTCTTTTATTCTCTTGCAAACAATTATATGTAATTTTTTCTTTGCCAAATAATGAAAGACTTTACTATATTTGAATTTTGAAATCAACCCCTTAATGTTATATGATCCAATTTTCTTAGCCATATTTGTTTTCTAAATTCCAGCTCCTCCTCCTTCTTGTCCTAAACTTTTTGGGGCCAATTTCTCTTCTTCCAAGTTTTGTTCATCTTGATCTGATTTTTTTGCTGCTTTTCAGCTCACTACCCTCTTCCTCCGTCACCTTGTGTTCTGCACTCCTTATCAACATTCTATGTTTTTCTTTTGAGCCTTTTTCCTGTCCAGTCCTTCCATTCTTTCCCACGAGTATGGTATCTTTCTTTTCATGAGCTCATAAGTCAGGAATTTGTAGTCTGTCTTTTCCATAAAATTTCCAGGGAGATAACTTTGTATATCTTAATTGTATTCCCATCTATTACCAGATCGTTTGAGTAACTTTTTTGTAAAATTTGGTCTCCATTTGGATCTTACAAAAGATATTACATCACAGGGTAGCTTTTTCTCCTTTGCCACTATCAAATTAATTCTAAATATTCTGTCTCTTGCATTTCCCATCTTTTCCTCAGCTGTTTCAACAAAGTTAGCTAATTACAGAATGATTATGTTATATAAATCCTCTTTCAAATTTTCAGGGATGCTCACAACTTCAAACATTTCTCATGATAACAAATATCCTGCAATACAATTTTATTTTCATTCCTTTTCTGTGTGTCATATAACTCTCTTATATAGTGCCTTCTAGTTCTTCTGTCTTAACATTTAATTTCTTTATTTCTGTCTGAAGCCCCTCAATATCTTTAGTGATTTTGTCTAATTTCTTACCCATAATATTCAGTTCATGCTGCATATCTTCTTTGGCTTCTTTTCTAGAGATTTTCACTTCTTGCTTCATTTTGAAATGCATTTCCTCTTTAATTTTTTTTTAAATTCCTTAAGAAAAATCAGAGTAGGGTCAAGGGTTTTTGTTTAAGCATCAGTTGAACCTCTTCTCTGTTTTGTTTATGCCACTTGGGTCATTCTTTTTATACCCAATGCCATCTTAATCTTCAAATCTACACTCATATTTACTATAAATCCTTCATTTCTATATGTCACTTCTATATAATCAAGAGGCTCAATATATATATTTATAGACTCTAATACCAATTAAAAACAAATTGAATTAATTAAATAACAAATTAATACCAATTAAATAACAAATTAAATAATTTTATTTAAATATTAGTTATGTAAATTGTATTACCACAATATGACAATTCCTTTTCTATAAACCACATCCTGTTTTTAAATTAGTTCTCAGTTAATTCCTCTTCATTAATTTCTTTAGTAGAGTTGAAGTAATAATTAATTCAACCCCCAACAAGTAGTTGATTAATTCAATAATCATAATTACACTTGATCTTAACCAAAAGGCAGAGAATTGGTAATTAATTCAATTAGTTCAATTAATTTGGTTAATTCAAAGATGATAATTAATTCAACCCCCAATACAATTATTTGTAATTCCACTTCCCTTAAATCAAGTCCAACAAATTAATTAAATTTTATCTCCTCTAGTTAAATTAAATCTCTCAGTCTGCATAAATTTAGTTATTGGCTGTTCACAAAAAATTAATCAAATATCAATGTTAGTCAATCAAAAAGTTCAGTAATTAATTACTTAATGTTAGGCAAATAGAGTTTAGAAATATCTCTGAAAGAGGAAGACAGTGTTATCTTAGTTCATGCAATTAATTCATTGCTTACAGAGAATTCACTGTCCCATTTTATACAATAAACTAAAATCCTCAAATGTGAGAAGTGTTTTCCCCAAGGAAACTTATTTAATTTATTTATATTAAGGGAAAATTAATTTGGTCTTTCATCTCATCCTCTACACCAGGGGTAGGCAACCTTTCCCCTTTAAGGGCCGAGGGACTTCAGCTCCCAGAATGCCAGGAGCTATTGGCCAACATGGGTCTATTGGCCAACATGGCTGAGGCTTCTGGGAGCTGAAGTCCCTCAGCCCTTAAAGGGGAAACGTTGCCTACCCCTGCTCTACACAATCATGATACCCTTCTTAAAGTGGTCTTTCTCTAGTCACAGCCTTGTCCCTTGTCCTCCTTCTGCCGTATTCTTTCTTTTAGTTTTAGTCCACGTCTTGATCTATCACCATCAGAAATAATAATTATATCAAAGTTGAAATCAGCTTCTTCATAAGATCCTTCCACTCCGTCATCTCGTCCCCTGTCCTTTTTACATTGCTTTCTCCTTCTCTCGTTAACTCCATCTTTACTGAATCTGCCATCTTGTCCCCTGTCTTTCTTCTGCCAAATCCTTTCTATACCTTTCCTTCTTTCTCTTATAGCTTACCACAGCTACACTTCTTTCTCATGCTGCTAACTCTCAGTATCTCTAAACTCTGTAGTCCCTTCTTCACGTCTTTCCCTGCTCTGTCTTTGTCTATACTTACAGCCTAAACCAGGTACCAGCAACCTACTGCCTGGGGGCCAGTTAAGGCCCAGGTCCCTGGACTTACCAGCCCAGGCGGAAGGTTGCTGCTGCCGTGCGCCACCGCCATGCGTTTTTGCCGCCGTGTGGCCGCACGTGCCACAACTGCCATTTTGGAAATCAAAATGGTGGTCATGACACGTTTGCTCATGCGCAGTACTCCTGTGTATGTGCAAATGAGTCACGGCCACCATTTTGAAAATTAAAATGGTGGCCGTGAGTGGTGGCCGCCATTTTGGAAATCAAAATGGTGGCCGTGACTCGTTTGCGCATGCACAGGAGTACTGCTCATGCGCAAATGTGCTGTGACCACCATTTTGATTTCCAAAATGGTGGCGGCGACATGCGTGGAGGCGGCTGTGTGGCGGCGTCTGTGCAGCGGTGGCAGTGGCATGCGGGGGGCAGCAGCGCACACGGGGGGTGCGCGCGCTCGCACATGCATGCGCACACCACCATTCCCCCCCCCTTGTCCCAGCAGCGGGATGGACCTCATGGGACCGGCCCCAAGGTAAAAAAGGTTGCCTACCCCTGGCCTAAACTATTTAAGGGGGGTTGCAGACTGCCAGAAATAGTGTGAATTCAGTCCACTTTTAGGGTTAGGGTTAGAGTTAGGGAACCATGGGAACTGTATTTTATTGTGGCATCAGAGTTGTCTGACAGAGAAGGCTCAATGTCTCAGAAAAATAACAGTTCCCATGATTCCCTAGCACTAACCCTAACCCTAAAAGTGGACTGAATTCACACTATTTCTGGCAGTCTGCAACCCCCCTAAGTTACTAGCCTCCACTTCCTACTCTTAATCCAATCCTAGCTCACACCACCATTTTTGTGTGTTCATGCTTATGAAGAGAACTTTCATTTTACTTTCACTTTCCAAATCCTTTCACTCATCTTCTTTTTCCATTTCTGTTTTCTCCCTTAGGGGCTATGCAGAAGGGCAGCTCTTGTTGGGGCATTGAAAGGTGTGCTATGTCCACCACGACCACATGCAGAGTTGTTCCACGTTGACAGGAGGCCAGGAGAAAGATTCCAGAGAGTTGTTGGCAACAGGGGTTCTGGCAGAGAAGGAAAAATTCCTTCACAGCAGCACATGGCCTTGAGCTCTGGCTTTCTTCCAAATAAAGACAGCAGCAAGGCCAGCCTTCACTCAACACGAGGGCTTTAATCTTATTTGCACTATGTACAATATATACATACAGAGTATTGGACAGCCATCCCAAGTACTCACAACTATGCAACACACCAACAAACTGCTCTGCCAACCACCATACACAACAAACCCACACTGGAAATAATTCCCATCTCCTTTTTTATAGGCAGTGAACAATGGCTGTTGCATCAGGCATCTCAGGTGTGTATATTTCCAATTACTAATCCACACACACCTGCCCCCTGGAGCTGAACTGCTTGCATTTCTTATCCTACAGCTCCACCTTGTGGTCACATCCATGTCATTCGCCTCCAAATGACATGTGGTGTGTACCATGTGTCATTTACACTTATTTTTATATACTGTGACCTTAACCTCTGATACCTCTAGAGTCTGACACTTCGTCCCCATTATTTACAATGCCACAGTGTTTTCCAAACTACTTGGAAGGATGAGGAAGACGACTTGCCCCCTCGATCCTTGTCCATCATGGCTGGTTGTCCAGGGGGGGACGTGTTGAAAGTGTTCCTTCGGGACACGATCAACATGTCCTTCAGGGAAGGTTTGGTACCATCTAGTTTGAAGGAGGCGGCAGTTAGGCCGCTCCTGAAAAAACCTTCCCTGGATCCTCTGGACAGAAACAACTATAGGCCAGTCTCCTTGCTACCGTTTTTAAGCAAGGTGATTGAGAGGGCAGTTGCCTCTCAACACCAAGCAGTCTTGGATGAAACCAATTATCTTGATCCATTTCAAACTGGCTTTAGGACAGGATATGGAGTGGAGACGGCCATGGTCGCTCTGACCGATGACCTCCGCCTGAGTATCGACAGGGGTAGTGTGACCCTGTTGGTGCTCTTGGATCTCTCAGTGGCCTTTGACACCATAGATCATGCCATCCTCTTGGATCGCCTGGGAGAGCTAGGAATCGGAGGCACTGCTCTGCAGTGGTTCCGCTCCTTCCTCCCAGGCAGATCCCAGAGGGTGAGGCTCGGGGACAGTTGCTCATCGAAAATTGAGCTTAATTGTGCCGTCCCTCAGCGTGCCATCCTGTCCCCGATGTTATTTAACATCTACATGAAGCCGCTGGGTGAGATCATTCGGAGGCATGGACCGCAGTGTCATCAGTATGCTGATGACACTCAGATATACTTCTCCATGACCAGATCATCGGCTCAGACTTCAGATGGCATCTCTCCTCTCAATGAGGAGCGGTAATGGATTGGATGAGGAAAAACAGATTGAAGTTGAATCCAGACAAAACGGAGGTACTCACAGTCACAGGACCGAAAACAGATATGGGAATACAGTCTCCAGTCCTGGATGGAGTCACACTCTCCTCTAAGGACTGTGTTCGCAGTTTGGGGGTGCTCCTAGACTAGTCGCTTCACATGACTAGTCAGGTGAATGTGGCGGTCAGGAGTGCCTGTTATCAACTTCGGCTGTTACTCCAACTGTGCCCTTATCTGGACATGAGGGATCTGGAAACTGTGGTACATGCTCTGGTAACCTCACGTCTGGATTACTGCAATGCACTCTACATGGGGCTACCCTTGTGCCCAACCCACAAACTTCAACTGGTACAGAATATGGCAGCCAGGCTGATCACAGGAACATCTAGGAGGGAGCACGTAACACCTGCGCTTAAATCCCTCCACTGGCTGCCAATTAGTTTTGGGGCACAGTACAAGGTGTTGGTGTTGACCTTTAAAGCCCTACATGGCTTGGGTCCATCTTATCTGCGGGACCGCCTCTCCCCATATGAACCTCCCCATGCCCTCCGGTCCTCTGGGAGGAACCTGTTACAGCCAATAAAACCTAGGCTGTCTCAGACCTCCCAGAGGGCCTTTTCTGCAACCACCCCCAGGCTATGGAATGGCCTGCCGGACGAGATCCATCTTATTACTACTCTTGCTGCCTTTAAAAAAGCAGTAAAGGCGGACCTCTTCTGGCAGGCCTTCCCGGAATAATCTTCTGACCTGAGAGGAGATGGTTTCAACTGTCCCTTATCCGTAGCTCGCTTCATTTTTTGACTTTATTGTTTTTTGTAATGTTTGTTTGGTTTTAGACTGTATTATGTTTTTAATCTCTTAAAGTTTAATCTTGTTTTAGGGGGTGGGAGGGGGGTTATGGGGATAAGGCTTGTTTTAACTTTGTATGTTTTAAAATGTTGTAACCCACCCCAATTGCAGAGCAGAGGGGCGGGCTAGAAATAAAAAATTATTATTATTATTATTATTATTATTATTATTATTATTATTATTCCTTGATAGCCCATGCTACTGACCCACTTGGCTCTGGCTTCCCTGGTGTTATCATTCTTCAGTTTCCTTTTACTTACAGGCCTGACCAACCCACCAAACATATCCTGGCTACACTCTGCCACATGCACCAGAGCTTTGGTTTTCTTCCACCACCACCATCACCCCTGTTTAGTGCATGTTCTCCTGGCTCTTTCTGGAGTGTTTTCAGTTTTTTTTTTACTGCTGCCACAGAAGAGGCTTGTCCCTGCTTTACTGTAAAGAACTTTTCCTTCTGAGCCCTCATGGGAATTAGGAATGTGCCTTGACCGCCCTCAGTGTCACTGCTACTAACACTGGCCCAAGTGTCTTGCCATAAGTCTCAACTGGTTCTTGTTTAACAGTTACCAACTCTGGTTTTGGTTTTGGTTGTAAGTCTAAAGAAGTACTAGGTTCTTCTGGAGTACAAAGCACCTTCAAAGTTCCCTGTTGACTCAAAATTCCAGGCTCTTGTGACACACTTGGTTTCCATACACAACAAACCCACACTGAAGATAATTCACATTTCCTTTTTATAGGCATCAGGCATCTCAGGTGTGTATATTTCCAATTACTGACCCACACACACCTGCCCCCTGGAGCTGAACTGCTTGCATTTATCTTACAGCTCCACCTTGTGGTCACATCCATGTCATTTTCCTGACAGCTCTGGGCCGCCCCTGCTAGCCACAGATTGGGACTGCAGCAACCGTATGCTGTGGCCCCGATCCTCCATTTTGCCACCCCTGAAAGAGCGTCAAAATGCCACTCCTTTCAGGGGTGGCAAAAGGCCACCCTAAGTGCCAGCTCATGGTTCTTTAGCACCCTTTCCGGTGCAACACATCAAAACGCTGTGCCAGAAGGGCGTCCTGATGCTGTGTGCCATGTATAACAGCAAGAGGCATCAGGACGGTCTTGACGTGGGGTTGGGGCAGCTGGCGTGCGGCTGCCCCACCCCATCTCTACCTCCACACCAGCCCTTTCATATTGCACCCTGTGCTCACCTTCTAACAAATTCCACCAACTTTCTCTTACTTACTATGCCTTCTCCATCTCCCTTTTTAAAAGATTTTCAGTAATTGGCTTGTCCTCTCATAGATATTTTGATGTCACTTCTCCCCAGAGAAAGTAGCCCTCTAAGCTGAGGATGAAAGAGTGTGTAAAGCCTCTTATGTTCTGATTGTCATTCCAAGCCAGATAAAACCATGTCCAAAGAAAACATGAAAGACATGTTTCAAAGAAAACATGAAACTATATAGGGGCTAAGCAGATTGGCAGCACGGGGCTGCCCCGGGAAGCTGCAGATCGGGGCCAAGGTATCTGCACACCTCGGCCCCAATCCGCAGCGTTCCAGCCCCAGGAAGTAGTGCTAAACTAGTGCTCCTTCCACAAGATGCTGAAGGTGCCCCGCAAAAGGCTGCCGGCGCGCCTTCGGCACCTCTTCCACCACAGCGTGTGCAGACGCTGCAGTGGACAGGCATCCTCGGAGCACCGGCTGTGCAGAGAGTCCGGCACTCCAATGATGTCTTCAGGAAGGGGTTGGGGCGCCCAGCGTGTGGCTGCCCCTCGCCTTCCTTGCCCTGAAGACGGCGCTTTGCGCTGTCTGCTTCCCCCCATTGTTTCATTCACATTCACAGAATAACAGTAATCAATAAATGTAAAACAATATACAAAAGTAAATGCAAACCAATTGATAGTCAAAACCAATCAATATGCAGTATGGCAGTGGATAAATGTAAACAGCAAAATCAAGCCCTTGGATGTATTTGTAGAGTTTGGTTTTGGTTGGCTGCAATAGCCAAAGTAAAGTCTAGAAAACAATGCCCAGGTTTGAAATGAAATAATATCCAGAAACAGTAGGCAGCTTGTGTAGTAGTTGGCAAAGTTCATCGCAAACTATCCAGCAAGTTTGAGCAAGATTGGTGAAAATTTTCCAAAAAGTTCAGACTATCATCCAGAATGGGCAAAACAAAATTTTGCACATAGCAACTTAGTAGATCATCAACGGGTTATAGGCATCATGGAAAGGCATCCTGGGTATTGGCAAGGCAACACAAGACCTCAGAGGAGCAAAGAGGAACATGGAACATCAGGATTTGTAGTACAGTGGGGCAGCATTGTTGATGAACAGGCAGAAGATTGGCAAATGTGAATATATGTATCCTCCCAATGAGGCCTTGGAAAATGTATGTACAACCAACAAACATTAAGTGTAAAAACATATGGCAATGCAGTAAAATACCATGCTGGAAATGTATGACACAATTTAAGCAATATGATGAAGTGGGCAACAGCAATGTAGGCAGACATGATGATGTATAGAGTTCATGGAGATGGCAGAGATAATGCCCATGTTGTAGAACTGATCTGAACTGCGCTTATACATTGCCTGGGTGGTATAAGCAATGTCCATGAAATAGCAGGATGGAGCAAAATGCTATTGTATCAGGGAGTCCAGTGACAGGTAGTTTCATATGTGGAAATACTTGGCAATATTTTGTGAATGCAGGTAATAAATATAGACAATGAATTTCTGGAAACAACTATGGATATGGAAAGGCCAACAGATGCAGACTGGGGTTTCATCTGTGATACAGGAACATCATCTGGGAAAGTGGGACAGCTTTTGGAGGACATCTGACATGGCACTGGAAAAATGGCTGTATAGTATGGTGGATGTACAGGAACAGCATCTCGGCTCTGTAAGGCTGTATCACTGCACAGGAGCAGCAGGCATCTGGAGGACTGGCACACCCCCCCCCCCCATGTGGGTGAAGATGTTTCACTGCATCAGGATTTACAGGAACAAGGAACCTAACTGGCAGGAACTTACAGAAAAGATATGGGGGTATCTGGAGGGCATTGGAAGACATCACCCTTCCCCCGATAAAAAATAAAAACTCCCATATGACTATTTAATAACATGTCAGCTGAAAATCCTAAACGTAACTAGTAAAAGCATTTTTAAAAAACCAACAACACAAAATCAAAAGGAAGGGAGAACTTCCTTGTTCTTAACTAATTACGGTATATATATATATATATATATATATATATATATAAAACAAAGTTGCTGTCTAATCTAGGGGGGAAATTATTTTAACCTTTAAAGGAAAAAATTAAAATAACAGTCGGAGCAACCGAAACAGAAACAAAAAAGAACTTTTACCAAAAACCTCACTTTCCAGACTCACTTTAACTACTGTGGCTTGCTGACCAGAAACCAACAACTACATTAAAATGGCTTAAAAATAAAAAATAAAACAACTGGAAAAATGATAACAGATCAGAAGACAAAAACCAGTGGCAAATAACAACAACAAATCTTAGGACTGCCTCTCAGTTCTATACCACTGTAAACTGAGAGGAAGAGGGAAGAGAGGAATCTTTGCCCCTTGATTTTAAACAGAGTAGCTTTTCTGTACTACATAGATTATGGAGAACAAGAAATGTATAGAAGAGAGGAATAAGGGAATCTACTCAGATAGACTTGTTTAGCCAGTGAGGCTTATCTACAGGGAACAACACTGAACAGCAACAGCAGATCAAAAGTCCTTTGGTTTTCTAGAAAATGTAGGACACCAATTTAGCAGAAATGGGCTTTATATGAAACTCAAACTATAAAGGAAAAAGAGAAAAATTGTTTTCAGGATGATGGGCTATGCAATCGGTCTAAAACAAAAAGCTCCACTTGCTGTAAGTCTGTACTCAAAAGTTTTCATTTGTCTTATGGACACAGAAACATCCAAAGAGTGAGAAAGACAGATAGACGGTGCTGGTAGGTGAGGCTCTTCCTAGGAAACAAAGCTGGAGAGAAAGATGCAGCAAAAACAGCATCACTAGCAGAGGATAAAATGGAGAAAACATACAAGGAATTCAGACTTGAATGTTGTAAAGATATAACAAAGACCCAAAACACACTAACAGACAGGCAAATGAACAATTTTTAGGTGCAAAAGGCTGAAACTGTTTTTAAGCTTATATCGCACTTAAGGTAGATGGGATATGTAGTCTGGTTTTAGGCAATTTTTGTTTCAAACAGCCCAGCCTTAGATTCCTACAGAGAACACTCCACAAGGCATTTGTAGCTCCACCAGCATGATTCTCTGCTTAATATCTGGGAGATGTTAATCACAGAGTTGCATTGGAGGACCTAGAGATTCCTAGAGAGGTGTTTTCTCAGGTCAAAACATAGTGATTTTGTTATGTGCGGTCCATTTTCATGGGTCTCCTGTGCCACAAACCCCTACAAATGTGGAGGAACGAGAGAAGTATATTAATTGTCAATCAATAGTAAACTATAGTAAAGCAATACTAAACTAGTAGAAAATCAGTTGTGGATTACAATTCAATCAATAAATATTGGTAGTAAATGGATGGTACATTGGTAGTAGATAAATAGTAAATGGGTATTATATTCATATTAAGCTAATAGTAAATTAATGGTATTGTCAGCCGCTGTCTAAAAGCCTAAATGCTTAGCTTTGTGACATTTACGCCTTCAAGGCAATGCCTCACAATATTTTTTAAAGATTAAGCTAGCAAACAGATTGAAAAAATGGCTAAATATTTGGATTCATAAGGATCAAGCAGGATTTCTCCCTAACAGAAAAATAAAAGAAAACATGAAGAAAGACACCCCCCCCGACGCGTCAGGAGGGGTTCTATGTTGGGCCGGCCAGTTAAATGACTCTGGACGCATGGTTGGCTGGGCGGGGGGAAGTCTTTGTTTTCGTGCCGGATCGGAGCGGCTTGGAGCAAGGCCTTTGCCTTGTTCGCTCCGGTTTGGTAAGGCGTTGGCCCGGGTTCTCAGGGCCCGCCTCGATTGCAGCTGCGGCTTGGTTTGGCTGTGGCCGTTTGGAACGGCAGAGGCTGTGGCCTGGTCCGCTCCATTAGAGAGGCTGAGTGGGCATAGGCCCGGGTTACTGGGCCTGCCTTGGATCGAGTCTGCGGCCTTCTCAAAGTGTTGGTCACCGCAGCCACTATTGGACCCCTCCCTGCTGCGGAGCGGGGCCTCGGCGGCGGTGCCACTTCTCACTCCAGGTGGAGCAGGGCAGGCAGCAGTGAAAAGAGGAATAAAGAGGCCTGGACAGCCAAGGTTTGAGGCACAGCCCTGCTTGAGCGGGGGTGCCTTGGGTTTCTTTGTTGGAAAGGCAATTGTAATAATAATAATAATAATAATAATAATAAAAATAATAATGATGGAGGCCTTGAGGCCAGTAGTCCCATTGGGCTTTTTTATATTCAATTACACCACACTTGCCAGTGCGTTCTGGCTTGGCTTCTGTGTCCCTAAAAGGGAAAGGGCAGGCCTAATTGCCCTTATTTGGTATTATAGCACTGGCCAGTGGAGTCTGGCTTGGCTTCTGTGTCCCTAAAAGGGAAAGGGCAGGCCTAATTGGCCTTATTTGGCATTATAGCACTTGCTAGTGGATTCTGGCTTGGCTCATGTGTCCCAAAAGGGAAGGTGGCAGGGCTCTGTGGCCTTATGTGGTGGTGTTGCACTAGCCAGTTTATTCTGGTTTGGCTTTGGTGTCCCAAAAAGGGAATTTGTGGGCTTTTTGGACATTAATTGTGTCCCTATTAGGGCAAGTAGTCTGGTGCGGGGGGCCAGTGCTTATGGTCCAATTTAGCACTCTGTCCTAAAAGGAAAGGGGCGATATTTAAAATAATAATAATAATAATAATAATAATAATAATAATAAATAATTAAAATAAAATAAAATGCTTCTGAGGATGTAACAAGTGGTCCCCCGGTTACATCGGCGATGGAGGTTGGTCAGCCAACCATAGCAGATGTTATGGAACTGTTAAAAAGAGTTCCAGGTGTGGCACAACAGGGAGCAGCTTCCCCTGTGCCTGAGCAGCTTACTCTGGCACACTTATACAGTTTCGTCCAGAGGGCTGTAGTTTCAGGTCATGGTGGGGTGTCTGCACCTGAAACAAATGAAATTGCTAACAGGGATGGGGGAAGTGTTTCTTCCATTTCACAGATTGGCACCCGAGCGGAGGCATGGGAGCATTCGGTGGGAGCATCACAAACATCTAGGGATGCTGCTCAGCAACTGGCTAATACGGGTTTGTCCCCGCCTTTGAATGCTACTAATCCTTTGGCCCACCTCGGTGTAGTACCTTGGTGGTCAAGTTGGGAACAATGTTGGTGGGACAAGTTACTTAAATGTTTCTTTAGCTGCACCTTCGACTTTATCAGTTGCACCTGATGTGCCTGACTCGAGGATGCAAGCTGAGCAGCTTTTGGTCAACAAGGTAAGTGACACAAGGCCAGTGGTCATGGTGGGGGCTTTAGGTCTGGCCAGGCCAAACAGGGCAGTGGAGTTCAATCCCTATGCTGGGAATGTCAACTCCCTTTGGATTTCATCTTCCCCTCTCTACTAAAGAGAGAATATGGAAAGGGGAAATACATTGACCCATTTTCATTGGCTTTTCGTGACCCTGAGCCGCGAATTGTGGTTAAGAATGGGGTTGTGTTCAATCTCCCCAAAGAATTCCGGGCTCACAAGAGTCCTAAGTTGGAAAGGAACTTCGTGAACTGGATGATGGGATTTACCTTATACAGAGGTGTGATGGAACAAAAAGACCCGTCTAGGGCTCCTGATTTTACAAAGTACCAAGAAATTATGATCAAAGCGTACACGAATTGTCATTTCAATTCGAGTGGAGCGGCATGGCTCCAGTACAATGAACAATTCAGGATGAGGGCTGCTACGGATCCCTCTTTGTCTTGGCAGCATGTCCAATCCGAACTTTGGGCAAGTGTTTTGATAGGGGCCTCCCCTTCGAGCAGGTGTGACAATGGCTTTGGGCCCAAGGTCACACAGCTGAAAGAGCAGTATGTGAGGCCTAGCATGGGAGAGAAAAAGGTTACAGGTTATGTTGGGATTTCAACTCTGGCAAGTGCTCTAGCCAGCCCTGTAGGTTCAAACTTAAATGCAACATCTGCAGGGGTAATCACCCAGGCACGTCCTGGTTCAGAGGAAGGGAGGCCAGGGTTGGAGTCTCCTTGCAACCTTCAGCAGCGGGAGGGAGAAGTGCCAACACCAATTAAACTGGATGTTTTGGCTGCTTGGTTGCGGATTTACCCGAATTCCGCTCAATATTTGTCATGCGGGTTTTTAAATGGTTTTAGCATTCCTTATAGGTGTGAGGGTTCACCAATTCATGCCCAGTGTGCATTCAGTGAGGGAGTTAACAGGGGTAGTCAGGGATAAGCTGGCTAAAGAGTTGGCTGCTAGTAAGGTATCAGGGCCACACCAACATCTGCCAGTGCCGACACTAAGGCTGTCACCTTTGGGCGTCATTGATAAGAAGGCGCGGGGTGAGTTCCATCTAATTCACAATGAGATGGGAGTTCCATTGGTGGAGGAAAAGATAGAGGGTCCTGGCACCCGTCTGACCTTCTTAGGTATTGAGTTAGACACAAGTGAGGGAATCTCTCACCTCCCAGTAGAAAAACTTGAGGGGGTGAGACACTAGGTAAGGATCATGAGCGGTAGGAATAAGGCCACGCTTCAAGAATTTCAATCCCTGACTGGGTTGTTAAATTTCGACTGTAAAGTTGTTGTTCCTGGACGAGCCTTTTGTGCTTGTTTATACAATGCTACTAAAGGGGTTTGCGTTCCATGTCACCATATTATGATTACTAGTGGGATAAGAGCTGATTTGAAGGTTTGGGAGTCATTTTTGGATCAATTTAATGGAGTTTCCTTTTGGGGGTCTGACATGCTTTTAAAGGTGGACCCCCAGGTACACTCCGATGCCTCTGGCACATAAGGTTTTTGGTATCTATTGGAAAGGTCAGTGGACAGCGGGAAGATGGCCACAAGCTTGGACGGATAAGGGTTGGACACGGGATCTTATTTTCCTGGAACTCTTCCTTATTGGGGTTGCAGTTAATTTGTGGCCAGATCAGTTTGAAAATAAAAACTGTTTGGTTTGGTGTGACAACCAAGCAGTGGTTTATTTAGTGACCTCCCAAACCTACAAATCCTTAAGGGTGATGTCATTGGTTAGAACAATGGTTACTCAATGTTTGAGATACAATGTGTTGTTTCAGGCCTGCCTAGTACTAGGATTACTAAATCCGTTGGCCAACGCCATTTCTCATTTTCAGTTGTCCAGGTTTCGTCAACTCGCCCTGGAGGCAGCACTTCAACTATTGGAGGTACCGGAACATCTGTGGAGACTTGGAGAATAGAAATTGACAGGGCGATTCTCCAGTCTGTGGCTCCATCGACACGTAAGTCATATTAGCTTGCAATGTGAGCTTTTAGGCTGTTTCTGTCCATAGAAGGAGAGGTTGAGGTTTAGCCCGTGAGGGTAGACACAGTGTTATGTTTTTCGGTTCATTTGAGGCAGTCAGGTTTGTCCCAGGTTACTATTAGGACAAGGTTAGTGGCTCTGTCCTTTTATTTGAGAGTGGGAGGGTTCAATGACCCTACGGTGGACTTCTGAGTCCACAGGGCCTTGGAAGGATGGACTAGAGAGCTTCCACTGGCACACGATAATTGCTTGCCAGTAACAGGACCTGTTCTCATCCAAATTTGGCAATTTCTTCCGAACATATGTTCTTCATCTCCGGAAGTGATTCTATTTAGGGCAGCTTTTTCTGTGGCATTTTTTTGCGGCTGCTAGGATTAGCGAGCTGGTTCCTAGCTCCCACTCAGATAATTCAGGCAGAGTGCTTTATTTATCTGATGTCCAAATTAGTGAACAGGGAGTTCAGATCTGTTTCCGGTGCTCTAAAACCGACCAGTTGGCTAAGGGACAAACAGTAACCTTGGCTAGAGCCCCAGTAGGTCAAATTTGTCCTGTTTCAACTTTGTTGGACTATCTTAAACTTCGTCCTACCATCCCAGGCTATTTGTTCCTTCATGTTTCGGGCATTCCGTTGACACAGTTTCAATTTCGAGCTGTGCTGCATGAGACATTGAGGCATGCAGGTCTGCCAGTGGCCCAGTTCTCATCACATTCGTTTCGAATAGGGGCAGCGGCTACTGCTGCTACTCAGGGCTTAAGCGATGCTGTGGCGGGATAATTTAGTTAATTTGACAAATATTGAGCTAATTATCCCTCGGGATAATTTAGTTAATTTGAGTTAAGAAAATTGGTTCAAGTTGATTTGGACAAAGAGTATACGTCAATGGGTTAACAAAAAAGTTTTAATATGTCATCATCAAACAAGTTGATGATGCCATAGACAAGTTACGTCATTAATTAAATTATGATGTCATTCCAGTCGGGGGAGAGATGAGTTAATTGGTTGAGTGTTTAAAAGGATTTTAATGATCTTAACACATTAGGAATGCATGTGTCTAGAACAATATAAAATGGTAGTTTCATTAATTGTGAATGAATTGGTTTAAGACCCTGTACAAATAAAGTTGTGGCCAAGTGTTTACAACCATAACACTGAGTTTGGTGTCATTTTTGTGCCGGTGCAAAGACCCCCCCGACGTGTCGGGAGGGGTTCTATGTTGCGCCGGCCAGTTAAATGATGCCGGACGCATGGTTGGCTGGGTGGGGGAAGTCCCGCCCCCTCCTCTGCTGCCCAGCCAATCGGAAAAGGGATCCTCTAGGATCCCTACTCACTGGTGGTCTCGTGTATCGCGAGACTACCAGCGAGAATTTAGGGCTATAAAGCCCATTGGCTGCCATGGGGCAGCAGCCATTTTAGAACTGCAGACAAGCGACCCAACCCACCCACCCTTTGCTAATTGATGCTTAAGTAATTATTCTCAGGCTGCGGCTGGTCACCTTATGGGGCCGGGAGGGAATTTTCCCAGAGTTATTGTAACCTGGGTTTTTCACCCTCCCTGAGAATAAAACGGGGTCTGCTTGTACTTTTTAGCTTATATTGTTCTAGATAGAAGCAATTGTTATTCGCTATTGGTCATTTTGCATTGAGGCCAAGTTAAGTTATTTTGTCACAACTGGGTGTCAGCTGGTTAAGATATGTGCTATCAAGAGTTAAAATACTTTTGGTGGGCAGGGATCCCCCCTCGAGATAATTTAGTTAATTGGAGTTAAGAAAATTGGTTCAAGTTGATTTGGACAGAGTATACGTCAATGGGTTAACAAAAAAAAGTTTTAATATGTCATCATCAAACAAGTTGATGATGTCATAGACAAGTTATGTCATTAATTAAATTATGATGTCATTTCCGGTCGGGGGGGAGATGAGTTAATTGGTTGAGTGTTTAAAAGGATTTTGATGTTCTTAACACATTAGAAATACATGTGTCTCGAACAATATAAAATGGTAGTTTAATTAATTGTGAATGAATTGGTTTAAGACCCTGTACAAATAAAGTTGTGGCCAAGTGTTTACAACCATAACACTGAGTTTGGTGTCATTTTTGTGCCGGTGCAACATAATGAATCTGATTGAGTCCCATGGGAAAAATATAGATAAGAAAGTAGCCTTAATTTTTTGTGATATAGAAAAAGTGTTTGACAATTTAAATTGGAAATTTATGATAAATGTTTTGGAAGGATTGGATGTAGGGCAAAATTTTATAAAATGGATAAACTCAATCTATCAAGAACAGGAAGCCTTCCTATTGATAAATGGTGAAAAGACTAAAGGTTCTAAAATTCAAAAAAGGTGTAAGACAGGGATGTCCTCTCTCCCTCATTATTATTTATAATAGGTTTGGAAATATTATGTAATAAAATATGAGAAGATAATAGGATACGGGGGATACAAGTAAAAGGAGAAGAATTTAGGAGTTTCGCAGATAATTTGATGTTTGCAGACCCCCTAGAAAGTATTCATCAATTACTAAAAATATTAAGACAATTTGGAGAAATGGCAGGGCTTAAGATAAACAGAGAAAAAACCGCAATGCTACTTATAAATTTAACAGAGAAAGAAAAAAAGGGAAATAATTGAGAAATCCAAGTTTCAGGTGGAAAAAAGGTTAAATACTTGGGAGTAAATTTTACAATAAAAAATTCTGATTTATTTAAAAATAATTATGAAAAAAATGGAATGAAATTAAAAATGATATGGATAGGTGGAATAAGATGAACTTGTCATGTATGGGGAAAATTTCAACAATAAAAATGAATATATTACCAAAAATGCTATTTCTATTTCAGAATATCCCCATCATTATAAATGATTTACCTTTTCAAAGATGGCAAAGGGATATATCAAAATTTATATGGGAAAATAAAAAACCTAGAGTTAAAATGAAATTAATGCAAAATGATATTAATAGAGGGGGTATGGGGTTACCAGATTTAAAAATGTATTATTATGCCTGTGTATTAAATTGGATATCTGACTGGATTAAATTAGAGATCAGAAGAGATCTAAAACTAGAAGGATATGATAACATATATGGGTGTCATGGGTATTGATTTATGATAAGAGTAAGGTTCATAAAGATTTTAATGATCACTACATAAGGAGATCTTTCCTAAGAATTTGGCAGAAGGTTAACGTTAAATGGAAAGATATGATCCCAAAATGGATCTCCATAAACAAGGCCTTCTTCAAGAATTATAATATAGGCATAAATAAATGGTTGACATATAATGAAATTATACAGGGTAATGAATTTAATATGGAAATTAAGACAAGAGAAAAATTATTACAAGAAGGATATAAATATAATTGGTTCACATATAGACAATTAAGGGAAAGATTTTTGTTAGATAAAAAAAATTAGAGTAATGGATAAGGAATTTGAAGATATATTGGTCTCAAAAAATAATCATAAAATAACAAAATTTTATAAAATGTTGTTAGAAATGGAAACAGAAGTGGTGATGACTAAATGGGCGCAAGATATAAGACAAAATATAGAAATGGAACAGTGGGGGAAATGTTGGGGGAAAAGGTTAAAATATAAAATTATGACATAAAAGAGAATTTCTATAAGATGCAATTTCGATGGTATCTTACACCATATAAATTGGCAAAGATGAGGAAGAATCAATTGAATCTGTGTTGGAAATGTGAGAAAGAAGTTGGCACCTTCTTCCATTTATGATGGAAATGTAAAGAGGCCAAGAAATATTGGAAAGAAATACATAAAGAAGTAATGAAAATATTGGACATGGAATTTCCTTTAGATCCTAAAATGTATTTATTGGGAATAATAGAAGATGAAAAAATGGAAAAGGAATATGGGAAATTGATGTTCTATTTAATAGTGGCAGCTAGAATAAATTATGTGATGAAGTGGAAAAGTACCGGTATCTCACTTGTCCAGCAGAAACCTAAGATTTTCCTGCCTTGTAAATCACCCATCTTCCTGACTCTAGAGGTGATAATGTCTTTCATTACCAACTCCCCAAACCCATCTATTTGAAGTGATTATGTGATGTCTACATGCTCCTTTGCCTCGAGGATAATGGAGTCTAGAGTTTAGAGTTTGTTTTAGGGTCATAAGAAAAGACAGGCACCCATTTAAAAATTAGGAAGCATACAGCCAGAACCCTCCTGGTTCAATTTTGTTTTGTTTTGTTTCTTTTTCTTTTTTTTCTTTTTTAATGCTCCAAAATTTTCCAAAAGTACTCTAGAGAATGTGGAATGTATCACACTATGTTTGGAACCCTTCTTTTGTCAAAAAATTGCAAACATCTTTTTAAAGAAACTGTTTCCAAATACTCTCTAGAGCAGGGGTAGGCAACCTTTCCCCTTTAAAGGTCAAGGGACTTCAGCTCCCAGAAGCCTCAGCTATGTTGGCCAATAGCTCCTGGGATTCTGGGAGGTGAAGTTCCTCGGCCCTTAAAGGAGAAAGGTTGCCAAAGGTAGTAGGAAGTTTCCCTTAGTTTTTCTTAATTTTCTTTGTTGAAGCTCTATCTCTCTTTGGGTCTATCACACCATTCCAATTGCCCATCAGAATCATTTTGTAATTTTCCATCTCTAATCCCAGTAAGTCTTCTTTGGCTTCCTTCCTCAATTGTTTCAACTCAGTCTCCATCTCAAGTCATAATTCACGTCTACATTTTTGAAATTCCTCCAGTACTATTTACATTGGGTCCATTGTTCTAGTCATAGTGTCAATTGATCCTCTCCTTTGAGAGGGGCCTAAGCTTGGAGCTGTTTTTTAAATTCCTGTCTCTGTCTTTTTGCCCTATTTGGGTCTTGGAAATCTCCTTCAGATGTTCCTTGCCTTTTCCCTCTTTTCCTCTCCTTTAGTATGTCCTTTGCACAAATAATGATTGTTAACATAGTATAGATTTTTATAATCCTCAGTCTTTAAATAATCTTAGAATAAAAGCTTATACCACCTTAATAGTCCTATAAATTTCTATATAACAATTATATTGTGTATAATACTACAACTTATTCCTTATTGTTATGTTACAAAACAAGTAATTATTTTGGATTAGTCTTAGTTTTATAATTTACTAGTCTAGGTTATTTAGGAGAAAAACCTCTGTTAACACAGTTAAATGTCAGTGTATAAATCACATTCATCATGCACTTGCTCTTAATATTCCAACAATACAGAGTACTTTAGTTATTATCAAATTCAATTTAGTTATTTATGTTATATATCCTATAGTTTTTCAAAACAGCATTCAATATACATTAAGGTTACCTTCTATGAACCACACTATAAATCCCACCAATATGTATAAATCAACATCAGAGATAAAGAAAAAATAAATCTGTATCTTTACACTCTATTTGGTTTTCAAATAGATTTTCTATGTTGATTAGCTAATAATTGAATAATAATTGATATTATCCCACTTATATTACACAAGGGGTAGGGAAGGGAGTAAGGGAAAAAGGAATAGTAAGGCCACTTAGGCCCTGTCCTCTTGCGCTTTTCTTCCATTATAATGCTTTATTTCCAGCTCCCTTTCAACTCTTACTTTCTCTTGTTATCATGTCTCTGTCATCCAGTCCACTTGTCCTCCTTCCGATGTTCCTTTCTTTAATTAAATCCACTTTACTCTGTCCTCTTGTCTTCCTTCCACAGTTATTTTCTCCCTTCGACCTGTTATCTCCCTCTGTCATCTCGTTCCCCCATCCTCCTTCTGACATGACTTTCTGTAGTAGGATTTTCCTTTAGTAGGTTCTTCCTTGCCTTATCCTCCCAACCTCCTTCAACCGTTATTTTCTCCTGTTGTCTCACTCCATCGTCTCGTCCTCCCATCCTCCTTCTGATGCTACTTTCTCTGCTTAGCTAAGTCGAATCTTAAAATGTAGCCTCGGTGCCCCGTTCTTTCATCCTCCTTCTGTTGCCCTTTTCTCTTGTTTCCTCAAGTTATTTTCTTTAGATTGTTTTTACCATCATTTCTCAACTTTCTCCTTGTTAATCTCCTTGTTAATCTTCTCCTTGTTAATCTTCTTATTTATCTTTCTCTGATCTCTCACTCTGATCAGTCCTTTGCTCAATTAATCCTATGTTTTTTCTCTCTCCAATCTCATTAAAATGTACAAGCATTTTCATTTCCACCCTTTCTCTTCCTGCTCTCTCTTGTTCTACTGTTTTGAAACCATCGCCATTTTCTTGTTTATCAAAGCTTCTCCCCTCTCAGCAGTTCTCACCACTTATACTTGTAATCAAAAATAATATGAGAATATGAAAATATCCAATCACTCTCTTTACAGTTACCTATTTATTTCTTTTATCCTTTGTTTCTGTCTCCATCTTAATTTCTTCCAGCCCGTTCTTAGATGTTACTTTCCAACACTGGTTTGTTCTTAGCTTTGCAATCCAGTTGCAATCTCTCACTCTAATTGTAGCAAAACTCTTACTTAAACAAAGTTACAAAGAGTTTGTTAAACTTGAAAGAGAAAGCACAGTACTTAATGTCTCCCATGTTCAAAGTTCAAGTCAAAACAAGAAAACTTAAAAAAAAACAGCTGGCAGGGCTCAGTGCCCATAAAGGGCAGCCATTTCAGGCTTGGCTGCTCTGCGATCCCTTTCTCCCCAACTCATAATCCTCATATAGGACACTTGGTGGGGTTCTGACCAGGATCTCCTTTGAGCCCATATTAATCAGCACCCCTCCCGGGGTGAAGATGGAAAGGGATTTTAAATCCCTTCTTTCCCGAAGTGGCACTCCTGTGGAGAGCCCTTCACACAGGACCTGTCACCTTGCTGTCTCCACCAGAAGATATGCAGTGGTATATGTTCCACTTGTGGACCTCTGTTTCTATTCCCATCAGCTGTATATTGGCATTGTACAAGGCTCAATAAAAACACTCAATATAACACTCCACATGTGTGACACAACTTATGCTGGGAAGGCAATGGCAAACCTCCTTTGAACAAATCTTACCAAGAAAACACCATGATAGATTTGCCTTAGGGCCACCATAAGTCAGAAACAACTTGAAGGCACATAACAACAATGTCACTACTAGGATGCTGGGCTAAGTTGTACTCAATTGAATATGGACTAATACAGATAGGGTGGAGTGCCTTCACAGTAGACTGGTACCTGCTTACATAGTAAATTGGTGATGAAAAGTACAGTAAATAGCCCACCTTAACTTTATAGCTTCAGATGAAGAGACATTAGTAGAAATGTTCTGAGGATAAAGGATGCCTAGGCTTATCCCAGGGTGGTTACCAACTGTAGGTCCTTATCATTAATAAACTTGTGGCTCTTTGTGTCATATGTTGTTTTATGTTTTCATCCTAGTGGGGGGACATTAGGGAACAAATAACAAGTGAGTGAATAAAATATATTCTTTTCAGAATATGAAATGAAAGATAAACCTTTGAATTCAGCCCAGAGCCTGAAAGGTATTTCTTACCCAAAAGCTAAATGTAAACTATTGTGAAAAGGCCAACATGTTTTTTTTTAAAAGGGAAAAATCACTTGACAAAACTGAATAGAAGAAAATAATGATGAAAACTATATTATGAACTCACCTTGTAAGTTAAAGAAAGGCCAGGCAAGATTTGTACAAGCTGTATATAAGTCAGAAACACACACAGTAATTGGGGGAAATGTGCACAGTTCAGCCACCTTACTATAAAATATTTCTTAAAAATTAAACAAAAAAGGTTTAACAGAAGACATAAAGAACTTCAGTATCGTTTTGCTATTTGCTTTCCACAAAAAGTGATACAGGTAACAGGCAATATTCAATAGCAGAAAGTCAATGAAGAGCTTAATATATAAAACTAAATTATGGTTCAAATCCATGGTCATGCTAGTAGAAGTTTACCAGTGCAAGAGAAATTATTCCTTTTCTACTTGCTTCTCCTCCCTAACCAACCTCAACACCATTTGAAAATCGACTTTGGAAGTTTTCCCAGTCCTTCAGAATAGATTCTGTGGAAGTTTAGGTGTACTCTTGATACATAAAACTAATATATTAATATCAATAAACAAGTGGTGCATCTGTATGTTTAAATTGCACGAAATTGTAGATTATGAAGAGACTGTCATACTGAAATCAGAGCCCAAGCAAACAAGTTTCAGCAGATAACATAATAACAAACTATTGGAATGTGCCCTCTGATTTTTTTTTAAAAAAAGATGACAGCAATTCTATTAAATTATGATTTTCCAATGCGTACACAAACATTTTGATATTCCTGAAATTTATTTTCCAGTTTTAGTTTACCACTTTCCCTCAGAGGAATTGTTACTTCTGTTTTGTGACTTTAAAGAAAAAATCTATAAATAATGGGTATATTGGCTTGTCTGATTATTAGTTGGCCCCAGCAAAGAAAATAGAAATCAGTTACCCCAATGAATTCTGGTATTCAGACATAAGGATGTTTGAGTCTAAGATGGTAATTTTTACCTTGTTTACACTGGATAATTCTATCTGTCTAATAATGTCTCACAAAGTAATCAATATTGGTCAGAGGAAGGCCACTTGTAATGATGTCATCTATTGATTTGGTGTGTGACTACATTTGTGGTATTTGTTAGTATCTGTAATTTTATAGACAACATGTCATTAGATATTGAATGACAGTTCCAAAACACTCTGTCTAACATTGGGGGGAAGCAGACGGCACAAAGAGCCATTTTTGGGGCAAGGAAGGGGAGAGGCAGCCGCATGGTGGCCGCCCCAACCCCTTCCCCAAAATGTCCTCGGAGCAGCTGGCCCTCCACATGGCTGGCATTCCGAGGATAACCTCCCGCTACAGCCTCCGTACATGCTGCAGTGGAAGAGTCACCGAAGGTGCGCCGGCAGCCTTTTGCAGCGCACCTTCGGCGACTTGTGGAAGGAGTGCTATTTTAGCGCTCCTTCCAGGGGCGGCGAAGCTGCACCACGGGGCCGAGGTGTGCAGATACCTCGGCCCTGCAGCAAATTCCTGGGGCGGCCCTGTGCCGCCCATCTGCTTCCCCCCATTGTCACCATTTTTAACAACACAAATTATTAAATGTACTTTCTTTGGAAAGAGACATCCCTGAGATTCTAGCTCATTTTAATTTTGCCAACAGTTGGACTGGAAATTATTCTCTTTCAGGTGAATCTGGATTTAACCACCACTGTCTTTTGAGGTAGGCCATAGCATCAGAAAGCAACTCTTGAATGCTGGATTTATTGAACATTCTCTACATTGTGTATTACATATCCTTTCACACATGCAACTCTATGCAAAGAAGGAACCCATAAAAACTTCCCTCCTTCAACCAGTCCCAAAATAAATAAAAGAACATGGCAATGCTCATTGCCATTACAATCAGGGATGGGCAGAATATATCATCTTCCACAGATTTCTGTCTTTTCTCACCTCATTATGATTTCATGTGGATATTTTTAATGCAAAAAGACATTTTTCCAAATGAATACTTTAATGAGCACATCATCTCACAGGTAAGGAGAAAAATTACATGGTTCCTTATTCTCACATGCAGGAACAAACAATCAATGATTCATCCCAAATCATGATCACATTTGTCTCTTGCCTCAGATGGCAGAGGAAAAAAGAGGGAATAAAGTGGCTCATTTGATCTCCTTCTATATCCACAGCTGCATGCATGAAAATATGGCTTCAGCACAGTGATGTTCTTCTGTGTTGGAAAGACAATAATCTTCAGCTTGATTGCAAGAGATTTACTGTGCATTCTCTCAGTCTCTTCTTATATCTTTTTGGATTTATTTTCAAATTCTGTAGTGGTATAATCACAGCAAGGATATGGACATATGAATATAGGCCAAATATTTCTTTTGAATACTAGTTGTATTTCAACAGCTTTTAATTTATGTACTCATGCTTACTGTTTTTTTGCTTTTTATCTCAGTATAATTTTCCAACATTGTTCCTAGTAACAATGGAAAGAATATTCAAACACATTTAAAAAACAGCAACACAGAAAAGGGTCATGAAGCCCTGACAAGAAGAATCCTGAACTGATGAGATTCCTTACAGTTCAGGACTTGTTCTGCACAAATTTTGCATGGTGTGTGTGTGTATGTTTTGTAAGTAAAATTTTTTGACATTGCTCCAAAGAGGGATGGACAGAATATTAAACAATATTTTTAAAAATGGTTGAAAAATGTTTCTCAAAGGTCAGGAAACTCTGACAAGGAGAATGCTGGACTGATCTTCTTGATAGTTCAGGACTTGTTCTGCATATATTTTGGATGCTGTGTGTGTGTGTGAAGAAAACAGCATTTTTTGTGTAGAATCCTGTTGAGGAGTTATGCATGTGTCACCTGTTAGCAGACGTCCTCCATTTTTATTCCATGTGGAGTTCCCTATGACCCCAGACTTACCCCTGGGAGATGGCAGCCATAATCCCCTAGACGTGAGGTCAGGTAAGCAAGGTAATGTTACAAAAGACCACCAGAACAGGCAAGTTTTGGGAGTTGCCTTGGGGAATATCCCATTATGTTGGAAAAGATACCTAATGGTGTTTGTTTGTCTTAGTCTCACACTTGATGAGACAGTGATTAGATTTGATCGCACCCCTTTTCTCTAGCTTCCCTTCCTTGATAGTTTTGCAACCAAATGCATTGTTTAGACCAGGGGTAGGCAACCTTTCCCCTTTAAGGGCCGAGGGACTTCAGCTCCCAGAATCCCAGGAGCTATTGGCCAACATGGGACTATTGGCCAACATGGCTGAGGCTTCTGGGAGCTGAAGTCCCTCGGCCCTTAAAGGGGAAAGGTTGCCTACCCCTGGTTTAGACTATGCCCAGACTTAAGTAAACAATAGTAAACCACTCAAGCCTTTGTCCACCTATTGTCTAACTAATGGCTAGAGGGCAGAAATCGTCCTTAAAAACCCCTGGATTTTAGCAGACCATGTGCTACCTTGGAAGCGCATGCTGAAACTCTGTCAGTCTGTGTTCTGAGATAGTTCCCATGACCCCCTCTCTTGTCGGTCATGTCCCTTCCACGAAACTCATCCTCATTCGCAGCCAGAAGCCCAGAGAAGTCGCTCGGGTGTGAGTATATCTCCCTCTATCCTAGTTTCCCTCTTGCCGCCCCCGCTCTCGCTCTTCTCCGCTCATTCTTCTAGTGTGTGTGTGTGTGTGTGTGTGCGCGTGTGTCGCATTTGGATGTTTGCTTATTTTGTACAATAAATATTTTAGACTTTAAGTGGAGCTTGGTCTGTTTCAGTGTCTTCCTAGCAAGAATTCTTTGTCTCCTGTAGACAATTGGATAAGATCTTAGAAGCGAAGTTGGGCAATTCCCTCTCATTTGAGATAATTATAAATTCCCCCAAAATTAGGTCTAGGTTTCCCAACACACCTGGAGTTATTCATTCACAACTATTTGGTATTCATATTCCCTCTGTGTTTCCTAATTTAGGAGATTCAAAGGGATTGTGAAAGTTCCCAAATCCCCATGTATTGGGTAGCAGCCATTGTGATCAATAGCATTCCTTTCAGCTGCTACTTGGGAAGCAACTGACTCATGTTCCCACCTCCCCTTGCATAAGCAGTAAAAAGGGGAAATTTTTAGAGGGTCCTCACTTCTGTCTGTTGCAATGGGGATCACTCACAAGAGGGGATCAGAGCATCAGTTAGCTACTTCCCAGTTACAGGGAAATGGACCCCCCCCCCTCCAATCACAACAACTGCTGCTTGGTAAGTAGGGATTCAGGGGTTTGGGCCAGGAGTCACTGATTAACCATGTGACTATGGTCATTATGTAGAAAATGCTGTTTTTGTGGACAAAAAAACTGCACATGAAATTTGCCAAATAAGTTCCAAACTGTAGTCTTCAAAAAGTGCAGCTTTTGAAGATTTTTTCAGTGTAAAGAAAATTGCTAAAATTATTCGTCACTTCCCTCAACAATGAAATTAGCAAAAGAATTACATCACTAGCTCCAAAAGTTCAATGTTTCTTATTTTACCTTCACTCAGTATTTTTTGTATATTGTGTTACTTCATTTCTATAGTAAATAGGAAATGTCCTTTCATTTTCAGACATCATATCTGCACCTCTCTTACAGCTAAGCGGCATATCACCTAATGTATTTCTCTGTATTTTTCTTTCAGCTATTCAAGGTTGCAGACGTGAGAAATATCTTGTAAGCTGTATTAATTTTTTGGACCACTGGTTGTTTCTCATTTTGTATCTTCATCTATATATGTAAATGGTGTTTCAAAAATGAACTTAAAATATTTTGTTCAAAATGAGTTTTTCAGTACCTTGAGATTCGTGACTGCATTCAACCTTTCAACCTGCATTTCATCCCTTGTCTACTTCTCTCTTGTTCAAATAAATTTCTTCACTTCAGATTTTAAAAGCTTTTTCTTTTTTTATCAACAGGTCCTTTTATGGTGGTCAGAAAGGCAAAATTGCCCCAGAGTTCTCCCATACAGAAGCTTTACTTATAGAGACACTTCAGTAGGAATAATCAATTTGATAGCCACTACTGTATATTTGCAAACTTTTGCTTCACAGAATACCACTAATGTAAGCCCCATATCTAGTAGGGGAAAACTAATACAAAATACTACTGTGGTGTTCTAATGTGTGTTGCCCATGAATTAACTGAACTAAACCCAGCTTGGAAACACAGGTTTTAGTACATGGTTACTGTATCACTTTCGTATCTTAGAAGTTAGCTATTAGCTGATGCTTTATTCAGTGGAATTAGTTTTACACACCATTAACAAAAATAGCAAATGGTCATCTCCCTCACCATCACTGGGAGGACAGGCTAGATTTGGCTGATGTCAGACCTGAATGTTTAAAAGAGAAAATTCTATTGTGACAGAAGTTGTTTCTGACTAACTCTGATCCTCTTGGGTAGTTATGGTGAAGTTCACTTTGGAATGGCTTGTTCTAGAAGATGCATCCCACTTGGGCCTGAGGCACAATCAGTGGTCATCCTGAATAGGCCTTTCCAAGATCTTATGGCTCTTAACATTAAAAAAAGAGAGAGAGAGAGAGAATCCATTTCCCATACTACATTGGTAGATAGGAGTGCATTCCCAGGGACAGCTCTAAAGTGTGTGAAGAAAGCAAACACTACCCCTGACAAACAAATTCACCCACACCCCCTAGGCTGCATCTACATTGCAAAATTAATGCAGTTTGACACTGCATTAACTACCATGGCTCAGTGCTATGGAATTCTGGGATTTGTGGTTTTGTGATCTATTTAGCTTTCTCTGGCAGAGACCTCTGGTGCCACAACAAGCTACAAATCTATTTGAAGAGCCATAAGCTCAGTGCCTTATGGTGGTAACAGACCATCATGGGAGACAGATCACTGGACCTGTGAACTAGTTAATGTTTTGTTGCACTCCAAACCACCAACTGAGATGGTTCTATAATGAGGCAGACTGAAATAAACGTCTTAGGAGGTGGGGGGAAATTAAATAGGCTCAACCCCACAATCCTTTTAGGAGCTAGCATAATCTGAAATGGCAACAAATTATCAGATATATTATTACTACTATTATGATTATGACAATTAAATTACTTCTGCTACTGCTGTTGCTGTTGCCATTGTATTCTGAAGGCAGGGATGACACTAGGCACTTGTCCAATTTTCTTCTTGGTGATCTGCTTCAAATGCCAAAATAAGTTGATCAATCCTGCATGTTATGTACTTTGGGTTTCTTGGGGGAGGTGTTGGTGGAGTGGTGAAGAAGCCATGTGCTGCCTCAAGTGTGTTAGTGGTGGCCCACCCAGTCTGCACTGACATTCACATCTCCTACATAATGCAAAAAATAAACATGACTAGGGCTGCAGCCTTAATTGCTTTCATTGTAAGCTGTTGGGTGTTTTCCTTGGAAGGAAATCTTATTCCACTGTATTTGGTGAAGTTCATTTCCTATTAGATGTTTCAAGGATTGTCCTCTAAAAGATTTCACCATAGTGCCTAATATATATTAAGCCCTAGGACATCAGTGGGTTAGCAGCAACACTAACTCTATGGGCAAGCCCCTAATTTATCCTTGGTAAACACTTTATTCCAAAGAGACTTGTGCCATTTCCCTGCATGATCTATCTGTCTGTCTGTCCATCCCTCTCTCTCTCTCTCTCTCTCTTTGGCACAGCAGGTACAGGGTCTCAAACCTAGTTTGAAGCTCAACATTGGCAGGAGGTTCATTATTATTATTATTTACTACTTACAGGTATGTTTTTACAAAACAATGAAAACACCAGAACATTACCATTACCACCGCCGCTGCCGCCGCTGCCGCCGTTGAACAGAACTGAAACTGGAAACAATCTGACTACTACGAAAGCAATAGCAAAATAACAATCATTTAGTACACTTCTGATTGTTCATTCCTAAGGAGTAGACTGAATATTCCCTGAAATGTCCACACAAGATCCTATGTAGTTGGAGGCTCAACTACATAGGATCTTGTATGGTCCAACTACATAGGATCTTGTGTGGACATTTCAGGGGATATTCAGCCTATTCCAGCCTAGGAACTACTAAATGCATTACCTTTAAAATTGGCAGATCAGTAGCAGTTTAGACTCTGTGATTCTAAGGACAAAATCTGAGATTGTGTATGTTGTCATTACATCCACTGTCACACTTTCATTTCTTTGCTTTGCCACAGCCCCGCACTTGCACCAGGGTGTTTATACGCAGTAGTGAAGATGTGCATTTTCTGCCTTGAATTGGACTATCCCAGCTTCTTTGGCCTCCAGTTTTTAGCCCTGGAGCATGGCTTCAGTCCAGTTTCCAACCACTTTCAAGGTGTGTGTCATCTAAACGTCCCTCTTTCAAAGTAGCCAGAAACCACTTTACTTTGCCCACCTGTTGTACTCCTAGAGACAGGTCTGGTACATGAAGTGGCCCCGGTACAGCATGTTATACATCAACCAAGCTTCTCATAGCAGACCATTTGAATAAAAGAAAATGCAAAGTCTAACAAATGGGGAAAATATATACTTACTTCCAAGCTCTTCCAGAGCACTAGTGCCTCTTGTAGAGCACTAGTATCACTATCAAGTTCTTCTACTTATCATTGCCAGAACAGCTTTTGCAAGACTTGGTACAACCAGGAAGGTATCTGAAGATGACTGTGTTATTTGTATTGAGGTCTGAAGATAACTGCATTAAGTAGGGTTGCCATATTTCACTTCTTAAAATCCTGGCTCCTAATTTGCATATTATGAAAATATTCTAATTATGTAAACCACTCTAATTAACATTCTAATTAGACAAATTCAGTACATTAATGGTTGCATTTTTTCTTCCACTATGTTTCACCTTCATACCATTTTAAAAGTTAGAATTGATCTGACAGAAACAGTACAGACCAATGTTTAAAGTGCTGGACTTGGAACAGAGAGATCCAAATTCCTAATGCAAACCTATCTTAAAGTTTTGTTGACATGTTTCTTTAGAGGGGAGTTGCCATTGCCCTCCTCTGAGGCTAGTCCTTGCAAACCAAATGAATTTTGCTTCTGAGTAGATCTATTTAGGATTTTGTAGGGCATTTATTCATTGGTTCATTCTGGAAGAAGGCAGACAGTGTGAAAGGACAGGTGACAGACCAGCTCCTGAAACATTTCCCCCTCCCATTTCTGTCTCTACCCCCCTTTTCCTTTCAGGATCTCAGCCATCTTTAGTCCCTGAATGTCTCCCACCAACCCCAATCCCCATCCCTGACTGTTATTCCTCACCCAAAAATTCAAACCACCACCTCATAAGTTAAGCCACCTGAACTGGAAAAAACACAATATATTTACTTATACTGGGCAGAGAAGTGGAAATTTCATACTTAAGTCTCTTTTTTCTTCACAGTGTGATGCGGCAGCTAATAAGGCCAATGTGATTCTAGGCTGCATTAATAGAAGTATAGTGTCTAGATCAAGGGAAATAATAGTGACACTCTATTCTGCTTTGGTCAGACATAACCTGGAATACTGTGTCCAGTTATGGGCATCACAATTCAAAAAGGATGTTGAGAAGTTGGAGCATGTCCAGAGGAGGACAACCAAAATGGTGAAGGATCTGGAAATCATGCCCTATGAAGAGAGACTTAGGGAATTAGATATGTTTAGTCTGGAGAAGAGACAGTTTAGAAGTGATATGTTAGCCCTGTTTAAATATTTGAAGGGATGTCATATTGAGGCTGGAGCAAGCTTGTTTTCTGCTGCTCCAGAGAATAGGATACAGTACAATGGATGTAAACTACAGGAAAAGAGATTCCACCTAAACATTAGGAAGAATTTCCTGATGGTAAGAGCTGTTTGACAATGGAATATGCTGCCTCAAAGTTTGCTGGAGTCCCCTTCTTTGGAATTTTTTAAACAGAGGTTGTATGGTTATGGGAATGCTTTGAGTCTTCCTGAATGGCAGAGGGTTGGACTGGATGGCCCTTGGGGTTCTCTTCCAACTCTATGATTCTATTATTATTCTTTTTCTTCTTTTTCCTTCTTGCCCCTCTTCCCCTCACACAAGCTTCCTGTCTCAGCCAAGTTCCACAAAACGAAAGGAGAAGAGAAGGCTATCTCACTGCCCATCCAAGCAGAGATTTGGAATTGCATTCTAAGTATGCAAATTCAGCACATTAATAGTTGCATTTTTTCTTCCGCTATTGGGGGATACAGATTGGCACTTTAGGCCAGCCTGGGGGTAGAGTTGGGGCAGGGTGACCACACATCAGCTGCCCGACTCTGCCCCAACTCCGTCCTGATGCTGTGCACCTGGCCGCATGGCACGTAGTGTCAGGGCGCCTCTTGGCGCAGTTTGCAGACATGCTGCACCAAAGAGGCGCAAAAGAGCCACAGTGGCAGCTCTAAAGATGGCTTTTTGCCACCTTAAAAAGGAGCGGCATTTGCCCATTCTTTTGGGGGTGGCAAAAAGGACAATCAGGGCTGTGGCATGTGGTTGCTGTGGCCCTGATCCGGGCCATCTGCATCGGCCCTATGCCTAACCTTCATACCATTATAAAAGTTAGCACTGATCTGACAGAAACAGTACAGACCAATATTTAAAGTGGTGGACTTGGAATAGAGAGATTCAAGGAGGCATTTCTTATGAATAAGTAAAGGGAAATGCTTCTGTTACAATTGTGGCTAATGCCTGCCTTTCTTTTCCTCTCCCAGATAGTCCCAGTACTATCCTTGCCAAGAGTAGCTGAAGTTTTAATAGGGCTATTATCACTTGGCTTTTCTTTTCATTCCTTCCCTGAAGAAAAGAATAAAAGGAGGGGAAGAGAGCTGAGGTCCTTTACAGACTGCCAGAAATAATGCAGCTTGAGTCCACTTTAATTGCCCTGGCTCAGTGCTAGGGAATCATGGGAACTGTAGTTTTTTTCTGAGACACTGAGCCTTCTCTGTCAGAGAGCTCTAGTGCCACATTAAACTACAGTTCCCATGACTACCTAGCACTGAGCCAGGACAGTTAAAGTGGACTCAAGCTGCATTATTTCTGGCAGTCTGTAAAGGCCCTGAGTTTCAGTGCAAAGACTGGAGATTGAAGTCTCTGAAAAGATGCAGCTTAGGACAAAGATGAAATCTGGGATTTGCTGCTTCAAACAGCCCAGCCAGCCAGGGCATTTTTTAGACTCTTAAATCCAGGAAATTCCCATTTTCCTGGGATGCATGTCAACCCTAGTATTGTGATAATTTCTCACAATGGATCTTCTAAGGGCTTTATATAACAATCCCTCCTCCCTCCAACTGATATGAATAAGAAGTTTTACGTATTTCTGGCAAGAATATTTTAAAAAATTAAAAAAAATTGAAAAGCATTTTTCCAAGTACCAATAACCTTTCACAAAAAGAATTCTAGAACAGAGAAATTTCACAGAAAATATCATTTTATGTGCAGAAGAAGTTGTTTCCCATCCAGAAAATGCTGTGACTGAGGACTTACCCTGTGCAAAATTCACATGTGGTTGTTTTGTACAGGAAACATCATTTTCTGCAAAGGAAAAAGTAATTTTTTTGTGTGTGTGAAGAAAATGCTGTTTTCTTTGTGAAAGAAGCACTTGCAAACTGGGCACAGAATAATTCCTAACTGTGAATAGCCTTTGAAAATGGTATGGTTTTCAAAAGCTTTCTTGCAGAGGGAAGAAAATTGCTAAAACTACTTTTTGCTTTCTTCATGGAGAAGATTAGTAAAGAATTACATTCCTAGCTGGCAGTCAGTTCAGATTTCTCAATACAGGTGTTGCATATTTATTATAGTTGAGGAGGATTCCTTTTTTATAGGTGTTTCTGAAGCATACACCATAATGCATGAAGCTGTAAACTGTGTAAAGCTGATAGTATTGCCTTCTGTAACTATTTTATTCAGAAAAGAGTATGCGGATTAGTAAGAGTCATTAGTGCTTGGGAGACAGGCACACAAATTGCACTCAGCAATGTAAGGTAGACATATAGCACTATGGACTTCAGTATTGCTTTGTATTGTTCTACAAGGTTTCTTTAGCTTTTCACCATTATCTAAATCCTTCCATTTCAAGTTTTGAAGAAGAATTCTGCCTCTGGCCCTGTATTGTCCTTCATGGTATTTACAGGATCAGGGGCTGTTGGCAGCCCTACAGAAAGGAACAAGACACAGAGTGATGCTAAACAGTGTTGTCACATAACCAATGGCTGGGTAAAGCTGGAGGGATATACATATCTATTCTGCCCTAGTTTCAGTTTCTTTGGTGTTAAATCAGTATGCTCACCTACCCTAGATGTTCAGCAGGTTACTTAAAGGAAAGATAAGAATCCTTGGCCTATTCTCATTTCACTTCCACATTGAAAAAAAGCTGGACTATTTATTTTGACCAAACCTGCAATGCCCCATGGGACATAGTAGGGATGGGAGGGACATTTGTCATTTACCCAATAAGTTGAATTTGAAATTTCTGACCCCTTAAGAAATTAGGAAGGGAAGAAAAAGAACATGTCAAAAGTACCCGGACATTGTGGGAACTTTTCTTGTTCCCAGCACAACATAGATTGTGCAATTTTTGAGAACTGCACAAGAGTTTGAGAAACTGCACAACTTAACAATCAACATTCAGTCTTGTCTACTGTGCACACAAAAATGCAAAGCTTCCCAAATGGGGGGGGGGGGGGGAGAGATCCTTACCTGCTTCCATTGCTTTTCACTATCCACTTGGAGAAAGTGCACAAAATGCATTGCATGCTGTGCCTCTATGCAAGAAGCATGATGAAGCATTCAATATCAAGGCTGCAGTCTTTGCCAGTTTGAAAGTTGTCCAATCAAGATGTTATGCAGCAGGAAAAGAAACTGGTTGGATGAAGCTACAACCACATGCAGTGTTGTTATGCAATGTTGCTGTTTACTGTGTTAAAAAAGCAGTGTTGCACAACACACACACATGGTTGCCTGAAAGCTGCCCTTTCTATACTGAAAGTTTTGCAGTTTTCAGAAAAGGCCATGCAGTTCTCAGGAGGAGGTGCATAGCTTCCTTAAAACTGTGTGGTTTTCTGGGGAAGCTGCACAACTTTCATGTAAAAGCTGTACATTTTTCTGTCAGTGAGGGAGAGGAGCCTTAAACACAAATGTACTACACTTTGGGCCATAAGACATAGAGGCTGGTGGGGGGGAGGAGGAGAGAATAGGGACTGTCACAAATCAAAAACCTCCTTGAAAGCCACTGGGCTTGATGGGGGTCTATCCCAGAGAACCTTGCCATAAAGAAGCCATGGTCATCCAACTGGGCACTGAGAGAGGGTCTCACTTTTTTAAATAAGCAGTGGGGCTGGGGCGGGAGTGAAGTACTCTGCATCAGGTCAGGCTCCTACATAAAGTTTTCTTTAACTGTTAAAGTTGTGACCCTAGTTTACCCCATTGTTATTGTTACTGTCTGCCTTTAAATCATTTCCAATTAATGGTGACCCAAAAGCAAACCTATCATGAGATTTTCTTTACATGGTTTGTTCAGAGGAGGTTTGCCATAGATTTTTTCAGAGGCTGAGAGAGTGCGACTTGCCAAAGGCCACCCAGTGGGTTTCCATGGCTGAGCAGGAATTCAATCCCTAGTCCTCAGGGTCCTAGTCCACTGCTCAAACCACTACACCACACTGGCTCTTAGTATACCACATCACTGTGTTTATATTTCCAAGTTCATTGGGAGAGGGAGGGATGCAGAGACCATTCCCCATATTATACTTTATTTAAAAAATACACTATAATTAATAATGCTGCCATCGAGATTATCATGATTACCAGCTTTTTCAGAATGGAACTTCCTGAGAGAAATTGGTTTTGATAACCTCACAACTGAAGCTGTTGCTAATATCTGGAAGAAAAACAAGATGATGAGATAACTTTTACAATAATCTCAGCATAGTTTGTCATTAGGTGTTAAGCATTTTCTTTATCTATTTTTATGTTTATATTTTTGATGAAAAGAAGGTACACATGCAGAACAACTGAAGGAGCAAAATGCACTCTATTTTGTTTCTGTGTGTGTCTTTCTTTTTTAGAGGCAGTCTATAAAATTGTTGTTGTATGCCTTCAAATTATTTCCAATTTATGGAGACCATAAGGCAAATCTATCATGAGGTTTTCTTGGCAATATTTGTTCAGAATGGGTTTGTCTTGCCTCCCTCTGAGACTGAAAGAATGTTATCTGTCCAAGATTACTCAGTGGCTTTCTATGGCTAAGTGGGGATTCAGACCGTAGTCACCAGATGCACAGTTTAAACTCTTGCTGTCTATAAAACATCTGCATAATACATACTATTCCTGATGCTGAATATAGCTGATTTTAAGAAGGATGCTACTTAGATGTTCTTAAATATTTTACAGCTAAGGGAAAAGACATGACCCTAGTACATGGCATAGAGGGAAGAAGTAGGATCTAAAGAACATTTTGCCTGTCTGTCAATATCTGTGTCTTTTCCTACCAGCCAAAGTACAATGTCACTTTCTAGATTCTACATTCTAGATGGAGGATGGATGGATAGATGGATACTAATTGCACAGCCCAACTACAGTTAAGTGCTCTCAAGTTCCAGCTCTATTTCAGAGGGAAAAATTTAAGCTCTTCAGTATACGTCAGACTGATCTCCATGGGAAAATCTAATTACGCATAACTCTGTGTAATCCCCCCAATTTTTCTTCCTAACATTCCTTTAAAAATAATTTCAGTTAAGTAGGTAGGTAAGTAGAGGGAATCTTGGATAATTATATTTGTGACAACAGGAACAACATTCAAAAACTTGACACTTTAAAATATCTAACAGAAATAGGTAACTTGTGAACCTTTACGTGTTGTTGGACTGCCAGTTCCACCATTACTTTTAGTTAGGCTAAAGGGGGTGCACTAGCAAAATGCGGAGGGCTACAGTAACCCATTCTGGGCAAGAAAACAGTAAACACAGGGCTCATCTACACTGATGAAAAAGACCAGAAAGTCCCACATTTTGTCCTGTTCTTTCTTGGGTTGTTTGTTGGAGATCCATATAACATTTGGCTTATCCTAGAATATTTTCTGTCAGTTCCTAGTATAATGATTTTCTAGGGTTGGTTTATTTTAACTTTGTACTTTCCAGAATGGAAATAATCAGTGTGATGTCTGTTTCTGCTGTCTTGCTCCTGAGGCCGCCTCTCCTGTGAAGAGGTTTGGTGACATTGGCAAGGGAGCATGGTGAAAATCAAGTTCTGAATTTTTTCACAAAGAATCCTGAAAGGAATTCTGAAAGGAAGAAGGGAGGCAGTATGGAGCATTGAGAGACAGCCAAGCACAACCCTCTAAAAAGAATTGAAGGGTGAAAAACAGAAACATCTGGGTGGATCTGAAGTCCGTGGAAGAAATTCCACTTCAAAGCAGAAAACCTGATATCTCAGGAAACATTTGGAGGAGGGAGAAGGGATATGCAATTTGATGGAAATGGAAAGAAAACAACAACACCTGGACAGTCCATGAAAGTCCCAGTAGCCAGTGTGGATAGGCCCAATAAAAGAGAGAATGAAGGAAGGAAGGAAGGAAGGTTAAAAATGTGCACTAAAACAACCCAACAACTCAAAGATGTCTAGGAAAATAGAATATGGAGAAATAGAATGGTCTCCAATAGGCAAAGGGATCAGGTAAGGCTGCATACTATCACTCTATTTATACAACCTATATGCAGAAAATATAATATGCAGAGCCAGCTTGGACTCAGGGGTATGAGGAGTGAAGATAGAGGAAGGAATTAACAGTTTAAGATATGCAGATGACACAATACTACTAGCTGAATCCAACAAAAACCTGAAGCAAATGCTAAAGAAGGTCAAGGGGGAAAGTTCCAAGGTTAAGGCTGAACATGAAGAAAACAAAAATAATGACTACAGACAAACTACAAGAATTCATATGAGACAATGAGAAAATTTAAATAGTCAAAGAATTCCTGTATCTTGGTTCATATATTGATTAGAAAGAAGACTACAGTCAAGAAATCAGAAAACTAGGATTGGGAATGGCAGCTATAAAAGAACTGGATAAGATCATAAAATTATTAGATATAAACTCTGAACACTAAATTGGGAATTGTCCAAGCTATCATATTCCCCATCACCATGTATGGATGTTTGAGCTGGACAGTAAAAAAAAAAAAAAAAAAAAAAAAAAAAAAAAAAGCCTACAGGAAGAAAATGAACTAATTTGAGATGTGGTGCTGGAGAAACGTATTGAGAATACAGTGGACAGCCAAGAAGACAAACAAATGGGTTCTAGAACAGATCAAGCCTGAAGTCTCCCTGGAAGCCAGGATGACTAAATTGTTTCAAACCTTGACCACGTCATGAGGAAAAATGAATCATTAGAAAAGTTAGTAATGCTTGGAGACGTGGAAGGCTACATGCCAGATGGTTAGATTCATTCAGGAAGGATACAGGCCTGGGCCTGTAAGACCTGAGCAGAGAGGATGAGGACAAGGGGTCTTGGAGATATCTCATCCACAGGGTAACCATGAGTTGAAGTCAGCTTGAGGGCTTTTAACAACAATATGCAATTAAAATAGCAAGACCTATAAATATGTAATTCTGATTCTCATATTCATTGCAGGGGAAAAAAGTAAAACCCATCTTGAATTCTAAGAATCAAAATAAATGGGATTTTGAAGTGGGCAATGTTTGATATTATACTCAATCAGATTAATTTTTCTGAGGAATGTTTAACTTATTCTAAAGAAATCTATTATTTGGAAAGTTATTCAAAAAGATCCATTTTCCAGGAAATGGTTAAAAATACTTTCCCTACTCCACAAAGAAAGAAAGAAATGAATATTGCAACTCTAATCTTAGGACATTATAGGAAGGTGTAACCAACTCTCATAATATAATTTCATTCAAAGTTGGCAGGAGGTTTTTTTTTGTTGTTTGTTTGTGTGTGTGTGTGTGTGTCACTCTGCTCCTCTGCAATGCCAGGTCAGTTAGAAACAAGACGCATATCATCCATGACCTCTTGCTGGATGATGCTGCCGACCTGGCTTGTTTCACTGAGACCTGTCTGGGAGAGACCAGTGCTGTAACTTGGGTGCAGGCCCTCCCAGCCAGGTACTCAGTCAGTGAGCAGATAAGGGAAAGTGGACGGGGAGGACGGAGTGGCCCTGATCCATAAAAACAAGTTAATCTTGACCAGGAAACCTATCTGGAACACAGTTCACATTGAGTGTATGTATCTTAGCCTGAAATCCAGGGATAGCTTGGGGATTCTGTTGGTATACCGGCCACCCCGTTGCTTAACAGACTCCCTAACCGAGTGGACACAATTGGTCTCAGAGTTGCTGTTGGAGTTGCCCAGACTTTTAGTTCTGGGTGACTTCAACATCCCACTTGAGACCAGCCTGTCAAATTTAACTGCCGCAGCTCGGAAGTTCATGGAATCCATGACAAACATGGGCCTATCCCAACTGGTTGTCGGGCCCACTCATTGTGCAGGTCATACCCTCGATGCGATCTTCATTACAGAACAGGGATATCCGTGGGCGAAGGTTATCAGTACCTCCGCATTGTCATGGACGGATCATTTCCTGGTCAAGATGGAACTAAGAGCCATTGTCTGTCCCACCGGGGGTGGTGGACCCATTAAAATGGTCCACCCTCAAAGGCTAATGGAACCAGTTGGATTCCAGAAAGCCCTAGAGGGTTTAATGGTTGTGAATGCCGGCGATTCTATTGAAGCTTTGGTCAACACTTGGAACATCAACCTTACCAAGGCTATCAACACAATTGCTCCCAAGCGTCCTTTCCAGCCTGCTCCTAACTGTAAGCCCTGGTATTCAGAGGGGCTTAGGAAGATGAAGTGGACTGCATAACAACTAGAGTGCAACTGACAGAAGACTTGACTCTTATCTGACAGGACTCGTCTTAGGAATTTTCTTGATTCCTATAGAGAGGCAATACGTGCAGTGAAGAAGTCTTTCTCCTCTGCACATGTTGTGTCTGCAGAGTATCGTCCAGCAGAGCTTTTTAGGGTAGTGGAGGAACTGATGCAGGTTACACCTGCACAGAACCCTCTACTTTACTCGACAACAGCCTGCTGCAATGCATTTAGCACCCACTTTGCAGATAAAATCTCTCAGATAAGAGCCGACTGAGATGCCATTGTTACAACAGAATCTATAGACGAGGTCTCCAGCAACTCCATTGATGTAGTTTTACTGGATCAACTTCAATCAGTGAGTACCGATGATGTGGAAAAGCTCCTTGGAAGAGTGAGGAAGACGACCTGCCCCCTCGATCCTTGTCCATCTTGGCTGGCAGTCCAGAGGGGTAACAAATTGAGGGTATTTCTCAGAGATGTTATCAATGCGTCCTTTAGGGAAGGCTTTGTTCCATCCTGTTTAAAGGAAGCAGTGGTTAAACTGCTCCTGAAAAAGCCTTCCCTGGACCCCGTGGACAGGAATAGCTATAGGCCAGTCTCCTTGCTGCCTTTTCTCAGCAAGGTGATTGAGAGGGCAGTTGCTACTCAACTCCAAGCTGTCTTAAATGAAACTGATTATCTAGATCCATTTCAAACTGGCTTTAGGACAGGATATGGAGTTGAGACCACCATGGTTGCGTTGGCCGATGACCTCCACTTGGGTATTGACAGGGGTAGTGTGACCCTGTTGGTGCTCTTGGACCTCTCAGCAACCTTTGATACAATACATCACTCCATCCTCTTGGATTGCCTGAGAGAGTTAGGAATTGGAGGCACTGCTTTGTAGTGGTTCTGCTCCTTCTTCTTGGGCAGATCCCAGAGGGTGATGCTTGGGGACATCTGCTCTACTAGAATAGAGCTTAATTATGGTGTCCCCCAGGGTGCCATCCTACCCCCGATGCTATTTAACATCTATATGAAACCACTGGGAGATATCATTCGGAGGCATGGAGCATGATGTCATCAATATGCTGATGACACCCAGATATACTTCTCCATGACCTGGTCCTCGGCTTTGACTTCAGATGGCATCTCTCCTCTCAATGATTGTCTTAAAGCAGTAATGGACTGGATGAGGAAAAACAGATTGAGACTGAATCCAGACAAAATGGAGGTACTAATAGTCACGGGCCCGAAACCAGGTCTGGGAATACAACTTCCAGTCCTGGATGTAGTCACACTCTCCTCCAAGGACTGTGTTCGCAGTCTGGGGTTTCTCCTAGATTCGTTGCTTCACATGACAAATCAGGTGAATGAGACGGTCAGGAGTGCTTGTTATTAGCTTTGGCTGATATGCCAGCTGCGCCCTTTCCTGGAAATTAGGGATCTCGAAACTGTGGTACATGCTCTCGTAACCTCACCTCTGGATTTCTGTAATGCGCTCTACATGAGGCTACCCTTGTGCCTAACTTGGAAGCTTCAGTTAGTTCAAAACATGGCAGCCAGATTGGTCACTGGTACCTCTAGGAGAGAGTACATAACACCAGTACTAAAATCTCTCCACTGGCTGCCTATTAGCTTCCGGCAAGTACAAGGTGTTGGTTTTGACCTTTAAAGCCCTTCATGGCTTGGGTCCAACTTATCTCTGGGACTGTCTCCTTCTATATGACCCTCCCTGCGCTCTTAGGTCTTCTGGGAGGAAATTGCTACAGCCTATGAAAACTAGGCTGTCGGTGACCTCCCAGAGGTCCTTACTGCTGTCGCTCCCAGATTATGGAATGGCCTGTTGGATGAGATCCATCTTATTACTACTCTAGACGCTTTTAAAAAAGCTGTCAAGACGGATCTCTTCTGACAGGCCTTCCTTGAATAATCTCCCGGCCCTAGGATCCTGGCCACCTTTCCTTGGAACTGCTTCTGGACTATTAATCTGTGGTGCTATTTATTTTGTTCATTGGTTTTTACTTTATTTTATTTTTATTGTATACTTGTTTTTAATATTGCTTAGTTTACTACTGTTTTACGGAGGAGGGGGTTAGGGAATGATTGTTTTGGATGTTCTTAATGTTGTAAGCTGCCCTGATTGCATTGCAGAGGGGCAGGATAAAAATAAATTTTATTATTATTATTATTATTATTATTATTATTATTATTATTATTAATTTTTTAGTGCAATATGGGCTCAGTGCTTACAAAAATTAAATTAAATAATATATATGTTCAGGGAATTCACGTTTTGCAACAAGAATGATCAGAGTTTGTGATATCATCATCATTATCATTAACATCAGTTGTTACTCATTACTTGCTGTTACTCTATGAATAATGTGTTAATAACAATCTATTTTGTAATTTTTAATGAAAATATGTTGGAAAAATTATCAAAAAATCTCCCCACGAAAATAATATTTTAAAGGGACAAGTAAGTTGAATGTCTTAAAACCCTGAAGGGTAATGATGTTACAATTTCTTACATTACTTTGTAAAATATATTTACCAGAATCCTATTGGTACTCCTAACTAGAGCAGACCCATTGAATCAATGGGATTTACAGACGTATTGATACAGTACTTAATAATTGATCCAGCCAGTCTAACTTCATTTGAGACATACCAGCAGGACCCTGGCTAAAGGGCCTGAACAGACTGCCAGAAATAATCCAGCTTGAGACCACGTTAACTGTCCTGGCTCAATGCTAGGTGATCATGGGAATTGTAGTTTTTTCTAAGACATTGAGCCTTCTCGGTTAGAGAGCTCTGGTGCCACAATAAACTACAGTTCCCATGGTTCCCTAGCACTGAGTCAGGGCAGTAAAAGTGGTCTCAAGCTATTTCTGGCAGTCTGTTCAGGCCCAAAGTCACTGTGCCCTTAGTAAAATATTACAGGCAGCTTCATTACATGTGACTCTTTACTTCTATCTTTTCAGAATAACTAGATTCTACAAATTTCTTTGCCTTATCATTTTATTTGTCATAATTTATTTTTCAGAATATTTATTTATTTATTTATTTTTATCCTGCCTCTCTCCCAAAAAGGGACCCAAGGTGGCTCATAACATAAAAACACATCAAAACATTTTTTAGAACAATTAAAACAGCCTAATTAAAAACAGTAAAAAGTTAAAAATTAAACATACAAAAGTTAAAAATAATCTAAACCATCATGACCACCCCTGTAAAACCAGACCTGCATGATTTTTAAAAAGCTTGCTAGAATAAAAATGTTTTTGCTTGCCTGTGAAAGACCAGCAGGGAGGGGCCAGTCTAGCCTTCCATGGAAGGGAGTTCCACAAGGTGGGAGACACTAAGAAGGCTCTCTCTTGTGTCCTCACCAAATGAGCCTGGGATGGTGGTGGGACCAAGAGAAAGCCTTCTCCTGAGGATGTTAGGGCTCCAGGTGGTTCATATAGGGAAATATGGTCTCTCAAATAGTCTGGACCTAAGCCGTGTAGGTCTTTATAGGTCATGACCAGCACTTTGAATTGTGCTTGGAAACGAACCAGTAGCCAGTGAAGCTGTTTAAGTACAGGAGTTATATGCTCCCTATAACTGGCTCTGGTCAGCATTCTGGCTGTGGCATTTTGGACCGCTGAATTTTCTGAGCAGTTTCCAAAGGCAGCTGCACATAGAGTGCATTACAGTAGTCCAAATGGGATGTAACTAAGGTATGTGTCACCATAGCCAGATCTGACATCTCAAGGAATGGGTGCAGCTTGTGCACAAGTTTCCACTGTGTGAATGAACTTCTGGCCACTGCTGAAACCTGGGCATCCAGGCTCAGATTAGAGTCCAGGAGCACACCCAAGCTGTGAGCCTGAAATTTCAGGGGGAGTGTAACCCCATCCAGAACACCAAAGCCCTAATTCCCTGATCTGCCTTATGACTGACTAGGAGCACCTCTGTCTTGCCTGGGTTAAGGTTCAATTTGTTTTCCTTTATCCAGTCCATTACTGACAGCAGACACTGGTTCAGCACATAGACAGCTTCCTTGGAATCAGGTGGAAAGGAGAGTTAGAGTTGGGTGTCATCCGCATACTGATACACCGCACCCCAAAACTCAGGATGACCTCCTCCAGCAGTTTCATGTAGATGTTAAACAACATGGGGGTCAACACAGAACCCTGTGGGACCTCACAGGCAAAGACCAAGGGGTCGAGGAGGAGTTCCCCAACACTACCTTCTGGGTCTGCCCCTCCAGGAAAGACTAGAACAACTGCATAGCAGTGCCCCCAAGTTCCATCCTAGAAAGGTGGCTCAGAAGGATACCATGGTCGATGGTATCAAAAGCCACTGAGAGATCTAGCAGGACCAACAGGAACACATTCTCCCTGTCCAGTTCCCTGCATAAGTCATCCACCAAGGCAACCAAAGCTGTCCCTGTGCCATAGCCAGGTCTGAAGCCAGAATGAAATGGATCTAGATAATCAGTCTCATCCAGAAATCCTTGGAGTTGTGACCACCACTCACTCCAGAACCTTGCCCAAGAATGGAACGTTAGAGACTGGCTGATAGTTATCCAGAATGGTGAGATCCAGGGAGAACTTTTGTAGTAGTGGCTTCACCATAGGCTCCTTTAGGCAGGATGGAAATTTGCCTTGCTGCAGGGAAGCATTCACCACTCCCTTTACCCACTCAGCCAGTACCCCTGAAGCTGATTTCAGAAGCCAGGAAGGGCAAGGATCCAGTATGCATGTGGTGACCCTCACTTCTCTAAGGATCCTATCCACATCCTTAGGCTGCATAAACTGAAACTTATCCAATAATATGGGACAAGCAGGCACTATGATTACATCCACTGAACCTGTTTCAACTACAGCATCCAAGTCAGAGCAGATACGAGCAATTTTGTCTGCAAAGTGTCTTGTGAATTCCTCACAGCGAGCTGTTGAGTAATATTTGTTTCCTTCTTGGGGGCCAGAATGTAAAAGACCCCTGACAACTCGAAACAGCTCCTATGGACAACACTGTGCAGACATAATGGTGGCAGAGAAGTGAAATTTCTTCGCTGCATTCATTGCCCCACCATAGACCTTCCAATGGGCCTTAGTTGGACTCACCCTGAGTCTTCTGTCATAATCGCTCTAATCTCCGTCCTATTCATTTCATCACCACCAGCTCCCTAGTGAACCAGGGGGCATATCTGACTCTACTTCATGGGAGTGGACACTCAGGGGCAATCAGGTCCACCACCCTGGCCATTTCCCTATTCCAGATATATGCCAGGGCATAGACAGGATCACCTGCCAAGGCAACAGAAAACTCTCCAAGACTCATCAGGAATCCATCCGGATCCATAAGCCTCCTGGGGCAGACCATCATAATTGACCCTCCACCCCTGCAGAGGCTCTGAGTCCCAGTGAGTCTAAACCCTACCAGGTAGTGATCAGTTCATGACAATGGAACTACAGAGAGTTCCTCCACTCTCAGATCACCATCATCCTGCCCAAAGCAAAAAAAAAACAGATCCAGAGTGTATCCTTCAACATGGGTGGCCCCAGATATTACTTGGGACAGCCCCATGGTTGTCATGGCAGACATGAAGTCCTCGGCTGTTCCTGACTGAGCAGTCCCTGCATGGATATTGAAGTCCCCCAAGACAACAAGCCAAGGGAACTCCAATGCCACCACAGAGCCTAACTCAGGGCCTCGGCATACGACCAATAGGGTCATCTCCGAGGCAAGGAAGAGGAGGGGCAGCCACACGAGCGGCGCCCCTTCCTCCTCCCGAGGTTGCCCTCGGAGCTGCTGGCCCTCCGCACGGTCGGCGCACTGAGGGCAACCTCCCGCCGCAGCATCCTCACACGCTGCGGCGGAAAAGCTAGGGAAAGTGCGCCCGACGCATTTAGGGCGCACTTTCCCTGTCTTCTGAAAGGAGTGCTGATTTTGCGCTCCTTTCAGAGGTGCCGACGGTGTGCCGCGGTGCGGCTGCCGTGGTCCCGCGGCGCACCGTCCCAGGGCATCCCCGACGCCCTGGTCTGCTTCCTCCCCCAGCCAGCTCAGGCAGGGAGACTGTTGTACAGTGGACTGGGTAGTACACCAACAGAATCCCTAATCTGTCCTGGCCACCCATCTTTACATAGACACACCCATACTCAGTAGACTGTGGGACAGGGCACCTGGCAAGGGAGATGGAATCCTGATAGATCACTGCAACTGTGCCTTCCCACCCCCCAGGCTTTGCCTGCTGTTGAACAGAGAATCCAGGTTGATAAAGTGTTGGGAAGCCAAGACCTAATTTGGGGGAATTTATAATTAGCTCAAATGAGAGAGGGAAGTGTCCAACTTCGCTTCTAGGACCTTATCCAATTGTCTACGGGAGACGTAAGAATTCTGGCTGGGAAGACACTGAAATGGACCAAGCTCCAATTAAAGTCCAAAATATTTATTTGGCAACAATAAGCAAACATCCAAATGCAGCGCACGCACACACACACTAGAGGAATAAGTGGGGAAGAGAGAGAGCAGGGAAGGCAAAGAGGGAAAGACCAGGACAGAGGATTTACTTACACGAGTGACTCCTCTGGACTTTGGCAGTGAATGAAGATGAGTTCCATGGAAGGGGCACAACCGGCAAGTGGGGGGTCGCGGGAACTATCTCAGAGTACAGACTGACAGAGTTTCAGCATGCACTTCCAAGGTAGCATGATGTCTGCTAAAATCCAGGGGTTCTTATAGGGAAATTCTGCCTTCTAGCCATGGGCTGGACAATAGCTAGACAAAAGCGTGATGGACTTTTCATTGTTTTACTTAAGTATGGGCATAGTCTAAACCAGGGTTAGGCAACCTTTCCCCTTTAAGGGCCAAGGGACTTCAGCTCCCAGAATCCCAGGAGCTTTTGGCCAACATGGGACTATTGGCCAACATGGCTGAGGCTTCTGGGAGCTGAAGTCCCTTGGCCCTTAAAGATGAAAGGTTGCCTATCCCTGGTCTAAACAATGCATGTGGTATCAAAGCAATCAAGGAAAGGAAGCTAGAGAAAGGAGGTGCCATCAAATCTAATCACTGTCTCATCAAGTGTGAGACTAAGACAAAAAAACACCATTAGATATCCTTTCCAACATAATGGGATATTCCCCAGGGCAACTCCCATAACCTGCCTGTTCCGGTGGTCTTTTGTAACTTTACTTGCTTACATGACTTCACATCTAGGGGATTATGGCTTCTATCTCCCAGGGGTCAGGCTGGGGTCATAGGGGACTCTGCATAGTCAAAATATATATGAAAAATTGAGGACTTTTACTAACAAAAGCTAAGAGAGATTAGCTCCCCTCCCCAGCTTCATCCAGCTAGGTCTCCATAATACAAGCCAGGTCAGCATACTCATTCAGGATCAAGTCCTGGATCAGTGATGTTTTACCATTTACCAACCTGACATTGAGCAGCAGCTTTTTCATCCTAGGGGGTTTGCTGCCAAGGCTATCCAGGATATGTGAACTGGAAGTCAATTTAGGAGTAACCAATACTCTATGTGTCTCCTTTCTACCAGAGTGATAGAACTGACTCCCCCTACCATATCTCCCCCTGCCCATTATTATTGTAATGGCTGTTCTGTTTCCCCTCCCTTGCCCTCTTTATAGCACATATTGTACTGCTGGCAGGCCAGGTGTTTGAGGTTTACAACTCAAACCAATAACCCCTCCCCTGCAAACCAGAGGGACTGGCCCTTGCCCTCACTCTCTCCCCAAAGGGGCACCACCCCCTTTGGTGTCTTCCCCTTTGGATGCAACCCTAGTGATGACAGGCCCACTGCGGCAGGCACCCAGCTTTTATCCCCTTGGCAGGGGCAAAGGAGGTCCTACTTGGCTGTTTAGTCAGGGATTGGCTGGGTTCTTAGAGCCTGGTCCTGAAGGGAGCAGGCTCTGAGAAGGCAACAGTTCTACAGGAAAGGCTGCCAGCAGCAAGCAGTAACAAAAGAAGCAAGTGCAAGCATTTCTAAGTATGCATCACCTATTCTAATTTTGTTCTACTAAAAAAAGCCATTGAATGATCACTACTCAGACTTTTTTTGGTGCTAGTGTTAAATGGAAACCATGGTTCTCAGGAAGCTGAAAATACTAAAACCAGGGCCCCTTTCACACCACAGAATTATACAGTTGGCTCTCCACATTTGCATTTTTGACTTTTGCAGATTTTATGATTTGCAGATTTGAATAATATGTTATCTCTCAGAATTTCTAGGTACTCCAGCATGACTCTATGCCTGGACAGCTTTCACCAGAGGTTGTGTTGGAGGACCTACAGATTCCTAAAGAAAACATTTCTCTAGGCATTTGTAGCTGCTCCAAAACAATTCTACAACATCTGCTGGATGTTGACCACACAATTGTGAAGAATATATAGATTCCTAGAGAGATGTTCTCTCAGGTTAAAAAACAGTGGTTTTTAAAAATTTGCTTCCCCCCTCCCCCACTTTCATGGAGGCCCTGAATCCCAACTCTCAGTGAATGTGGAGGGCCCACTGTAGCACTATGATTCCACCTTAACTGCTATGTGTCAGTTCTATGGAATCTGGGATTTTCAGTTTAGGGAGGAGAATTTATAATTTTCAGCCAGAAAGCTGAGAATTCTGGATGATCTTTATGAGGTTTGACAGCTTTCAGAAATAAAAATCTGCCTTTGGCAATTATGTCTCATCCAGTTCCAACCACAAATCAGTTTGTCATCATGATTTGAAATGAAAAAACTGCATCTGCTTCTTGATGAAACCGAAATTCCTAGACAGTTTTGATTATGAGAGCTGAGAGTGACCAGTCCCTCTGCATAACAGGAAATGTCTTCAGTAGAAGAACAAGGTATTGAGCAATGTTAACCTCATGGAGAAACTCTTGAAGTAAATCAGATTTGGTCAGAGAGGAATTCATATAAGTTTATTTTGAAGAAATCACTCAAAGTAATAAACCTCAAATATAAGATATTAAAAACTGTACTATATATATCATATCAATACATTACTATATTATAGCACCTCAGCCAAAACACAGAGTCCAGGATTCCATAGGACATGGCAATTAAAGCAGACCCATAGTGCTATAATTCTGTAGTGTGAAAGGGCTCCAAGGCCCTCTAATGGAACTTATTTTTTTATTTCCTGGAGTACCCACATAGCCAAAAAGAGGGAGGCTCTGCTTCCACGAATATCCCTCCACATCACCTGAAATGAGAATATATGCATCTGTCATATCTTTATATCTCCTGTATGATTTTGGACATCTTTGCCTTATGAAGAAGCCAGTGGAGCTTTGAAAGCTTGCAATATGTATTTTGTGCATTTTGGTTGGCCCAATGAAGGTATCACTGTTTTGTGGACTTTGGGTGTTATTCTACTTTATTTTTCTTGTCAGTAGTCTTTTCACACACCCTAAAGCTTGCTGTAAGGAAATGCACATGCTTGCTAAGATGATAGGGTGTTTTGAAGGAACTCAAGTACATGCAAATACAGGTATTTAAAACGTGAATGGCTAAAATGCATGTAATTGAGAAAAATGCACAAAAACACACCATAGTCCATGAGAAAAGTTGGAGCAAATAAGGTAATGGTGCAAATAAATGTTTTAATTAGAGGAATGTATTAACATATTGGTATGAATTGCAGTGTTGCAAGAAAACACAGTCTCACACTCTTTTATGAAACAAGGGCAGGAAGGAAATTCAGGGTAGATATGAAGAAACTGAATGAAGCCAAAATTAAGAAATGTAAACATCCCTACAAATCTGTAGTTGAGTCTTCAATACTTAGACCATTTTAGAAAATTGTCAGTGACATTGACCAGCTTTTGTTTGGGTTTTTGGAGGATGTCATAAGTCAGACCAGCAATATTGGGGGGTTGCTGACTGCCAGAAATAGTGCAAATTGAGTTCACTTTTAGGGTTAGGGTTAGTACTAGGGAATCATGGGAATTTTTTTTCCCTTGGACATTGAGCCTTCTCTGTCAGAGAGCTCTGGTGCCACAATAAACTACAGTCCCCATGATTCCCTAACCCTAACCCTAAAAGTGGACTCAATTTGCACTATTTCTAGCAGTCTGCATGGGCTGATTGTTAGGTAGTATAAGTCATTTCTCTCAAGCAGCAGATGTTGGGAGAGACTACTTGCAACCCCTGATTCCTTTGTCCTGGTATCTCTTGTCCTTCCTTTCCTCTGCATTTGCCAAACAAGATATTTTAAAATATGTATAATGGTTGAGGTGTGGCCATCAGGTTGCCAGTGCTGAAGTAAGAGTCAACTGCTAGGATAGTTGACCTCTACAAGTTGAACAGGAGGAACTGCATTAGCACTTTTGCACCAGGGAGAAAAAGATTTGGGACTGCATGTATCCCCCAAATAGATCCAACACTATGAATTCCTCCTTTAAACTTCAGATTAAACTGCCACACTACCATGGAAGCCACCAGCCACCACTCATTAGGAATATAACTCCCTGAGTCCTCAAGCCAATGCGACCAGTAGCCAGGAAATTTGACAAACTGTAATCCAAAAAGGTAACTTTCCCAAGCTCTGGTTAGACATAAACTGTGGTGTAATGATACCAAAGCCAAATTCTATGGCTCCAAGTACACTTGGCCCATTTAAGCATCTGCGTAGAATTGTTCAAGAAGCAATATTTTTTACAAGTGACTCTCGAGAGGAAAACCATTATGAATAGTGAAGAATATGAGTGCCAATGTTGCCAATTCAGAATGCCCCTTTTAAAAGCTATCAATTAAAAAAAATGGAATGAGCAACCTTAAAAATAAAAACTTGGGTCTTTTTTACTTTCTTTCTCTGCCTGGAGGTTCAATTGCAATTATAATGGTTTGGAGAGGAAACATTTAGCAAACATACTCCAAAAACTGAATGTCTCATATGTTTATTATATTTTGCAATGTTATCCCTGAGGCATAAAACTGATGAGGTCTTTTATAGGGTCAAATGCTGAACTGATATCTTTCATTGGCTCAACACATTCCAAGTAAATTCTATTACACTGCCATATTAGTGAAAGGTCACTGAGCTGAACCTCCAGAGTAATATAAAAGTATTAATACAAAAAATATCTTCTAGTTACTCATTGCTGCAATGATGGGAGCTCCTATTGATTGCAGGTAGGGTCATGCACTGATTCAGTTTGTCTCTGGATTTGACCCGTTTCTCCTTGGACCAATTTAGAGGCCACATATATTTGATTTCCACTCCCAAACTACCTTCAAACTGTGGCAGTCATTGATGGAGTCATTATGTTAATGCCAAACTTTCTGCCTTTCTGAAACTCAAGCCCTCAAAAGATTCATCTGGGTCAACTTTCTTTCAGCATCTATTAGTGTATATATATATATATATATATATATATATATATATATATTGGGGGGGAGGGAACTATTTCATTCAGGAAGTTAGTAACCAGTTGAGGGGTTCTGCTTAGAACTCTAGTGTCACCAGATCACCTAATACAGTGGTCTTCATCTTTTCTTTACCAAGGACGCCCTTTTAACACCTTTTGTTGACAAAGACCTCCCTAAGACTTAACTCAAGATTTAAAACCATAATAATAATAATAATAATAATAATAATAATAATAATAATAGAATGTCGAACCATTAGTAATCACAACATCTGTTAAGCCTCTACTCAGAAGCACTAGAGGGGGAGGGAAAACCTTTCTCCTACTTCTTCTTGTCAGTTTGTGGCTAGATAATAATAAATAGTAATAAATTTTTATTTATAACCTGCCCCTCTGCTCGGCAATCGGGGCGGCATACAACAAATTAAAAAGACAACAGTTAAAACATTCCTAGATCCCACACCCTAACCCTCCCACCCCTTAAAACTAAATTAAACTATAATGGAATTAAAATCAAGTTAACACACTTGAAATACAATAAAAATCAATACCAGCAAATGTATTGTGGCAGCAGGAGGGGTAAGTGGAAGATGACATCCAGTTCACCGGGTGATTATTCTGGGAAGGCCTGCTGGAAGAGATCCATCTTTACTGCCTTTTTAAAGGCAGCAAGAGTGGTAATAAGACGGATCTCATCAGGCAGGCCATTCCAGAGTCTGGGAGCGGTCGTGGAAAAGGCCCTCTGTGAAAGCCTGGTCTTCATGGACTGTAGCAGATTTCTCCCAGAGGACCAAAGTGCGCGCGGGGGGGGGGTGTCATATGGGGAGAGGCGGACCCTGAGATAAGATGGCCCCAAGCCATGTAGGGCTTTAAAGGTTAAAACCAACACCTTGTACTGTGCCCGGAAACTAATCAGCAGCCAGTGGAGGGATTTAAGCACAGGTGTTCTATGCTCCCTCCTAGATGTTCCGGTAATTACCCTGGCTTTGTACCATACTTTGTACCAATTGAAGTTTCCGGGTTAGGCACAAGGGTAGCCCCATGTAAAGTGTGTTACAGTAATCCAGACATGAGGTTACCAAAGCATGTACCACAGTTTCCAGATCCCTCATATCCAGATAAGGAAGCAGTTGGCGTATCAGCCGAAGCTGATAACAGGCACTCCTGACTGCCACATTCACCTGACTAGTCATGTGAAGCGACAAATCTAGGAGTAACCCCAAACTGCAAACACAGTCCTTAGAGGAGAATGTGACTCCATCCAGGACTGGAGACTGTATTCCCAAATCTGGTTTCGGGCCCATGACTGTCAGTACCTCCATTTTGTCCGGATTTAGTTTCAATCTGTTTTTCCTCATCCAATCCATTACCGCTCTGAGTCAGTCATTAAGAGGAGAGATGCCATCTGAAGTCTGAGCCAATGATCTGGTCATGGAGAAGTATATCTGGGTGTCATCAGCATACTGAAGACACCGCGCTCCATGCCTCCGAATGATCTCACCGAGTGGCTTCATATAGATGTTAAATAGCATTGGGGACAGGATGGCACCCTGGGGAATGCCACAATTGAGCTCAATTTTGGAAGAGCAACTGTCCCTGAGCCTTACCCTCTGGGATTTGCCCGAGAGGAAGGAACGGAACCACTGCAAAGCAGTGCCTCCGATTCCCAACTCTCTCAGGCGATCCAAGAGGATGGAATGATCTATTGTATCAAAAGCTGCTGAGAGATCCAAGAGCACCAGCAGGGTCACACTACCCCTGTCGATGCCCAGGTGGAGGTCATCGATCAGAGTAACCATGGCTGTCTCCACTCCAAATCCTGTCCTGAAGCCAGTTTGAAATGGATCAAGATAATCGGTTTCATCCAAGACTGCTTGGAGTTGGGAAGCAACTGCCCTCTTGATCACCTTGCTTAGAAAAGGTAGCAAGGAGACTGGTCTATAGTTGTTTCTATCCAGGGGGTCCAGGGAAGGCTTTTTCAGGAGTGGCCTAATGGCCGCCTCTTTCAAACATGATGGTACAACACCTTCCCTGAAGGACACACTGATTGTATCCCGCAGGAATACTCTCAACACATCCCCCCCCCCCTGGACGACCAGCCAAGATGGATGTGGATCGAGAGGGCAAGTTGTCTTCCTCATTTTTCCAAGGAGCTTGTCCACGTCATCGGTACTCACAGATTGAAACTGATCCAGTAAAACACCATCAATGGAGTTGCTAGACACCTCATCTATGGATTCTGTTAGAATAATGGCATCCAAGTTGGCTCTTATCCGAGAGATTTTATCTGAAAAGTGGCTGTTAAACGCGTCACAGCAGGCTGTCATTGGGTTAAGTAGGGGATTTGGCGCCGGAGAAACCTTCATCAGTTCCCCCACCACCCTAAACAGCTCTGCTGGACGGGACTCTGCAGATGCAATACGTGCAGAACAGAAAGATTTCTGCGCTGCATGCAAAGCCTCCCAATAGGAGTCAAGATGCTTCCTATGGTGAGTTCTATCGGATATGAGCTGAGTCTTCCACCATTCACGCTCTAGTCGTTGTCCAGCTCGCTTCATCCTCCTAAGCTCCTCTGTATACCAGGGCTTAGCTTGGACAAACCGTTCTCGAGTGGAATGTTGAAGTTGCCCAAAACTAAATGTCTGGGTGACTCCAACAATAACTCCAAGACCAGCAAGGTCAGCTCGGTTCAGGAGTCTGTTAGACAACGGGGTGGCCAGTATGCTAACAGAATCCCTAGACTATCCTTGGTTTTAAGGCTGAGGTACATACACTCGATGTAGGTTGTTTTCCGGATAGGCTTCCTGGTCAAGGTTAGGTTGTTTCTATGAACCAAGGCCACACCGCCCCCCTGCCCACTTTCCCTTATCTGCTCGCTAACCAAGTACCCGGCTGAGAGAGCCTGCGCCCACGTCGCAGCGCTGGCATCTCCCAGCCAGGTCTCTGTAAAACATGCCAGATTGGCTGCCTTGTCCAATATGAGATCATGGATGATGTGGGTTTTGTTTTTGACTGATCTGGCATTGCAAAGGAGCAGAATAAGGGATTGTGGAATGGATGGTGCGCTCTCCAAGTTATTCTGGGTAACAGAGTGAACTGAAGGAGGGATATATATTAAGCATCTATCCCTTCTTCTTTTGTAACATTTCTTCACTCTGCAGCTGCCATACCTTCCCTTCCCCCGCACAACCTTGATTCCCTCTCCCAGAATTCCCGGCTCCATCGCATGATGACAATATCAGACAGTCCAGTTCATCCCATCCTACAATATGGGGAGAGCAGTCTCATTTATCCCTCTACAGCTCCAATATTGCCATGGGGGGGAGCTAAACTTAATTGAGCTGGGCTCAGTCCTCCCTCAGGCCCAAGGCGCTGCCGCCACCATGTGTTATTGGGGGGGAGAGATGGTCCTGGGCAGGTTTTTAAGCCCGCCGGTGTTCCTCCCTCAGTCCCGCTGCACTGCGACAGTCCCCCAGCCACAGCTGATCTCAATTGGGCTGGGCTCAGTCCTCCTGTGGGCCCAAGGCTCTGCCGCCACCGCGTGTTGCTGGGGGGGGATAGATGGTCCTGGGCAGGTTTTTAAGCCCCCCGGTGTTCCTCCCTCAGTCCCGCTGCACTGAGACAATCCCCCAGCCACAGCTGATCTCAATTGGGCTGGGCTCAGTTCTCCCACAGGCCCAAGGCACTGTTGCCGCTGCGTGTTGCTGATTGAATGGTAAGCCAGCCAGCCAGCCTTTACCTTGGCTCTTGCTATGTGGCCACTCTACTGTGGGGAGGAGATGGACATAGCAACCTTCAAGTCTTCAAGCCTTCATCTCAGTCAAGTAAAGACAATGACCACTGACATAAGACATCCCGTCCATAGTGTTACAGGTGGTTATCATATCTTTCAGAGCAGAGTTCCAGGGCAACACAGCACATTGGAGAGATTTTTTATTATTATTATTAAAATATGTATAGTCAAGCCTTGAATTCCATTTAAAAAGAAAGGTGGGATATAAACCCAGTCAATCAACCAACCAGTCAATCAATATCCTGCCCCCTATCTCAGGGTGATTTATAGAACCAATCCGGCAAATTTAAAACTGTATGAATAATTTTTAAAAATGCTTTTAAAAGGGTAAAAAATATGTCTGTTTCACAAGTGAAAAGGAGAGTTTGAAACAGTTAAAACAGTTTAAAATGATTTAAAACCATCTACATTTGAGGGTCTGTATAAAGCTAACAAGCCCTCCCCCCAACCTTTAGGGAACAGACATGTTTTCACTTGGCACCTGAACAATGGCAACATTGGCACCAATCTGGCATTCAAGGAGAGGGTGTTCCGTAACTGGGATGCCACAGCTGAGAAGACAGGAACTGGCCAAAAAAAGATTGCTACCCAAATAGCACAACTGTCCCAGGCAGTAGGGGACCATGGGAGTTCCAGTCCAACAATATTTGGAGGGCCACATATTCTCCATCCCTGAGCTAGAATGTGCAGTAAAATAATTCTTAAATGAGAACATGGCAGGAAGAACAATGCTCACCTAAATGGTAAGCCTTTATTTCTGTCCTTAACTGGAACATTCATGGGTGCTGCATTGAGGTTCCCTCCCTTTCTTACAAAATCAATGCTTTCACTGTCACACACAGCAAAAACAAGGGTTCGGGAGTTGTTGATTCATACACCATAGAAGTGTAAATTTTTTAAAGAAAAGAAAAGCACTTGTTGGGTGATATACATATTTTAATCTTGGCTTTTGTCTGATCCTTATGAGGTGTGACAGCTTTCAGAGATAAAAATCTGCCTTGGGCAATTATGTCTCATCTAGTCCTGACCAAATTTCAGCTTTGCATCAAGATTTGAAATGGAAAATCTGCATCTATTTCTTGATGGAACTGAAGCTCCTAGACAGTTCTAATTATAAGAGCTGAGAGTAACCAGTGCCTCTATATAAGAGGAAATGTCTTCAGTAGAAGAGCAAAGTTTTTTGGACGGTATTAAGTTCACTGGAGAAACCCTTGAAGTAAATATTGTTTTGTCAGAATGGAGTTTATGTAAGTTCATTTTAAAGAATTCACTCAAAGTTACAAAACTCATATATGGGATAGAAAAATTGCACCATATATATCATATCACTTTATTACTATATGATAGATAGATAGATAGATAGATAGATAGATAGGTTGAATGTGGGAGAAATTGTAATTGGCACATTTTCCCATCACTCGTTCTGGAACACCAAGCAGAGCAGACAGCCAAAGCAGCTTAAACTGTTGCAGTGTCATATTTTATTAATGCATTTATATTCTTCCTTTAAGTCTGCTTAATGACTCATAGTTGGAGCTATTAGGGAGAATAATTGTGAGAAATAATGAGATTTACAAACAGGGAAAACCCTCCAGTGTCTCTCCTGTCTTTCCTTTCCATTGTGTACCAGACAACTGATCAATCTGACCAGCTTTCATTTTCATATTATTACGGATTACATTTATTATCATGATTGGACTCTTCCTAATTTTTAAATGGGTGCCTTTGGTGGAGAATTCATGAGCAATTAATTTCCGCCGTGATTTGGGCTCCCCAACCGTGCAATGGAGGTGTTCAGATCCCAGATGTAGAGGGTGTGGGGATGAAAAGAATTTTTGCAGACACAGAGATAAATTTATAGGAAAGTGTGTTACTGTTGTTCTTGTGTGACTGGCCATAAGGGCAAAGGGCTGTCATGGGTTAGCTGATCCTGTTTCATTCTTTGGTTGGATGTCTTGTTGGCTGGCAAAGCGCGAGTAACCCAGTGGCGAGTATACTGGTCTGATGTCAGAGCAGATTCCTGACACCCTATTTTTATTTTCACTATTGTGTGTTGGGCAACAGTGACAGGTCTCTTCTCACACCCCTCAGACAATCCCAGAATTAGACTGCTTTTAGGAGTAGAGTGATATACATAGTTCCAGTCAGATTGAGGGAATAAAGGCAAAGGTAGGGAGACACATTTCCCCTCCTTTGGTGTAAGACCTTGTGCAGAACACCCTTGGAAAAGAGAAATTCCTTGGTCAGGAAAGGCAATAAAACCAAGAGAAACAGTAAGAGCTTTCGTATGGAAGAGTAGGAAGGAACATCTTGTCTGACCTCCCTATGCAGAGCTGAGCCATTGAGGTTACTCCAGTAAAGCTCTGGCAAGGTGGTAGAAAGACAGGAATAAAAATTCAAGGCAGGAGCCAAGCTAGGGATCAAAGTGCTAGTGTTTTAAGTTGGCCACAGTTGCTCCCTAGTGGATAGATCAGCAGGGTTCGATCCGACTTCTGATCCTGGTTTAGCTAAGGATCAGCCCATTGAAGTTGCATTTTGCAGGGTGACTGGGCCCCTTGAAGCAAACAAGTAGCAGTGAATCACTCATGACCATGAGTTCTGTTGGAAGGAGAAGGACTTCCCTAGGAGGTTTTAGTTTGAATAGGATAGAAAAGGGGGGGGGAAGCTAAGAGTAATGGAAGGTGTGTTGCCAGCAGTGGCGAAGCTGTTGAAGGAAGACCAGCCCCTTAGAGAAATTGATCCTTAAGAAGGGACCTAATCCATGGAAAGCAGGAGGATTTCTGACTGAGGATCCATTCACAACATTGCTTGAGGTATACAAAGGGTTGCCTCAAGCCAAAAAGGATAGATGGGCAAAAATTTGAATGTGGATTCAGACACCCTGAAGAGGCAAATAGGAGATATAGGGCCTTTGCAGACTACCAGAAATAGTGCAAATTGAGTCCACTTTAAGGGTTAGAATTAGGGTTAGGAATCATGGGAATTGTATTTTATTGTGGCACCAGAGCTCTCTGACAGATAAGGCTCAATGTCTCAGGAAAAAAAAAAAACAATTCCCATGTCTCCCTAGCATTAACCCTAACCCTTAAAGTGGACTCAATTTGCACTATTTCTGGCAATCTGCAAAGGCCCATAGTCACACAAGTCAAGGGGAAGGTGGTAGAGAATTCATTGCTAGCTGCAATGCCAATGAAGCCATTCAGAGGGCAGAAAGAACAGAGAATGAAAATGTCTCATTGCATAGCCACATAGAAGAGTTAGAAGAGAAATTAAGCTAGGGAAAACAAGCTGCTGACTTCCTACTCTCTAAAAGCACAGAGGAAATGGTGCGAGCAAATTATAAGGCATGCGAAAACCACTTTAAAGAATTGGAAACCAGGCTGAACCTTAACAGTGCCATTGTAGCAACAGTACACCCTAAAATCCTTGATTCAGTGACCCAAGCCAAGGTCCTTCAGGAGCCTTTGCCAGATGACGCCAAAGCACTCCACCCATATAATCCCCAATGGGAGAGATTGGGAGAAGCAGCCCCAACACCATGCAGTTCTATGGAAGAAAAATCTCCCACAGATATATTGGTCCCAGTGGATCCTGTAAGGACCAGAAGATCTATAGAAACTAAGAAGACAAAAAATGGTACTGTTACTAAAATCCTTATAGAGATCATATTTAACCCTGTCTGAAGTTAAAACAATAGCAGACCACCTGGGTAGGCTCAACCCACAAATGAGAGTCCAATGAATGTTCACAGTGATCTTCTCTTATCCCAAAGCAAGGGGACAAGATTTAACTTGAGTAGATAGGTTGTACATAGATCCTAGCTATTCAGGAGCATTTGAGACTGCAGTGTTGAATTATGATTTGTCAAACCTCAATCTGCATGACTGGATAGCAAGAGTGCTACAGATCCTGTGGCCAGGCACAATATTGAGGAGAAAGTATGAAAATGAGATGCAATGCCCTGATGAGTTCATAGACACTTATATAGCTAGGAAGAAGATGTCAGAAATCCTGTCCGGAGCAATTCCCCTTAATGATGAGGGACAACTGCTCCTAAATGACATAACGATGATTCAGGAAGTGTACCAAGGGCCCAACTATTCAGCCAAGACATATTTGGGTTCAGTGTCACTCAGATTTAGAATCCTTAACTGGAAGGATTTCATGGAGCACATTCAGGAAGCATCCCAGTTATATTGGACATGGGAAGCCCAAAAGCTGTTAGCTGCCACAGGCAAGACTTCCAAAGGTGGAAACAAAAAGAAAGAGAAAGACAGAGACCCGGTTTATGCAGTCACATATAGAAACAATGGCCCCCATTCAAAGCCCCCTCCAGAAGTACAGGGGAGGACAGAAAACAAGGAAGGCAGATTCTTCCACTCAGTGTAGAGGGGAGTCAGATCCAATTTCAACCTGCTTCCAAAAGCTACCCTATGGACCTTATCAAACGCTGGCCACGAAGCGAAAAGTAACAGAAAAATAACCGAAGTGAGAATAAATTCAGTTCTATACCGAAACGAACTGAATTTCGCCCTGGCGGCCATAGCGCAATGAATACGAAGGCTCCAAAGGGGATTTAGCGATCAGGCGCCGCGGGATGCGGTTCACGTGGGAAGAAGGAAAACACACACACACACACATTTTCTTCTCTCTCTCTCTCTCTCCCTTCCCGCCACCCAAAAAGCCAGCATCGCAGAAGGTGCTTCTGTGGATGGCAAGGATGGGATGAAGGAGTCGGGAGGAAAGGCAGCCAAGGGGACCGAGGAGGAGGAGGAGGGCTGGAGGACTGGAGGAGGGAAGGGGTGTTGGTGGGGAAAAATGCGAGAGAGATGGAGAGAGAGAGATTGCCTCCCTCTTCCCTCCTCCTCTCCTTCTCCTCCTCTTTCTCAATCCGGTTTGCCTTTCGCCAATCCCTTCCCCTCGCCGGGATTTTCTGCTTGGGAGAGCTCTCCCTGCTTCCCCGCCCCGCCCACCATTGCGCAATGAATACGAAGGCTCCGCTTGTACTTCCCCAACAAACCGAATGTCAAAATCTCCCTACTCGCTACGGATTAGCTTTGGGTTCTGTGGAGTTTCGGGGCAGCGTCGTGTGTACACGCGGGGAAACAATACAGATTAGCTCCGTGTTCTAGGGCAGCGTCGTGTGTAAACACGGGGAAATAATATGTATTAGCTGCAGGTACCCTTTGGATTAGCTCTGCTCTAGACCCCATGTGATAAGGTCCTATGAGAATACTCAGAGGGATAGGACCCAAACATTCAAGCATATTCAGAAGTCAGAAAAGTGATTTGGAGAAAACTCAGAGAATTGGGGGTAGATATAATAATAATAATAATAATAATAATAATAATAATAATTTTTATTTATATTTCCCGCCTCTCCCTATGGATCGAAGCGAGATAACAAGTAATATAAAAATACAAAGCATAAAATATATAAAAACCACAACAACAATATCACCACCACCCCCCACAATAAAACCCCATAATCCCTCTAAATTAAAACCCATCCCCTATCCCCTATCCAGAGAGCTGGTTGACTTCATCTTCACACACCCGGAAGGTCATATTGATAAGACAATTAGTTTTTTACAAATTAGGAAGGTCAGGTGGGTAAGCCCGCCGGAAGAGCTCCGTCTTAAGTGACTTCTTAAAGGCTTCTAGTGTATTAATAAGGCGGATCTCCTCCGGCAGGCTATTCCAAAGCTTAGGAGCTGCTGCTGTGAACGATCTCTGGGAAGTTACCTTTAATCTGATGTTATGATATTCTAACAAATACTTCCCTGATGTTCTAAGAGTGCGAGGCGGATTATGTAGGGAGAGGCGTTCCTTCAAGTAACTCGGACCCAAGCCATGTAGGGCTTTAAAGGTAGCGACCAACACTTTGTATTGCGCCTGGAAACTAATCGGCAGCCAGTGAAGAGCTTTTAACACAGGTGTAATATGGTCCACCCTAGTTGTCCCAGCGACCAACCTGGCTGCTGCATTTTGAACCAATTGAAGTTTCCGGACTTGGTACAAAGGTAGCCCCATGTAGAGCGCGTTACAGAAGTCCAAACGAGAGATTACCAGGGCAAGTACTACTGCTTCAAGGTCCTTCTGGTCCAGATAGGGGCGCAATTGGCAAATCAACCTAAGCTGATTCCAAGCACTCCTGGCCACCGCATTCACCTGGAATGACAACTGTAGAGATGAGTCCAGGAGTACTCCCAAACTGCGCACTTTGTCATTCAGGGGAAGTGTGACCCCGTCAAGGACCAGTTGACAAAATTCCCTCCCCGGACCAGGGGTACCTATCGTGAGTACCTCTGTTTTCTCTGGATTCAGCCTGAGTTTGTTTTCCCTCATCCAGCCCATTACTGACCCAAGGCAGGCGTCCAGAGGAGAGATGCCATCCTTAGTCACCGCAGCAGTCGGAGACATAGAGAAATATAATTGGGTGTCATCAGCATATTGATAACCCTGTGCCCCATATCTCCGGATGATCTCTCCCAGTGGCTTCATGTAAATGTTAAACAGCATGGGAGACAGTATGGCACCCTGTGGGACGCCAGATGTCAGCTCACTCTTAGAGGAGCAACTGTTGCCCAGCCTCACCATCTGGGATCTGCCCTAGAGGTAGGACCGGAGCCACTGGAGCGCAGTGCCCCCAATACCTAGTTCCCTCAGGCGTCCCAGAAGGATACCATAGTCTATGGTATCGAATGCTGCTGAGATGTCCAAGAGCACCAACTGGGTCACACTTCCCCTGTCGATATCCAGATGGAGATCATCGACTAAGGCAACCAAGGCAGTCTCAACCCCGTATACCGCCCTGAAGCCAGTTTGAAATGGGTCCAGATAATCAGTTTCTTCCAAGACTGCCTGGAGCTGGAAGGCAACCGCCCTTTCGATCACTTTGCCCAAAAACGGTAATAAAGAGACCGGTCTATAATTACATCTCATCAGGGGATCAAGGGAGGGGTTTTTCAAGAGTGGTTTCACTATTGCTAGTTTTAAGCTCGCTGGAAATTTACCCTCCCTGAAGGATGCATTAATTATAAGCTGTAATAGTAATTTTACAGCATCTCCTCCCTGAGCGGTCAGCCATGATGGGCAAGGATCAAGAGGGCATGTTGTCTTCCTTACACATCCAAGAAGCTTGTCCACTTCATCGGTATTTACAAACTCAAATTGATCCAGTTTAATACAGTCCACAGAGTCCCTGGACGTCCCTCTTTCTGGCTCCGTTATAATGCCCGCATCCAGATCGGCCCTTAGCTGAGAGATTTTATCCGCAAAAAAGTCATTAAATGCATCACAGCAAGCTTTGGTTGGTTCCAGTAATGGGTTCAGGGTGGGAGCCAATTGAGTTAATTCTTTAACCACCCTGAACAGCTCTGCTGGATGAGACTTTGCAGATGCAATACGTGCAGCGTAGAAGGAATTCTTTGCTGCATCTATTGCCACTCGATAGGAATCTAACATGTTCCTATGATGTGTCTTGTCAGCTAAACATCGATGTTTCCGCCAGCGGCGCTCTACTCATTGCACAGCCTGCTTCATTAAATGAAGATTTCTGTAAACCATGTTTTTTTATTAGAAGCAGGTAGGAAAGGACGCTCGGGAGCGATAATGTCTATCGCCCTGGTAAGATTGTTATTCCAGGTATTTACCAGGGTTTCGACAGAATCGCCGTCATTCCCAACCATAGAACCCTCTAGGGCTTCTTGGAACCTTTTGGGTTCCATCAGCCTCCGAGGGTGAACCATTTTAATAGGTCCTCCACCCCCGAGAGGGATATGGGAAATGGCCCTTAGTCCAATTTTGATCAGATAGTGATCTGTCCATGACAGAGCAGAAGTTTGAATTACTTCTGCCCACGGATATTCCTGGTCCGTACTAAAGACCACATCGAGTGTATTACCAGCACAATGTGTTGGACCTGAAACTAATTGGGACAGGCCCATGGCTGTCATGGATGCCATGAACTCCCGAGCTGCACCTTTTAGATCCAATGAGTTGGACTCAAAGGGGATGTTGAGGTCCCCCAGAACTAAAAGCCTGGGGGACTCCAACAGCAGCTCTGAGACCAACAGCGTCAGCTTGGCCAGGGAGTCTGTTAGGCAATGGGGTGGACCAACAGAATCCCCAAACTGTCCCTAGATTTCAAGGTCAGGTAAATACACTTGATGTACGTCGTTTTCCGGATAGGTCTTCTGATCAATGTGATAGTATTTTTATGGACCAAGGCCACCCCACCCCCTCGCCCACTTTCCCTAACCTGCTCCTTAACAGTATACCCAGCTGGGAGAGCCTTCACCCAAGTTACACTGCTATCCTCTCCCAGCCAGGTTTCAGTAAAACAAGCCAGGTCGGCATTCTCTCCTTCCAACAAATCATAGATGATATGAGATTTGTTCCTCACCGACCTGGCATTGCACAGGAGCAAGGTGAGGGTCTGTGGTATGGTTGGGGCGACTCTCGGTACTTTCAGGCTAACAGAGTGAGTGGAAGATGGGATAGCTTTCAGATATCGATCCCGTCTTCCTTTTTGTATCATTCCCACTCTGTTAACACCATATCTCCCCTTGCCCCACACAACTTTAATAGATTGATCGCCACCAGCAGCCATATCACTAAACTCTTCCCAGCAAGTGAGCCTCTAAAAATTATCTTTCTCCCCACTCTTCCCCTCTCTACCATCCTACACTGATGTAATCATTTATACTCTAAGATTAGCCTCTAAGAGAATACCGCTCCCACCGGGATCTCTCTTCTCTTATTATTACTGGCGCTTACAATCTACTGTCAAAAGAAATGCCGCTCTCACCAGCATATTCACCCCCACTAGCAGCTTGAATTGCCCCAGCAGCTTCTGTCTGTGGATCGTCTAGCCACCCAATCTGTAGAGGGGCCACTCTCACCAACCCATTCCTCAGACTGGGAGCCCAACTTCCGGGAGATGCTGCTCTCACCAGCACCTCTTCATATCCACTCCCGGTCTTAATGGGTTCTAGTATTAGTTCCCAACGCTGGGCTATCCAGCTGCCTTATGCAAATAGGGCAAGACAGTATATAGATGCTCTACTATCGTCAGCAATAACTACAGGAAGATTAAAGAGGCATCATCCTGGGACACCTTCAGCACCTGGGTCCCTACTGATGGTAAGAGGGAGGACAGGATTGAAGAGGCTCCACCCAACCTCTTAGCCCAGGGGTAGGCAACCTTTCCCCTTTAAGGGCCAAGGGACTTCAGCTCTCAGAATCCCAGGAACTATTGGCCAACATGGGACTATTGGCCAACATGGCTGAGGCTTCTGGGAGCTGAAGTCCCTCGGCCCTTAAAGGGGAAAGGTTGCCTACCCCTGTCCTAGCCTCTCAGCAGCATTATTCCACCAGAGGATTGGTGAAGACATTAACCTCTCTGGAGCTTCAAGGCTCCGTACGGCCTCCCCGGCTCTCCTGCTGCCGCTGCGCTGCCGGGAGCAGATGGTCCTCCGGAGCTTTTGAAGGCTCCACCTGGCCTCCCTGGCTCAGTCACTACAGCTGCTGCTGCGCCGCCGGGAATGGATGTTTCTCTGGAGCTTCAGGGCTCCCCACGGCCTCCCTGGCTCTCCCCAGATGTTCGTGGTGGAGAATTAAAACTCCACTTGAGCCTTAAAGCGACCCTCCTCACCACCGCAGCTGCTCCGCTGCCCAAGGTGGTAAGGGCAGCCTTTTAAAGGGTCCCTCCTCGCTGCCCAAGGTGGTAAAGGCAGCCTTTTAAAGGGTCCCTCCTCACTGCCCAAGGTGGTAAAGGCAGCCTTTTTAAAGGGTCCCTCCTCGTTGCCCAAGGTGGTAAAGGCAGCCTTTTAAAGGGTCCCTGCTCGCTGCTCAAGGTGGTAAAGGCAGCCTTTTTAAAGGGTCCCTCCTCACTGCCCAAGGTGGTAAAGGCAGCCTTTTTGAAGGGTCCCTCCTCGCTGCCCAAGGTGGTAAAGGCAGCCTTTTTGAAGGGTCCCTCCTCGCTGCCCAAGGTGGTAAAGGCAGCCTTTTTGAAGGCTTTTTGATAAAAAGCCAACTGTACATCTGTTGGTAGCCTTGAGCTAGGCAATAGATGAAAAATGAAAGGCACCCACTGCCCCACCTAGTACAACAGAACAAGATTAGGGCCACCCAGGATCTCCTTGGTCACTGAGGACATGGGCAAGGTCATGATACCCCAGGCTGAGATGTCTCCTTCCCCCACAGTTAATACCCCTGAAGACAGCAAGCCTTCCCAGTGAAACCCATCTGGTGCTAGTCACAGCCAACAGCCAAGCAGCTCCTGTGATACATGAGACCATTCCTAGGCAGAAACCTCAATGTCAACAAGTAGTAGCAACCCTAACTCTGGATTTTTGGGGATGTCCTATGGTGGAGGCACAAATCGGATACATTCCTAGTCAGAAATCTGCAAAGCTTTTGGTTGATTCAGGTGCTGTGATCAACATCCTTCACCAGAACCTAGCCAGTATAGGTTTCAAAACTCCTTCAAGCATGGCATTGGTGGGATATGGAAGGCGTTGGCAGCAAGCCCCAATTTGGAAGGGAGATTCTGCTGCAGATTGTCCCCATCCTAGCTCTCATCCAAGCATGTGTAAATCAGGGAGAGGATGATGGCATCGTGGGTGTAAAATGTTTGCAGTGCCACTGGCTGACAATAGACATAGCAAACAGCTTCCTCTGGCAGCTAGAGGAAGGTCCTTTGCAGATCTTATCCATCCACAGGTGTGCTGCACTGAAAGCCCTAATGCCTCTCCTCCTTCCGACCACTGACTCATGAACAGCTGATTTTCCTGAGGTTTGGATTAAGGACAAGATTAAATGTGGCATGGTCAAGGATGTATGTGTGCTGATAGAGGGAAAGGATCCCCCTCCCCAGAAACAGTACAGATACCCAAGGGAGACAGAAGAATGGATTGCCAAAACCATAGAGGGGCTGTTGAAATGGGATGTCATTATTCCAATGCAGTCCATTTGCAACTTTCCTCTATGCCGTATTTTGAAATCAGATGGGGTCACTTAGAGGATGACAGTGGATTTCAGAGCCCTTAATGCAGTCACTCCCTGCATGGTTCCAGTGATAGCAAAGTACAATGAGATCTTGGTCACTATAGCAGCAGGAGCTAAATTTTACAGTGTTATAGATTTGGCCAATGCATTTCATTATATTCTGCTACACGAGAGCTGCTTCTACAAATTCACGTTTTAATTCAGGGGCATCCAGCATTGTTTCAAGTGCTGTCCTCAGGGTTTTCATTCCAGCTCCAGTATCTGCCATTCACATGAGGTAAAAATGTGGACAAAATTGTGCCCCACATTGCACCCCCACATTTTGTCCTATGTGGATGACATTCTAGTGCACTTGGACCCAGAAGAAAAGACTGCAGACATCACCCAAGAAGTCTTTGCACTGATCCGAAACAAAGGATTTAAGGCAAATAAAGATAAAGCAGTTAGTACCAACTCAGGTCAAATACTTAGAATTGAGCCTTCATAAAGATTGCAGAACTCCAGATTCACAGAGAGTTGAAACTGTTGGCAAACTCCCAGCTCCAATAGATCTGGCCTCACTAAGCCCTGCTAGAAACCTTCAGCTTCTCCTGGGAATTCATTGAATCTTTTGCTATCAAAGCCAAGCTGCTGTATATGTTGTTAAAGAAAGAAGCAATTTGGGAATGGGGGCCTGAACAGCAAGAACCATTTGCCACCCTAAAATGGGATTTACCCCAAGCTCCTGCCCTTGTTCATCTGGATACCAGTAAGCCCTTCTATATCTAGTTAGCAATCTCAGATAACCATGTAGGAGCGATCCTCTCTCAAATCTGGAATGGAGTCCAAAGAGTCGTAACCTATGCATCCTGGAACCTTTCACCCACTGAAATCAAATTCAGTCCATGTGAGAAAAACCGCCTTGCCCTTGTGTGGGCTCTCACCCAATGGGGATTTATCACAGGTTGTGCAAAAGTCATTGTTCAGACTCCTCACACTCCCTTAAAATTCATATTGTCAGGAAAAATCCAAGATGGACAAGTCCACAATTCCAGGATAGCTAAATGGTCCCTGCAATTCCTCAAGAAATGTGTAGGCTACCACAGACAAGCAAGTGAACCATCCACTCCATATGGCTTAATAATCACAGGATCAGCTTCTGAGTATCCATTGCCTCCAATTTCAGAAGATAAATGGCCAGTAAAAGCAGGAGAATCTCCCCAGGAAGCTCTTTCACAAGGATTTGTGTGTTGATTTTGTGATGGTTCATCATCTTGCCTTGAGGGAACCCGCTTAATGGCATATGATGCAGTCAGTGTGAATGATGCTCACACGCTTCAAGGAACAGTTTGCCCTCACCCTAGACAAGCCGCTGAGGTAGAAGCACTTTGCGTGGTGCTGGAATTTGAGAGCCCCAATGTTCCCTTGACCATCTGCACAAATTCCTAATGGATAGTAAATGCAGCCACAGATTGGCTTCCCATTTGGATAGCAAGGAGATGTAAAACTAATGATAACAAATCAGTAGTTAATGCAGAAAAGTGGCAGATAGTGGCACAGTTGTTACAAGAAAGAACAGCTCCCACCTGGGTTGCCTTTGTCAAGGGCCACCAGAAGGGAAATAGTGAAAAGGGTCTGTGGAATAACTGGGTGGGCACATTAGCAAAGGAGGCTGCTTTGGCCCCTGCACCAAGAGCCCCCAAACCAAGGGAAGGGAAGCATATGAGATGGGTAGGAAAGCAAACAAACGACAGGAGGAATAATATATGGAGACAAACAGCTACTGGGCAGCAGCAGTAGTGGTGGGTGTCACTGACAGGAGTGAATTGTGACACCATAGCTAAGATTGGTTGGCACTGCACACAGGGAGATGTAGGTGGCCCTCCTTGTGTAACACCATCACCCAGTAAATGCTATGATAAGACACTCCGAGTGAGACACAGCCAGGATAAGAGCATTAACAAAAAGGGAAGGAGGGAGAGATAAAGGGATATCACATTTGCAAGATTAGTCAAAATGCATAAGAAAGATGACAAGACAAATAGCAGACACTCCTAGAAAGGCAAATAGCATCCAAAGCAGCATTACACATAAGATAGGGATGTGGAATGTGAGAAGCATGAGCCAAGGGAAGCTAGACATAGTAAAAATGGAAATGCAATGTATGAACATAGCAGAACTGGGGGTGAGTGAGTTAAAATGGACAGGAGTGGGCCACTTTGAATCAGACAACTACACAGTGCTCTACTCAGAGAATTAAAAGAGAAGAAGAAATGGGGTGGCTTTCATACTAAGAAAAGATGTGGCAAAATCAGTCAGTGGTACAATGCAAAATCAGACTGAATCATTTAAGTAAGGCTCCATGGTAAACCTATGACTATCACCATAATTCAAGTATATTCACCAACCACAGAGGCAGAACTGGAAGAAATTGATAGATTCTATGAAGGAGTACAGGAAGAAATTGACAGAACAACACCACAGGGTGTCAAGCTGATCATTGGAGATTGGAGTGCTAAAGTTGGAAGCAAAGAAGAATCAAAAACAGTAGGCAGATTTGGATTAGGCAAAAGAAATGAAGCAGGTGAGCATCTGATTGAATTTTGTGAAGCCAATAACCTATTCATTGCAAACACATTCTTTATACAACCAAAAAGAAAGTTACACACATGGTCATCACCAGATGGTCAACACAAAAATCAAATAGACTATATAACTGGAAGCAAAAGATGGTGAAACTCTATACTAGTGGGCAAGACTAGACCAGGCACTGACTGTGGCACAGATCACGAACTACTCATATCAAAAATAAAAGTAAGACTCAAGTGTTAAAATAATGTTGTAGGAGTGTTGAAAACAGTCCTTTAAAACCAAACATCCAAACCTGGAACTTTCAGCAAAGCTTCTTTATTGTAAAAGAACAAAAGCAAAAAACAAATAATAATAATAACATTTCTACTTTAGCCAAAGTTGGCTAAGCAGGAATAAAATCTATCTGCTACATGATTCAAGATGTGTTAGTAGCATTACCAAAAGAATGGTTTTATTAGTTCATTATAGTTCAAAAGCCAAAAAGCAAGTGAGTAGCTTTCTGATTCTCAGCCCTCAGTCCCACAAGACTCCACCTTTCTGGGTGTAACCTTTACAAGCTGATTGGGTGATATTACGTGACGTGTACTAGTCCAACCCTTAATTACAATAACAAATCATGTGACTACATTTCCCATAACAAAAATGTGTTTACATAAACCATAATATAAACAAACCTTCTTTCCCATAGAATGGAGTCCTGTTAGCCTCCTGTTTTGGCTAAATCACACCTGGGACTGATAAACTGTGAATCTAGCTCTCAGAAAAACAACTTTTCACAGCATGGAAAAATACAGACACACATCTTTTACATTTCAACATTTTTAACATTGACTCTATATCCCATTTAAACCTAACAACCCCCTCCTGAAATGTAAGATGTGTGTATGTTGTACACTAAACTAACCCTGTTGTAAAACTAACTTAGCTCAATGGCTAGGCCTAAACTTAAGACATGCCAAGTAGACGTGACATCTGTTCGTGTCTATCAATGGTCAATGCCTTTGTCAAGATGTCTGCTTGATTATGAATTGACTCAATGTATTGTAGACTCACAATTCCCTTCTGTACCATTTCGCTGACATTCTGATACCTCACACCAATGTACTTTGTTCTGCACTTCATGTTCTCAGCTTCAGCCATAGCAATGCATGTCTGAGAATCCTCATTTATCATCACTGGATCAGCACATTTTTCATTCAGATCTTTCAACAACTGTCTAATCCATTCAATCTCATTAACTAACTCAGATAAGGCCCCGAATTCTGCTTCTCCTGTACTTTGTGCTACGTATCTCTGTTTTCTACTTCTCCAAACAATTGTACTTTCTCCAAATTTAATCAACAATCCTGTCACTGACTTTCTATCTTGTAGCTCAGAAGCAAACGAACTGTCAACAAAATATTCAAGACCAGCTCGACTGTTTTGCAACTTTAATTTCCTGTCTATGTTACCCTTCAAATACCTCAACAAATGTTTCACTGCTGTCCAATCTTCCACTGTAAGACAATTTGCCTTTCTTCCAAGCATGCCCACGGCAAAACAAATGTCAGGCCTCATGTTATTAGCAATAAACATCAAACTTCCCACAAAGCTCCTATACATTTCTGAATTTTCAAACTCCTTAGTCCCTTCACTATTCACATAACCAACAGACATTGGACTTTTCACTGTTTTTGCATCCTGCAATCCACACTTTTCAATCAAACTCTGAATTTTTTTCTGTTGACTCAACAAACAACTCCCATCTTCACACCATTCAACATCTATTCCTAGATAAGACCTCAAAACTCCAAGATCTTTGACACTAAATTTCTGTGACAATTCCTTCCTAACTGCCTGAATTTCTTGTTTTGAATTTGCTGCTACACACAAGTCATCTACATAAATCACCAAGACCACATCTCCTTTTGTGTAAACACATGCATCAGCTACACTGCGTCTGTAACCTAGCTTTACCAACTCTTCATGAATGCAAAGATTCCAGCTTCTGGCACTCTGCTTCAAACCATACAATGTTTTCTTCAACTTGTACACCTTGTTATCACCATTCTGTTGAAAACCCAAAGGTTGTTCCATGAAAACAGTTTCATCAAGACTTGCATTCAAGTATGCAGTCTCAAAATCAAAATGATGCACTATCTGGCCTTTCCTTGCAGCTAAAGCCAACACCAACCTCAAACTCTCAGGCTTTGCTGTTGGAGAAAAAGTTTTGTCATAATTCTCAAACCTCTGTTGTGCAAATCCTTTAGCTACCAATCTGGCCTTGTATCTCTGACTACCATCCGGCATCAGCTTTCTTTTGTAAACCCATTTGCAACCTATCACCTTGTGATTTGTAGGCCTGTCAACAATTTCAAACACCTTTTTATCTACCAAAGACTTGAATTCCTGTTCCATTGCAGACTCCCATTTCTGCTTCTCTTCATCACAACACTCCTGTACTTCCTTGTAACTTTCAGGCTCCTCTACCATAACTACACAAGCCTTAGCTTCCTGCACTTTAAAACGATCTGGAGGTTTCCTAACTCTAGTAGTCCTCCTCAAAACTATGGTCCTTGTTCTTCCTTCATCATCCTCAGTGTCTGTACTTGAAGCTTCTCTGTCTGTGTGTCTCTTTGTTTCTGTCATTCTAGGTGCAGGTGAACGTGTGTGTGACAACTTGTCTGATGTGCTAGCCTCACCATCTGAAGAATCTGTTTCTTGCTTCACTGCCCCTCCATTTCTGGCAGGTGGTGGTGTCTGTGTTTCTAACTGACCTAGTCTGAAAAACACCTCTTTGTTTGAATGAATGTTTTCCCACCCAGAATGTTTCTCAAAGTTTGTGCTCCTGGAAAAAAGAATCTGATTTCCACCCAGGTAAAACCTGTAACTGTTTCCTGTGTAACCCACAAACATCAAACGTCTCCATTTGGGCTGACCTTTCTTTCTGAAAGCTGCAGGTATGTACACATTTGCATACTGCCCAAACACTCTAAGATATTTCAAATTGGGTGGTCTCTTGAAAAGCATGTGGTAAGGAGTATTCTGCACAGCTGAATTCCAAGTGCGGTTTGTCAGGTAATTAGCTGTGAGAATAGCCTCCCCCCAAAGATGGTCTGGAGCATTGGCATCAAGCATCATACAATCTTTTATTTGCTTCAGAATGGCTATTTTTCGTTCGGCCAGACCATCTTCAGCCGCACAAGATGGGTTAGTAGTAAAATGTCTAATTTCCATTTTTCTTAGCCAATTAGTCAAATGAGTAGCCAAGAATTCTCCTCCTCTATCTGTGACCAAAGTTCCCACTTTGTAGTTAAACTGTCTCTCTATCATGTTTACCCATTCTTTGAACTTTTCCCCTGCTTTAGCCTTTTCTTTCAAAAGAATCACATAAGAAAACCTTGTGAAGCGATCCACAATCACCATGAAGTATTTACACCCTCCCTGAGAGGGGGGGTCAATTGGCCCAGCAAGATCACAGTGCAGAAATTGAAATGGTCTCTGGGCTCTAAGTTTTGTTCTTTTTGCCACAGGATAAGCCTTCAGCTTAATCCTGCTGCAAACTGAACACTCCAAGTGGTTTGAGCATGGTGACATTTTAAATTCAGGACAAACCTGCTTCAATTTCAAAAGATTTGGAAAACCAGCATGACCCATCACTCTGTGAAAATAATGAATGCAATTTTTATGCAAAGGCTTATTTTGTGCGACTGCACAGCTTTCTCTGTCTATCATGTGGTACAGCTTGTCTTTCTTAATGGCTTTAGCACAAAATTCACCATCTTTAAAGATTAAACATTCATCTCCCTCAAAATTCACTTTGTACCCATCTGAGGTCAAAGCTGACACACTAACTAAACAATTTTGCAATGTAGGTACATACAAGACATCATCAAAATTGGTACCAAAACTTGGAATGCAAACAGTTCCCATTTCTTCAATTTTTGGCCCTTGTCCATCTGCCAAAGCAACAGAAAAAACATTAGCTGGTTTTCTACTCTGGAACAGTTCAATTTTGTTTGCCATGTGGGTGGAAGCTCCACTGTCCAAAAGCCATACTGTGTGTGGCTGAATTTGGGGCACACCATCTCGGCTTTGAATTGTGGCAACAAATCCCTGGTTAGCACTGTGTTTCTTTTGTCCACCAGGGGGACGTGGCTGCTGCTGCTGCTGTGACTGCTGCTGTTGTTGGTGCTGCCCCCTTCTGGTATCTGCAATTAATTTTCTGCAGTCCTTTCTTAAATGTCCAAATTTTTTACAATAGAAGCACATTTTCCCCTTTGAAATTGCAGCTTTTTCAGTTTGCATCTCTTTCGGAGTTCCCTCTAGGACATTGTGAGGCTTTGTAGTTGCAGACCCCTGCTTTCGTTGCTCTGCCTCAAACCTCCTCCTTTCAGCTTCTTGTAAAATTCTCTCACAGACCAATTCCATAGTTAATTGAGCCGCAGGCAATGCTTGCAATCCTAACAGTATATTATCATATGATTCATTGAGGGAACCCAGGAGAATGTAAATTCTGAGGGTTTCATCTAGGGCAATGTCCCTTGCTTGAACCTGGGCAAACAAATCTCTCATTTTATGAACATGAGTCTCTGCAGAATCTTTGTCTCCCATTTTACATGAAAACAATCGCTTTGCCCAAATCATCTTTGCTAGATCAGAAGAGGACTGATGAATTCTAGCCAAAGTGTCCCATATTTCTTTTGCTGAAGTAAAATCTTTTACAAGATTTAATTGTCCCTCAGATAAGAGGAGTAGGAGGGTGGCTACAGCTCGAGAATTTCGGTCTTGGTCAGCTGCAGACGGAGCAGCCCCCAACCCAGCCTGCACAGATTGCCACAAACCCTCCCTTATCAAAAGAGATCTCGCATAAACATTCCAGGATACATAATTTTTTGTGTTTAGCTTTGGAAACCGGGCTTGTTCCATCATTAATTAATTTTAAAATAGTCCAGCACAAGTCTTAAAATTGACGGCCCCTCCCGGGTGCCTTCCTCCAGGACTCTGCCTCTTTAAACTGCAGCTTTTCACAGCCTCCGGCTAATTTGCTGCTTTTCTTGCTGCTTTACAGCTTTGAGACAGCTTTGAAACAGTCCATTTAAACTAATTGCCTTGAGATAAGGGAGGTTTTCTACTTATAGTCCTCTGTGGAGCTTATGCCATAAATCAGATGTGAAAAATCCAGGCTCCTGCCTCCGCGGCTCCCGGCTGTAGAGCTGCTGCCATAAATCAAGCCTGGAATTCCAGCCCGTCTGTTTGCTGCCTCCTCCAAGCCTTCTGCGGGTCCCCGCTGGCCAGGACAGGAAAAAAGTTGCTTTTTAAACTCCAGGTTCTGCAGCAGAGGTGTCGTGGATCAGAACCATCCCTCTGGTACCACATGTTAAAATAATGTTGTAGGAGTGTTGAAAACAGTCCTTTAAAACCAAACATCCAAACCTGGAACTTTCAGCAAAGCTTCTTTATTGTAAAAGAACAAAAGCAAAAAACAAATAATAATAATAACATTTCTACTTTAGCCAAAGTTGGCTAAGCAGGAATAAAATCTATCTGCTACATGATTCAAGATGTGTTAGTAGCATTACCAAAAGAATGGTTTTATTAGTTCATTATAGTTCAAAAGCCAAAAAGCAAGTGAGTAGCTTTCTAATTCTCAGCCCTCAGTCCCACAAGACTCCACCTTTCTGGGTGTAACCTTTACAAGCTGATTGGGTGATATTATGTGATGTGTACTAGTCCAACCCTTAATTACAATAACAAATCATGTGACTACATTTCCCATAACAAAAATGTGTTTACATAAACCATAATATAAACAAACCTTCTTTCCCATAGAATAGAGTCCTGTTAGCCTCCTGTTTTGGCTAAATCACACCTGGGACTGATAAACTGTAAATCTAGCTCTCAAAAAAACAACTTTTCACAACATGGAAAAATACAGACACACATCTTTTACATTTCAACATTTTTAACATTGACTCTATATCCCATTTAAACCTAACATCAAGAACAAAACAAAACCAGTGATTATAACAAAATATGATCTAAATAATATCTCAACAGAATTTACTGACAACATAAGAAACAGATCTGCATTACTAAGTATAATAGACTGAGAACCAGAGGAACTATAATCTAAAGCCAGGGACATAATAAAAGAAGAATGCAGACAGACACTTTCAGTAAACAAAAAGAAAGATTAAAAAAAACATGGATAACAGAAAAAACATTACAAGCAATGTCAGAACAGAACACGGAGAAACAGAATGGTTCGCAATTGGCAAAGGAATCAGACAAGGCTGTATCCTTTCACCCTATCTGTTCAACTTGTATGCAGAACATATTATAGGAAAAGCAGGCTTTGACACAGAAGAAGGGGGAGTGAAAATAGAAGGAAGGAATATAAATAATATAAGATATACAGATGACATCATAATACTAGCAGACCTGGAACACCTACAAAAGAAGATCAAAGAAGAAAGTGCAAAGGCAGGCTTATTGTTGAACATAAAGAAAACAAAAATAATAAAATAAAATAATAAAAAAATAAATAAAACTTTTATTGTATCCCACTTTTCTACTTTAATAGTAATCAGAGTGGCTTACATGTTAAAACAAAGCAATACAATACATAATGACAGTACATAATCATATATCTTACCCCCTCCCTTAAAAGAGAATTAAACTTAAGAGAGTTTAAAAATATAACCTGTTAAAATCTATTAGTAGTAATGATCTATTGGGAAGAAAGGCAACATAATACGAGGGTAAGGGGTTTTGTTTATAGCCGAGGAGTTCTATTCAGGAAAGGCCTGCTGGAAGAGATCTGCCTTGACACTTTTTTGAAGCTAAGTTGGTAAGCTGACGGATCTCCAGTCTGGGAGTGGTATCAGAAAAGGTCCTCTGGGAGGTTGCAGTTAATCTGGTCTTCATAGGCTGCAATAGATTCCTCCCAGAGTACCTGAGGCTGTGGGGTGGATTATATGGAAGTAGGCGATCTCTTAAATAGGTTGGATCCAAGCCATGTAGGGCTTTAAAGGTAATAACTAACACCTTGTACTGCACCCAGAAACCAATAGGCAGCCAGTGAAGTGATTTCAAAATAGGTGGTATGTGGTCACGCCTAGATTTTCTGGTGACCAATTACCATTGAGGACCTTCACAAGTTCAACCTTGACAATGAAGAAATAGAAATCATAAAAGAATTCCCATACCTAGGATCAAACATTGATAAAAATAGGGACTGCAGTCAGAAAATCATAAGATTAAGAATGGGGAGGGTGACTATGAAAGAACTAGAAAAGATTCTAAAATGCAAAGATATACAACTCAGCACAAAAGTTAGAATCATACAAGCCATTGTATTCCCTGTTACCATGTATGGATGTGAGAGCTGGACAGTTAGGAAGAAGATAGGAAGAAAATCAATATATTTGTGAAGTGGTGCTGGAGAAGAGTGCTGAGGATAACATGGACAGCCAAAAGGACAAATAAATGGGTCCTAGAGCAGATCAAGCCAGAAACCTCCCTGGAAGCCAAGATGACCAAACTGGGACTGTTGTACTTCAGATATATCATGAGAACAGGGGAATCTTTGGATAACCAATAATGCTGGGGAAGGTGGAGGGAAGTAGAAGAGAGAAAGGCCACATGCTAGATGGATGGACTCTATTAAGGAGGTCATGGGTATGGGGTTGCAGGAATTAAGCAGAGCAGTGGAAGACAGAGGGTATTGGAGATGTCTCATCCATAGGGTCTCCATGAGTCGAGATTGACTCAAGGGCAGTTAACAACAACAAAATAGGCAATAGATGTTTCTGTTAATCTTCCAGAGTCTCAAAATGCCTTGCCAACACTCAAGATACCTTCCCGTGATGCCTGTAATACCACTCATGGTGTACTAAGTCAACATTTGAAAATTTTGTTTTGTCCACTCTTTGTCCACCAATCTTGCTCAAATTTGCTGGATAGTTTGCTATGAACATTGTTGACCACTACCCAAGTTGCCAACGGTTTCTCAACCTTATTTCACATTGATTTTAGACAATAGTTTCTGGACTCTGATTTGGCTATAGTGGCCATTCCCTTGAACTCTATAGACTCAATTAGATTAATCACTGCATTTGTTTGACTTATTTCATATATGCTACTGCTTTGTTGAAATTATGCTTTGATTAGTATTTACATTTGAATTTATTGATTGTGTTCTTTTGGAATTGTGTTTTGGATATAATTTAGTGATAAAACCATGAGTGAATGGGTTCTGGAAGAGTGCACACCCTCCCTTCCTAAAATAGGCTTCACTGATTGTGATGCTTCCTAAAGCTATGGTTATGCTCTACAATTCACACCCCAACATTTCCCTTGGCAAAGGTGAATTCAAAAACATTCAGTCATGTGACATTTGGCCTGGACATTTTCGCTGGAGATCTGTTACCATCACTAGACTCTTCCTAATTTTAAATGGGTGCCTATCTTTTCTTATGACTCTGAAATGGACTCTGGACTCTAGACTCCATTAACCTCAAGGTCAAGGAACACATCACATAAACAATTCAAATAGATGGGTTTTGGGAGTTGCTAATGAAAGGGTTCTATCAGACAAATAAGATAAGGTTAATTTATAATTCCATTCTCACCCCTGACACTGCCAGACCAAGATGTTCCATTTGGCTCTTTGATGTAGAACAAACACCTTTGCCCTCAGGCCAGGTTTTGCTTATAAAAAATCTCCAAATTCTATTGTCAGATGGGCTAGCTAGAATGTATCGGGACACTCTGTCACTGTGAATTCTGCAAGTTTCAATACATCCGTTCCCCCCACCACTCACTGGAATGGCTGTATCCCACATCATATACTTTCCAATTGGACCTGGAGCCAAGCCTTGTCTTGTATAAGTATTGCTGTTAGTTCAGCCTCAAGCTATCCCCAGCTAACTCCTGATTTCCTGAGCCTCTGAATGAATGTGTGAGTGAAAGTGAATTGCTGTCTGTGTTTTCCCCCTTAATAAAAGAAATACTTCATTTCGAGATTTCTGCCTCTGCAAAGTTCCTTTGATCTCTTTTCCCTTGGAATACAGATGGGAAATGACCTCCAGGGCCCTTGTAGCCAACCTATTAATTAATTGCGCTAATTAAAATTCCCCTAGAGAGACCCCTTGGCCACACATTCCTTTGTTTTCTGAAGATAAATCTCTCCTTTACCAATCTGAGATGGTAAAGTTTCTTTTTAAAATCAATGTTAATGTTATAGTCCCAGTCTAACCAAACAATTGGTTGCCTTCGTAGACATAATTTTCAAAAATAACACTTTAACCAAAATATTTGCTTTCTATTTTAAAAAGTAATTAGAATAATTAAGTTTAGTCAGTTTTTTTTAAAAAAAAATCTGACTTCTAAAAGCCACTGAGTGCTACAGTCTGTGAATACCAAAAAGCAACTTTATTCATCCCCTACAACAGACCTTCAGTCAGTAACACAAATCACAACATGAATGAGCACTTGAATTACACAATATTCCTCTTTTACTCTTTAGTAAGGATACACTTTGTTCTGAACACTGGAAACTTTCCAATTTTGTGGTGTGTGTGCTACCCTTCTATGGCCCTGAATGGATTCTGAACTATAGGCAACCATGAGCCCAGAGATGGCAGGTCATGAACCAAGGTACCTCATTAGCAGATTAATGAGATAGTTTGGGAGCTGCAGATAAGGGAAGAATCACACCTCTGAAGATAGGAAGGCTAGGTGACTTTCAGCCAGTATGTTTTGCATCCAAGCCAGAGAGGGCTAATTTACAACTCTTTTTCCCATCTTTGAAGCCCTATCTCAAGTGATCCTTTGCCGTGCAGATTTGGTCCTTTGATGTATCTTTGCCTCAGGCTAGTTTTGGCCTATTTAAGGACCTAAATTTGTTTTGTTTCCTGGGGCTAGATAGAATGTAAGGGGATACTATGTCACTTTGAATTCTGCCTAGTTCTGACCTTCGACCATTTCCTGCAATGTTTCCCATGCAGCCAGGTCCAATGCTGTATGATCTAATTTGAACCACTTTAAGTGAACACGTCGATAGTAAGTATCACTATTAGTGGAGCCTCTTGTCTATTCTAATGCACACTCCTATATTCCTTAGCCTCGTGTGTGCATGTGTGTGTGTATGATTGTCTGGTTGTGAGTTTTCCTTCTTTAATACAATACAGTTAATAGAAAGAATTCTGCCTCTGTGATTTCCTATTCCCTTCTCTTGGTATACAAATAGGAACGACACCAAAAAGGCTGCTTGTAACTCAGCCCATTCATTAATTGAGCTAATTAAAATTCCCCTAGAGATCCTAAGCTAAAACTTCTTAACAATAAAAGTAGCAAAAAGTTACCATTAGAATGCAAAAGGGGTCAGGTGATTGCCACTTTAATTGCAGCTGTCATGTTATTTAGTTACTACAAAATCGAATCACAATGTTTTAGTCATGCTTTGTGAACAATAGGAGATCCCACAGAAAGGTCATGTGTTTTAGGGATGATGTGACTCCAAATGGGGGTGGAATTTCAAGTATGGAAGTTCAGTGTGACTGTGCACATGTCGCACCACCATAGAGAACAATGAGACTTTAGGTCCTTGATTTTTTCTTATTGTTGGGGTTTGGATGTGTGTGTCCAGAGTGGATCCCTTATGGATATGAAGTGATGACTGTAAAATCTCTTTAAGTTTACACCATGTATCCCTAACTATCTACTTTTGTACTAGTTACCCCCCCTTCCTCAAGCAGGGAGAAAGGAAAGAAGAAGGGGGCAATTGATGCTTCTTCTTGTAGGCCTCTAGGCCTTGAACAATGTGTGTGAGCACTTATATTTTCTTTTGTTAGACTTGTTTTTATAAAAAATGGATGGTGTACTCTGAGAAACTGTGATTGATGCTTATGTCATCACCAGAACCACTCTTTTTGATATCACCAGAGACTTCTCCCTGCTGACATAGGGGCTCTACAGATGGCCCCTAAGAGGTGGCTCCATGCCACCCCTGAGAGTGCTGGATCAGGGCCACAGCAACTGCACACTGTGGCCCCCATCTGGCACTTTGCCACTCCTTTTTGGAGCGGTAAAAAGCTACCCTTGCTGTGGCGGCAGTGGCTTTTCTGTGCTCCTTTGGTGCAGCGTATCTGTACACACCATGTGGTGGGGTGTGCAGAGTGACGGTGGCATCAGGGCTCTGACTCCACCCCAGACTGGCCCTTTTGGCCAGTGTGTACAGGCTATTAGTCAGAGTTCATCTTTAGGGCTGCATCTGCACTGCAAAAATAATCCAGTTTGACACCATTTTAACTGCCATGGCTCAGTGCTATGGAATTCTGGAAATTTTAGTTTTGTGAGACATTTAGCTTTCTGTTTCAGGGAGCTCTGATGCCACAACAAACTACAGTTCTCAGAATTCCATAACATTCAGCCATGGCAGTTAAAGTGGTATCAAAGGGCCTTTGCAGACTGCCAGAAATAGTGCAAATTGAGTCCACTTTAAGGGTTAGCGTTAGTGCTAGGCAGTCATGGGAATTGTTTTTTTCTGAGACATTGAGCCTTCTCTGTCAGAGAGGTCTGGTGCCACAATAAACTCCAGTTCCCATGATTCCCTAACCCTAACCCTTAAAGTGGACTCAATTTGCACTATTTCTGGCAGTCTGCAAAGGCCCAAACTGGATTATTTCTGCAGTATGCATAAAGCCTAGGTCTCAGGGTTGGGCCTTGAAATCCCTAGACCCTATCCTGGTTACTCTAGCTCTCAATGAAGTATGGAATCTTACTTCCTTCTGAGATTATAAGCTTTATTAATATATTATTTAAATAGGCCTTTAAAAAAAAATAGGCCTTGAAGGTTTGATATTGTTGTTGTATGCCCTCAAGTCATTTCCAAATTGTTCAAGACCACCCAATGTGTTTCCATGGCTAAATGGGGATTTGAACTCTTCTCTTCTCGAGTTCTAGTACAACAGTCAGACCACTGCTATGCAATATCATATCACATATTCCAGGAGCTGTGGGAGATGCAAAGACTGTTGTAAACAGTTTTCATTTGAATAGCAAAGAGAAATAAACTCTTAGAATCATTCTTGGAAGGTGTTCTGTTGCTGCTGAAGGGACTAATATCACTCTGGAACAACAAGACATGAAGCAACTTTGTGCCTGTTCAGTCAAAGTGCTTACAAATGAACAAATACTACAAAATTACACACATTTCCAGCAATTATTCCTCACATAGAAACCTAGCTTGAAAAACTCCATCTTTTGACACACAGAATAAACCAGAACACTTTGTCACCTAGGAAATCAGGTAATTTCACAGAAACAACTGGTGACATCCTGGAAACCTCTGTAAGCAATTTTCAATGCAGCACAAATCTAGGATTTAAAACACTGTACCAAGGAATTGCAGCATGCAGAGGGGGGTACAGCTGACATTAAAATATTTATCATCTTCATGTAGAACAAGAAACATCAAAAGATGTGTACATGTTAAAGTCTGCTGATTGATAAAGGACAGGAAAGACAGTCCAGAATTGATTTAAAAAAATGCTTCTCCATTTAACAAATGCTTCTCCATCAACAAATGCTGTTGAATCCCATTGTGTATTCTGCACTAGAGTGAAACTTTGGGGCTCAAAGAATAGCCCAGAAAGAGACAAGGTGCCTCAGGCAGGCTTGAAGAAACAACAATGTGAATGATTAATTACTTCAGCAAAGCAGAAGTTCTGAGGAAAACATTAACCTTGTTGGCTTTAATTTCATGAGAAGAAGGGAAAAATGGTATTTATGTAATTTTCTACATCCAAGAGTCAGAGTGGTGTTATTACTACCTTTTCTGGAAGGACTCAGAGAATCAAAAAGTCATAAAGTTGGAAGGGATTCTAAGAGACTCCTAGTTTATTCCCTGCTGATGCAGGAATAAAAAGCTGATCTTCCTCTGTCACCTGACAGACATAAATTTGATAGGTTTAGGACATGTAGTGGTACAAAAAGCCACGCTGCTGAATTCCAGCCATCACACAGCTGTGAATGCCATACATGGTGGATTGGGATGAGTTCCTCCTTATAAAATAAAGAAGATAAAACAAAAGCAAGAATACATTTCTAATAACACAACACACTTTTTTTTCCCGACAGTGTGCAAGTAGCATTTGACTGTTTAGCCCATGAAGTTTCTGTAATCCTCCAACTATTATGCATGCATGGGAGTCAACCTACACATTTAGAGATATCACACTGAAAAGTATTTATGGATGTATAAGTGAGCATGTATGTTGAGCTGCATCCCCCACCACCACCACCATTTTTCCCCCAGGTGTGTGTTAGAGCTTCCATGTGGTAGCAGCATAGAATGACATGTAAGATGTGCATCTTTACAGATGAGGATGTGCTAATTCCCCATGTATCTATTCAAAAATGCTGTCTTCAGCCTGTTGACGCTTAAGGCAATCACTCTCCACTATTGCTGTCCTGGGTCTTTCATTCCTACAGAGAAATGTGTTTACTGACAGTCTGGAGAACCATGCTCTCTCAAGGGCAACTGAGAGTAATGAGCAATGGGAAGAACATTTGAACACCTAAACAAATAAGCCCAACTTCCAGAGCAATTAAAGCTGAATGAGCAACACTGGGTACCATAACTAGTTGGGAATAAGTTTTATTTGAAAAGAAGAAGAGGCTTTTACAAAGAAAACTGGCATTCCAGTAAATACAAATGGGATAAGATACTAAGGATCTATAATCCTGAATCAGATTACTAAAGCTGTTCCATTTAGCTATAAGGCTTTATTCAGTTCAATTAACTGTAGTCTGAAAAGATGGAAAAAATAAATTTATCATGGCTAATGTGTAGCTGTGATTAAAATGCTGATTCTTGAAAAATTAAATCACCTACTCTGAACAATTCCACTATGCCTTTCAAAACAAAATATAGCACAATGGCATAAAGAATTTATGGGTTATATCAATAATAATAAATGCTCATGAATCTCACAATCATCTATAAGTAGGAGAAGATTGCTTGGTGGATTGGGAGCTTCAAACATATTTATATCTCAGCCACAATCACTGCTGTTAACTTAATTGTTCAGTGAATTTAATGTTTTTGCTGTTTCCTCATTTGAACTGTATTGGTGAAGAAAAAAAGAAATCTAAGAAAAATGTTTTCGTCCTTTCATTTTTCCCAGGTTGAGTATGGTCCAGCCTGTGCCCCCTACCAATCATGTTTCAGAACATTTAAAGCCCAGATTAAGATGAGAAACCTGTTTGACGGTAACCATGGTCAATACCAATGTGATCCTCATCTATTGTAATGAGAAAGAAAGGGATAATCTCTAGAAGGAGAGAATTTGCCCTGGAGGAAGGCAGGCTTCTGGGCTCTAAACTTTTGGAGAGCTGCTGCTACTTCATCACTGGACCTCATAGACCAGCATCAGTGTGGTTGCCATTTTATGCTGACCAACTGTCAGATACAAACTGTTATAATGACCAGGATTAAAGAGCCAAAGAGGAAGGACCTAAAGCTGAAAAATATTAATCAGATGGACTGGGGTATTTGCAGACTACTCTATGAATTTCTCAAACTCATTTCTTCATTGATATTGTTTTCTGTGAAGGGAAATATTCTTGATTCAGATTCAGTGGAATCCATATTACAGTAAAGGTCTTAAATATGACTTAGACATTATCATTATTGCAGAAGCTGGCAACAAGGTGTCCTGAAACTCTGTGAATAGAATTAAATTGCATCTGTTTGAATAGGTGAGTATTGCAGATGTGGACAAGCTGCTAGGATGAGTAAGGAAGAAAACTTGCCCTTTTGATTCTTGTCCTTCTTGGCTGTTTGTCAAGGGAGAAGATGTCATTAGATCCCAGCTACAATTATTAGTGTTATCAATGCATCCCTCAGGGAGGCAAATTTCCAACTTGTTTAAAAGAAGCAGTGGTATGATCACTTCTGGATTTCCTAAAACTTTCACAACTGTACACCAGTATCCAAAATTTCTTTTCTAGGCAAAGTGATTGAAAGGGCAATTGCCTTCCAACTCCAAGCAATCATGGATGATACAAATTTTCTAGATCCATTTCAAACTGGCTTCAGAGCAGGATCGCTATGGTTGGCTTAGTGCAGGGGTAGGCAACCTTTCCCCTTTAAGGGCCGAGGGACTTCAGCTCCCAGAAGCCTCAGCCATGTTGGCCAATAGTCCCATGTTGGCCAATAGCTCCTGGGATTCTGGGAGCTGAAGTCCCTCAGCCCTTAAAGGGGAAAGGTTGCCTACCCCTGGCTTAGTGGATGATCATCGCCTGAGTATTAATAGGAGGAGTGTATTCCTGCTGGTATTTTTGGCCCTCTCAGTAGCACTCAGTGCCATCAACCATAGTGTTCTTTTGGAACATCTGAGGAGTTTGACACTTGGTGCTTCAATAGTACCAGTACTAACTCTCAGGTATGTTCCAGATGGTAGTGCTTAGGGATAGCTGCTCCTCAAAAAAGGAACTGTTATATGATATACATTCTTTGCTCCAGTCCTATTTAACAACTTAATGAAATTGCTGGGAGAGATCCTCCAGAGGCATGGGGCAGGATTCTATCATGATACTGATGACTCCCAAGTATACTCCTTTATGTTTTCAATAATAGCATCAGTAAACAACAGTGAGGAGTTTTTGAATGAAATGCTTGAAGGAGGCAGTGTGTTACATGAGGAAAACCAAAATGAATCTGAAACTAGACAAGATGGAGTTACATCCTGCCAAGGTCCTAATTTGAGTTTGGAGGTATGTCAATCAGTCCTGGATAGAGTTACACTCCCCTTGAAAAACAGTTTGCAATTTGGTGTGTTTTTTTTCTGGATCTATCCCTTCAAATGACAGCTCAGATAAATGCAATAGCCAGGAGTATTTACTATCAGCTTCAGCTGTTATGCCAGCGGTGCCCCTTCCTAGAGCTGGAGGATCTAAAGATGGTAGTGCTCACACACTGGTAACCTCAAGACTGGACTATTGGAATGCACTATGCATTGTGCTCCCTCTGCACCAAATTCAGAAACTTCCATAAGTTTAAAATATTGCAGCCAGATTGGTTACATGTACATCTAAGACTGATCATATTGTTGTTACTGTGTCCCCTGAAGTAATTTTTGACATATGGTGACCCTAAGGTGAAGCTATTATGAGGTTTTCTCAGCAAGATTTGCCTTCCTCTGAGGATGAGAGAATGTGACTTGCCCATAGTTACCGAGTGGGTTTCCACCGAGAGGGAATATGAACCCTAGTGTCCGTAGTTGTACTCCTTGTGCTCAAACCATTACATGACACTGGTCATATTACACCAGGATTAAAACCATGCCACTGGCTACCAATGAGTTTCTGAGCAAGCAACAATGTGTTGTTTGTTACCTTTAAAGCTATTCACAGTCTGTATCCATGTTATCTTCACTCCCATAATCCATACACTGAGATCTTGGGGGACATCTACTTCAGTCAGCCAAAGCTAGACTGACAACTGTTAACCAGAGGGCATTTTCTTTGGCTGCTCCCAGACTGAGGAGGATTGAAAGCATACAAGAGATCTGTAATAGAGACTTCTAAGACTTCTAAGGACCTCCCTAAACAGCACATATCAGGATTCCATAGGATGAAGTATCACAGTTAAAGTGTTATCAACCTGATATAACTGTCTAGTTCACATAATACACAATAATTCAAAGTTCACCTAGGGAGAAAAACAGGTGTGTAAGGGACAAAGATAGATTAGAAGCCTTCTTTTGGGCATCTACACATCTACATACAGGGAAATTGTTGGTGTGTGGATGATGAGTGTTGTAGTGATGCACTTTGGCACCCAGCAGAGTCTGCAGGACAAGCTGGCTGCTGTGAACCACAGCCACTGTGTAGACTTGCCATCAACTGGCTCAGCTTCTCTTCTCCAGGCAATCCTGTCTTCCTCAGTCAAGAAGACACATTGTAAAGTCTAAAAGCATAGCTTTATTAATGCATATAAAAAGTAAAAATAAGATAACTAAGTAAAATCCATTGTGATGAACTTGTCCAGTTCAGCCATGAAAGATTACATCTTTAACAATCCCAAAAGCATTAGGATCCACCTTGTTGCAGTTAAAACCACTACATCCACACATGTTCACATCTTGAACAATAAAACAATTCTTAGACAAAGGATTTTCTAAGCCCATCCCATACTCCACCTTCTAGGTGTTAACTTTATGTTAATTGGATAATGACAGTATGATGTATGCTAACCCAGCCTCTTGTTGTCCATCATCCACCACGTGAGTAACTTTCCCAAGCCTAACGATGTTTAATATTTGATATCTCTTTGTTATCCATAACAAAGTCTGGTTCTATTAGTTTTACCTCTGGGAAAGTACATTGTTGATGTCTCTGTTACCACCTGGCGTTGATTCACCCTGTTTCTCTAAATATTGTTTGTGCCTTGTCCAAAAACTGTTCTCAAGTGGAAAATTACAGACACACACACATCTTTACATTTCACCTTTGACTATATATCCCATTCATTTCCTAACAGAAATACCTTGCTTTTGTTTGTGTATCCATATGAAGCCTACCTGTAGTTTTCAATGTATATAGTTTATAACTTTATCCTGTTAATTAGGAAAGGTAAGCCATGAAGACACTGGATGGATCTTTCTGGTCCAATTTTGCTTTCCATTCTTTTCTTTTCTTTTTTTAAATTGCAGTTCCTACAATTCTTTTTTAAAAATATTTTTATTAATTCCATTACAATTCAACTGATGAAAAAAATTGTTATGTTCTTACTGAGAAACAAACCATAACAAATTCTCACTCATCCCTAGGTATACTCAGAGTTGGTGGATGAAGTGTTGCTTGCTATGTAGCTTTTAAATATTAATTTCAAATAGCCCACTCATTTTGATCAAGGTGTAATGGGTTGGTGCTATAAACTACTCACAGAGATCTGTACACCCTTTCATCTCTTTGCTAAATATATAATATCCATACCTCCTTTTGCACAGAATTGTCATTTTGCTGTGATTGTATTGTCATATTTATGATGACAATCAGATTCAGGGTTTCTGACTCATGTTTTATTCTACAAACATGCATACAGAACAAAAAGAAAAAAGAAACAAGAACAGATCTACTAATCTTATAAGAACAGGCTGTACTCATGAAATTTACAGTGATTTCTGCTTCCAAATACCTTGAAATATTTTCAGAATTTGTTGCAGTATTTCAATGTCCCCTGACTGAACAGAACAATTAAGAAAAAGCCCTCCTAGAGGGCTTTTTTGGAAACCGCTCCTAGATTATGGAACGGCCTGCTGGAGGAGATCCATCAAATTACCAACTAGACAGCTTTAAAAAGGCTGTCAAGATGGATCTCTTCCAGCAGGCCTTTCCTGATTAAATTCCCAGCCAAGCAGTAAGTAAATTCTCCCCTCACCTGCAGCCACATCTTGCTATACTATTCAATGCTAGTGAGCTGCCTATTAGACTGGTTTAACAGTCAATGTTGTAAATTATTATAATTGTTTTATTGGTTGTAATTTGTTTTAAATTTATTATATTTAATACTGTTTTAATGGGAGTGTGGGTTTGGGTTGGGGAGGGCTCATTGTGAGATTTTATTATTGTAAGCTACCCCGATTGCTTCGGTAGAGGGGCAAGATAGAAATAAATTTTATTATTATTATTATTATTATTATTATTATTATTAAAATCAATGTTACACTGCAGTGCAGGAGGTCAGCACAACATCTGCATACTGCTTGAACCCACTTTAAATCGTCATGTCAGAAAAAGGCTTGCTAAAAGTATTAGAAAAAAGAGTCACCTTAAAGGGACAGGATCATATCTTCATGTTCATGTAGGAAGTTGTAACTATGGAATGCCTTGCTGGAAGAGATCCATCAAATAACCAGCTTGGACAATTTTTAAAAAGCCATTAAGACAGATCTCTTCCAGCAGGCCTTCCCCGAATAGAATAGACTCTGCCTCAATTTGTGGGGGGTTGCAGACTGCCAGAAATAGTGCAAATTGAGTCCACTTTTAGGATTAAGGTTAGGGTTAGGGAATCATGGGAACTGTAGTTTATTATGGCACCAGAGCTCTCTAACAGAGAAGGCTCAATGTCTCAGGGGAAAAAAAAAACAATTCCCATGATTCCCTAGCACTAACCCTAACCCTAAAAGTGGACTCAATTTGGACTATTTCTGGCAGTCTGCAAAGGCCCTACGTCCCTCTCTCTTTTACAATTTTACTGGTGCTAGAACACCAGTTATTTTTAACTTATTTTAGCAGTTGCATTTAATTTAATTTTTTAAAGGGGGGGTAACTTGTTTTTATCATGTTTTATTGTTCAATGTTGGGTTTGTTTTATCTTTCTTAATGATGTAAGCTGCCTTGATTGCCTTGGCAAAAGGCGGGATACAAAAATAAAGTTTATTATTATTTATTATTTATTTAAGGTGGGATACTTCTTAGTAAAGCAATTTATGGAAATAAGGTGCAATTTGAACTACAAAGGATGTTATGTTTTGAGTTAAACCTGATGGCAACTTTAGAAGTGTATCAAACATGCTTAAGGCTGCATCTGCATTGAAGAAATAATCCAGGTTAATGGCCACCAGAAATTGAGTGTTGTATGAAAGAATGGAGAGATACCAGTCCATATCTTAGAATTATATGGTTTTTTTGTTTGTTTAACATTTCTTTTTCTTTTTTTTAAAAAAAATGCAAACTATCATTGAATTTTTAATGTAACAAGTAAAAAGGTAAAAGGTAAAGGTTTCCACTTTAACAAGGTTGTCAAGTTGTCATCTCCGTTACTAAGCTGAGGGAGCCAACATTGTTGAAGACGACTTCCTTTTTTCCAGCATGACTGAATGGAATGCTGTTATCTTCCTGCCAGAGTGGTACCTATTTATCTACTTGCACTTTTACAGGCTTTCAAACTGTTAGGCTGGCAGAAGCTGGGATTAGTGATGGGAGCTCATGCCATCATGCAGCACTTGGATCTCGAACTGCTGATCTTCTGACCTTGCGATAATCAGTCAGTGCCTTAACTGCTGAGCCACCTTGTTCCAAACAAGTACCTTCTAATTTTTTATTTTTTATTTTATTTTGAAGGCAATTTCAATTTTTTTTCTATTTTCACCATTTTTAGCATGATTTTTTTGAAAAGTAACTCAGAGGTAATTCTTGCTTTCAAAGCAATGACTAGCATGTAATGTTTATCTATCTATAACATGATGTAAGTAACACAAGTGTTTTTTTAAAAAAAGTATCCAAGGCATCTAATCAAAATTCCTGTGTGGGATCTGTAAGGCAGGAGGGGAACTGAAACAGCTACAGTTGAAAAATGGCATGCTTATCTTGGTTACGACAAGATTAAAGTTAACAAGGACTTTAATAACAATTGTATCAGAAGATCCCTGTTAAAGATATGGGGGAAATACAAACCAAGAATAATGCCAAAATTTACCTCTTTGTTCTTCCCCCAGGAGGCATTACATAGAAGGGAAATGTGGCATAATTATAATTGGATAACATATAGTAAATTATTAAAAATAGATTCAAAAGGTACATAAAATAATGTTTCCTGACCCCCTCAAAGATGCGGTGGGTTCAGTCTGAGCTACATGTATGGCATAATTTAAAATACATTAAAAGGAACACGTGTCAACTCACAAATTTAGTTTTTGCAAACAAATAGATATAGCAACTATCAGTTTTTAATAGAGCATACTTCAGCTCAGAAATCTAATATTGGAAAAAGAAAGACAATTAAACTAAATTATAGAAAAGAATCAATAGATTGAGAGAATAATGATAATAAATTATAGAGTAATAACAACAGAGCAATTATAAACAACATAATTGGTTGAAAAGAGAGGTGTAAAATAGGATGTATTGCGAACAAATGACAACAAATAGCCACGTAATAGTTTAATTCACTTATATAGTTTATTAATATAATATTTCAAATAAGTGATAAAAGATCACCATAATAAATTAAGACGAACACAAGCAGATCAACAATATAAAAATCAAAGAGCTTGACATGAATGCTAAGATAGGATATGTTTACAAGGAGGACATTAAAGTACAAAATATAATTCAACAAAGTAAGTGAGAAGTCAGCATGCTTGATGTGATAAAGGATGTTTGAATTAGGAAATTTAAGAATATAAGAGGAAAGAAGATATGAAAGGAATTGGTTAAGGAAAGTGTTATAGTAAGAAGGTATAAGGAAGTGAAGGAAGGTTTGAGTAGGTAGGGAATGGAATTAAGTGAAGGAGGTATTCAAAGATGAAGATAAGGAAAGAAAGTAGTTGAAAGATAGGAAGGTAAAGGGAAGGATAATAGAGATGGCTAGAGGATCAAGATGGTAGAACAAAGGAAAAAGAAAGGGCAAAGTATAATAAAAGGAAGGAAAGAGGGAAGATAAGTCAGGAATGTATAGTAGAGATGTAGAAGTAAAAGAGGTGTGATTGATATAGTTTTAAGTTTGTAATTGTTTTAGAAATGTGTGTTTAGATAGTGTTTATTTTGTGTTGTTAGTCTATTTAGTTTTGTAAGATATTTGATTTGTGTACTTGTTGTGGAACTTTATTTTTGATTTTTGTTTTTGATGTATGTTTTAAAGAAGCAACAATAAATTAATAAAATAAGAAAAGAAAAAGTAGTTGAAAACCTGACAGTGCCAGTGGCATCACTAAGGTTGGTGTCAACCACTGCGGTAACTCATAATGTCAACCCCCCATTAACCTCCTCCTATACCACACCATACAGAATTCTTAGTAATCATTTTTGTACTAATTGTATTCATAAATTTTAATTCCAGTTTATCACACAGAATGTAAAAACTAGCTAAATTAAAATTATACCTCTAAATCACAATATCATATGCACAGCCTGAATGTATTTACATGTATATAGTTTCATGTGATTAAAGTGAAAATTTGGTAAAATGTGATGTTTTCAAAGAAAAAAATTAAAGAATAATTTTTATTTTAAAAACATTAAAAACATTTTAAATTAAATGAAATTTAAAAACATTAAAACATTTTAAATTATTATTATTATTATTTTTAAATAAAATTTAAAAGAAACCTGGGGCCTCTCTTTTCTCCCCACATTGAGCCTCATTCCACTCACACCAACCCTTCAATGTTTTAATGGGACACAGCTGAATGCCACAGCCCATTTCTGGCAAAAAACAGATGTTTGAGGAACAGTGGTGTCACCCCACTCAGGGTGTCAACTGGTGTGGTGTACACCCCCTGCACCCACCTAGTGATTTCACTGGACAGTTCCATTCTCACAGAGTTTCTGTTCTCTTTCTGTATTGGATTGTGATGCTTTCTTATCCCCACTGAACAAGGAAATTCATCTATAATTTATGTGCATATTTTATTTCTGAATGTGCAGACATGTTTTGCTTTTTGAACACATGTGCACATTTTGTACATGTTTGTCACTGTGCTCCTTTTCCAAATATATGGCTTACTTTCTGTATATGTTCCTTTCTGGAATGCATCATTTGCCTTAGAAATGTAGAGATTTGTTCATTGGCACTCTTGGGAAGTGTGAAATGGGTATTCTTGTACAAGGAATGAGAGAGAGAGAAAGAGAGAGAGAGAGAGAATGCCATATGTGTTTGAAAACATTGACAAGATGAATCCTTCTCAAGCATCTTTCTCAGTCCTCCTATCAGTCCTTGAATAGATGCAATGACTATTGCCACTTCTGCACCCAACTCACCTATTTCCTGTCCCCACAAGCCAGGAAGGTGGTGGTGGGAAGCCAGCAATCATGACCATAAGCTGTGCTCTGGTAGGTTTGTACATGACAATGATGACTGTAACATTGTGAATCAGATAAAGAATACAGATGATGGGGGAGGGGGTCCTAGCCTCCCTTATCCTTACCTGGTTTGCCCCCACCATCCTGATTTTGCATGGGGGTGGGCAGGAGAGACCAGGAAGGATCCTGAAAGTCCGCATCCCAAGCCCCATTTGGTTTCCCCATCCCTTCTGAAGTTGTGCATCAAACAGGAAGATGGGAAGTGTGATTCAGAGAGGGTCCCAGGAAGGCCATAGCCTCCTAATAAGTGGTAGGCCAGGACAGATTCCCACCCCCGCAAAAAAAAAAAAAAAAAAAAAAAAAAAGAAAGCTCTTTAAAGATGGCATGGTTGTCAAAGACTTCTGGCAGTGAGGAGAAAATTGATTACATTAAAAAAATCACCCTTGAAGGAAAAAAAATAGTGTAACATATCACATCCCTAGCTATATACTAGCCCATGCAACAAGGTCACATATATTACATTTTCAAAGTAGGAATGTTTAGAGAAATTGTTTGTTTGTTTTTCAAAACTGTGAGACCTATCTGCAAAATTATGCAGGGAGAAAATTTCTCTCTTTCTCTCATTGACCTCATAAGGATAAAACCCAGATAAGGATTTATATCCCTTGTATTCACCTTATGAAAACTGTTCCAAATGGAAAAAGTAGTTCCATTTAGCCTTGCTAGCAAATCCATGCTTAATTGACCCACTTCATGTGAGGTGCAAGTTGCCATACAGCTTTTTCCCTTCTTCTTTTAAATGATGATGTACCTGATGTAGCAGGTACGCTTTAAGCAAACATGTGGGGTTAAAGCAGGGGCAATGGCAGCATTCAGTTTCTAATAGTTTTTGTGTATCTGTATGTTGGAGGTCAGGCAAAAGAATTTTAGCACTCAAGCAAAATCAACACTGTTGTAACAGCAGTTGGAAGGATGTGACAAAGTGCAGTGACATTTATAAAATCCTTTGATTGCCAGAGAAGATTAGGTGCCCTCCTTTGTCAGAGGAATAGCTGCTGTTTCTCTCTAGTTGCTATAAAGGAGACTGTACTCACTAGAAGAAAGTACAATAAATGTTAGTGAAGCATCCAGCCTGGAAATATTAGCAAGTGTAATTCTGGAAGTTAATAAATATTTTACCTTGTTTCCAATGCTAGTATTTATTGTGGTCTTTATTGTTGTTATTGGGGCAAGGAAACAATTGCATTGAAAACCATAAACCCTTATGATTTGGGCAGGCAAAAAATTCTGACTTGAAGTGCCTGGTGTCAGGATTGGAGGACTCAGTTTCCAATAACCAAGACAGCACTGAAGTGTAATAGAAACTAGAGATTTATTCTGGATATTGAGACAGAAAGTTCCCCATCCCAGTTCAGTGTTAGAACTGAAGAAGATCCCCCTCAGACCATCAAAAATACTTTCCCATCCTCCAGCCCCAACCTTGATCTCTTCCCTTTGATCCAGATCCTGTTTTCTTCTTTCCCCTCCTGTGTTATCTTTAAATATCCCTTCAGGAAGAAAGTCATCCCTGTTTCACAGCTTTGATCTATGGCAGGAATATTGAGGTCATAAACCACAACTCTTTTCCACCTCTGTCCATCTCTCTCTCCTGTTTGTTTCCCAGGCTTGGATTTAGCGTAATTGATATTCCCTTCTCAATAGTGCACATATATACAGCGTGATTTCACCATATCAGCATGCCTTCATATCTTCATTCCTTCATATCATCATATCATGACAGAACCATACATATGGATTCTGACACCTGGAGTCTATGAGATATTTGATTAATATTTTTAATAAATACATGCTCAGGTTTTCTCAACATTGCAAGAGTTTTGAGCAGAGAATTTTGCACTAGATAAAATTTAGCAACAATTTGAAAATGCATAATCTCTCCATCCCAAAAACTTTCTTTTTACTTCCTTTGAAATTCATAATAATAATAATAATAAATTTTTATTTGTAGCCCGCCCCTCTGCAGAGCAATCAGGGCGGAGGACAACAGGATTTAAAACAGAACAACATTAAAACAATCCCTCTCCCCATACTTCCTTCCTCCCCCCACCCCATCCCCTTAAAATAGAATTAATAGAATTAATTCACAGAAGTTACTTTTGATTTTCATTAAAATTTGCCCATTTCTTTTATGGAGAAAAAGAAAATTACGTGGCTATTTAAATCAAGAATCAATTTCTCTTTAAATGAAATACACGTTGACTCTCCCTTATCAGTAACTCCAAAATCCTAAACATTCCAAAAATCAAAACATTTGTCATTGGTGGCTGAGATAGTGTCACCTTTCTTTTCTGATGTTTCAGTGTACACAAAATTTGTTTTATGCACAAAATTATGTAAAAATATTGTATAAAATTACCTTCAGGCTCTGGGTATATGAAACACAAAATAATTTTATGTTTTGACTTGGATCTCATCTCCAAGATATCTCATTATGTATGTATATGCAAATACAGGTTCCAAAATCCTCCTCCACCACCACAAAAAATCTGAAATCAAAAATACCTCTGGTCCCAAGCATTTCAGATAAGGGAGACTTAACCTGTATGCATAACTGGGATTTATTTGATGGGGAACTAACCTGTTAGTTTAAAAACAAAGATATGATAAGCTATTAGGGCTGAATACAGACAATTATTCATCCCAAACATATCTTTTAAATAGGGGAAGATTTTTTTTTTAAAAAAACAAACCTATTGCAAATTGTATTTACCACACACAATGTTACTAATAGCTGTGGTGGCACCATCTGCCTCCACTCTAATGTGTTCTTCATTTTAGCCACATGATATTATGTCATAACATATTTGCCGCCTGATGATGATGAATGAGTTCTGCAGTCTAAACCAGTGGCATCACTTGCACATGTGTCTAGATGTGTGTTTCAGATGGTACATGGCATGCATGAATGTGGCATTCCCTGTCAGGGAGAAGAAGGAAAGCAGTTTCTGGGCAGCCGTTTTGAGTGGGTGAGTGTTTAATTAAAAAAACAAAACACTTGGGAGAGTGTGTTTGTTGCTAAGCAGGTGGGGCTTCTGTGAGTCACATCTGTGAGTCACTAGGGGTGGAGCTAGCTGCCTACCTCTATATAACTCCTCCCAGAGGCTTTCCTGGCCAGTCCCTGCCAGGGAGAAGAAGGAAAGCCATGGGTGAGGCACTAGGGCCGTGATGGCGAACCTATGACACGTGTGTCAGCATTGACATGCGTAGCCATTTCTGATGACATGTGGCTGCTGAGGTGGCCGCATGCTGAGAAGGATGTTTCATCCTCGGCTCCTGCATGGCCAAGTGCAGTATCCAAGGATGAAACATTTGCTGCTCCTGAGGATGAAACATTTGTGACTAGAGTCTTAGAGTTAGTGCTAGAGCTAGTTGCAAGTGTTTCATCCTCCCCTATTAGACACTCTGTGCCGGAGGTCTATAGGCCAAAACAACAGAAGTCCAGCACAGAGCGCCTAGTTCTGGGACTTCGGGCGCAGCAGCACCACCAGCACTGGGCTGGGAAGAGGCCCAGGCCCAGGCCGAGGTATTTAGGCCCATCCCTCCTTCTCCCGGCAACGCTGTGGCACCACCAGAGTGGGGCTGGGAAGAGGCCCAGGGCCAGGCTGAGGTATTTAGTCCCTTCCCTCCTTCTCCCGGTGGAAGAGGCCCAGACCCATGCCAAGGTATTTAGGTCCATCCCTCCTTCTCTCGGTGGCGCAGCAGCACCAACAGCGCTGGGCTGGGAAGAGGCCCAGGTGGAGTGCTATTCATCATTCTAAGTGCACCGCAGCAGCTAAAGCAGCGGCAATGCTGGGAGAGGTTGCGATTACATTATACTTCCCCCACACACACCTATGGAAGTCACTTTTTGCCCTTCTTCTTCCCTTTGTAAATTTGAGAATGTTGGGGTAAAACAGTTGTAATTGAATATCTTGTCTGTATATGTTTTGTATGAATATTCGCTGATATGTTTCTGTAGTTCTGGGACTTCCAGTTAAACCAGGATTTTTGCCCTCATTTCTGCTGGCAGAGCAGGGAGCAGCAGAACACAGCAGGGGATGCATCTCTGGGGGCCTTGCCATTACCAGTAACCAAATAACAGTTAACCACAGCAACCATTATCTACTGTTCTGGAGTGTCATGGATTTCTAATCCATCATTACTGAGATAAGTGAGGGGGAGGCTGGGAGAGGCGAGGGCCTGTGGTGTGCTATGCGTGCCGTTTTCCACCATTAGAAATAGCGGCAGCCATTTTAATTCACACAAGGAACACCATCTTGCTCCATAATGCAGACTCCATTTCACCACTATTACTGTTGTGCATCCTTATTAACTCCAATTTCTGCTTATTAACCCTGTCCTTTTCTAAAAGACAGTTACATGCATGATTTTGTGGTTAGTTAGGCTAGTTAACCCCTAATTGCCTGCAGGCCTAACAAGCTATCTATAATTCTATCTTCTGTCACTGCCCCCCCTTGGAGAACCCAAAAAATAAAAAACTACAGTTAAGTAAAGGAAGTGGTAATAGCTGTGGCCGACCCTTTCAAGAGACATGAACCGAGATGTATAGCTTTATAGAAAAAAATGGCAGATCATTTTGCATTCTATGTACTGAAACAGTAGTAAGCAGAATGTGGAATATAAATAGACATTTTGAAACTAATCATTCCCAGCTCTTGGAAAAAAGTGAAGATGAAAGGAAGGAATACATTTCCAGGCAGCTACACCTTTATAAGAGCCAATCTAATTCCATCCTTAAATTTATGAAAGGCTCTACAAATTTAACATCTGCAAGTTTGAGCATTTGCACTGGCACAAAGGACATGAGATGCCTCTTTTTGGGTTTAAACAGGCCACAACTTTTATTTAGCTGTACAGGATCTATTTACAAACCAATAAACATTAACAAATTTGTCACGTGTGTAAGTGAAGGTGTGACCCCCCAAATGGGTGGACCTTCACCGCACGTGACAAAATAAGTAAACAATAATATCAACAAATGTACAAGCTCCTCCCCTCCGGAAATGACATCATATTACGTCATATGATGTCATGCAATTAATGATGTCATGTATTTAACTGCATATGTCATTTCCTTTAAATTTGTCTTATGCCAATTTTACCCCAATTAATTTAAATAGACAGATTAATTTTCAAGGACTGTGGGGTGGGGGTCATTACCCGCCCCTAAGTACAAAACAAACAATTTTAAATTATAGACCCTACCCCAAAGTTGTGACAAAGCAATTAACAAGAACAACATGAATTATCACACCATGACCCATTCCCAAATCAATTTAATTAATAATCTCAGGGAGGGCGAAAAAACCCAGGGAAGCATCCTGGGGAAAAAATTCCCTCCCAGCCCCCGAAGGCGACCAGCCTAAGCCTGAGAGTAACAATTTATAACTTCTTAATAAAGGGTGGGATGGGTCGCTCAGTTCAAACTTGAAAATGCCTGCTTCCACATGGCAGCACAGAGCTATAAAGAACAAACTCTCGTCCCAAGTCTTGTGAAACTAGTAGCACCACGAGACTTGGAGTAGTAACCAAACAACTGATTGGACAAGGTGCACAGGTGTTCCCATTCCCCTGAGCACCTTGACCAACCAGGCTTCTCATGTCCTTATTTGGCCAGCAGAATAAGAAACCCCTCCCGACTCATCGGGGGGTGTCTTTCTCACTCTATAGCTCAGCATGGAAAAGTGCTCAGTGAGGGAGAATTTATTAAAGAAACTCTCCTAAGATGTGTACCAGTTCTATTTCACGATATGCAGAATAAAGATGTAATTATTAAGAGAATATCTGAGTTACCACTCAGTAGAAATATCATAAAAGACCGCATAATGAGACTGAACACAAATGTACAACTTCAATTAAAAAGAGACATAAGCATGTGTAAATATTTTTCCATCTCTCTTGATGAAACTACTGATGTCACATCACATGCTCAGTTGGCCATTATTGGTCAATATTCTGATGGTCTCACAATGAGAGCAGAGTTGATAAAGTTAGTATCAGTGCCAACAAGTACACCAGGAAGCAAAATATGTAAGGTTATTATACAAACATTTCTTGACCTAAGCATTGATATCTCTAAAGTTGTGTCAGTGATGACAGAAGCTGTATAAAATGAAATGGAACTCTTGCATATGAAGTGCCAGCATGTTTTAGACTCGTTACTTGACCAGTTTAGTGATAGATTTAGTCAATTTAGAAGTCTAGAACAGACCATGAAAATAATTAAGTATCCTGATGTAGTAGTCTACAGTAGTTTGGAATTAAATGGTTTCCAATGGATGCAAATTGATGATTTGGAGATGCAACTTGCAGAATTTCAAGAGAGTATCTAGGCTCAGGTGTTTGTTGACTTGAGGTCAATGCTTGAGAATCTGGAAAGGTGCCACTTGGAGAATCAAGAGGAGTGCTACTACGACCAGGAAATTTGGAGTGCCTGGAACCGACTACCAGACACTTTTAACACCCTGAAAAATATAGCAATGGCTTTACTCACAATTTTTCCCTCTACATACTTTTGTGAGACCTTATTCTCAGCGTTTAATAATATCAAAACCAACAAAAGAAACAGATTGACAGCTGAAGTTAGTAGTGCTTGCTTGGGCCTGAAGTGTACAAAATACCAACCTTCAATTGAAGATTTAGTCAATGAAATTTAACAACAAAAAAAGTCACTAATAGTCAGGTTAGTTAAAGAATTCCCTCTCCCCCTCACTTATCTTAGTTCACAGCACCCCATACAAGCTAAATAATACCAACAAGAAACCGACTGATGGATGAACAATGAAGTCACTAAGCAGGTAAGTTAAATAATTAGTTTTTGGTTTATTAAATACAATTATATATAACAATTATACATTTATGTTATTTAAACTATAAATATTGCAAAATAATGTTTTTTCCTCAAAGTGGCACACCACCTGAGTTATGCATAGTTTTTTGGTGAAGTTTGACACACCAAGCTCAAAAAGTTGCCCATCACTGCACTAGGGGTGGAGCTAGCCACCTAGCTCTATATAGCTCCTCCCAGAGGTGGGTGCCTGACAGTGCACAAATTTTTCACAAGTGAAGAGAAAGCACAGCACAGGTAGAAGGGGGCCTAGAAACTTTGTTGGGGGTGGGGGTTCCTGGCAGAAAGGGCTTTTCCTGGAAGAGAAAGTCCAGCAGCTGAAGAGTACCACCGCAGGGAACAGCCACTGCTAAGCCTCAGAGGAGGCATGTGGTGGTGGTGGGGGGACTCCTTGTTGAGGGGTACAGAAGCAGTGGTTTGTGGGCATGACAAGATGTCCCAGGAGGTGTATTGTCTCCTTGGGGCAAAAATCCATGATATGACAATGAAGCTGACAAGACCTGTCAAGCCTACTAACCATTACCCCTTCCTCTTGGTCCATCTGGGAACCAATGATACTGCAAGGCATAGCCATCAGAATTTCAGAAAGGATTATGAGGCTTTGGGTAGGAAGCTGAAAGAGCTGGATGCACAGGTTGTTATCTCATCTCTTCTCCTAGTTGACGGGCATGGTCCAGGAAGTGAGAGGAAAATAGCAGATGTGAATAACTGGCTCCATAGGTGGTGCTGCCAAGAACAGTTTGGATTCTTAGATCATGGGCTGTGGTTCCATGAGGGTGGACTTCTGGCAAGAGATGGGCTGCTTCTCACACCAGTTGGCAGAAACATTTTTGCTAATAGTCTAAAAAAATTGATCAGGAGAGCTTTAAACTGAGTCATGTTGGGGAGGAAGACAGTATCTTGGAAGGTATCTTGGAAGGTAGAAGTACATCAAGGGCTTGAGATAATAGTCAAAGCGACTGAAGAGACTGCCAGAAATAATCCAGCTTGAAACCACTTTAACTATCCTGGTTTTTCAATGCTAGGAAATTATGGGAATTGTCATTCTTCTGAGACTTTGACCCTTCTCTGTCAGGGAGCTCTGGTGCCACAATAAACTACAGTTCCTATTATTCCCTAGCACTGAGCCAAGACAGTTAAAGTGGTCTCAAACTGGATTATTTCCAGCAGTCTGTTCAGGCCCAAAGTGTTAGGGGGAATAAGGCAAATGATGCAAAGACCTAACAGTGGGAGGCAACAAACAAACAAACAAACACACACACACACACACACACACAAACCTCACACAGGCAGCAAGTAGGGAGAACCCATGATCTTAGATGTCTCCACATTAATGCACAGAGTATGGGAAATAAACAAGATGAACTTGAACTCCTAGCACAACAAAGAAAATATGATATAATAGGCATCCCTGAAATCTGGTGGGATGAATCTCATGATTGTAATGTAGGAATAGAGGCGTATAAACTTTCAAAGAGAAATAAGCGAAACAGGAAAGGAGGAGAAATGGCATTATATGTCAGGGATGTTTAGACCTGCGAAGAGATCCAGGACTTAAATCCTGGAAATCAAGTGGAGAGCATCTGGATTAAAATTAAAGGGGAAGGAAACAACAGGAATATTATAGTGGGAGGTTACTACAGACCCCCATGTCAGACTAAGGAATTGGATTATGCTTTTCTAGAACAGATGACCACACACTGAGAAAGGAGAGATGTAGTAGTGATGGGTGACTTCAGCTATCATGATATTTGCTGGAAGTCAAACTCAGCCAAAACTTCAAGGTCTAGCAAATTCCTCACTTGCCTCAAAGACAATTTCTTTGTCCAAAAGGTGGAAGAGGCAACAAGGGGATCAACTATTCTAGATCTGATCCTAACCAACAGGGATGACCTGGTTAATGGGGTGCAAGTGGTGGGATCCTTATGTGGGAGTGATCATGTTCTCCTGGAGTTTGTTATACAGTGAAAAGGAGAAGCCAGGCATAGTCAGACATTCATTCTAGACTTTAGGAGTCAGACATTCATTCTAGACTTTAACATGGGACTATTGGCCAACATGGCTGAGGCTTCTGGGAGCTAAAGTGTCCGGGAAAGCTGCCAACATGTGGCTGATAAGGACAGGGCCCTTTTCCAAGACAACAACACAGTTGCAAGTGATGTACCACTGCTTGCTTGCAGCAGGTAACCAACAAGTCCAGAGTTCCGAAAGGCAAGTCCAGAGAGCAATCCAAGGTCCAGAGTTATCACGAGCAGGTAGTCCAGAGCCGTTCCAAAGGTCACAAGATTCAAACAGTCTAGAGTCAAGCCGAGAGCCAAGAGCTTTCACCGGGGAATCCAAGATAAGCCTTGACAGAGAGCTTGGCTTTTCCCAGCTGCTTATCTAGCCTCAGCTCCTCTCTCACAGGTGTTTATCTTTAGCTGCACATTTCTCAGCTAACCTTAGAGAACGCCGCAGCCCCGCCCTATCTGTTCTCCTCTGAGCCAAGGTAGGGATCTCAATCTCTTGCTCCTCTACTTCTTCCAGGCCTGAAACCTCTGCTGGGGAAAGGCTTTCTGCTGGAGGAAGGCTAGGCTGCTGAGGAGGGAGGCTAGGCTGCTGAGGCAGGGGCTGTGCCTCAATGGGTCCCACACAGCTAGGTCCAGGTTCAGCTAGGTCTTTGGAAGCTGGTAGCACCAAGCTAGGACCTGGCCCCCACATCCTCCCACTCAGAGTCCTCCAAGTCCTCAACCTGGCTGTCCCTGCCATGAAGTCCCTTGGCCCTTAAAGGGGAAAGGGTTGCCTACCCCTGACCTAAATGAATTTAAGTCTCCAGGACCAGATGAACTATATCCAAGAATATTAAAAGACCTTGCAAATGTAATCTCAGAGCCACTGGCAATCATATTTGAGAGCTCCTGGAGAACAGGAGAAGTGCTAGCACACTGGAGGAGGGCAAACATTATCCCTATCTTCAAAAAGGGGAAAAAAGAGGATGTCAACAACTATCGTCCAGTTAGTCTGACATCATTACCAGGAAAGATTCTAGAACAGCTTATTAAACAGAGAGTCTGTGAACATTTAGAAGGTAATGCCATAATCACCAAAAGTCAACATGGGTTTCTCAAAAACAATGCCAGACTAATCTGAGCTCTCTTTTTTTGATAAAATTACCAGCTTGGTAGATGAAGGGAATGTGGTAGACATAGCATATCTTGATTTCAGTGAGGCTTTTGACAAGGTTCCCCATGATATTCTTGCAAGCAATATAGCAAAATGTTGGCTAGACATTACAACTTTTAGGTTGATTAGTAATTGGTTGACTAACCGAACCCAAAGGATGCTCAGCAATGGCTCCTCTTCATCCTGGAGAGAAGTGACTAGTGGGGTGCCACAGGGTTCTGTCCTAGCCCAGTGCTATTCAACATCCTTATCAATGATTTGGGTGAAAGAATAGGGGGCATGCTTCTCAAATTTTCAGATGACACAAAAGGAGGAATAGTTAATACCCTTGTGGACAGGATAAAAATTCAAAATGACCTTAATAGATTAGAAATCTGGGCCAGAACTAACAAAATGAATTTCAACACAGAGAAATGTAAGGTACTTCACCTAGGGCAAAAAAAAGAAATGCATAGATATAAGATGGGGGATACCTGCCTTAACAGGTATCCTCTCCACCCCAAGGGACCATAGGGATCTGATGGGCAAGAGGCACTTGACAATAAAATATCACCTGCCTCCATTAATGAGTATAAAGAGCACTTTTTCCTGTATGTTGTTACAATCCAATCCTACTCCCAGTATTTTCTTTCTTTTATTGAAAGTTATTGAAAGAAAACACTTTATAATATTTGGAAGGGGAAGAGGTTTGCAAATTTTGTATGTTTTGTCCCTTCCCCATTAGGCTGGCAAATTTCTATGTCAGTGCCAGTGGACACAGAGGAGCCCCTGTGATTTAAGACATTAAAGGAGTGGGAAAACCAAGGCTAAAATATCTTATATGTCATTGCTTGTCTTTTAGGGAGAATAAATACACTATGTTACTATGAACTTTAACAAGTTTCTTTCTTTTTCTTTTCTTTTCTTTTCTTTTTCCTTTCTTTGGCACTCTTCTCTGTAATGACAGCTTCCAACTAACACAGTTAGTCTTACAGTAATCTCTTCATGTCAGTTCTTACGGTTTAAGTTGGACAAGCAGCATGCTGTTCGAGATGGAGTCATTAAAAAAAATCCTTGTCACAGAAAGCTAGAACTGTACATCTTAAGTTTGTATTCAGGCAGTTCAAACACCAACTGTTCACTGCTGGAGGCAATATATAGTTTATTTCTCTTTCAGTCAAGGTGCCAACCACTTCCTCTATGGGCAGCCTGAGAGGTGATGGCCATTAATATAAATCTGAAGCCAGGGAAAAGATTAATACTGAAAATGTTCATGCCTGTGCCAGCAGACAACGACAACCCCTTGTGATTTAAGATATCACCCTGACACTTCTGATTATAATTAAAATCACAGGCATATGGAAAGCAAGTAGCTGGATGTCAATTGATCTGTTTGGAAAGGAAAGAGAAATCAGCACAGCAAAGAAAGGGAACTGGTTTCCTACCAAGTGACAAAAGGCCCCTTGTTCTTGTTCTGGGTCTTTAGGCTTGATAATGTATCCAACAACACAGCTAGCATTTCCTGTCTAGTGCCAGAAGCTTGGGAGGACACTCTCACAATATTTATTTTTTGCTTTCCTACTACATGATACAAACAATGAAAGCCACCCCATGAGATCTATGTTGAAATAAAGAGGTAGAAAGGTAGGCCTTTGCTGCTTTGTTTTTTGGTTTAAAAAAAAAAAAGCTTTCTTGAATTGAGGGGTGTGTGTAGACTTATTTGATACTAACTCTGCAAAAGATTCTGGGACTTTTTTTTTTTAAAGGTGTATACTTGTGTTATATGAGGCAATATCTTACAATAGGGACCTGTACATGGCAATGGATCTTTTCTTACTCTCCCCTAGAGCTACATAGGGTATACTGACAACAGTTCATGTGAAAAGGATGTAGAAGTAGTCAGCAATGTGATGTGGCAGCTAAGAAAGCCAATTAAATTCAAGCTTACATCAATAGGGGTGTAGTGTCTGGATAGAAGGAAGTAATAGTATCACTCTGCTCTGGAATATTGTGTCCAGTTCTGGACATTGCAATTCAAGAGGGATGTGGACAAGCTGGAGCATGTCCAGAGAAGGCAACCAAAATGGTGAAACATCTGGAAACTGTGCGCTCTGAGGAGTGTCTTAGGGAGCTGGGTATGTTTAGCCTTGGGAAGAGATGGTTAAGAAGTGATATGATAGCCCTGTTTAAATATTTGAAGGGACATCATATTGGAGCAAGCTTGTTTTCTGCTTTTCCAGAGACTAGGGAGATTATTGCACTATAATTAAAACACATTGAAAAAAGACTTACCTCACTCAAATTGAAGTAAAATTTGGGCTGCATCCGGATGCTATTGCACGGATCTTCCTTCCAAAACTGCCATCCAGATGCATCCCAAATTCAGCCAGGCTGACTTAACTCACTCTGATGGCCATTTTTCAAAGTCGGAACACTTTAAAAGTTGGAATGTGTGTGTGGTGTTTTTTTTAATTATAAATTTATTGGGAAAAATATTAAAACATTCATACACACATACATACATTCTAATATTTATACAAACTTACTTTGTACCAACAATTCTTTTAGTTATTCAGATAATTCCAAGTATTCATTCCAGTAAGATTTCCTCTCTGAATAACACATCACATCTATTAATTATTCAATTCTTCTCTCATAACATTTCCATTCACTTTCTCTCTACTCCTTACTCTTCCCTTCTACTACTCTTCTCCCTTCGTCCTCATAATCCTTTTCTCTATCTTCCATCTCTTTCACTTCTCTTCTCCACTTTCCTTAAACTCATCCACCTCCCATTTTCTCCTTCCTACTTCTTCAATTTCTACATTCACACACCCTGTACTACTTTCTCATACCTTCTTGCTAATCTTCCATCCCCTCCCATACACATCTCCTTTCTTCTTATCAATCACACTTACTTCCCACTTGTCTTCACTGGATTATCTACTATGATTGGTGTCCTCCTTAACAATTATTTATTTGATGCTTTCACTAAATTTCTTCTTTATTTAATCTCTTTATTGTTCCTTTGATCCGTTTGTGTATACATTAAACCTTCTAGTTACAATCAGTACTCAATAAATCCTTTCCCTAGCTAAGTTCTGTTCTCTCTCTTATCTTGGTTTTATATATATATATATATATATATATATATATTCCCCTTTACACCATATTCCAAAAGTTGTCTTACTATTCTGTTCTAATTTTATTTGACCTCTTCATAGAGCTTCCGGTGTGAAACAATTCATTTTTTCTTAGATGGTAATTGAAATTGTTTTGGAACTGGGATCTTTAATTAATAACTAATTGTAGCCAAATTGCCCCACTGTTTTTTAAGATAATTTAGGATTGGTGACCACTCGTTAAGTTCCTCTTCCATACATTTGTCTCTTAGACAATATGTCAGTAAATCCATCTCTATTCAATCATAGAGTTTGTATAACCAGTCTTTTATACTTGGGACATTTTTCATTTTTCATTTTTGTAATAGTGTTATTCGTGCTGTAGTAATTAAATAGAAAAGCAGCTTTCCAACATCTTTTTCTAAATTTTTATCCCACATATATAGCAAATATATTTTTTCCCCTAACATCACATTTATAGTTTCATTTACTTTTAACCAATATCTTTTGACATATTTGCATGTCCACAAACAGTGATATAATGTACCGGGTTCTTTTCCACATTTCCAGCACATGTTATTACTCCCTTTATATATTTTAGCTATCTTTATGGGGGTTAAATACCAGTGGAAATAGACTTTATAAAAATTCTCCTTAAGGTTTTGTGACACCGTATGCTTTAGCCCTTTTGTCCAAACATATTCCCACTTGTCCAATTCAATTGTGTATCCAATTGTGTATCAAGAGTGGAAGACTCTTTTTCTTTTTGATTTAGCATTTAATCCTTTTATATTTAAAGTCAAAAATTTCATTCTTTGTGTATTATTTTATTGTTTAAGGTCTAAGAGACAAAGCAGAAAGGAAAAATGGTCTTGTAATATATTTCACCTTTGTTTATTCCATGCTTTCTTCCTCTTCTTCTATGCTATCCATTCCTTCCATTTTTACTAGATCTTCCCTGCTTTCATCTTCGACTTCTTTAGTGGAGGCTTTTTCTTCATCATCTATTAAGTTCGTTCTTGAATCCTTCATTTGGGGTGTTCTTTTCCCTCCTTTCCCTACCTTGTCTACACTCATTGTCAGATCTTTATTCTGTTTACCTTCATCTTCCTTATATGACCTTTTATTATTTCTGCTTGATTGTTTCTCGATCTCCTTCCTATGTTCTTTCCAAAAATTGCCTGCTTTTTCTATTGATTCCTATTGATCTGGTTCCAGGTTAGTGACAATCCCTCTATTTCTTCCCATCTAAATGGAATTCGGTGATATTTTAATTGCCCCAGTAGAAATTGATAGTCCTTTCATTTCCTCAAGATCTGCACTGGTATGTCCTTAAATACCTGGATTTTATTTCCTCGAATCACAAATCTCATTTTGTAGTTCTTTTGGAGAAATTCATCTTTGGTCTGCTTTCTAGTCCAATAGATCACAATATCCCTAGGTAGTTTTTTTTTATTTCTCGCCAATCTCGAATTGATCCTGTATATTCTGTTTATTTCACCCTGTATTTGATGTGTTGATTTATTCAAATATTTTGCCAAATATGGTGTCAGAAATTCATATAGGTTTTCGTTAGGCTGCTCAGGCAAACCTCTAAATTTTAGGCATTTCTCCCTTTGCTTAATATCAAGTCTTAAGATTGCATCTTGGTTAGCTTGTTGGTATTTAGTTAACTCTTCCACTTTACTTTCAACTTGCTTCATTTTGTGTTCTAGTTTTTCCATTTTTGTTATTATTTTTTCCATATCTCTGTTGATTTTGCCTAAATCCTGTCTTATTAGTTTTGATTCATATTTCAGTTCTTTTTATGTTTCATCTCTGGATTCTCTAATTTCTTTTCTTGTCTCCTCTCTAGAATCCCATATTTCATTTTTTAGTTCAAGATGCAATTTCTTTATTTCTTCCAAAAAGTTAATGTTCTGGCCCTGGCCCTTTGCCACCATTTCTAGAGAGGGTCTTCTCTGATTTAGATTGCTGCAATTGCTTTTCTAGTTCTTTTCTTGACATCATTATAATCTATTCATTTGAACTTAGTGTCATGTTTGTGTTCTATTATACTTCTTGTCTTATTGAATAAATCTCTCTTAACCTAATATCTGTTATTAGCTTTATCCTTTCTTAACTATTTTTATTCCTCTAATCTTTGTCTCATTCAATATGTTTGTTTTGTTTAGTTATTCATATTCTAAATTAATCGTATTCTTAAATTATGCTCGATTAGTTAATTATAGTTAGAATTCAAATTTATGCTCTAATTGGTTATATCATCCAATTTTCTATTTGCATGATCTAAATTTTCAATTATTGTCTTTTGCTTCGAATATGGTAAATTATGATAGATTATGAATTGTATGAAAAATGTCCCAAATTTCCCTTGGATATCTAAACACACACATTTTAATCCTTATGCTGAAATATTATACTATTCCCCTAAGTTTCCATTCTTTTTATTCAGTACACCCACTAAATTTGATTGAAGATCTAATTAAGGTCTGATTAGTTATGAAAGCTCCCTTCTCTTTATTATTAAATCTAATAGATTCCTGAAAGTCTAAACCAATAATCCCTAGCAGTAATATAAAAAATCAGTAACAATACTGGATGTCAGTCATCAGTGATAGAATAAGAAAGATTAGTGTCTGATTATTTGTAAAAAAAACAACAAAAAACCTTCTCTTTACTTTTAAATCTAGAAAATTCTTGAAAGTCTGAACCAATAATCCCCAGCAAAATATCAAAAACAACAACAACAGAAACAATAATGTATGACAGTCAGCAATTAGGAAAGAAGGAGATTGCTTAATCATCCAATAAGGAAAGAAGAAACATGAGTACCCACCTTCTGTCAGGGGTGCTTTGAGTGTGTATTTTTACAAGGGGAAACCTTGTGGTTTCTTCAAACTCTATGATTCTACTCATACTGTACAGTTATAGTAGTTTGAAGTCATTTAAACTGCCCTGGCTGCATCCCTTAGAATCCTTGATTTATAGTTTGGTGATATATGGAAAATTCAATACTACACTCATCCACACTACAGCACTAGAGCTCTCTGGCAGTGAATTCTGAACACCTCACAAAACAATGAACCCCAGGATTCCATGGGATGGATCCAATAGCAGCTTCAGACTTCTATAATTGTGTGACATGTGTACATAACCAATCACATTTAGTTACAAGGAAAGATATGAGTTATTTGGCAATGTTTCTTCAACAGGAGAATGTTCTAACACTCTACGAGGCTCTGACCTTGAAGAATTCTTGGAAACCAAAGCTGGCATAAAATGAATCTGCCAGTTTGTTCACTAGTGTGGGCCACATGGGTCCAGTTCAAAGTCTTGTTCATCATCTTTAAAGTGTATAGGGTCATTAAGGTATGCCTTTCTGTACAAATCTATCCATCCATTTGTTATGATTTCCTTCAGAAGGCTTATTTTGGGCTCCTTCACTATGGGAGTTTACAGACTGCCAGAAATAATGCAGCTTGAGGCCACTTTAACTGTCCTGGCTCAGTGCTAAGGAATCATGGGAACTGTAGTTTATTGTGGCACCAGAACTCTCTGACAGAGAAGGCTCAATATCCCAGAAAAAAAAATACAATTCCCATGATTCCCTAGCACTGAGCCAAAACAGTTAAAGTGGCCTTAAGCTGCATTATTTCTGGCAGTCTGTAAAGGCCCTATCTGAATACATTTGTGCAGGTAGGTTGAAGGCAGCAGGGCAATATGTGTCAGAACATTTTTCATGATGGTTCTGAAGCTTTGGGGGGAATGCCCCATGCCTCGGCCCCAATCTACTGTTTGAGCGGCCCTAGAAGGAGCGCTAAAATAGCGCTCTCTCTTCAAGCCGCAGAAAGGGCACTGGAAGAGGCGGCGCACGCCTCTTCCACGCTTCTTCTGCCGCAGCGTTTCTGGATGTTGCGATGGAAGGACGTCATCGGAGCGTCCGCCGTGTGCAACTGTGGGAGCTTCAATGATGTCCTCAAGAAGGGGTTGGGGAGCTTGGCGTCCAGCTGCCCCTCCCCTTCCTGGGCTTGAAGACCATGCATTGCACCATCTGCAAAGCCCCTTTGATGCTCTCCCTTGTGGGAGTGTTACCCACAGTGCTCTTAATTTCCAAAATATGAAAAACCTGTATGCTACCCATAGTTCCTTTGCTATCAAAAATGAGAAATTCCATGATGACCTCCAGATGAACTCTGGCAGTGGAATTGGAGGCAAAGGTCCTCTGCGCCCATGGCTTGGGCAGACCACCCTTAATCCTTGATGCACACAATCGCCCCAGATAGTCTAGGAGAGTTGCGAATGGGATTTTCCCTGATGAGATCATCTAGCCCATCAAGAAGGTGTATTGTGTCACCCAGTCACAAGCACCCTCAGCCATCCAAGCTTTAATGTCTGTATTGTGCCACCCAGTCTCACACTCCTCCACCCATCGGAAGGTGCATTGTGTCACCTACTCACACATTCCCCCAGGATATGCGCCCCTCGGATTAAGACCACCAGAGACAATAACCCTATACAGCCGGGTGCCATCATTGCAATTATCACCTTTCGCCTCAAGGCCCATTTGGCCCTATATAAGCCCCAGATTTTGGCCAGTCAGTGTGCGATCTTCCTGGTCTAAACGACTCCATGTCACTCTGACCTCTGAAGTTAGTCACCGGCATTTCTGCTCAACCCCTGCTGCAGAGCAGACTTGTCCCCACATCCACTCGTCCCATCCAGACCCCAAAAGGCGAGCCTAGTCTATTGGTGAGTATTTCCCCAGTGAAGCCTATATTCTATCCCCATGCAAACCTCTACTTTTCCTGAGCCTGTATGAGTGTGCAAGTGCATGTTATTGTGTGATTTTTGCCTTATAATAAAACTACATTCATTGAAAGCATCTGCCTCAGCCCCATTTCTGGGATTCCCTGGTCTTCTCGGTATACACATTGGGAAGACGGTTCTGCAGGGCATAGTAGCTAGCCCATCTCGCAATATTAGGCTAATCATAAATTCCCCTTAAAAGAACCTTGGCTACAGGAGGTATGTACTGCTTCTTTACTGTTAGTTATCCAGCAAGAAATTAAAGTTGTTTTGCTTCAGAAAAAAAAAAAAGGGACCTTCTCATCTTCTAAGCTGAGTGTTACTTTAACAGGTACTTTTACTTTTCTATTTTTTTCATTTGTATGTGTATGTTTTATTGGAAGCTGCCTTGAAGTGGTTTGGCACAAAATGGAAACCTATAAATATACTTTAAATAAATAAATATTTTTTTTTAAAAAAAATTGAAGCAATAACTGAAAATTGTCAAAAGGGAGACTTGATGATTATGAAAATGTTGATGACACATAGAAATAGAGTTCATGTAAAAAATGTATTTCTATGTGTGGTGAGCATAGATTTTTTTTTTAAAAAAAAAAATCAAACTTATACTTAGAGGAGAATGAATTCCTTTGAACCATAAAAGCATCATGAATTGCTCGAGTCTTACATTGTAGTGTCTGTGCATCTTTAAAATCTGTGGAAAGTGTTAGCTGAATGCACGTTCTTGAAATGGCCTTTTGGACCAATACTCACAAAGTTTGTGAAATAGTAAATGGCACATTCATGAGCAGTGTTATCATCAGAATGACAATTATTGTGTTGGTGGTAGTGGGGAGAAGAGGGAAGCCAAACCAAAGGAAGAACATTCAGTAATGGCAAGAAGAGATGTGAATTAAATGGGACTTAACAACAGCAGATAGCTGGTAAGTGTTCCGGGGGAAATTGAGAGAAGCAGTTCAAATAAAGAGTGGAGCAGGTATATAACAAGCATTTTACCAAATGCAACTGACAACTAATAGTATTGTGATTCACAAGCTGTGACCTATAATTTATACACATATAGACTCTACTGCTGCCAAATCCAATTAGAATATACACCAAATTATACATCTGGTAGCACTAAAACTGTACAAAACTTTTCCAAAATCTGCAATCCAGGAAGTATATTTGTCACATATTCTAACATTTATTACTACAACCACCTATCTATCTATCTATCTATCTATCATCTATCTATCTATCTATACATGTGTGCTTGATATGTAACCAAATGTAGGAATTTAAAATAATGTGCATTTTATACAAGGTGATAATGTTACCACAGGTTCTTATCAGTGTGTCTTTGTGTGTCTTTGCATGCATGTAAATCCTCACAGGCATCAAGATCTCTAATTATGAAACCTATTGTGATGATAATAGGATTAAAGCAAAATAACTAATATACTAAATTTACAAAATATTAATAGCAGCTTCCTTTGGATTGGTGAGGTCTAACTACAGGAGAGGTCCAACTACAATGGGAATTTTAATTAGGCATGGATGACACAATGACACAAAATCTGTTGGACAATACCATATCCAAGGGAATGTATATTGGAAACCATGCATAAATGGTCCCTATACTCTCTAAAGAATACCTGGAATAAACAAGAGATCTCATATAGATAATTGGGGTGTAAAGATGTTGGCACTCTAGTCCATGTGTGGTTGCATTGTCTAAGTATTAAGAAATCGTACGAAGAATTACTAGAACAGATAAGTAAAATAAACAACCAGACACTGTTTCATAGATCCTTTTATGATTTTGAGGGACTGAATCAAACAAATAACTCATCTCAACATTACAGTGGGGCCTTGGTATCTAGTGGGCTTTGGCTCTTCAGCCCCCTCCCCCCCGTGGATACCATAATCCATAGATGCTTACATCACATTATATACAATAGTTTAGTAAAATGGTGCCTTTTATATAAAATGGCAAAATCAAGGTTTCCTTTTTAGATTTAAAAAACAAAATATTTTAATTTGATGGTTGACTCCATTGATGCAGAATCTGTGGATATGGATGGCCAGTTGTACTGGGTATGGCAAGAATAGTGGTTGCATGTTCATGGAAAACATGACAGGGATTGTCAGTAAGAAGATGATTAGACAGGGTTTGGACTCTGGCACTCTTTTAAAAGCTCACATACAAAAAGGAATGGAAGAGAGGTTCAGCATTAATAAAAAATCTGTAGCAATCTGGATACTATTTCTCTTCCATATTTAAAATATGACCTCATTCCATGGCCCACCAAAGAATCAACTAACAGGCTAGAGAAGCATTTTCTGATAAACCAGCAGCATCTGGCTTAACTGTATTATTGAATCTTGCAACAATGAGTCAAATGATTATCTCTCAATGAAAAAATATTATCTACTCTTGATGCATATTTCCTGTATTGGTCGAGTAATGCAGAGGAAGCATAGTGCAAGAACAGTGGTTGCATGTTTATGGAAAATATGACAGGGACTAACGCTAAGAAGATGGCTAGACAAGGTATGGACTCTGGCAGAGGGAAAATTAATGCAACAGGATTGGGATCTTTGTACTTTTTTACTGATGTTTACTCGATAAAAAATAAACTGGGGAAAAATCACAGGTTCTTATATAAACATGCAAATGTACCATTATGACATGACTTAGAATTTTTAACCAAAGTTGAAATTTGAAATAATGAATATTTTACATAGGTACATTACCTACACAAACAGCATTCCAATGAGAAAGACCCCCCCGCCGACGCGTTGGGAGGGGCTCTCTGTTGTGCCGGCCATCTTGAGAGGCTGACGCTGTGATTGGCTGGGAGGGCATGAAGTCCCGCCCTTCCTGTGCCTCCCAGCCAATCAGGGGGATCTTGTGAGATCCCCCAACAACCCGCATAATCTCGCGAGACCAGTTAGTCTCGCGAGATTTCGGGCTGGATTTGGGAACTATTTATTCCCCGGTTGCCACGTGGCGGCAGCCATTCTTAGCTCAGACAGCTGAGTGTGCTGGTCAGCTGCTGAGCATCTTGAGGCTGAGAGGTTTGGTGTGGCCTGTTTTTAGGCCCGATCTCCATTGGAGGGGCCTTGGGAGGAGGCCGTGGAGGCCTGGTCGCCTCGACACAAGGCAGTTCTTGGGGCTGCAGCCTTTCCCAGCCTGGTCCCTTGATTGAGGAGGCCCGATCGCATTGGGAGGGACCTCGGGGGACACTGAGGTGATCTCTTGGGGTCGCATTTTTGCTCGGCCTGGTCCCGCACTGGGAGGGAGAAGCCTGGTTGGGGCAAAGAGGGGTGGGATAGCCCCTCGAGGCCTGGTCTCCCGGGGGAGGAGAAAGTCTGATGCAGCCTGGTCCTGGTAGTTGTGGAGCCAGTAGCTGTTGACACTGAGGTTCTGTCCCTGCTTGGAACCCTCAGGTTTAGGTTCATTGTCCCTGCTTGGGACAGGATAAGGCCATTGGGGCCTAGTATTAGTCCCTGCTTGGGACAGGATAAGGCCATTGGGGCCTGGTGTTAGTCCTGCTTGGGACAGGATAAGGCCATTGGGGCCTGGTGTTAGTCCCTGCTTGGGACAGGATAAGGCCATTGGGACCTGGTGTTAGTCCCTGCTTGGGACAGTATAAGGCCATTGGGGCCTGGTGTTAGTCCCTGCTTGGGACAGGTGGTTATAATTGGGGACCTGTGATTGGGATTGGTGCCTGTGCCTGCTTGAGGCATTCTCAGGACAAATTTCTCCTTGATTGGGCCATTTCATTTCCCTGGGCTTATTATTCTATTAAGGGAAGTTTCATATACTGATTGTTGGCTGAAGGGTTTTAGCCCTTAACAGGAACGCTACAACCCAAGGGCCTTGTAATTTTATTCTGAGTAAATTGGCCATTATGCCTCACAGTAAGGCACAGTCTAAGTGGCATCTGGCCTTGCCCGCTGGTCCTAGTGCTGGTCAGTCGGCACCTAAACACGTGTCTAAGCCCCAGGGTAGAGATGATGACATTGTTGCACACCTGGCCCAGTTGGGTCGCACTATGCAGGCATGTGTGCCGGTGTGAGAGCAATTGGCTCAGAGGGGGTTTTGGGATGTTAGTTCTGGAACCCCGGCTATTACAGCTCCTAATGATGATCAAATGGGGGGGGGGGGTCTCAGATTACACAGGTGCAGGAGGCATTCTCACCTGGTACGTCTGTGGACAATTCATCACATGGTCCCCTGGCTACCTCAGCTATGGAAGTTGGACAGCCAACTGTAGCTGATGTGATGGAACTGCTTAAAAAGGTTCCAGGTTTGGAACACCAGGGAGCAGCTGCCCCGTGTCTAAACAGCCTACATTGGCTGATTTGTTCACCTTGGTCCAAAGGGCAGTGGTTTCACGCCAGAGCAGTGGGCTGACTCCTGAAACCGCGGTGACACCGAACAGGGGGTTAGGAGGTGCTTCTTCCACCCTGCAACAGAACAACTGAGCTCCAGTTGTGCTGCACTCTGTGAGAGCTTCTCAATCATTGGCAGATACTTCGCAGCAGTTGACTGGCTCAGGTTTGTCTACTTCAACTAATTTGATGGTTTCTTGGTCTACTTCGGTTTGGGCACCTGGAGGACAAGCTGATCAGAGCTATGGAGCTGAATGCTCAACCTTAGTTTCTCTGAGTACACCCTCAGCGGTGGCAGGGGATGAGCCAGGTTCAAGAACCAGGGGTTCAGGCAGAGCAGCCTTCGGTGGGCAAGGTATGTGAGTCCAGAGGGGTTGTTACAGTGGGAGCTTTAGGCCTAGCTGGGGTGGGCAATGCAGTTGAGTGCAACCCTTATTCGGGTGTGTCTACCCCATTAGGATCACATCTCCCGCTTGCGACAAAACAGAGGATTAGAAGGGGAAGTATATTGATTTGTTTTCCCTAACATTTCACGATCTGGAACCAAGAATTATGGTGAAGGACGGAGTGGTATTTAGTTTACCAAAGGAGTTCCAAGCTCACAAACACCCTAAGTTAGAGAGGAATTTTGTGAATTGGATGATGGGCTTCACTATTTACAGGGGTGTCATTGAGGAGAAGGAGCCCTCAAGGTCTCCTGATTTTTCCAAATATCAGGAGATAATGATTAAGGCATATACCAATTGTCATTTTAATTCAAGAGGGTCTGCCTGGCTGCAGTACGATGAGCAGTTCTGGGTGCGGGCTTAGACCGTTCTTTGTCATGGCAGCATGTACAGGCTGAGTTGTGGACAGATGTCATGCTAGGGGCCTCCCCTTTGAGCAGGTGTGACAATGGCTTTGTGCCTATGGTCACGCAACTGAGAGGGCAGTATACGAGGCCTGGCACAGGGGAGAAAAGAGCACCGGGAGTTTGTTGGGACTTCAACGCAGGTAAGTGCAAGAGGCAGTCCTGCAGGTTTGAGCACCAATGTAACACCTGTGGTGGCAATCACTCAGGCACTTCCTGCTTCAGAGGTAAGAGGGCCAGGGCTGGAGCCACCCCCCAGCCAACACCAGCCGGAGGAAAAAGCACCAACACCCATTAACTTGGACGTTTGCTTGGTTGTGGATTTACCCTAACCGGGATTCCACCCAGTATTTACTGGATGGTTTTTCATATGGTTTTTACATACCTTATTCTGGTTTGAGCGTTCACCGTTTCACACCTAATGCACATTCAGTGAGGGATTTACCAGGGATTGTTAGAGATAAACTAGCCAAAGAACTAGCGGCAGGGAGGATATCTGGGCTCCATAAACATCTGCCAATGCCAACATTAAGGTTGTCACCCCTAGGTGTTGTTCCTAAGAAGGCACCAGGCGAATACCGTTTAATTCATAATCTCTCCTATCCCAAAGGGGAGTCTGTGAACGATGCTATTGATCCAGCATTAGCATCTGTAAAATATGCATCATTTGACTCAGCAGTGCAAATGGTTAGAGCCTTGGGCAAAGGAGCACTGTTGGCTAAATGTGATATAAAATCTGCTTTCAGGCTCCTTCCAGTACACCCTGAGGATTTTGATTTGCTGGGTCTTCAATTCGATGGAATGTACTATTTTGATAAGGCAATGCCAATACGGTGTTCAATTTTTGCTCTGCTTTTGAAAAAATTAGTAATTTTTTACACTGGTGTGTGGTCAAGAGGTCCGGCAATCATGCAATTACGCATTATTTAGATGACTTCTTGTTTGTGGGGTCTCCCGGCATGACAAGGTGCTGGGATACTTTGTCGCCTTTTCAGGTTTTGATGGCAGAGATGGGTGTTCCCTTGGCTGATAGGTAGACGGAGGGCCCTGCCACCCATCTGACCTTTCTGGGTATTGAGCTAGATACTGTTTATCCCGCCTTCTGAGTGAAAAATTGGATCTAATGAGACATCAGGTTTATCCCGCCTTCTGAGTGAAAAATTGGATCTAATGAGACATCAGGTGAAGATAATGAGGGGTAGGCATAAGGCCACGCTGCACAATTTTCAATCTTTAACAGGTTCGTTGAATTTTGCTTGTAAGGTTATAGTTCCAGGATGGGCCTTTTGTGCTCATCTTTACAATGCTGCGAAGGGGGTTTCTGCACCGCATCACCACATTCGAATTACGAGTGGGATACAGAAGGATTTGAGGATTTGGGAGTCATTTTTGGAGGAATTAAATGGTGTTTCATTTTGGAGGACCGAAATGCTTTTAAAGGCAGACTTTCAGGTTCACTCCAATGCTTCTGGTGCCCACGGTTTTGGCATATATTGGAAAGGTCAGTGGGTGGCTGAGAGTTGGCCTCAGTCTTGGGTAAATAATGGTTGGACACGGTATCTTACTTTTCTTGAACTGTTCCCTATTGTGGTAGCAGTTCACCTATGGCCAACACAATTTGCACAGAAAACTGTTTGGTTTTGGTGTGACAACCAAGCAGTAGTTCATGTAGTTAATTCACAGAGCTCCAAATCCCCAAATTTGGAGTCAAACTATAATAGGGGTCAAACTATAGTCAAACTATTTGGAGTCAAACTATAATAGGGGTCAAACAAATAGGGGTCAAACTATAGTTTTGTCCAAGGCACCTGAAGGTCAGATTTGCCCTGTTTCAGCATTGTCTGACTACCTCAGATTGCGCCCGACTGGTCCTGGTTATTTGTTTCTTCATGTCTCGGGCCTTCCGTTGACGCAGTTTCAATTTTGAGCTGTGCTGCGGGAGACTTTGAAGCAAGCGGGCTTGCCAGCGGCTCAATTCTCCTCTCATTCTTTTAGGATCGGAGAGGCGACTGCTGTAGCAGCTCATGGCTTAAGCGATGCTGTGATCTGAAGGATTGGGTGTTGGTGCTCTAGAGCATTCAAATCTTATATTCATTCATAGTGGGGTTAGTTCTTGATTTGATATTGGAAGCTGAAGAGTTCATACATTCACAACTAATCTATCTTTTAGTTGAGCAGGACAAGAACAGGGTGACATGTGGATAGTTGGCCACAGCCTGGTCTTTTGGGTCGAGATCTGAACTTGGGGTTGGGGGAAGTCAGGCCTATCCGCTGGTTTGGCCGTAGAGGCATGCTGTGGGGAGCTCTTCTCCTACATATTATTGAATTGACAGTGACTTTGCCACTCCCTAAGATTCTTATTATTCACTTAGGGGAGAATGACTTAGTGAAGCGTACCAGTTTGCAGCTGATCAAAAAGATTCTAAGGGACTTGCAGGAAATCTGACAACAATTCCCAAAAACGGTTGTTTTATGGACCAAATTTTTGCCACTTCGAAATTGGTCGGGCACAAGAAAGGACTCTGCTGTCAATGCGGCTCGTCGTTGGGTGAACAGAACTGTTTGCAAGAAGTTGGGAGAATTGGGGGCTTTTGTTGTAGACCACGATGGAATTAAAGTTCATCTGCCACATCTGTACAGGGGTGATGGGGTTCATCTCTCCCCTGTGGGCTGCAATGTATACCTGGATTCCATCGCTTGTAATATTAAATAGATTCTTCTGGGAGGAGAGGGGATGGCAAGCCCTTCCTGCGCCTCCCAGCCAATTAGGGGGAATCTCATGAGATCCCCAACAGCCCGCATAATCTCATGAGACCAGTTAGTCTCACGAGATTTTGGGTGGGATTTGGGAACTATTTAGTCCCCGGCTGCCATGTGGCAGCAGCCATTCTTAGCTCGGACAGTCGAGTGACCCAACCCACCCACCCTCAATCTAGCAGGTGGTTTTTTACTCTCAGGCTTTGGCTGGGCGCCTTTGGGCACCGGGAGGGAATTTTCCCATAGTTATTGTAACTTGGGTTTTTTGCCCTCCTTGAGAATGATGTAGTGTGGGTTTTACAGTATAGTATAATTGGTGCGGTTATTGTTTATTATTAATGCACACATGTGTGATTTTGTGAGTTTATTGCTGATTTTGTCACAACTTGGGACAGGGTATTTTGGTCAACTATTGTGCAAATCCATTATAGGCTGGGGCGGGCAGGGACCCCCCCCCAGGGGATAATTTGGATATTTGAATTTACAATACTTGATTAGTTAATGGGGATAAAAGGTTTACATCCACAGCTTAAAAAAATTCTCTTATGTCAACAACCTTAATGATGATGTCATAATTTGCTTATGTTATACATTTGGTGCTGACGTCCAATTTGGTATGGGGAGGGGGTGATTTGTTGACATGTTTAGCAATTTCTGCAATAACCTTCTTGATATATGCTTGTGAGGGCGTGTCTTGTCCCTGATAGATTGACTTGGTTAAAGTCGATGATTACATCAGGTGTTAAGTCACGTGCACGGACACATGTTTTCCTCTGCCAAAGGTAGTATAGTGCAACCTCTCCCTCAAGCATTGGCTTACTACTGCCACTGGGGGCTCTACTGCAGATTGTTGTAAATAGATTAATAAAGTGTGGTCTTATTTCACCTAGTCAGTTGCTATACACCTTCCTAGTAAGTGTTCAACTTCACATTCTGAAAATGATGCTACACGAAAGACAAACAACATTCCTGCTTCTCTGTTGATTATGGCTTACTGAATTGCGTTTTTAATGACTGAAAACTTATCCTGGATAGAATGACAGTATGAGTTCTTCTATTGCTCCTAACATTGGACTTTATCACACAGGGGAAATCTATAGTTTATCCCATACAAATCCCAAAAAAATTATGTGCAACAATTTCACACGACATCACACAAGAACTGCTATTAAAGTGGTCAGAAAGTGGTGTTATCCCAGATCTTTTTACTTTTGGGATTTTAGTGAAAATACATTTTCGATATTACTGTAATTGCACATTTACTCTAGTGTGAAAGTCAAATTCGGTTTATTCACACAATAACTCTCCTTTAATTCTTTTTTCCAGTTTTCCCATGGTTCTGTGGGGCTGCTTTTACTTCCTGTTTTGCTTGGGAGACAAACATGCCAGGCAGACATGAGCCTCTCTGCTTTCTCTTTCTGTGCATGTGCAAGTATACCATTTCTAGTACATTTACAGATTTCTTTCACTTCTGTATGAAATGTAAAAACGCTTTTTTATCGCTTTTTGTGTTATTTCGCATTTATTCTAATTATGTGTAAAATTCATTTGCGTGATCAAGCTCTATTTTCACTTTATTTTCGGGATGGTTTATTTGCGCTTTATTATCTATTTAAAGACGAAATTGGCCCCCGTGTGAAAAAGTCCATTGTTATTCAGTGAGATCTAGCACCATGTAGTAACCTCTATCTCTTTCTCTTCTCAACTACCTCTAGTATTTTAATAAGTGTTAGTACTTTGCATGAGCCAGCATGGCATAGTGGTTTGAATGTTGGACTTTGACTCTGGAAATAAGACTTAGAATTCCAGCACAGCCATGGAAACCCACTGGGTGACCTTGAGCAAGTCACACACTCTTAGCCTCAGGGGAAGGCAATGGCAAACCTCCTTTGAATAAATCTTGCCCAGAAAATCCCATGATAGTTTGCCTTAGGATCTCCCTAAGTTGGAAGTGACTTAAAGGCATACAACAGCAAACACATTGGACAGGCTGCAGAGATTCAGTTAGGGCCTTTGCAGACTGCCAGAAATAGTGCAAATTGAGTCCACTTTAAATTGAGGTACTGCCCTGGCTCAGTGCTAGGGAATTATGGGAACTGTAATTTATTGTGGCAGCAGAGCTCTCTGACAGAGAAGGCTCAATGTCTTAGAAAAAAATACAATTCCCATGATTCCCTAGCACTGAGCCAGGGCAGTGCCTCAATTTAAAGTGGACTCAATTTGCACTATTTCTGACAGTCTGCAAAGGCCCTCTGTACTAGGGATTCATGTAAATCCATTCAATGCAACAATGTTTCCTCTCTTCTGTGGTTGCCAGCACCACCTAAAACCTGAATCTGAAGGATTTCTTAAATTACAGGATCAAGTTTAGGGGTTCATGAGGGAGCTTCAGTGTCTTATGGAAGCCATCAGTACTGAAACTTCTATGTCACTGGATATCTTCCATTGAACTTAAGCCAATGTAGCTATCTTAAATGATTGACAAATAGAAATCAGATTGCCACCCCACAAAGCATTAGATGTTCCTTTCTTTTGCACTGTGCTACCAGAGTACAGTAAAATCAAGAAGGCAGGAAAGTGGTGGTGGGTGGACAATGCACTGAAAGCATTTTTCCTGATATATTCAATCTATTATAATGGCAGATGTACACTAAGAGCATTTCTATTAGATTTAAATGTAAAATCCTAAAAATTCTTTCTGATAATCCTGGGGTTGGACACCCACCTACATACTACACATCAGAAAACTTTAAAGTGCTTAGATAGTGCAGTAAAGTAAAATTACTCAGAGATGGTAGCTCTTAACCTTCTTTGTGATGAACATTTCTTCAGAGCAATTTAGCCTCTTTTACTTATTCTTTTTTTTAAAAGATATTTCTTTCTATATAACAATATCATTTCCTTCTTCAAATGATAACTCATTAATGACTTACCTAGTCTTCACTCATCTTAAACTTTCCCCATCTAAAAATAGGTTCCTGCCAAGATGTTATTAAAATAAATGTAGTTGATAGGGTTTAAAATAAGAAATTACAGATATGAGGGTATTCTGATTTGTTGTTTTACACTTTAGTAAATTCTTTCATATCAAGAGTGGGATAATTAAAGCCAGAATTCATTTATGCTCTTCTATGGATGGAACCACTTCTACCTCCAGTATTGACCTGGAGCTATATATCCTTATATCTGCAATCCCTCAGCTATGTACTCACAAACCTTTCTCTGGAGGAGCTGGAAAATCATCTCAGGCAACTTTACAGATGATGCAGAGGGCTAATGAGGGGGGGGGGGAGAATGCCTCACCAAACACATACACAGGATGAGTGACAACTGGCTTGACAAACAGTATATTTGAAATGGAGCTGAGGATCTTAGCAGACCACAAACTAAGCAGTGTGATGTGGTGATAAAAAGAAAAGCCAATCCTTTGCAAGCTGGATATATTTAGATAAGAGAAGAATGAGAGTGGTGTAAGAGCCATCTTTACATTTCTGAAGGGAAATTAGGTGGAAGATGGAGTAAGGTTGTTTTCTGCTGGTGATGTAAGGTTGTTTTCTGAACATGATGATGTTAGGTGGAAGATGGAGTAAGATTGTTTTCTGCTGCTCTGAAGACTAGAAGAGATGTCTTCTAAACATCAGAATGAACTTTCTTATGGTGAGAGATGCTCAAGAGTGGAATAGTCTGTCTTGACTCTTCTTCATTGGATGTCTTTCAACAGAGGTTGGATGGCTATCTCCCAGGACTGCTTTAGGTGTGTATTTCTTCACGGCAGGGTGTTAGCCTAAATGGCCCCCATGGTCCCTTCCAACTATTATTCTGATTCTATAATTCTAAGCTAGTGGTTTTCCACTAAAATGGCACTGAGTTTCAGCCTGAATATGCGAGGAGAAAATATGTACTACAACAATATGAAAAAAATAATAGATGGAAAAGTATTCATCACAAGAGAACCCGTTGCTTGACAAGTTAATGTCAAAAGTATAATATTCAATCTTTCATACCTTTGATGAAACCTGACACCCTTTTTACTGTATAAGTAAATGATAGCAAGCACATATATTCCTTCAACTCAACATGAATCCATATACAAGATATCACAACCTTACAGTATCTTCATATTAAGAATTTGGCATGATTAACAACCCTGGTTAACTTTTCATTATACTTGTCGTTGCTGTTGTCAATTATTGTGGTGGCTTTTGATAACTGTTTTATAGATTTTATGTTTTTCTTTTGTTTATTTCAACTATATTGATGTATTTAAGATTTCAAAAATTGTGTGAATGCATTATGCACCCTGTCTTGTTCTTCGTATGATATCTAGCAAAGTGAGAACAATCACTTACCATAGTGCAATAACATCGAAAATTATTTAGAAAATAATTGTATTTTGCTATGTGGCTATCACAGCTACTCCTGGATATAATTACCTACCATGCGCACCACATGTTTCATGGTAGAGATAGGGGGAAAATTGGTCATTTCTCTTATATATTCAGATTTTTTTTAAAAAAATACCTAAGTTTTGAATGTTCTGAATAAGAAGATATTACCAAAAGTTAGCAATTTCTTCAGAGAACAAATTGAAAGTAAACTCTCTCCATCTGCACTAGCTAAATTCAGTAGATACAACTTTTTCAAGAACATGGACAGGACATTCAGGTAAAGTTTAAGAATCATCAAACCATCTTGAAGGTACAGATTTTGTCAGATTTTTTAAACTAAGCAGGGTCAGACCCAATTAATATTTGGATGAGAGACCACTAGGGAGTGCCAGGGAGCTCTATAGCCAAGACTACAAACAAATATTGTCGGGGGAGGAGGACAGCGGGCAGGAAGAAATGGCAAGTTTAATTGATGTCTAACAGTTCAAATATACATGGATCCAAAAATAGAGTTTTAAGCACTCAAAGTCTTGGGACCGTATGAATGCATGTTGTTGTTGTCATTGTTGGTGTTGTTTTAATTTATATCTCACCTTTCTCCCAACAGTTTACACCAAGGTTAGAAGATGCAACTAAAAACTTGATAATACAACATCTTAAAGGGGAAAAACTAGCAATCATGTAAAAACAATCACAATCTAAAACAGTGTATAAACATTTACAAGATATAACAATCAAGATAAAAGTAGAGCACACAACAGCCCTTCTGAACAACCTGTTAATCATAAAATATCTACTTAAATAAAAATATATTTTAAAAAAATCTCTCCTATACACTTTTTAATATGTAGAGAAAGGGAAGAATTTATGTCTAGATGTGGTAGCAATGATTTATGCAGTGTTAGTGGAATGGAGCTATTGAGCTGTACTTCAAACAGCAAAATGTCTTGGGTTGGTATTGCCTAGAAGTCTTTCCCAAGTATCTCAAATCATGATAAATGCTGATAGATAAAAGCTGGCCACAAATGACGTAGCTTGAACTGTCTCCTATGTATCTCAGTTTTCTGTATCTTTATAATTCTGTTCATGTATTGCCACATCAAAGGAGCACATCAGCCTATATGAAGATAATACAAAAAATGTTGCTGCTTTAAATGTCAAAGCCAGTTGCTTTATTGCTCTCTCTAGCTCTCTCACTCTCCCTTTTAAAAATAAAGGAAAAGCTAGTCTGCAACTTCCATTGTCTCCACTTCATCAACTCTTCTACTGAAAAGAAGGGTCTGTGTCACTGCAGCATTTTGGAAAGCAACAATTTATATTATCTAGTGTAGCTCACTGATGATTTTATGGGAAAATGGGATTTTTACGCATCCATGATGGAAGTGTCCACATATTAATATTCATGGCATTCCCCCATTTTCATGGATGGAAATAATTTCAGGCAATTGCAAGCAATCATCTGACACCACCAACCCCAGTTATCTTATTTGACATGCCAATTAATGGGATTTACACAAATAAGTTGCTAAATAGCAACTTCCTATAAATCCTATTGCATTCATTTGTCACTAAGCAAGAATTGAATTAAATTATTAAAGAAGTACAATTCAGCTAGAGGAGTCATGATTAAAGGAACCCTGAGAAGAAAGGAAGTTTCTCCCTATTCCATGTGCATGCCCAAACTGCTTTGCAAGATAAGGGAGTGCCATCTATTGCCAGATGAATTCAGGTTGACTTCATGTCTGACTATCTTGGATTAGAATGAGGAGCCAACAGAAGGAGTACAAAGCAGAGCTTCAAGTTCTCATTTAATTGATAGCAGTCTTTCTTTTAAAGAAGGTGAAGGCAGCTAACAGTAATAAATAAATAAATATTACATACAGACAATATGAGGACAGAGACATTGTGCCATAAATAACACAGTACTAAGAAAATATACATCAATCTGTTTTTCAGATGAAATGATTACTCAATGATTACTTATTTCATAAAGACACAATTTTGAAAATTCTTGCTAGGAGCCTAATTCTGTATCCTCAGACTCTTAGTCTGAATGCATTAAAAAGTTTTTGACAGAACCAATGGGACTAAAACCAAACAACAAAAGTCAGAACTTTGATTTAAACAGATCAAGCCAGAAACCTCCCTGGGATCCAAGATGACCAAACTGAGGCTGTCCTACTTCAGACACATCATGAGAAGGAAGGACTCATTGAAAAAGACAATAACGCTGGGAAAGTGGAGGCAAGTAGGAAGAGAGGAAGGCCACATGCCAGATGGATGGACTTTATTAAGGAGATCACAGGTATGGGATTGCAGGAATTAAGCAGAGCAGTGGAGGACACAGGGTTATGGAGATGTCTCATGCATAGGGTCGACATGAGTCGAGATTGACTTGAGGGCAGTTAACAATAACAAAAGTTGCTGTAAGAACAAGCTATGTATTTTTAAGGTGCATTAATCTTAGAGGAAAATATTTAAGCATATATCTAACTCTTATATTGACATCTAATGCCAGATTGGCTCCTAATTAGCAAACTTCCATCATGGATGTTTAAAAAATTCCATTTTTCCCATAAAATCATCAGTGAGCCACACTAGAAAAAGCACATTGTTGTTTTCCAAACAGGGTAAGTATTTATACATGTTCTCCTTTGTAAGAAATTACTAATTATGGGAAGAAAGAAAGAAGGAATATGGGCAGGATCAAGAGAAGGTTTTAAAAATTTGTTTCAAATATCCTACTAATTTCAAGGTGAAAGTTAGCCTTCATGTTCCCAGATTTTAAAGAAAGACCTGCCCGGACTCGGTGGGAGGGGCCTCTTGTTGCATTGCCCATTTTGGGAGGCCAGCGCTGTGATTGGAGGAAGCCACAGAAAATCTCGCCATTTCCTCTGGCTCCCAGCCAATCAGGAGGATTTCACAAGATCCTCCAGAATCCCCCATAATCTCAAAGGAGTAATCTCGTGAGATTTGGGGTGAGATTTAGGACCTATATAAGGCCATTTTTACATGGTTGCAGCCACTGCAAACTGTGCATCCAAGAGACCCAGTCGACCCACCCTCTGCTTAGTCTTTTTCATTACTTAGTCTTTTTCATTACTGTACCCTCAGGCTTTTGTTGGTCACCTTTGGGGGCCGGGAGGGAATTTCCCAAGTGCTATTGGAGTGTGGGTTTTTCACCCTCCCTGGGGGATTTTCGGTCTTAGCATTCTATGGTGCTAGTTAGACAAACTAGGTGTATTCATTATGTAGCCTATAGGTGTATTGTTTCTTACTAGATATAAACTTTAGCTTTGTGAATTAGCAATCTTTGCTGCTTTTGTCACAACTTGGATAGGGTCATCTTGACACCTAGTTTTAGTGTTCAAGCATTCTCATAACATAACTCATCAATCAATGTATTGTGATTAATGATGATAGAGCCTTCAATATCTGAGGTCAGATGATTGATTTATGATGACAGCTTGTGATTTATGGCCTTATTAACTGATATGATTGATTATAAGTAATGGCATATGATTGATTTATGACAAGATTTATGATTTGATTTACACCATGATTTATGATATGGGTATGTACACATATGTCAAATGGATAACAGGCAATATGATTGATTTATAGCTGTCAAATTATGATTTATGACCCCTGTACAGATACAATAAAGTTGTAGCCATTTATTACCCACTAAATGTGAATGGGCTCATTTGTGCCAGTGCAAATGCATTGTGTGTGATATTTTCTAACCCCAATAAAAATTCACTATATTGTGCAGTATAGAAGAGCTGCATATCCAAAGGAGTGTTGTGCATGCAGACTCCATCTTGCCTCATGCTTATGCTGCTGAAAGGTGAGGTGGTTTTGCATGCCTTCAGGAAGGAGGGGAGTATGCTGCATATAAGCCTTGTCCTCCCTAGTATCAACTTCTTGGTCTTTGCATATTTGGCATAACCTCCCACCCTAATTTCAGTGTAGGCCCATCTTACCTGATTAGTATGTTTAAGAAATGTGGTTGGGAAGTTTTTGCCTGCACTGCAATGAAAGTCTTATTGGCATGCGTGAAATTGACTGGGATTTGATTCTTAATATCTAGTTTAGTCACAATTTGTAGTTAGTGCAAAAAAGAGGAAAGAAATGGTAATTAGTAAGCACTGAGAGGGCACTTTGAAGGTTGAAATAAGGTTCCCTGACTTGCACCTAGGATTAGTTGGGGATCAAGCTATGGAAGGGGAATGACCTGTGGGACCAGTCCTGGGTGGGCTTCCAGCAAAGTTGTGGGATTTGTGGAGTCGACTTGGGAGGGTCTCCCTGGCCAGGAGTGATTGACTGCCCATGACAACCCATGCAGATTCAAAATGGCATTGGCACCTAGGCTTCTTGACCTTGACAGCTGTTGAGGAGATCTGAAGACGATGTTGCTTAAACTAAATTCTCCACTTAGAAGTCAATTTTTTTTCACTGCAGGAAGAAAGTTTAATCATTAAATTAAGTGGCCTTACTTTAACCTGTCATTTTTGTCTCACCTTTTTATTCCTGATTTATGTACAATCAAGTACGTTCCACTCAAACACCTGGTGTCAGAAAGTATAAAATGAAATGAAAGTGACACAAAATCAGATAAAGTACATGAAATCCAACCAATATGTCTTGTAGTGTAGGGTATATTAGGGTTCCAATTAATTTCAACTCCCCAGCTCCCACAAAAGTAATTTTAGTTTTCTCCTGATAGGGCCAAGCTGCTTAAAACTAGAGTATATCAATATGTACTTTCCTGTATTACTCACCAAAGGACAAAAAGTATCACAATCAAATCAATATATTTGCTGAGACATATTTTGTCCAACACATTTTCTGTTTGGGATGGGAGTGGGTGGCAATACATGGCAAATACAATGATACTTGCTAGATATTAGGAAGAACTTCCTAATAAAAAAAAAAGCTGTTCAACTATGAAACAAGCTGTATTGAAACCTGTTGGACTCATTGTTATTGGAGGTTTTTAACCGAGGTTGGATAGCCATCTGTCTGATAATTCCTCCAATGGAGGACAATTTTATGATTCTATGGCCCTATTCACACTATGTTATAAACTAATTTGAAAACTAGTTTAAAATGGGGCTGTTAATACTTGTGCCAGTTTTTTCCAACCTGAAGGGGGGGGGGAGGGGCAGCACAAATCCCCTTTGCCCAGTGCTTTTGAAACTGTGGCATTTACCACATCTTTTCAAAAGCACCAAGTTTTTTTTTTTTTTTTTTTTTTAGGTAGCTGCCAATGGGAACGCACTGCCGATCCCATTTGGGGCACCCAGGAGGAAGGGTGGGCAGAGGGGTGATTGGCTGTGTATTTCCCCTCCCAGCATTCACAGTTCCATGGATGAAGATACCAGCTCTTTAAATCTAGTGTATTCAAATTTCCCATGCTGTCAAATGGTGCCTTTAAACTACTATGCAGCTGTTTTTCTCTTCTGCCAGTGAATTAGTCTCATCTGCACTGATGTCTGATGGCCAGAGGTCACCAAAGTTGGGGAGGGGATTCTTTTGGGAACATGGTGCAGCTTGATTATTTAAAAAAAGTTTGACAGCTTCTATGCACCGTTGCATTTGCATGACTGCCATGGAAATTCTATTGCTGACACTAGGGTTTGTGTGGCTGCCCTTGGGGGTCATTGCTGGTATTGTGGGGTTCATTGCTGGCAGGATTTTTTTCTTTTTGCTGGTAGTGGGCGGGGGGGGGGTTCATTGCTGACATTGGGGTTTCAATCATGGCATTGGCCTTCGAGGCTGAGAAAGTGCCCCCCCCCCAAGATTCACGGGGGTTTCTTGCCAAGGCATGGTACCCAAAAAAGAACTGTTGCACTATAGAGCAAGTTTTATAGTCACGCTCTCATGCAACAATCCATCAAAAACAAAACAAAACTGTGTGATTACTTTTTGCACATAGCAAAGAATGCATCAAAAATACTTTAAAGTGCCCTACAGTTAGCACATTTTAAATTCCTCCAAACAGCAGGACAATGCAGTTTATTGCTGGACTTGACCTGCAAAATGTCACAGTGAAGAAGAAGTACATCACTTGATTGACCGTTTAAAAAAAAGCCGGCTCCAATTGAACTTATCCACAATGGAGAATCCATTTTGAATTGGAACAATGCTAAATGTGAATATTTAAATTGGTTTAAATTGCCATGGACACCTTGGATCATGGCAAACATAGTCAGAACATCTATTTGATGTTGAATCAATGATGTGATTTGAACGTCTTCAGTCCAAAAAACGTGAGTATTAATGGGCCCTATGATATTAATTGGTTGAAATGTGGATACTGCTTACAATCCTAAAGATATTAGTGTCATGGAATGTCTAACATATTCTACTTCTGTGTAGATTTGAAGAAAGACATAGTTTTGTGGGACTGCATGAGAGTTAACATACCATTATTAAATAAAACCAGGTAATCTTTCACAGGTAAAATAGTTTCAAAAACTGAACAAACAATTCTTTCCAATGAGAAAAAGAGATTCTTCATATACCTGTGCATATTGAAAATAGAGTAGGATGTATGTTCAAGGATTAAAAGTGCCTTTCCTAGATAGGAAAACTCTGCTAAAGAATAACTAAAGAGCAGAGTGGATTATTGCAATCTTTAATTATGATAGTTATCGAATAGAGTTAAGAAATAAGATGGGTCCTTGCCAAAGTTAATACTGAACTATATAATTTATCAGGACAGTGTCAGCAGGGGAGAGCTTAAAGTAATAGAAAAGAAGGCAGATATCCCTATTCATCCACTTTTTTAAAGAGGAAAAACGCCATACTCATCTGCATTATTTTCGTCTGAAGCATTCCCTGTTTCTAGTTTTGTGTTTCCCTGAAACCATTCATTAAGAATAGATCTGTGAGATCTGAGGGCCTCTGCAGATGGTGCAAAGCGCCATCTTGGAGGCAGGGAAGGGGAGGGGAAGCTGCATGCTGGCCGCCTCAACCCCTCCCCGAGGACGTCATCAGGGTGTGCAACATTACGCACTGCACATGCCCTGAATACTTCCTTCCGGTGCTGTGTCGGAAGAGACGTGGAAGAGCCGCATGTCAGCTCTTGCAGCGCCCTTTTCGTGGCTTGAGAAAGGAGCACTATTTTTGTGTTCCTTTCCCAGGTGCCAAAAGTGTGGATTGGGGCTGAGGCGTGGGGCAGCCTTGGCCCCAACCCTCCTCTTCCCAGGGCGGCCCATGGTCACCCATCTGCATCCCCCCAAGACAATTTCTCATTACTGAGCTCTGCATCATATTCAGATGAGAGCTGTAGTGAAAAAAACAATTCTGAATAATGGAAAATGTGATTTTTGTGATCTCATGAAAAACAGTGGATGGTCTTCAAATAATGCCAAGGGTTAAATGATGATACTTCATAGGACTAGAAAGGATGTGTAGTGGTCCTGTTTTGGAAATCTTCAGTTTAATCTCCATGCATTGTTCTGTATCTCTGAATATAGATGAGCTTCTTAAGAAAACAATCAGGAGCAAAAGCAGGAGCCTTCTGAAAACATTTACCCCCAAAATACTATTTGTCTTTTTAAAAAAGCAACATATGCACATATGTGATATCCAATTGGAAATGAAAAGAATAGGACCCTAAACCCATAAGGGACTCATACCAGTTTGCATATGTTACTGAAAGATTCTGTGCAATTTGGAATGGTCCCATTTTATTTGTTTTTCTGAAATTTTATATATATCACAGGATCCACACCCAAACATAGTGGTTTGCCACTTTAAGGGAGGGTGTGCCTTTGAAGCCCCCCATGAATTGAGATCAGGGTCCTTAATCAGGGCATGGCCTCATTGGCTAAGCCCGAGCACGTGAAAGGGGTAGGCAAAGGCTATTTAAGCTGTCTCGCCCCCTTCTCTGCCCTCTTTCAAAAATTGCAATTGTATTTCATTGACTCAAACTCTATAGAGCTGATGGGGTTCACCTTTTGGAGGTGTTCTCTTTACTCTAAGGAGACCACACCCAAGTTTGGAAGACCTTTAAAATACAGAAACAAAGAGAAAATCTCTCTCTATCTTTTTCTCTGACCTGCCTCTCTGAGTGGCTCAACAGACAGCCCCTAAAGGGTGGCTCCATGCCACCCCTGGGAGGGCCAGATCAGGGCCATGGCAACCACACACTGTGGCCCAAATCCGGCACTTTGCCACTCTAAAAAGCTACCCTTGCCACCACGGTGGCAGCTTTTCAGTGTTCCTTTGGCACAGCATGTATGAATGCTACACCAAGGGAGTGCCTTGATGCTGTGCACCATCTGTTTGGGTGGGCAGAGTGAGAATGATGTGGGGGCAGGGGCAGGGCAGCCAGCATGCGGTCACCATGCTCTGACTCCACACCCAGGCTGGCCCTTGTAGCCAGTCTGTACAACCCCTAAGTCATCTTTTCCACATCAGAGGGTGAGAAAATCCATGTGTGTGTTGTAAACTGCAAGCTCCTTAAGTTTAGCTTCTCTAGCACCCCTTAAATTGGTTAGGATTGGTTGGTTTTTAGGTCCCATGCTATTTTGCCCTCTTTTAGTTTGAGAAACAGCTTACATTGAGTAAAAACTCTTCTGTTGGCTTGTGCTGCTATTTTTTTCTGCCCTTTAATTGAAGAAATAACTGTTTTCCTGCAAAATCAGCTTGACCTACCTCATTTTTACTTGGAGTCACTCTGGTTAGTTGTCCATTTTTGAAACCTTTGACCTGAAAGGTCCTGTAAAAAGCTAGTGACTGGGGCTGCATCCACACTGTAGAAATATTCCAGTTTGATATCACTTTAACTGCCACAGCTGCATGCTATGGAATTCTGAGATTTGTAGTTTTGTGAAACGTTTAGCCTTCATTGTCAGAGAGCTCTGGTGCCACAACAAAATACAGTTCCCAGAATTCCATAGCATGGAGCCATACAGTTAAAGTGGTGTCAAACTGGATTATTTTTTGCAGTGTGGATGCAGCCTGAGAGAGCTTATTCCCTAAACCCATTAAAACCAGTACACAGCTCTTAACACAAGATTTAGATACTTGCTACTACATGAAGGCAGTAGTATCAGCCACTGACTTGACTATAGACAGTCGTTCCACTGTCTTCCCACTCCCAACAACAAAATATTTGTCCATACATTTCCTCCAGAAGATATGGGATACTGTGGATGGATTGGATGTATGGATTATGCAGAAAAGGACAAATGGAAATAATCATTTTCCTTCTTTGGTTTACAAGCTTCTACAGAGACAAAGAGCATTCTTGAATAGAATTGATCACTGAATATTCCCTTTTCTTAGAAATATCTAAAATACACACCCCTTGCAGATCCAATTGACACTATTGTTACTCTTATTTTGGCATAAGCTTAAAACGTGGATGTTCATCCAAGCTTTGGGTTATTCATGATTGTAGTTTGGGTCTGATTTATAAGCATGCGAGCTTTATCTATTTTGCTTTTTATTTTTTAAGCTCTTCAAAATATTTTTAAAATTGTTTTTATTTACCAACCCCACCTTGAGCTCTTTGTCTGTAGACATGAAATCTCTTAAATAAATTATTTAATCATTATATAAAACTAAACAGATCCGAGGTAGGAGAGAATGTTTAGGCAGCAATCTGCTACACACTGACCTAGGAATAATCCATATTGTACTTACTTCTGAGTAAGCATTTTCAGGACTGTACTGCTAAGAACTTGTCCTAATTCATTGCAGCCCCATCTATCAGTTTTTTAAATCACAGAACAACATAATTTTCATTTCAAAAATTCCTTGGGAAAGGGTGTTAGCCTGTATTTCCTTAAAAGCCAAGGTGATGAACCTGAGACAATTGTAATCTGGGTGTACTATGAGAATACATGACTTATTAGAAAAAAAACAATGATAGTTGGCAATGTAGATGACAGCAGGAGCCCTTTGTGACAGCCCTTGAAGTATTTAAAGTGTGATAATGTCACCCCTCAGTGTTTTCCTCACCAAGTTGAGCATGTCAAACTCCTTCAACCTTTCCTCATATGTTTTATTCTCCATACTTCTTATCACCATTGTTGCCTTTCTCTGAACCTCCAACTTGCCCAGATCCTCCATAAAATAAGGCAATCAGAAATGAATGCAGAAATTCAGATGAGGCCTGATGAGCACAGAATATAAGGGGATACAGAATATATTACTTCTTCATCTTGGAAACTATGCTTCTATTAATGCAGGCTAAGAAAATGATGTGCTGGCTCAATTTATGATCAACAATAATCACAAGGTTCTTTTAATATATATCATTGCTGAACCAAGTATTCCACATCTGATACCTTTGCATTTGATTTTTGTGGCCTAAGTGACAAATTTTGCATTTGTCTCTCCTGAATTTCATTTTATTAATCTCAGCCCAGTTTTCTGGTTTATCAAAGACCTTTTGAATTTTACTTCTATCTTAGCCACTCCTCCTAGTTTTGTACCATGTGCAAATTTTATAAAGATTCCCTACATTACATCCTCTAAGTCACTAATGAAAATATTGAAATGTCAGCTTTAGAAAAGAATCCTATAATACTCCACTTGAGACTTCCTTCCAATTATGGATGGTGTTCCCATCTATTCCATATTTAGTGGGTTTTCTAACCAAAATATAATGAGGACCTTATCAAATACTTTTCTGAAATCTAGGTAAATGGCATCTACAGCATTCCTACCATTACTAAACTACTGGATGTGTCACCCCATTGATCACCAGGGTTGACTCAGCCAATCTGGCTGGCTAGACGGGTGTCTCCTTCCTTCCTCACTGCTCCATGTGCATCCCAAAGCTGAATGCTCAGTGGAAGAGGATGACCGTCCCAGATAGAAGGAGTGTACCATTCTTTGGGCAAGGGTATACTTACTAAACTAGTGACCTGATTTTTTTTTAAAATAAAAAGTTACGTTTGGCAAGATTTGATCTTAACAAACCCATGCTGGTTCCCATTAATCAATGTATTGTCATCAAGACACTTGAAAATGGACTACTGTATAATCAGTTCTAATATTTTTCCTAGTATTTGCATTAGGTCTAGTGGCCTGTAGTTTCCTTGATCTTCTTCTTCACTTTTTTTAAAAAAGAGATAGCCAGGAGTTCCAGTAAGATGTTGGAGTGATGGTCACAAGCCACAGAAGCAGGTGGCAAGTGACACTGGTGATTATATCCAGGGAAAACCAACAAAACTGGCTTGAAAATATGCCCCCGATAAAGGGGATTTGGATGGGCCCCTGGGGTTCTCAAATCAGGAACTAGCACTGGATCTCCAGAAGATTTTGGATCTTCAGGGAGAGCAACGTGGAGGTGTCTGAGAGATTGAGGCCAAACTGCAGACACAAATTGGGGCTGATTTCAGCGTAGCTCCGCTGCTGCCTTTTTATCAAAAAGGGAAGAAAAATTACAAAAACAGAAGGTGGAGCTCAAGAAAGATCCTCAACATAATAAACTCCATCAGATGGGGAGATAAACTTTGAAGTGGATGTGAAATTTGCTGTTTAAAGGATTGTGTTAAAAGTGAAAGTAAAGTAGTGAAAATGGAAAAGAGTAAAGGCGGAAGAAACTTAATAGTGAAAGCGTGTAGTGAAGACAAGGGAAGAAACTTTTTTTAGAGTAAGAGGGCTCTGTAAATGGACTGTATGATAAACAAAGGATAGAATTTGACTAACTTAAAATAAAAATTGTTAAATATAAGAGATATAAGGGACTTTCTAAACCAGAGACTATAAGACTGTGAATAGCTCAAACTTTAATGGCAGACAGTTTGTGACTACAGGGAGAAGATTAGAAGAAGGGGATGGGAAAATACGTGGCGACAAAGACAAAGAAGCAAGAAAGTAAGAAAGAGGGTGAGATGGCTGCTTGATAGAACAGACATAGACTGCTGTATAGCATTGATTTGGATTGAGAACTGATCTGACTACCTAAAATAATTTATTTGGATTATTAGGAAACAGATTTGAATTATTTAATAGCCCTAATTTGGATTATTAATAAACTATATGAATTGCCTAAAAGAATTAATTTAGACTGTTTAACAGAATAGATCTGGACTGCTCATTATTATTAAAACAATTATTTTTGGATTGCTTAACAGAATAGATCCAGACAGTTTATTGGATCTGATTAAAGAACTAAATTGGACTGCATAATAGAATTGATTTGGACTGTATATTGGAATTATTTTGGACTTGATTGGAATCAAAACTGATATAGAATGTTAAATAAAATTGATTTGGACTGCTCAATGACTTGAATTGTTCAGAAGAATTTGGATTGATTTGGACTGAGAATTGATTTGGATTATTTAATAGAATTGACTGTTTCATAGAATTGATCTGGGACCACTTAACAGAATCAGTTTGGTGGCGCAGTGGTTAAATGCCTGTACTGCAGCCACTCACTCATAGACCACAAGGTTGCGAGTTCAATACCAGCCAGGGCTGAGGCTCGACTCAGGCCTGCATCCTTCCGAGGTCGCTAAAATGAGTACCCAGCTTGTTGGGGGGCAATCAGCTCACAGTTGTAAACCGCTTAGACATCCCATAGCGTGATATGAAGCGGTATATAAATAAGCTGCTTTTGCTTTTGTTTAAGAATTAATTGGGATCATTTAATAGAAAATGATTTGGCCTACTTAATAATTTGATCTGGACTATCTAATAGACTATTCAATAGACTAATTTTGGGCCAATTTCAGTTTTTTGGACTTACTCTTGTGACTATTGTGATTATTGTGACTTACTGTGGATCTATGATAGACTGTGGATTAAAGTGGTAATAGTGGAAGATGTCATGGAAAGAAGATAGTCAACTACAATTTAAAAAATTGAACTGATTTGGACTGTGCATGGATTTCATTTGGATGGTATAGCACAGGGGGAGGCAAACTGTCCCCTTTAAGGGCTGAGGGACTTCAGCTCCCAGAAGCCTCAGCCATGTTGGCCAATAGTCTGGGATGTTGGCCAATAGTCTGGGATTCTGGGAGCTAAAGTTCCTTGGCCCTTAAAGGGGACAGTTTGCCTACCCCGGGTATAGCAGAATTGACCTGTTTTGGACTGAGAATTGGATTGAACTGTTGAATACAGCTGATAAAAGAAGGAAGAAAGAAGTACAGAATTTGAAAAGGAAGGTAACAAATATTAAAGAGTATTTATTAAAGAATTAAGAAATATACAAATATGTAATTGATTTATAGAAAACAATTATAAAATTGTGACAAAATATAGATTGAGGAATTCATAGAAACTATTTGAGAAGTTTAATTGAATATTATATAATACAAATAAGGGGTTTTTTTCTTGCTGAATATTTTAATTATCTTTATCTTCCTTACTTTCTTTACATGCATTATTTTAATATATTATTGGTAGTGAATATTGTAAAGTAAAGTAATTTTGTTTGTTTAGTAATAACAATTTCTATTGGGAGATTGTATAGATTAAAAGAACTGGTTAAGTAAAACAACAACAAATTGATTAGTATAATTTCACATTGTTATAAGAAGTTTGAATGAAACATTAATTTATCATTTGAAGTACTAAGAATAATAATAATGGGTCAAAGAACTATTAATGGACAAGGTGTCAATGGTCACAAGAGAGAAAAAGGAAAAAAACTACACGAGCATTAGAACAAAACAAAACAAAAAATAACAATGAGAAGACCATCCATTGAACTGAAGATGACAGATTCAAACTTAATTTTTTTTTAGAAGCAATACAACATATAGCTGCAGAGATGTTGAGAAAGAGGAGAGAATGTGCAATTTTGACAAAAAATGCTACAAATGAAGAAAGTAAGATACAGATGGGAGCCAATAGAAGGTATCTCCTTTACATGGTGACATGGATAATATAAGATTGATACAGTGGATAAAGTGAGAGCCTTTTACTAAAGATGGCTTAGTGAAGAAAATGACAGTTTAGAAGAAGAAGTGCTGGAAGAAAGACAAAGAGAGGAAGAAGAGGAAACAGGATAGCAAGAGAAAAGAAATATTTCATTTATTAGGGGGAAATACCAGATATAATTTGTACTCAGGAAACATGTATAAGACAATGAGAAATAAAACACTTGAAAAATCCTAAACTAGGACAAAATTTTATAGCAGCAAGTGAAAAGAAAAAGATTGGAGTTGCAATGTCTGTAAAAATCAAATACCAACTAAAGAAATAATAAATAATAAGGGAGGAAGATAGAAATGATGTTGAATAGGTGAAAAACATTAGTGATTGATGTCTATGGTCCAACAGAAAACAAAGCCAAATTTTATAAAAAATTAACAAAGCAAATACAAGAATTAGATTATGAATTTCATATTTTCATGGGAGATTGGAATGGCATTTTAAATCCCTTATTGAATAGAAACCAAAAAAGATAAAAGAAAATCAAGAGAAGCTTCCTCAAACTTTTTTTTTAAATATGATGGATACATTTTCATTACTTGACCCATCAAGACAAAAATTCGGAAATGCTAAAGAATGCACTTTTTTCTCAGATTCTCATAATTTGGCTTCAAGAATTGACTTTTTTTTATATCAAAAGAATTATTTAAAGAAATCAAGGACTTAAAAATATTAACAAGATATTGGATCATAATCTGATAGCAATGGAATATATGCAGCCCCCCCCCCCCCCAAATAAAAGAATTATCTTGGAGACTGAACAAATATTTATTAAAAGATGAGATAACACAAAAACAAGTCAAGGAGCAGCTGAAATACTATTTCCAGGAGAACATGGAAAGAGACACAAAAGTGAAAATAGTATGGAATACATCCAATACAGTTAATTCATAGATTCTTGATGAAGAAAAAATATGAATGGAGGAGAAAAAGAACAAAAGAAATTCAGGAAATTTCAGGAAAAAAATCAAGAAAAAGAAAAAGAAATATTTTAAAAACAAAATAATAAAAATATTAAAAATGAAATTAAAATATTAAAGAAACAATTGTCTCTTAAAATGGCATATAAAATAAACAAGAAAATGAAATATGCAAAACAAAGGCAATTTGAATTTGGAAATAAAGCTGGGAAATTTCTGGCATATACATTTAAAAAGATGAAGGGAAAAAAGGATGATTCTTGAAATCAAGAAAGATAATAAAAAAACACAAATCAGGGAAAATAATGAAGATATTTCAGAAATATTACAGTTTTTTAAAGAACAACAAAGAGGAAATGAATATTTAAGAAAAATAAATAATTATTTGTGGGATTTAGGGAACATGAAGATAAATGAAGATAATGAGGATAAATGAGAAGAAGATCTCTTAATCAAAAGATTACAATAATGAAAATAAAATAAGCAATAAAACAAGATAAAAATGGGAAAGCTCCATATCTGGATGGATTCTCTATAATATTTTACAAATTATTTAAAGAGGAGTTGATTGAACCACTGCATAAAATGTTTAATGAAATAATACAAGAAGGAATTCCTGAATCATGGAAGGAAGTAAACATTGCTCTGATTCCAAAAGAAGAAGAAAAACTTGGAGCTTACTACAAAATTACAGGCCGATATCACTTCTAAATTCTGGTTATAAATTTTTTGCATCTATTTTAACTGGCAGATTGGGAAAAAAAATCCTACAGGATTGGATAAAGGATGATCAGTGCTGCTTTTCAGCCAAGAGACATGCAAAACAGAATTTACAAATAGTCATTGATTTGATTGAATACTATGATAAAAATCCTGTGAGAAAGATATCAATGTTATTTTTGGATGCAAAGAAGGCAATAAATAATCTGAATTGGCAATTCATAGAATCATAGAATCATAGAATCATAGAATCATAGAGTTGGAAGAGACCACAAGGGCCATCCAGTCCAACCCCCTGCCATGCAGGAACTCCCAATCAAAGCATCCCCGACAGATGGCCATCCAGCCTCTGCTTAAAGACCTCCAAGGAAGGAGACTCCACCACTCTCCGAGGGAGTGTGTTCCACTGTCGAACCGCCCTTACTGTCAGGAAGTTCCTCCTAATGTTGAGGTGGAATCTCTTTTCTTGCAGCTTGCATCCATTGTTTCGGGTCCTAGTCTCTGGAGCAGCAGAAAACAAGCTTGTTCCCTCCTCGATATGACATCCCTTCAAATATTTAAACACGGCTATCATATCACCTCTCAGCCTTCTCTTCTCCAGGCTAAACATCCCCAGCTCCCTAAGTCGTTCCTCATAGGGCTTGCTTTCCAGACCCTTCACCATTTTAGTTGCCCTCCTTTGGACACGCTCCAGTTTCTCCACATCCTTTTTGAATTGTGGTGCCCAGAACTGGACACAGTATTCCAGGTGAGGCCGGACCAAAGCAGAATAGAGTGGCACTATTACTTCTCTTGATCTAGACACTATACTTCTACTGATGCAGCCTAAAATTGCATTGGCCTTTTTAGCTGCTGCATCACACTGTTGGCTCATGTTCAACTTGTGGTCCACCTGGATTCCTAGATCCCTTTCACACGTAGTCTTATTCAGCCAGGTGTCCCCCATCGTATATCTGTACTTTTCGTTTTTCCGCCCTAAGTGCAGAACCTTACATTTCTCTGTGTTGAATTTCATTTTGTTAGCTTTGGCCCAACTTTCTAGTCTGTTCAAGTCATTTTGAATTTTGATTCTGTCCTCTGGGGTATTAGCTACTCCTAATTTGGTGTCGTCTGCAAATTTGATAACTATGCCCCCAATACCGTCATCCAAGTCATTAATAAAGATATTGAATAGCACTGGGCCCAGGACAGAGCCCTGTGGCACCCCACTGGTCACTTCTTTCCAAGTTGAAAAGGAGCCATTGTTGAGCACCCTTTGCATTCGACCAGTTAACCAATTGCAAATCCATGTAACAGTTACTTTGTCTAGCCCACATTTTACCAACTTGCTTGCAAGAATGTCATGGGGAACCTTGTCAAAGGCCTTACTGAAATCAAGATATACTATATCCACAGCATTCCCTTCATCTACCAAGCTGGTAATTTTATCAAAAAAAGAGATCAGATTTGTCTGGCATGACCTGTTTCTCTGAAACCCATGTTGACTTTTTGTGATTATGAAATTATCTTCCAGATGTTCACAGACTCTCTGTTTAATGATCTGCTCCAGAATCTTTCCGGGTATTGATGTCAGACTAACTGGACGATAATTGTTGGGATCCTCTTTTTTCCCCTTTTTGAAGATGGGGACAACATTTGCCCTCCTCCAGTCCGCTGGGACCTCTCCTGTTTTCCAGGAATTCTCAAAGATTATTGCCAATGGTTCTGATATTACATTTGCCAGTTCTTTTAATACCCTTGGATGTAATTCATCTGGTCCTGGAGACTTATATTCATCTAGATTAACCAGATGTTTCTGTACTATCTCTTTACTTATTCTATGCTGAAATTCTCCTATTCTGTCCTCTGCTCCATTATACTTAGGTTGAGCACCCTTTGCCTTTTCTGAGAAGACTGAAGCAAAGAAGGTGTTGAGTAATTCTGCCTTTTCTCTGTCCCCTGTTAACTTTTTGCCATCTTCTCCACACAGTGGCCCTACCATTTCCTTCTTTTTCCTTTTGCTACTGACATACCCCCAAAAGCCCTTTTTATTGTTCTTAACCTCTCCAGCAAGCCTGATTTCATTCTGCGCTTTAGCTTTTCTGACTTTACCCCTACACGTGCTAGCTATTTGTTAGAATTCCTCTTTGGTGATTTCCCCATTTTTCCATTTCTTATACATGTTCCGTTTAAAACATAGTTCAGTTGCAAGTTCCTTAGTCATCCATCCTGGTTTCTTGAGACACCTCCCATTCTTCTTCCTCGTTGGCACGGTTTGAAATTGTGCCTTCAGTATCTCCCTTTTGAGAAACTCCCATCCGTCTTGAACTCCCTTCTCTTTTAGTATTCCTGTCCATGGGATCACCCTCAGTATTTCTCTAAGTTTAGCAAAATCAGCTTTCCTAAAGTCTAGAATGTGTGTCTGACTATGCCTGGCTTCTCCTTTCCACTGTATAATAAACTCCAGGAGGACATGATCACTCCCGCCTAAGGATCCAACCACTTGCACCCCATTAACTAGGTCTTCCCTGTTAGTTAGGATCAGATCCAAAATAGCTGACTCCCTCGTTGCCTCTTCCACCTTTTGAACAATGAAATTGTCTTCGAGGCAAGTGAGGAATTTGCTAGACCTCAAGGATTTTGCCGAGTTTGACTTCCAGCAAATATCCGGATAGTTGAAGTCACCCATCACTACTATATTTCTCCTTTCTGAGTGTGTGGTCATCTGTTCTAGAAAGGCTTCATCCAATTCTTCTGCTTGAGTTGGGGGTCTGTAGTAGACTCCCACACTAACATCCCTGTTGTTTCCTTCCCCTTTAATTTTTATCCAGATGCTCTCCACTTGGCTTCCAGGATTGATGTCCTGGATTTCTTCACTGGTGTAAATATCCCTGACATATGATGCTATTCCTCCTCCTTTCCTGTTTGTCCTGTTTCTCTTGAAAAGGTTATACCCCTTTATTTCTACATTCCAGTCATGAGATTTGTCCCACCAGGTTTCAGTGATGCCTATTATATCATATTTGCTTTGTTGTGCTAGGAGTTCAAGTTCATCTTGCTTATTTCCCATGCTCTGTGCATTAGTGTAGAGACATCTAAGACCATGTGTCCCCTTTACTTGCTGCCTGTGCACATTTTTTTGCCTCCCACTGTTGGGTCCCTGTACTGTTTGCCTTATTTCCTCTATGACAGTTTGACTATTTTCTCCAGTCCTTTTGTCTTCCAGGACGTTGTCTCCCTTCCCCACACAGTTCAGTTTAAAGCCCTCCTGATCAAATTCTTCAGACCGTTGGCAAAAACATTTCTTCCAACTGGTGTGAGATGCAGCCCATCCCTTGCCAGGAGTCCGCCCTCATGGAACCGCAGCCCATGATCCAAGAATCCAAATCGTTCTCGACGACACCATCTGCGGAGCCAATTGTTGACATCTGCTATCTTCCTCTCTCTTCCTGGACCATGCCCTTGAACTGGCAGAAGAGACGAGATGACAATCTGTGCCTCCATTTCTTTCAGCTTCTTTCCTAGAGCCTCGTAATCCCTTTTGATGTTCTGAAGGCTGTGTCTTGCTGTGTCGTTCGTTCCCACGTGGACCAAAAGGAAGGGGTATTGGTCGGTAGGCCTGACCAGTCTTGTCAGCCTCTCTGTCACATCTCTGATCTTTGCCCCAGGAAGACAACACACCTCTCGAGACATCTTGTCAGGCCCACAAATCATTGCTTCTGTCCCCCTCAGCAAGGAGTCCCCCACCACGACCACACGCCTCCTCCGAGGCTTAGCAGTGACTGTTCCCTGTGGTGGAACTGCCAGGGTCCCCTGCTCTGTCTCTGAAATCTGTCCATGCTGCTCTTCTGCGTCCTCCTTGCTAAGAGTAAGAGCTTGAAATCGATTCTGTAGCCGCAAGCTCCCAGTACGATCCCTGGTCTCCTTCCTTCTGCGTGTGACCTTCCTCCAGCTTTCTACCTCCTGTGTGTGTGATGTGACCTTGTCTTCCCCAGCGACTTCCTCTTTGTGTTCCCCATCCAAGACCGTTTGTTCTGTTCTGTCAAGGAAAGCCTCTTGTTCCCTAATATGTTGAAGTGTAGCTATCCGCGCCTCCAGCTGCTGTACTTTGTCCTCCAACAGGGCTACCAACTTGCACTTTGAGCATGTGTAGTTCCCCACATCTGTAGGTAAGAATACAAACATCCCACAGGTATTGCAGGTGACGGCAGCAGTTCCTTCAGTGTCCATACTAAGTCTTAATTAGTACCTGAAAGTGGACTACGACTTTCCTCCTCAAAGAAAATCCCTTGCTAACAGTATTTAAGTCTGCTGGTTATAAAATTCGCGCGCCGCTAGCAGGAACTGGCCTTCTTCTCTGTCTCCTTTCCTGGCAGAACTGCCTAGAAAGTCTCTTTCTCCTTTCTGTTAGAAACTGGCCTGGAGAGCCTCCTCCTCCTCCTTCCCCTGTCCTGGCCGAAACTGACCTGAAACTGGCCTCTGGCAGCAGTTGTATAGAGCTAACTGCCTAGCCCACCCCCTATTGACTTGCAAATGCCACTCAACAAAGCCCCACCCGCTGAGTCACAGTCACACTTCCCCCAAGTGTTTTTAAAAAGAATTTAAAAACTTACCCACTCAAGATGGCTGTCTGGAAACTGCTTTCTCCTCTTTCCTAGCAGGAACTGGCCTTCTTCTCTGTCTCCTTTCCTGGCAGAACTGCCTAGAAAGTCTCTTTCTCCTTTCTGTTAGAAACTGGCCTGGAGAGCCTCCTCCTCCTCCTTCCCCTGTCCTGGCCGAAACTGACCTGAAACTGGCCTCTGGCAGCAGTTGTATAGAGCTAACTGCCTAGCCCACCCCCTATTGACTTGCAAATGCCACTCAACAAAGCCCCACCCGCTGAGTCACAGTCACACTTCCCCCAAGTGTTTTTAAAAAGAATTTAAAAACTTACCCACTCAAGATGGCTGTCTGGAAACTGCTTTCTCCTCTTTCCTAGCAGGAACTGGCCTTCTTCTCTGTCTCCTTTCCTGGCAGAACTGCCTAGAAAGTCTCTTTCTCCTTTCTGTTAGAAACTGGCCTGGAGAGCCTCCTCCTCCTCCTTCCCCTGTCCTGGCCGAAACTGACCTGAAACTGGCCTCTGGCAGCAGTTGTATAGAGCTAACTGCCTAGCCCACCCCCTATTGACTTGCAAATGCCACTCAACAAAGCCCCACCCGCTGAGTCACAGTCACACTTCCCCCAAGTGTTTTTAAAAAGAATTTAAAAACTTACCCACTCAAGATGGCTGTCTGGAAACTGCTTTCTCCTCTTTCCTAGCAGGAACTGGCCTTCTTCTCTGTCTCCTTTCCTGGCAGAACTGCCTAGAAAGTCTCTTTCTCCTTTCTGTTAGAAACTGGCCTGGAGAGCCTCCTCCTCCTCCTTCCCCTGTCCTGGCCGAAACTGACCTGAAACTGGCCTCTGGCAGCAGTTGTATAGAGCTAACTGCCTAGCCCACCCCCTACTGACTTGCAAATGCCACTCAACAAAGCCCCACCCATTGAGTCACAGTCACACTTCCCCCAAGTGTTTTTAAAAAGAATTTAAAAACTTACCCACTCAAGATGGCTGTCTGGAAACTGCTTTCTCCTCTTTCCTAGCAGGAACTGGCCTTCTTCTCTGTCTCCTTTCCTGGCAGAACTGCCTAGAAAGTCTCTTTCTCCTTTCTGTTAGAAACTGGCCTGGAGAGCCTCCTCCTCCTCCTCCTTCCCCTGTCCTGGCCGAAATTCATGATAAGATTAATGGAAAAGTTGGGACTAGTAAATAAGATTGTGAAATGGATTAAGGAAATCTACAAGAAACGAAGTGCAAGAGTAATAATAAATGGAAATAAAATTGAAAGCTGTAAAAAAGGGACAACTATAAAATAATAATAATAATAATAATAATAATAATTTTTATTTATAGCCCGCCCCTCTGCTAAGCAATCGGGTTGGGTACAGCATAATTAAAACATAAAGAGTTAAAAACAGACAATCCCAATCCCCTAACCCTCCCACCCCTTAAAACTGAATTAAAATAATATTCTATTAAAAACCATATACAAACTTTAAAACAATATAAAACAAGAAGAAGGACATGGATTTAAAATATGAGCCTTTGCTGATGATGTAGTTATTTTTGCAGAAGAACCATCAGAAAACATACCAATTTTTTAAGAAATAATTAAAGAATTTGGACATTTTACAAGACTCAAAATTAAAACAAAATCAGCTTTAATAACTTGTAACATAACGAAAAGTAAACAGGATTTGCTGCAAAAGAAAACAGGGATCCAAATACAAAAAAATTAAATATTTAGGAATCTATTTAACTAAAATAATGCTGAATTATTCAACAACAATTACAAAAACAATGTGGCAAGAAATCAAAAAGAATTTGGAAAAATGGTCAAAGTTAAAATTGTCATTGATTGGAAGAATAGTTACAGTTAAAATGAGTATATTACCCAAAATAATGTTTCTATTTCCAAATCTTCCCATTATATTAAATGATTCAGTATTTGACCAATAGAAAAAGGATTTGATGAAATTTATTTGGGCTAGGAAAAAAACCCAGAATAAAATGGAACTCACTAATAGATACCAGAGAAAGAGGAGGACTGACAATGCCAGGTTTAAAATTATATTACCATGTATGTTGTTTGGACTGGTTAAAAAACTGGATAAATTTAAAAGATGAAAAATTAATAAATTTGGAAGGCTTTAATGCCAGATATGGTTGGCATGCTTATCTCTGGTATGAAAAATTAGAACAAAATAATGATTTTAATGATCATATCATAAGAAGAGTGCTATTGAAGACCTGGAAAAAAATATAGGAAAAAAAATTATTGACAGATTCCAGATTGGATATCATCCCATGAAGCTTTCCTGAGGAGAGAAAAACTAACAGGAAAAGGATGGTTAAAGTATAAAGATATTTTGAAATGGGAAAATGATAAACCAATATTGAAAAATCAGGAAGAACTAAAAACAGAAGGAATAACTATACAATGCTTCCCCTATTGACAGCTCATGGAAAGATTCAAAATGGACAAAAAATTATTTGGAATTACCAAAAAAATTTTTTTTAAAAATCAGAATTGGAAGGAATAATAATAGAAAACAAAAAGGGAGCCACCTCTAGAGTCTATAAATTATGTCTAAAATTAGAGTTAGTAGCAGAAACAATTACACCTTGTATGACTGAATGGGTGAAAAATATAGGCCACAACATACATTTGGAAAAGTGGGAGAAAGCATGGGGTGTGATTTGAAATTTACTTTGTGTATGGATATTAAGGAAAAATTTACAAAAATAATGTATAGATGGCATTTAGCTTCATCTAGAATGGCAAAAATCTATAGGAATGGTGAAGGAATCTGTTGGAAATGTCAAGGACAAAAAGCCTTTTTTTCCCCATATGTGGTGGGCATGCCGAAAAACAAAACGTTATTGGAAAGAAATATATAAAATAATACAAGACATATACCAAATAAAAATTAGATTAGAACCAGAAACATGCCTATTAAACATGTTAGAAGGTAAAGAGGAGAGGAAAAATTTGAAAGGGATTATTGTACTTGTTGTCAACAGCATGAATGTTATTTGAGAAACATTGGAGAGAGCCAGAGACTGAATGGCTTTTAAGAGCTCTAGATGTGATTGAAATGGATAAATTAACAATGATAATGAGAGATAAAACAATCAAAGAAGAAAAAACATGGGAGCCATTATTGGTGTATTGTAGAAAGAGATGGTCCAATTATTGATTATAAAATAAAGAAATTAATATTTTATTGTTATTGGGATTACGGGAAACAAGAGTTTCTTACAAATGGGAGAAAATAGAATATATAAATGTAAATAGTCTAAAAATAACAATAAAATATGTATATGGAACAGTGAGGTGGAGATGAAAATAGAATAGAAAGGGGAATACATGAAGAATGCTGTAAAGAGAAGTTACAATTATATGAATTTATGATGTGAGGGTTAGGGAGGGGGAGGGAAGGCAAGGCAAAGAGAACATTGTAAAGAGTACAAGGGAATAAGAATTGTATTTTATTGAGTGTATTAATAAAGATTTTAAAAAGAGAGATAGCCAATGTTTGCTTGTCTCCATTTTTCCAGCACCCATTGTCCAAGATTTCTAAAAAATGATGGCAAGTAGTTCTGTGAGCATGGGGTCAAGCAGACCAGCAGCTTAGACTGGCTTCTGGCTGCTATAGCTGTGGTTGCTTCCCGTTTGGTAAAAGATCATGGCGACCAGATGTTGGGGTCCTCAAGCTTGCTGCAGCTGCAGTCTGCAATAGATTGCTGGCAAGGAGAGCTCTTTTTTTTTGTCCTCCTTTTGTGGCCGGCCTTGGACCACTTTAGGCAGCCATGGTGTGGCTTTGGCCCAAACCAGAGGCATGAGTCATCTGAATGCCCCACGCCAAATTGGCCCAAAGCCAGTGCTTTTGACCCATCTGTTTCAGGCCCATGTCAGCAATTTTGCTTCAATACTCTGGGATGCAGTTCATCTAGTTCTGCAGATCTGAACTCATTTAGGTTAACCAGTTGATTTCTGATTAATGTCTTATCAATCTTAATTTGAAACCTGGATTCCTTACCAAGGTCTCTGCTGATGCAAAGAAGCACACAGTCCTCTCTTTTTTGGAGGTGGTGGTGGGGGACTGAAGCCCAATAGGTATTAAGCAGTTTTGCCTTTTACTGTGATCTGTTAGAATTTTTCCATCCTTGCTGAGCAGTGGTCCCATCATTTCTTTCATTATTCTTTTGCTTTGAACCTATTTGAAAAAACAGTTTTTGCTGCACTAGCCAGTCTTACCTAGCTTGCCTAGCCAGTCTTAATTCATTCTGAGCTTTAGCTTTTATTATGCTATTCTTGCATGCTTGGGTTACAGATCAGTATCCTTCTTTAGTGAGTTGTCCTTCTTTCCATTGTTTATATATGCTCTTTATTCACTTTACTTCCTCCTCAAGTTTACTATGAAGGTACATTGGCTTTTTCAGATGTTTCACACTTCCATAGAATGGCTTGTGATTGTTCTTTTAGCAATTCTTTCTTCAAGAAATTCCACTCTTTAGCATTTTTAGCCAAGGGGTTTTGTGTGGGTTTCCCCTGAACTTGACAAAATCAGATTTCCTGGAATACAAGGTTTGTGTTTGATTATATTCTTCATTGGCCTGTTCTACAGCCATGAATTCTAGCATTACATGGTCACTCCACCCTAAAATACCAACTGCTCCCTGTTGGTTAAGATCAAGTCCATGGTTGCTGATCCCCTTTCTTCTTCCTCCACCTTTTGAAAGAAGAAATTATCTGCAACTCAGGAATTTGTTGGATAGTCTATGCTTAGCAGAGCTAGTCTCCCAGTAGATATAAGAATAATTGAAGTCCCCCATAACTACCAGTTCTTGCTTCTTGGAAAGTTCTGAGATTTGTTTCAGGAAGATCATCTAAAGCAACAGGAACACTTTTCCTTCTGTTTTTGGTTGAAGTGTAGTGTGTGCATTATTAATTCTCTATAAAAGGGACGTTTAAGAATTATATTTGGTTTGTGTGTACAAGGAAGCTATTCTAATTCACACTTCCTGGCCTAGTGCACAGATTGAAAATAAGTTACCCTCCAGTTTTTCCATTCTCACACAGCTTTCAGAGAAAAAGAACCGTTTATTTTAGGCTATAATTCTTACAAAAATGTATGTTTGTAGAAAAGGTTTTTTTTAAAAAAAAATAATGCTGTTCTTGTGCAAGGTTTATTTTTAACAACAAAAACACACACATAGCTTCATGCAGAATTTGAACAGAATGGAGTTATGAATGGACACTTGCAAAATTACCATAGTCCAGAAACAAGATGAACCATCTATCTGAGTTGTGCAATACTTGATCATTAAAGCCCACCACCACCCAACTTCTCTCCACTGGAATTGAAGTAGGATAGACAATTGTGAACTGTATGCATTTAATGAGAAAAAGTGTTCGGCATGTAAATTACATTTATTTCACTCCAGCCAGCAAGATAAAATGTTTAATCTAAAAGACTAATAATCACAAAACAGAATTCCATCACTATACTCATTTCCTTGGTGAGTGTAAGGACTTTAAAAAAATAAACACCCAAGGAAATTGTGCATAAGAATCCCTTAGGCTTTTAAACTATCAAAAAAGATAATAATTTAACAGATGAACAACTGTAATCTCCTTTTATTGATGAATTAGATGTAAAAGTTATGTTTGTACTGATGGATGAGATTTTTAATGCTGTGTTAAATCTAGGAAATGTAAGGATTTGAATAGAATGTTATGGAGTTTCAATCCTATACATGCTTACCTAAAGTCTAATCTGCACTGCAAAAATAATGCAGTTTGGCATCACTTAATTGTCATGGCTCAGTGCTATGGAATTCTGGGATTTGTAGTTTTTTTTTGAGATATTTAACCTTCTCTGTCAGAGATCTCTGATACCACAATAAATTTCAAATCCCAGGATTCCATAGCATTGAGCCATGGCAGTTAAAACAGTGCCAAACACTTAAGTTTCATTTAATCTGTTGGCTTAGTTTTCAACTTTCCTTTCATAAAGAGAAGAGACATGAAAGGTCTTTTCCATCTACTTCCCTCTACAGCCTGTTGTGTCCAAAACCTGCTCCTATGACAGAGGTCCTTGGAAGTGTTGTGGAAAGTGGTACAGGGTGAGGCTCAGGATGGAGGCAGGGTTAGATATAAGCCAATGAGACTTGTCCTCTGAGCACATATATATAAAATTGACTCAACAATTGACTTAACTGATTTGGAGGCAGATGGATGTTATGTTTATTGGAGAGTCTTGGATTCAATAAACATGCAGATACTGGCCCAGTGTGTCCTGTGCTGCTTGTTATCACAACATTTTCTGAAAGTGATCAAGATGGCCAATATGAACTCCAGACTTAAATTCCATAGAGAGTGATCTATTGAATACTACATTCTGAAGTTCATATGAAGGCTGGGGGAAAATGCAAATTAAGTTATTAAAAGTATTTGATGAGTTCTGTGATACTCTCCAGAGACCTCTGCAATGCATTCTTGGCAATTTAATCTTATAACATTAATTCTTTTTTTTTCAGCCCATAACCATTATTTTAAGAAAAACAATAGAGAATGACAAGGAAGTCTAGAATAGGTCATTAGTTTTGGAAATTAGGAGAATGAGAAGTAAAAAAAATGACTATAAAAGATAGTGTGTCAAAGGTAAAGTTGGGAAATCTCTCAAGTTTCACCTTCTCTTACATTCATTTAAAAACAAAAAGAAAAGAGTTTTCCATCTCAAATATGATAAAATTGGTAAAATTGGTAAATTCTTCCACCTCCATCTGTAAAGGTCAAATTCAATATGACAAGTATGCCCAGAATGGAGAGCACTATACTGTACCTGACTGGTATATATGACTGAGAGCCTGCATTAGACACAGTTACAATGTTATGGCTACAATCTGGTTTATGATATTAATCCCAAAATTGGAGTTGTATGGTACTAGCATGTGGGATGATGAAAGATGATGTGTGTAGCCCCCTTCTGCCAGCAATCAGAAACATGTAAAACAGAAACAAGGAACCCTGCAGGGTCCTGTAACAATACATCAGTGCATCGCTGATCACTGGTAGGAGTGAGGTGGACACATCTTCAACAACTTGCCCACCAGTGCTTCAGAACTCCAACTTTCATTTCAGCAGGTTGTTTTTAAGTCTTTTATTTTCAGAGGCATTTGTAATCATGGTAACATTACTATAATTCTATATGTGGACCAGAAACAGTTGTGAGATCATGAGTCTAACTGACTAACAGGATGACAGCTAATGTGTTGAAAACAGTGGCAATGCTAATTCAGCACCACAAAAAATACAGAGGCATTCAGACATGGACTTCTAAGAAGGAAACATGCAAAGGATGTGGTTTAGTTGAATAAGTTTACAAGTGGAAATTTCAGCATTTCAGGAAAAAATATGTACAAAAATATATGTATCTGAGAAAATAGCATAAAAAACCCAGTGTATCAGGGGACACTAATTGCACAAATGTGAACAAAATTCAGACAATATGTTAAAAATGTGTATGAATTTTCATGTGGATATCATAAAAATGCTCACAAAATGACAGAAATGGTCATTTGTCATATGAAAAAAAATGTAGATCAAAGAAAATGAAGCAAATTTGTCCATCACTAGGGACCATGTTGTCACTTCACATGTGATATGATATTGACTCACTCTTTTTTAAAATTCAACTTTCCTGTGGTTAGCACACACACACACACACACACACACACATTTTTTAATTTTTTTTATTAATTATATATACAGGACAATAATGCAAATACAAATACAATCGTTCTACAATCATATATACAATATCTGTCCATCCCACCCATGCCAACATCTACAAATAGATTCTAAATCTAAAACACACTTTTCCATTCATCCTACATAAAACATAGTTACTACGCTATGGTTCTGTTATTGAGCAATATTTCATAACTGTTTATAATAATTCTGTCTCATGAATATTCTATAATTGATGACTTCCTTATGTGTATCTACAATCACTTACTTAGTTCTTTTATTTTGTTTTTCTGTGTATATTTTGATTAAGCTGATCCAAAGATTAGGTTGATTTCCAACCTATTTTTTCTCTTAGTATTTCTAGCTCTGTCCATTCATCATTTATGTCATTATTTTTTAGACTTGCTGTAAGTTTTGAAAAACCAGTCTTCTTCTTTAGGTATGTGTTTTAGCTTCCAATATTGTGCATATGTTGTTCTGGCCATTGTGACTATATATAAGAGTTTTTTAATTTGAATCTTCCTTGTTATTATATTAATGTTGGTTGTCATGTTCAGTAAAAAAAGTTTAGGGTCAGGTTTAATTATTATCTTGAACATTTCACTTACTCATTCTGCTACCATGTTCCAATATTTTTTTTGCTTTCGGACAATTCCACTACATGTGGATAAAGTCTGCTTCAGGACGTTGGCATTTCCAGCATTTCGTGTTGCTGGTTTTATAAATTTTATGAAGATTGGCTGGTGGAACATTTTTAGGTAGTTTTCTTTTAAATTCTGACAGAGTGTAAATCTATTACTATTTTTCCATGACACTTCCCAACATTCTAGATCTATCTGTTCTCCAATATCCTGAGCCCATTTAATCATGACTTTTTTAATGGCTTCATTCTCCAGATCTCTTTCTTTCATTAATCTATAATATCTAGATATATGTTTATCTTTTCCTGTATATACAATTTTGTCTATTTCATTCATATTATTTTCAAATCCTGATATTTTTAGATCTTCTCTAAACTTTGATTTAAGTTGATTATACAAAAACCAGCCAATTTTAATGTCTTTTTGGTGTAAGTCTTCCATTGTCTTGAATTTATATAGAATTTTTATATCTGTCTCTAATATATCTTTGTATGTTATCATTTCTTGTCTTCATTTCTTGTCCTGTTATAGAATGCCTCTTGAATGGAAACCCACATGGGGATCTTATTATTATAGAATTGTTTTTTTTAATTTTGTACCAAATTTGTAAAAGTGCCTTTCTGAATATGTGGTTGTCAAAATCTTTATTGACATTCTTCTTATTGTACCAAAGGTACACATGAAAGCCATATTTAGTGTTACTGTTTTCAAGTCTTAACAAACTGTCATTTTCTAGCGTGATCCATTCTTCGATCCATGTCATACAGCATGTGTAATAATATATTTTCAAATTAGGTAGTGCTATGCCACCTTTATTTTTCTCTTCTGTCAGGATTTTCCTTCTGGTTCTAGGCTTTTTTCCTCCCCAGAGGAATTTAGATAGTTCTCTCTGCCAGATGGAAAAACAGTTTTCTTTTATGATTATCGGTAAATTTTGAAATAAGAACATGAATCGTGGAAGAATGTTCATTTTTTATAACAGAAGCTTTGCCAGTAAATGATAATTTTAATTTGACCCATCTTTCCATATCGGTTTTAATCTCTTTCCATGTTTTCCCATAATTGTTCTGGTAAAGGTCAATATTTTTCTTTGTCAAAGTGATGCCAAGGTACAAACACACACACATATAATATTAAATTGACATGCCAATTAAGAATAGTAACAAAATATCAGAACAAGAAGATTAGCAAACTAAACAGCCAATAAAAACATTTAAAATACATCAAAATACATAAAGTAGCAATAGTTGGCCATGAGTTTTAAATATATTGAGTCACTGTGGAAATGATCAGAAAGATTTTTCCAGTATTTAACCTATGAGAATGTTGGGCTCTTTCTGAATAAATAAAATGGACTTTCAAATTGTCTCAAATATGTGCTTTCTGATGTGGTATTTTGATTCTGAGTATCAGTTATTCAAAAAGTGTCATACTTTAAGGTTATGTTTGTAGATTAGACTAGGGTTATGATTTTTATATGTTAAGTGTATTAATGAGTTTTTTTCTCTGTATGGTTTTTGTCTGGTTCTTTTCTTTTAAAATGCAATAAAAAAGATTGGGGGGGGGGGGGAACCCTGCCAAAGAAAAACCTCTGTCCCTCCATTTCCTGTAGTTAAGTCTTTCTCCTGTAGTATGTAGTTAAGTCTTTCTTCCTCTTAGAAATACCCAGTTTTGACTTCCGGTTGGGGATGGCACCAGTTTAGATGGAGTGAAGTAACGCTCCCTTCTAAATCTCCTTTTTTTCTGTGCAGTTATTTCTAAAAATATCGAAATAAATCTTCTTTAGGTATAAAGAAGGCAAGAGAGCCAGAAAGGTCTGGTGCCTGTCTCAGCCAACTTTTTGAAATATCATCTTTATTAGGAGGCGGACGAGACAGAAGAGACCAAGGCAAAACTCCTGCGCAGGAGGATAGCAGAGCTAAATTTTGCCCTGCCAACTTATATTTTGTAGAACAAGATTATTAGCCACATCAATAGGAAAATGCCTAAATTTTTCAACGCTTTATATTTCCATCGGCACTTTCCTTTGACTCTAAACGCTTGCCATTGAAGCTGGAAGAATAAAGAACAATAAAGCATTAAGGCAACAAAGAGGTAATCTGAGAGACTTAAAGATTGAAAAGAAGAAAAGTTTTTTTTCTGTTTTGATATCTAAAACTTCAAATATAAAAGAGGGACATGGACAATTTACTGAGGCATGTTCCATTATCATTCTATATAACCATATAACCTTATCATTGTATATTACTTTATTAATCTTTAATATTATTCTGCCTAATTGAAGCAATCAATCTCATATTTTAATAGCCTCATTTCTGTATGTTTGAATATTTGACATATCTGCTTGGTACAAGAATTTGTAAATTTGATTATTGAAGTTTAATTCCATTTAAGAATCAGTACCTTAATATCTTTGCAATTTATTTCTCCTCAAAAGCTTTATATAGACAAAGAGAGAAGATTCCATACTATTTGATAGATTTTATAGTGTTTATATAATTGATTTGTAATCGATTTATAGACATAAATCTCTCTATTATTGTGTATTATTGGTCTCCACTGTCTGATCCCCTGCTGATGCAAAGCAGTGGATGGCAGCTATAACAAGATCACAAGCTGCAAAAATGCAAACACAAAATCAGCAACAGAGGAGACCGTCTCTAGAAACAAATAAGATGATGGAATCAAATCTGTTGATTTTGGAGTAGATTAAGAAGATAAGATCAGAAATGAAAAAGGACAAGGCAGAACTGGAACAATATCTGAAAGACACCAGAGAAGATCTAAAAAAAAGATATAAAGACAGAGATAAAAGAAGTGGTAAATGTGGTAGAGAAACTAACTACAGAAGTAGCACAGGCAAAATTAAGGATAAATGAGTTGGAAAAACAAACCAAGGAGTTACAAGTGGAAATCCAATCCCTAAAGATGAATCAAAGCAAGGAGATAGAAGAAAGAATAAAAACTGATCAAAAGGCCAGAGAAAGATGTTTAAAATTAGGGGACTTAATGAACATAAAGAAGAGGATCTTTATGAAAGACTGACACCATTATTAGATGAATTCATGGAGAGAGATCCTGATGAATTTTATTTTGTGATCGATAAGATGTTTTGTATTAGTTCAAGGGTAGCAAGACAAAAAAAAATCCTAGAGATATAATAATATATTTTGTCAGAACTCACATCAAAGGTCAATTTTTAAGAATTTGCTATGAAAAGAAATTCATTGTTGACAGAAATGAAATCCAGATCTTTAAAGATTTACCTGGAGAAACTCTTAAAAAGAGGAAAGATTATACCCCATCAAAAAAGGCATTAAGAGAAAGAAATGTCTATTATAAATGGGAATACCCTGAAGGGATATCTTTCAACTTTAAACAGAAAAGATATAAAATTAACTCAATTGAAACAATGAAAGACATGCTTAAAAAGATAGAAACATATTATTAAGAAAGCAATGATCAGAAAACTAATGAAGAAATAGATACAAAGGATGAACAAGTAAATACAAATGACAAAGATGAATTGGAATTAGACAATCTTTATAAAAACAATATTGAAGGACAGGACAAGGATAAGAAGAAGAAAATAATGAAGTCAAAAACAGATATGGAGGTGGAAATATCAGAAGGTGAGGTGGAGGAGGAAGAGCAAGATGTTTTAGAAGATGATGTCTGACAACACTCACCTCATATCATGGAATGTTAAAGGACTCAACTCTTCAATAAAAAAAAGAAAGTCTTGCATTATTTGAAGAAAACAAATGCAGAAATATGCCTAAAAGAAATGGAAATATGCAAAAAAGATGTAAGACTATTAAAAAATCATAAATTGGGATCGTTATTTGTAGCAGCTTCAGAAAAAAAGGAAAAAGGGTGTAGTGGTTTATATAAAAAATACGATAGATGCTAGAGAACTATTTGTGGACAAGAATGGACATTTCATTGGTCTAGAAATTAAATGTGAAGATCAACTTATTTTATGTTAAGGAAAATGCAACATGGGACATACAGTAATAGAAATAAAATATGTATGTGATAGTCACAGTGACTAAGCAGGAACAATCATGAAGCTACACAGGTGAAAAGGATAATGAAATTTGGAAGCCTTGAGAGCCAAGGACAAAGTTATAAAGTGTATATTGAAAACACCTGTTATAGATTGCAAACACCTGAGATTCATTAAGTAGTCAAGGTAAAATGATGAAATACTTGGGTTGGTCTTAAGTATGGGATGATCTATGTAAACCAATCAAAATGAATGTACACGCCCACTGGGTGGAAACTGACTAGTGGGTGGTGACTAACAATGGCTATAAGTGCAATGTTTGCCAATGCATATTGTGGAGTAGTGGTGGTGTAGTAGAGATTGTGATTTGTAGGGCATATAGTATTTATGTATATAGTAGAAAAAAGTAGATCTTTTATATAAGACTACTGAGTTGTCTGGTGTCTTGAGGGAAGATACAAGAACCAGAAGAATCCTGGAGAGGTTTGGAGACATCTCAGGAAGAAGAGAGAGAAGGCTTGGAGAGTTTGCCAGGGTCTTCAGCCTATTCTCTGAAACTCTGCTGCTTGGGAAAGAAGCATCCACCACTGATCAAAGCTGGTCAGCTCTGCTGCATAACAAGGTGGTGAGTTAGAGCCAGAGGTGAAGAGCTACAACTCCCATCATCCCTGACATTTTATTGGTTGGGGTTTATGGCCCCTTAGAAAATAAAAGTAATTTTTTAAATAAACTATTAGCAACAATAATGGAGGTCTCTTATGTGAATATTACTATATTTGGGGACTGGAACGGGGTATTAGATCCAGCGCTATGTTAGGGGACTGGAACTGGGTATTAGATCCAGCGCTAGACAAAAAAAGTGAAATCAAACATAAGCCATAGCAGGGCAAACTTCCTAAAACTTTCTTTGATATGATTGGTACATTAACTGAAGAAGATGCCTGGAGATTTAAACATGATAAAACAAAAGATTATACTTTTTACTCCATCCCTCATAAAACCTGGTCCCGTATAGATATGATTTTGGTCTCAGACATAATAAAAACTAGAATAGATAAGGTTGAAATTCTGCCAAAGATACTTGCAGACCATTGTCCAGTACTGATGATGCTTAGGAAAATTAAAAGAGATAGATGCTGGAGACTTAATGAGACCTTATTGAGAGATGAACACACTCTACAAAAAGCTAAAGAAACTTTAAAGTACTTTTTTAAAGAAAACAAAACAGATCAGATGGATATAAATACTATTTGGAAACTCATAAGGCTGTAATGTGAGGTTTTTTATTAAACAAAATTATGAAAAAAGAAGAAGAAGAAGCGAATTAAAACATCAAAAACTACAGGAGCAATTAAATATCCTAGAGAGTAATTTAGAAAACTGTCCCAGTAACAAGAATAATAAAAATAATAATAAGTTTTATTTATAACCCGCCCCTCTGCTCGGCAATCGGGGTGGCATACATCAATTTAAAAATACAATAGGTAAAACAATTCCTGCCCCCCCACCTCCCACCCACCCACCCACCCCTTAAAACAAAATTAAACCATTAACAAGTTAAAAATAAAGCCGAGATAAAATACAAACAATTAAATCTATCCAGCCAAGTAGCTAGTTGGATAGTGATGTTTGAGGATCACCTGCTAAAAAGATTCCAACTGACAACAGTTTCAGCATTAAGTCTTCACTGAGCCAGGCAGTTATTCCAGGAAGGCCTGCCGAAAGAGATCCATCTTTACTGCCTTTTTAAAGGCAGTAAGAGTAGTAATAAGACGGATCTCGTCCGGCAGGCCATTCCAAAGCCTGGGAGCGGTCGCGGAGAAGGCCCTCTGGGAGGTCTGTGAAAGCCTGGTCTTTATCGGCTGCAACAGGTTCCTCCCAGAGGACCGCAGGGCGCGGGGGGGATTGTACGGGCAGAGGCGGTCCCTAAGATAAGATGGACCCAAGCCATGTAGGGCTTTAAAGGTTAAAACCAACACCTTGTACTGCGCCCGGAAACTAATTGGCAGCCAGTGGAGGGATTTTAGCACAGGTGTTATATGCTCCCTCCTCGATGTTCCAGTAATCAACCTGGCTGCCATATTTTGGACTAATTGCAGTTTCCGAGTTAAGCACAAGGGTAGCCCCATGTAGAGTGCGTTACAGAAATCTAGACGTGAGGTTACCAGAGCATGTACCACGGTTTCCAGGTCCCTTCTATCCAGATAAGGGCGCAGTTGGCGTATCAGCCGAATCTGATAGCAGGCGCTCCTGACCACCGCATTCACCTGACTAGTCATGTGAAGCGATGAATCTAGGAGCACCCCCAGACTGCAAACACAGTCCTTGGAGGAGAGTGTGACTCCATCCAGGACTGGAGACTGTATTCCCAAATCAGGTTTCGGGCCCGTCACTGTCAGTACCTCTGTTTTGTCTGGATTCAGTTTCAGTCTATTTTTCCTCATCCAATCCATTACCGCTCTGAGACAGGCGTTAAGAGGAGAGACGCCATCTGAAGTCTGAACTGATGATCTGGTCATGGAGAGATATATCTGGGTGTCATCAGCGTACTGATGGCACCGAGCTCCATGCCTCCGAATGATCTCCCCCAGCGGCTTCATATAGATATTAAACAGCATCGGGGACAGGATGGCACCCTGAGGGACGCCACAATTAAGCTCAATTTTGGATGAGCAACTGTCCCCGAGCCTCACCCTCTGGGATCTGCCCGAGAGGAAGGAACGGAACCACTGCAATGCAGTGCCTCCAATTCCCAACTCTCTCAGGCGATCTAAGAGGATGGCATGATCAATAGTATCAAAGGCCGCTGAGAGATCCAAGAGCACTAACAGGGTCACACTACCCCTGTCAATACTCAAGCGGAGGTCATCAGTCAGAGCAACCATGGCAGTCTCCACTCCATAACCTGTCCTGAAGCCGGTTTGAAATGGATCAAGATAATCAGTATCATCCAAGATCTCTTGGAGTTGGGAAACAACAGCCCTCTCGATCACTTTGCTTAAAAAAGGAAGCAAAGAGACTGGTCTGTAATTATTTCTATCCAGGGGGTCCAGGGAAGGCTTCTTCAGGAGTGGCTTAACGGCCGCTTCCTTCAGACAAGATGGTACCATACCTTCCCTGAAGGATGCATTGATTGTATCCCGAAGGAAAACTCTCAACGCGTCCCCCCCTGGACGACCAGCCAAGATGGACAGGGATCGAGAGGGCAAGTCGTCTTCCTTATCTTACCAAGAAGCTTGTCCACGTCATCAGTACTCACAGACTGAAAATGATCCAGTAAATTTCCATCAACAGAGTTGTTGGCCACCTCGTCTACTGTTTCTGACAAAACAATGGCATCCAAGTCGGCTCTTATCCGAGAGATTTTATCTGCAAAGTAGGTATTAAATGCGTCACAGCAGGCTATCGTAGGGTTAAGCAGGGGACCTGATGCCGGAGGAACCTTTGTCAACTCCCCCACCACCCTAAACAGCTCTGTCGGACGGGACTCTGCAGACGCAATGCGTGCAGAACAGAAGGATTTCCGCGCTGCACGCAAAGCCTCCCTGTAGGAGTCAAGATGCTTCCTAAGGCGAGTTCTGTCGGATGGGAGACGAGACTTCCGCCATTCACACTCTAGTCGTTGTCCAGCTCGCTTCATCCTCCTAAGCTCCTCAGTATACCAGGGCTTACGATTCGAAGCGGGCTGGAAAGGACGCTTGGGAGCGATTGTGTCAATAGCCCTGGTCAGATCGATGTTCCAAGTATTCACCAGGGCTTCGACAGAATCACTGGCGTTACCAACCATTAAACCCTCCAAGGCCTTCTGGAAACCAATTGGTTCCATGTGCCTTCGAGGGCGGACCATTCTCAAGGGTCCACCACCCCCGGGGGGGACTATAGTGGCCTTTAGCTCAATCTTGACCAGAAAGTGATCCGTCCATGACAATGTGGAGGCTGTTGTGACCTCCGCCCACGGATACTCCTGATCAGTACTAAAGACCCCATCGAGTGTATGGCCAGCACAATGTGTGGGCCCATCCACCAATTGGGATAGGCCCATGCTTGTCATGGTTTCCATGAACTCCTGAGCTGCGCCTGTTAGACTGGACAAGCCGGTCTCAAGAGGAATGTTGAAGTCGCCCAGAACCAAAAGTCTGGGCGACTCCAGCAATAGCTCTGAGACCAGCGAGGTCAGCTCGGTTAGGGAGTCTGTTAAGCAACGGGGTGGTCAGTATACCAACAGAATCCCCAAACTATCCCTGGTGTTCAGGCTAAGGTACATACACTCGATGTGGGATGTTTTCCTGACAGGCTTCCTGGTCAAGGATAAGGTGTTTCTATGAACCAAGGCCACTCCGCCTCCCCACCCACTTTCCCCCACCTGCTCATTAACTACATACCCAGCTGGGAGAGCTTGAGCCCAGGTCGCAGAGCTTGCATCTCCCAGCCAGGTCTCGGTAAAACATGCCAGGTCGGCCGCCTCATCCACTATGAGGTCATGAATTATATGGGTCTTGTTTTTAACCGACCTGGCATTGCACAAGAGCAGGGTAAGGGTCTGTGGAACGGTTGGTACGCTCTCCAAGTTATCCCGGGAAACAGAATGAACTGAAGAAGGGACAGGTATTAGGCATCTGTCCCTTCTTATTTTGCAACATTTGTTCACTCTGTTACCGCCATATCTGCCCTGCCCCCGCACAACCTTAATACCCGCTCCCAGATTATGCCCGGCTCCAAGGCATGGTGTCAGAGATTGGTGATCCAGCTAATAAAAGGAGGGGTCGAGAGAGACTGGTCCCAAGAACTTATTCCAGTTCTGCCTCCTCCACGGCCCCAAAATGCTGTCGGTGCTGCTACAAGTGTGCTGGGGGAGAGATGGAAGGCTCCTCCCTGGCGACGCAGCTGCGGCCGGATCAAGGGCTGTGCAGGTGGAGACAATGAAGCACAGACCTCTCCAGTCCAAGGACGGTCCCTCCGCCGCTGTGCTGCCCAGGGACAAGGTGGTATCTGAGGGTTTTTTAGCCCTCTGGTGTCCCAGGGTTCCACTGCTGGTGCAGTTTCTCTGAGGGCTGTGCAGGTGGAGACAATGAAGCACAGACCTCTCCAGTCCAAGGACGGTCCCTCCGCCGCTGTGCTGCCCAGGGACAAGGTGGTATCTGAGGGTTTTTAAGCCCTCTGGTGTCCCAGGGTTCCACTGCTGGTGCAATTTCTCTGAGGGCTGTGCAGATGGAAACAATGAAGCATAGACCTCTCCAGTCCAAGGACGGTCCCTCCGCCGCTGTGCTGCCCAGGGACAAGGTGGTATCTGAGGGTTTTTAAGCCCTCTGGTGTCCCAGGGTTCCACTGCTGGCGCAGTTTCTCTGAGGGCTGTGCAGGTGGAGACAATGAAGCACAGACCTCTCCAGTCCAAGGACGGTCCCTCCGCCGCTGTGCTGCCCAGGGACAAGGTGGTATCTGAGGGTTTTTAAGCCCTCTGGTGTCCCAGGGTTCCACTGCTGATGCAGTTTCTCTGAGGGCTGTGCAGGTGGAGACAATGAAGCACAGACCTCTCCAGTCCAAGGACGGTCCCTCCGCCGCTGTGCTGCCCCACAAATAGAGGCACAAATAAGAAGATGTCAAGATCAAATCTCCTCAATGTTTTTTTTTTTAAAGTTTTTATTACTTAAAATAATCAACAAACAAAACATACAAAACATACAAAAAACCGACATGGCATAGACACACACATATTGACAATGGCATAGACACAATAATGGCATAGACACAATAATATTGACATATTGACAATATTAACAATACATCTAACTAAACATTACACACATATACACAAAACAAAACTTCCTGGACTTGAACATCAGTCTTATTACTAATTTATGTTTCCTTTCCCGTGTTGTTATCCTCTAGCTATGCTTCGTATAAAAAGAAAAACAAAAAAGTCTTTTGGTTGATTCAAATCATTATTCCTAAATTCAATCTATCTTATATTAATAAAGGCCTAAACTATTTAATCCAGTTGTGTTTAGCCATTCTTATAGCTACGTGATCTTGGAACAAAATGCTACAAAATCTCTTAATTCACATATCATTATCCTTTACAAATCTGCTCATGTAGTCACGAAACGGTTTCCAAACCCTCTTATTGACTTCATAGTTATGTCCCTTTGCTAAAAACATAAATTCATCCATCTGTTCGATCTCCCCAGTCTATTCAACCAAACCTCTATAGATGGAACTTCTTCTTTTTTCCAACTCCTAGCCAGCACTATTCTAGCACATGTTGTCATATGGAAAATTAACTTTCCATATTTGCATTCTAGGTCTTGGTTATCACAAAGACTCAACAAGTAAAATTTAGGATCGGGCTCAAACTTTAGATGTAAAATTCTCCTCAATGTTAAAGGAAGAAGTTGAAAAGCAACTAAAATATCTGAAACAGAGACAATTTGAGTTTACTAATAAGCTTAGTAAATGGCTAACTTGGAAGCTAAAGAAGGGGGAAAAAAAAGAAGAATTCAATCTCTAAGATAAAGGATAAAGATAATATATATACCAAACAAGAGGAGATCAAAAATGTTTTTTCAAATATTTCAATAAATTATTTACAAGCAAAGCTGCTGCTGACAAGGATTTGAAAGATTATGTACAAGATCAGAAAATCCCTAGATTACACAAGAAGGAAATAGAAAATTTAAATAAAGAAATAACAACATCTGAGATTTTGGAAGCAATTAAAGAAATGAAACCATCAAAATCACCAGGCCCAGATGGCCTAGATGCTATATATTATAAGAGCTTTAGTGATATATTAATTCCAGAATTACAGTTAATTATGAATAGACTGAAGGATGAGACTGTTCCAGAATCGTGGAAAACAGCGAATATAGCTTTGATCCTAAAAGAAGATAAGGACCCATTAGAAACAGGAAGCTATCATCCCATATCTGTGTTAAATGCAGATTATAAGATCTTTGCGAGTGTTCTGGCCAAAAGAATCAAGAACAGACTAAAGGATCATATCCACTATGATCAAAGAGGCTTTTTGCCAGGAAGACAAATCAAGGACAATACGAGAAATCTGCTGGATGTAATTGAATATTATAAAAAAAACCCTGATAAACAGGTGGCCTTGATATTTCTCGATGCTGAAAAGGCCTTTGATAATCTTAAATGGGACTTTATGTTGGAAATCTTGAAGAGAACAGTAGGAGAAGGTTCATATTATAAATGGGTCAAAGCAATATACAAAGAGCAGAAAGCTCATGTGGTGATCAATGGAGAAAGAACAAAGCAATGCAATATTAGAAAGGGCACGTGCCAAGGCTGACCTCTCTTCCCACTGTTGTTTATTCTATCTTTAGAAATATTATGTCAAGCAATAAGAGATGAAAACAAAATTACAGGAATTAAGATCAAAGGGCATGAAATAAAACTTAGAGCCTATGAGGATGACATGGTCATCTATCTATCCGATCCTTTGGAAAACATACAACAATTGTTGGATATCATTAATAAATATGGACGATACTCAGGATTTAGAATAAATAAGGGGAAAACAAAAGTCTTAACAATGAACATGACTCATAGAGAAAAAGAACTTCTCCAAACTAAGTCAGGAATTTTTTTTAAAAAAAGGTTAGGTATTTGGGAATCACTATCTCCACAAAGAATTCAGATTTATTTTAAAATAATTATCAAAATGCATGGAATAAAATAAAAATGAATCTGAAGAACTGGAGTAATTTACAACGATCACTCTTAGGTAGAATATCAGTGCTAAAAACATATGTTCTTCCTAAAATGATTTTTTTATTCCAGTCCATACCTGTAATACTAAATGACATACCCTTCAAAAGTTGGTGAAGAGATATAGCTAATTTTATATGGGCTGGAAGAAAATCTAGAATAAAAGCCAAAGTACTTCAGGATTCACCATCAAGAGGAGGTCTCGGATTACCTAACATGAAGATATATTACCATGCTTGCATATTGGACTGGGTAAAAGAATGGATTAGATTAAAAGATAGAAGATTATTATATCTAGGAGGGATGGATAACGTATTTGGTTTTCATGCTTATCTATATTACGAGAAGACAAAAGCTAACAAAGACTTTAAAAATCATTATGTCAGAAGCTTACTGATAAGAATTTGGGAGATATATAAGGCTAGGATAAATAAAGGTATCCCATTATATTTGTCCCCAAATGAAGCGTTTCATAGAAATGACGAGATGATAGAATGTAAATGGGCTACATATAGAGAACTACTGATAAAAGAAAAGGGGAAATGGAGACTAAAAAGACAGGGGAACTAAAGAGGGAAGATATTAGATGTAATTCTTTTCTACATAGACAACTTACAGAAAGGTTTATAACTGATAACAAAGCACATGAAATAATATCTACTGAGAGCTACATAGAGAAAATATTATTAAAGGAAACAGACCATCTAATATCAAAGTTATACAAGATATTATTACAATGGGAGATGGAGGACGAGCAGGTAAAAGAATATATGATCCAATGGGCACAAGATATTAGCATACCAATTAATATGAATGAATGGGAAAAGATCTAGAATTCTAAATTAAAGTATACATTAAATTACGGAATGAAAGAGAGCTTTTATAAGCTTTTATTTAGGTGGTATTTCACTCTGGTTAAATTAGCTAAGTTAAATAAAGCAAACAAGGATACATAAAGAAATTCAGGACATCCTCCAAACGAAATTTGTCAAAGATCCAAAGTTATTTCTATTGGGAATAACTGAGGAACAATTAGATAAGAAATTTGGAAAGGAGATTTTTTTTATGCTAACAGCTGCTAGGGTAACCTATGCTACAACATGGAAACAGGATAAGACCCCGCCGATCATACAATGGCTTTGGAAACTCTTGGAATATATAGAAATGGATGAGTTAACATATATGTTAAGAAATAAGATGAATTCTCAATTTGATAATAAATGGGGAAAGATTATAGATAGAATTATGAATAAAATATATAATTATAGTTAAATCATAAGGGAAAATCAACTCTCAGGTTTCATAAGGTGAAATAGAATCTATATAAAAGAAAATAAAAAGATAATTTACAAAAATAATTAATTTTGATAATACACGACTATATTAAAAAAGCCGATTATAAAATCATCAAAGGACCAAGTAAATGGATCATATGTATATATATAGATGTATTTGTGTGAATATTAAATTTGATGAAATTGGATACAAATAAAGTCATAAGATAGTTGAAAATTAGTCATTAGGAAGTCATATTTTAAGTTGTTAAGAATGTTATGTTATATCTGTTATTGTATGTCACATTTGTATTTGTTATATATATATATATGTTGATAATTGTATGTTGATAAGTTGTATTGTTGTGAAGATTGGTTGTGTTATATTTTATAAAAATACTACTACTAATAAAAAAGAAATATCCAGTTTTGTACCCCCTAGAAATCTTGCTATCAAGGTTTTGTTATATGTTGGTGTTATATATGTTCATTCTGGTCCTCAAAAATCATCAGTAGTGAGGATTACTGAGGGTGTGGTTGTAAATGAAGTGTGCACAAAAGAATGTGCACATTTTAAAATTCAAAATGGCTGTTGAAAAAGTGGTTATAAAAACAGACATGCTATAGTCAATTTGGAAAATTCATGAATTAGGTATAATTTACACATTGGGAAAAATTGACAAAATCTGCATGAGTTGTGAAATAAATATACATCAGTACATGTCTCATTAAAAAGAAAGATGGGAAGAAAATGCAGGTGGGGTGTGGAGACATTCAATAATAATGAGACTGTGAGATTTGCACATTCCTATTTTTAGCTCAAGGCATGGTATCTTTTCCAGGAATTCATCATGCACAAGGCTATGTTTTGATTCTATTTTTGTGAGATATGAATTAGCTTTTTTGCTTTTTGCTTTTTCTCAGGGTTAGCTGAAGACATTTTGTTGCCAGTGACAGAGCAACAAATGTCACCACTCCTCAATCAATGTGTGCAGTACCAAATGCACATGAGGCAGAACATCCTACATGAAGGTCTCTGCATCTCTGACAGTAAAAATACAGCAGTAACAAATTAAACAACTAACACTTTTCTTCCCTTTCATTATAAGTAAATGTCACAGGTGGATACCATTCTCTGTCTAATTCAAAAGTGGGAAACTGCAGAGAGGATATGGGCCAATTCAGCCTTGTGTCCTCCTGGTGGGCCTCATGACGGTACCAAAGCTCCCAAATTTCCTTATGTGTGTTTTTAAATCCAGGTGATTTTTCTCACACACTCCCTCAACAGCTCAAATTGGAAAAACAAAACTGGCTGAAATAGAAACAGAAAGTGAGGGACATCACTTCCGAATTTGATTTCAGCTGATTTTTCAGCCCACTTTTTACTTCTGGGATTTTCAAAATATCTGAGGGGAGTTGATGGGCATTTTTGTGTGTGTGTGTTTTGCAGCAGTTCTAAACTGTTTTTGAGGAGATGGAACAATGCACAGGATTTTTTTAAAAAAAATTGAGGCAGGAGACTCGGGTGACTTTTCAGGATTTGAGGAGAAAGATTCAGGAGAAGCACTTTGTGACCACAAGAACTGCATGTAGGTCACAGCTTCCCTGTCCCTACCCCAAACTTATGGTAGAGAAGTCAGAACTCATGGCCTCTGCAGACCGGCCCAAAGGGCCAGCCTGAAGGTAGAGTTGGGGTGGGGCAGCCACACGCCGGCTGCCCGAACCCCACACCAATGCTGTCCTGATGCCACATGCCATTACGCATTATGCTGCATGCCCTCCCGGCAGAGCATTGTGACACGCTGTGCCAAAAAGGGCAAGGAAGCACTGCACGCTAGCTGTTAGGGAGGATCAGGGCCATGGTGTGGGGCTGCTGCAGCAGTGATCCGCCACTTCCCAGGATGGCCCAGAGCTGCCCATCTGCAGTCCCCCTCAGTATCCTTACCTTGAAATTAATTAGAAGGGCCCTGGTATACTGTAAGATTGAGGTATTGGGATGCAAACTTCAGCACCATGGACAGCAATCAGACTGGCAGGCAGTAATAATTCCTAGAAACTAGCAGCTGTTTTAGATTTCCCTTTAGAGGGGCTATAGTCTTCACACTCAAAGTGAACCTAAGTACAGCCATGTTGTCAATAGATGCCCAAGTTTCCAGAGGCCAGACATAACCTTGAAAAGCTTAGCATATCTGAGATACTATTACAACTGCAGACCTGCTGGAAACTGTGGTTCCTGTTACTAAATGTTTCCTTCTTTGTTACATTTTAGCAACATGGGACAGACACAGTAGGAATAATAAATGCTATATTGTTGATTGTTAACAACTGAGTATTTTTACCCAATCAAATTATGAGAACCTCTATGCTACATATGTGTACTCATAAGTTGCTGTGTCATCATATTATGAAGGTATGCAAATTCTTCATACATGCTAATAAAGTTGTTCTTTGTTCCTTGTATAGCTGTCAAACTTTCTGTAGAAGAGGGGAGAGCACCTTTTGGTCAAAGATAACAATCTTTCCACACAGATTCAGGATCCAATCCATAGTTTGAGTTTCAACTCAATGCAGTAGTGCTGATATCTCAGCTCTCCACACTGCTAACAATAGGACCATCCCTATCTGCTCTAAGCTAGCCCAGATCTGTTTATGGAGCACTGGAGAGCAACTGTTGGGATCCTGGTGGCATGGGCCTATCTGGATCCCCAGTCTTTTAAAAATAATTATAGGGGTGGTTTGTGATCTGTGGTGATTGGGGAAGTTGTGGGTACAGTCCTCCCTTTGGGCATCTGCAGGCCTTGTGGGCAGCAGATAGGGTTTTACAGGAATTATTGGGTACTTGTGGGTGACCATAAGTCTCTTCAGCTTATCATGATCAGGCCTTCATATGCCTCTTAGGCGCCATGTCTATCCCTGCTGGTTTCAATTTGGCTTTGCAAACCCTAGGCCCTGATCTGGCTTCCTCAGCCTCCTAGGACCCTTTTTGGCCTCTGCAGGCTATGTAAGCACCAATTAGGCCTTCACAGGTCATGCAGGTTTAACTCAGGTTTGTTTGTTTGTCATTTACAACTTATGGTGACCCTAAGGTGAACATACCAGTGAAGATTAATTCAGAAGGAGGTTTACCATTGCTTTGCCCTGAGGCAGAGAGTGTATGGCTTGCTAAAATCTGATTTATACAGTTTATACATAGAATCAGAGAATCAAAGAGCATTAAATGAGCAAATACACTGCCATCTTTGAGACATCTTTCAGCTTTTCTCTCTCCCCCTTTCTCCTCAGCAGTTCCTAAGACAATAGAAGTGTGTTTAGCAAAAGGTAACAGTGGGAAGGAATCTAGTGTACCCTAATGTTACAAGTGCTTCTTTTTTGGCTGCTTTCCCAGGGACTAGTTCTACAGATCCCCATATCTTTTTAAAATGCAACATTTCTAGCTTGTTCCTCTAAACCTTTCTGCTGAATAGAATTCTGTCTGTATCTATAGTAATTATCAATCAAACCTGCTCTTTATAAAACCTTTGCTGTAATCAATAAAGTGGTCTCACTTGCTGAAGACAAGCTTCTGTGTGGTTGTGCTTCTCTTGAGGGGGGCTCCTTTTTTTTATCAAGGTAAATTATTACTGTAAATTAGTCCCTTCCTTTAGGGGTTACGTAGGGGATTGCAGACTGCCAGAAATAGTGCAAATTGAGTCCACTTTTAGGGTTAGGGTTAGTGCTAGGGAATCATGGGATTTTTTTCCCCCTGAGACATTGAGCCTTCTCTGTCAGAGAGCTCTGGTGCCACAATCAAATACAGTTCCCATGATACCCTAACCCTAACCCTAAAAGTGGACTCAATTTGCACTATTTCTGGCAGTCTGCAACTCAGTGAGTTCCCATTTGGAATGTAGTTGCAAGTGGACCCAGTAGGGTTCTGGGGGACCCACTACTCACCCAACAGTTCCAAGCCTCCTAAGCTTTGATTAGGCCTCTGAAGGTTTTGTAGTCCCTGACTAAGGGCCAAAACAGACTATAGAAAACAGATTGCAGAAATAATCCAGTTTGACACTGCTTTAACTGCCCTGGCTAAGTGCTAGAGGATCCTGGGAACTGTAGTTTATTGTCGCACCACAACTCTCTGATAGAGAAGGCTAAATATATCACAAAACTATAGTTCCCAGAATTCCCCAGCATTGAACCAGTGCAGTAAGTCTCAATAGGCCTTCTAGGTCTCCATTCTCTGCTGCTTTATTTTAGCTGTATTATTTCATCTCATATTCTTAATTTATAATTTCAATCCTCTTTAACAACCTTTTAATTGAAAAGTGGGGAATGTATTCCCCATCACCATATAGGAATGTGATAGCTGGACAATAAAGAAAGCAGACAGAATGAAAATCAACTCATTTGAGATGTGGTGCTGGAGAAGAGGGTTTAAGATACCATGGACAGCCAAAATGACAAATAAATGGGTCCTTGGACAAATAAAGCCTGAACATCCTTGGAATGATGATTAAATTGTGGCTGTCATAATTTGGCTGCATCATGAGAAGGCACAGATCACTAAAAAGACAATAATGCTAGAAAATGTAGAATGTAGTAGAAAGAGAGGAAGGGCCTCTATAGACTGGCCCAAAGGGGAGGGCAGAGGCAGAGGCATGCCGGGCACCCCAACCCCACACTGAGGACATTTGGCACAGCGTTTTGATGTGCTGCGCTGGAAGGGGCGCTAAAGAGCCGTGCCCCGGCTCTTAGGGTGCCCTTTTTGCCAGCTCTAAAAGGAGCAGCATTTTGCCACTCCTTTCCGAGGTGGCAAAAGGAAGGATCAGGGCCTCAGACTCGATCCTCTATTTCCCGGGGTGGCCCAAAGCCGCCCATCTGCATCCCCTCAAAGACTACTTGCCAGATGGGTAGACTCAATTGGGAAGGTCACAGGCATGAATTTTCAGGACCTAAGCAGAGCAATGGAAGTTAGGGGATTTTGGAGATGTCTCATCCACAGGGTTACCATGAGTTGAGGTTCACTCCAGGGCAGTTAACAACAACATAGTGAAATGCATTTATCCAATTTCATGTTGAGCAATTTGCTTTGGATCATGTTATATCCTAAGCAGAAATGATGCCAATGAATCCAGTGCTATTCCAATTATATTCTTAGGTGTCAAATATCCATTACTTTACTGAATTAAACAAAATGTTAGGCCCTGAGGCCTTTCCACAAATGCCTTTATTATCATGGATTCAACAGCTGTTAAACAAATCCATCCAGTTGTTGTGGATGGACCAATATATTCAGGAATAACTTGGCAAATAACAGTGGCACAGTTTTCAGTTTTTACAAACCAGGACTGAAGCATAGATATTTTCTTATATATTTTTTTTTATCATAATAGGTGTTGAAGTGAAAGATTCTGAAACATTTGAAACACAGAGATAGAAGGAAGAAAAAATGAAGAACCCAGATGAGGACCAGTCCTATTGTTAGAATGAGTATGGTGATCATGTCAGGCATTAGATTAGTCCTGCACAACTTGGTAGTAGGCAGGGGCCAAAATTAAAATTGCCAAACTTCTTTGAACTGCAGATGAGTTTTAGTTAATTATTATAATGAATTATTATTAATTACTAATTAATTATTATTAATTAGTAATATTATTAATATTAATTCCATCTTCTGCTGCCACCACCCTGCTCTTTCTTGGAAGAAGATCAAGTAGTGGAGAAGCCTTGAGTAGGGTGACCAAATGTCATAACCAGAATAGAGGAAAAGAAACCACAAAATGTAGGACATTCAAGAAAATGTAGGCAACATTACAAAATGAAAGCTAAAAACAATAATATAGATTCACAAAATTTATAAATATAAATGCACAAAAAACGTCCTGATCCCCTTCTCCATGCCATTGTACTTGCACCCCTTCATCGCCCTGGCAGCTCCCTTCTTATAGGTGAGTCAGCTGGAAAAGCACATCTCACTCCAGAAGATAAATGTACTTGAGCAGTTTGCACTCTATGTCCTTCTATAATAATAGCTACAAAATTGAATAATGGTAATAGCATATGGGCTACTTACATTCAAAAGACACTGCAGAAATAATCCAATTTGAGACCACTTTAACTGTCCTGTTGCAATGCTAAGGAATCCTGGGGACTGTAGTTGTGAAAGACATTTAGCCTTCTCTATCACAGAGCTCTGGTGCCACAACAAACTACAATTCCCATGTTCCCTAGCACTGAACCAGGGCAGTTAAAGTGGTCTCAATCTGTATTATTTCTGCAGTATGTTTTGGATCTTACTTTTTAAAAAATAGTCCAGATTTAAATCCTCTAGCCCCTTCTAGATTAAAAATTTCTTTCCATCTCCCAGCTATGAGATGATTGGGGGGGGAAATGAAAAAGTGCTGGGGGGAGGGAGGGACTGCAAGTATATTTGGTGATGCATTCTGGGGTATGTACAATTTGCGGCCAAGTAAGTGACCCTGGGCATATCACACACTCTCAGCCTCAGATGATGGTAATGGCAACCCACATTTGAAGAAACTTGCCAAGAAAATCCCATGATAAGGTTGCCTTACAGTCATCATAAGTCAGAAAGTACTTGAAGACACACAAGAACAACAAAATGTCAACAATTATTTCATAGGTAGTACATGGGAATAAGAGCCAGAATGGTGTAGTGGTTTGAGTGTTGGACTATGACTCTGAGGATCTGAGTTTGATTCCCCGCTCTGCCATGAAACCCACTAGGTGAGCTTGGGCATGTCACACTCTCTCAGCCTCAGAGGAAGGCAATGTCAAACCTCATTTGAAGACATCTTGCCAAGAAAACCCCAGGATAGGCTCACCTTAGGGTCGGCATAAGTAGGAAATGAAGCTACACCACAAAAAACAACAAAGCCTCAAGAAAGATACAGTGTGGTTTAGTGGTTTGAGCATTGGACTATCACCCTGGAGACCAGGGTTTGAATCCCATCTTGGCCATGGAAACCCAATGAGAGATCTTAGGCATATTCTCTCAGCCTCAGAGGGAGACACTGGCAAACCACTTCTGAAATCTTGCCAAGAAAACCCTGTGACAGGGGTCACTATAAGTCAGAAACAAACTGAAGGCTCACAACAACAACAATAGCAGTTACACCACTAACAGGGCTTAATCACACCTCATAACTCTACACATCGGGATACAGCCATCAATATGGGTAGGGAGCATGGCAGTGGTGGCAGTACAAGGTGGTGACAGAGCTGGCGGTGCCCATAACGCAGCCATGTGTGCCTGAGGAGAGCCCATAATATAATAATAATAATAATAATAATAATATAATAATATAATTATAATAATAATAATAATAATAATAATAATAATAATAATAATAATAATAATTTTTATTTATATCCCGCCCCTCTGCCAAGCTATCGGGGTGGCGTACAACATATAAACATCAAAACAAATACAATCAAATTCAGTCCCATCCCTCATTCCCACCCCCCAAAAACAAATCAAACAAAACAAATTTAAAACAATTAAAATTCACAAAGCACATCTATACAATAAACAAAAGCAATCTAAATATACAGGAGAAAAAATTAGAGAGACTCCCGCTGAGCATCAGGGCCACACCCCCAAGAGTCTTAAAGGGCTAAGGCTGGGGCTGTACTGCTACATCCTCCAATCCTGTCCCTGCCTCCGCTCTCATGATGCCAGGTGTTCCAAGGGAGGAGGGGACGGGGGAGGATGCTCACCGCCCAGCTTCTGATTCTCTTCCCAGGTCTCTGCAGCAGCCGGTGGTCAAGCTTGGCTTGCAGAGACTTTAAAGGCTCTCATGATGCCAGGTGTTCCAAGGGAGGAGGGGGCGGGGGAGGAGCCCACAAACTCCCACCACCAAGGGAATAGGAGGAGGAGGAGGGGGGATCAAAGAGGGAGGGAGGAGGAAGTAAACTTACAATTGCAGAAGTGGGGGAGGAAAGTTTCTTCCATCACAGAGCATTGACTGGTCCCAACAATGAGGATGTCATGTGAGCCTCCTCCTCCAACTCCTTCCAGCTCAAGCTGCCAGTGTGGAGGCTTTTGCCCCACGGGCATGGCTTGCCAGTCTGCTAAGAAAGGTATTGCTGTGAGATAGAAGGATGACTGAGGTGGCCATGGTGGCTATCAGCTTGTTGCTGCTATTGGGTTGCTGGAGAAACTATTGTTGTGAGGGTGGGGGGAAGCCAGGTTCCTTCAAAGTCCAGCTTTTACAGTCATACATAGAAATAGGAAATATAATGGCATGGACAATCCTAACTCTGGTATTTAATGAAATAACCTTTGGTAGCCCTGCAGTGCTGGGTCACTTGGGTGTTTCCCTGGACAGGGGGCCTTCTGCACAGCCCTAGGATCAGGAAACCTCAGCAGTTTCTTCCACCTGAGGGACAAGTGCTGTTGCTGGTCATCAGCATAGCATCTTCTTCCTGACTGACTTGCCCAAGCTCCCGCAGCAGCAGCCTTGAGGGGCCCACAAGCTGTATGTTGTGCAGGCCTGCATTAGCTGTTAAAGATCACAATGGAAAATTCCTCAGCTGTTTTGTTAGGATATGGACACCGATGTACATGTGTATACTCAAAAATAGAACCAATTTTGACTCTCTGGCCTAGGAGATGAAATTCTATAGCTAGCATCTCTGTTGAACTCCATTATTTACCAGCACAGATCCTGCAAACACATGGCTATGGCTTCTCTGATTGAATGTAGCCATCTAGAATGCAGCATTCCTCTTTTCTTATTGCCCTCCACTTTGCCAAGCATTATAGTCTTTACTAGTAAATCCTTTCTGTTGGAATAATATTCCTTTAAATTGTGTAAACAATATTTTGATTTATCATATCCTGTGAGACTCTCCTAAAATGCTGAGTCAGAGCACATGGCATGATGCAACTTACTGCAAAAGGTTGCATCATGCTATGGGGCACAGGATGATGATTTATAGCCATCACGGTATATAAGTGTACTGCAGACAGGTCACATGTAGATTGATGATTGTGGATTGGAGTAGTTGGTGATTGTGGATTGTGGATCGTGGAGCTGTACACTGAGTTACAACCAACAGCAAAGTTGAGGAGAGTTGGTGAGGAGAGTTTTTAAATATTTCTACATATTGTAACTCAAGAACGTCCAAGGACTTGGAAGACATCAACTGTGTCTGTGAGTTTATTTGTTTAACTGCACATCCACTTCCAATACCTTTATCTGGGCTTTGCTTCCATACTCTGTTACATTAAGCTTCATCTGAGTGCATTGTCCTCAGATTGCACTGAATGTTGGCATCTGAGATTTTTGTTTTTGTTTTTGCAAATTCAGAACCAACACTTTCTTCATGTGATATGGCCAAAATATGACAACCTCAATCTAGTCATCTTTGCTTCCAGGGAGAGTTCAGGCTTGATCTGTTCTAAAAATCCTTTTGTTTGTCTTTTCTGGCCATCCATGGTATCCTTAACACTCTTCTCCAGCTCTACATCTCAAATGAGTGGATTTCCCCCCCTATCAGGTTCCTTCAAGGTCCAGCTTTCACAGTCATACATAGAAATAGGAAATATGATGGCATGGACAATCCTAACTCTGGTATTTAATGAAATAACATTACATTTCAAGATCTTATCAAGGGGCAAAGTAGATGGGGCAGTAGGAGAGGCCAGAGGTTGCTCCTGCCCTGATCGTCCCGGGACTGTGGCAACCAGATGCTACAGTTCCAAGGGCACCCACTGCCATGGTCCTGAAGAGACCATGAAAAGGAGCTATAAGAAACCACTCCTTTCATGGCCACTTTTGAGCCATATTCAGCAGCCCCAGCACAGTCTTGGTGCAGCCTCTAAGTGATCTGGTGCATGCCCCACCCTCAGATTGGCACAATGGTGGACCTTTTGGGCCATCTGTTTGAGGCCCTAGTTCCTTCATAGCTGCCCTTCAAGGTTGTAGTTTTCTGATTTCTTGCCTGCAGTATCCACTCTGATTGATGACTGGGCCCAAGTATAGAAACACTTGCACTAATTTCAGCCTCTTCATTGTCTCCTTCAAAATTATGTTGATCGTCTGTGGTCATAATTTTTGTTTTCTTGATGTTCAGCTGTGAATCTGCCTTTGCACTTTTTGCTTGACCTTCTTCAATAATGTTTCCCTGTCTCTTCTCTACTAGTATTATGGTGTCATATGCATATCTTAGATTGTTAATGTTCTTTTCTCTAATTTCCATGCTTCCTTCCTGTCAGTCAGATTCTGTTTTCTTGTATGATGTTGTTAACATACAAATTAAATAGCTAGAGTGATTGAATGCAGCTTTTTCTGACACCCTTTCCAATTGGAAACCATTCCTTTTGTTTGTATTCTGTCCTAACAGTAGCCTCTTGTCCTGAGAACAGGTTAAGCATCAGAATTAGCTACTGAACTCCATTATTTACCAGCATTCAGCTGCTTACGTTTACTGACTAAGCAATTGAAATACTGAATACCCCAAGACCCAGTTTTTTAAAGCTTTATTAATATAAAAATAAGACTAATACAAAACATAAGACAAACAATACAAAAAAATATGTACATCTACAATAATGCATACATATATCCACCCCATCCCATCTCCTCCTGACACAAACATACCTACCTACAGATATTTACAAACCAACTTCCTGAACATTATTCCAACGCAATTACTTATTTTTCAAAGTCCTGATTGAGACTTATATTAACAATTTTTCATTTTCCCAACCATTTTATATAATACAATACATTGAAACCTTATTTGATATCCATTCTTATTATCTTTAACAATTTTGTTAATTATTTAATACTTATACCTCATTACAAATCAAAGTAACTTCATATAACTTAAATTCTCTCCTTCCTTTTGCAGGTATTATAACAGTGATTCCAAATCAACTTTTGCTTCTCCAAGGACTTTCCTCTCAAAAAGCAGGTAAGTTTGTCTAATTCAATATATTCTGTTCGTTTGTTTAGCCATTCTTTGCTATTGGACATTCTTTCTTCTTCCAGCCTCTCACAAATAATATACCAGCCATAGTAGACATATAAAATAAGAGCTTACCATGTTTATTTTCTAGGGAGTCTCTTGTCACCATGCTCAATAAATAAAATTTAGGATCAAAATTCATTTTACATCTTAAGATCTCTATTATTAATTCATGGATCCTCATGTTTTATATATCCTATCAATTTTTACAGGCATTAAGTGCTATCTAAGCTTCATCTTATACATATTTTCCCTAAGGTCATAGCTTAGAGTAAACCTTGCTCTTTTGCACCAATTTTTTTCCCCACTGCTCCATAGTATTTTGTTCCATATCTTGAGACCATTTGACCATTACCTCTTTAACAGCCTCCTGCTCCATGTCCCACTTAAAAAACAACAACAGAACATTTCAAAATTCTATGAGGATCTTTAGCTTTAATTATCTTCTCAAAATCTTGTTCCACATTATCAATACCTACAGTGAGTATCATAGTTAAATCTTTCTCTAAGTTGCTTGTAAATATACCAAGCCTTATAAAATTCTTCTTCTAATTCCTGTTGTGTTTTAAATCTCAATTTTTTTAGTGGTGTCATCGATCCTGGTTAGGTCTTGATACGTTAACCATCTCTTATTAGCAAATCTCATTTCCCTAAAAAAGGCATCATTAGGAGAACCCCATTTAGGGATATTTGGATAGATCCTTTTTTTATATCTGAGCCATACCCTAAATAAGGTCTTCCTGACAAAATGGTTGGAGAACTCTCCGTTAGATTTTAGTTTGTCATAAAAGAGATACGCATGCTATCCATGGGAGTTTCTGATACTTCCTAAATCTAAAATATCATGATTTACTCATTCAAGACCTCTGCTCTCATTTGTTTATAGTCGTTCCAATAACCTCATTTTATCTTGTTATCTTATGCTATGATTTTAATGGATGTGTAGTTTAATAATTTGTTGGGGGGGAGGGGTGTTTCTGGGGTGTTTCTTAATCTGAATTTTTGGTCAAATTTTTAACTGTTGTAAGCCACCCCAATTGTTTGACAGAGGGACGGGGTATAAATAAAACATTTATTATTATTATTATTATTATTATTATTATTATTATTATTAGTTTTATTTGTCCCAGCAGATAGCCTGCAATTGGCAAACAATGCACTACAGACAGAAAATAACACTGATCGGAAATGTCACCACTGGGGCAAAGATGCTTGACTTAATTCTTCTGTGATGTCTTTCCTAAATGGTTGCTTATTTGAGTCATTAGCATCTTTTGTGAATCCAAGTACTGGTGAATTCAAACAAAAATCCACCAAACAATGATACCTTTATTGGGCAACCGAAATGCACAATATACTTGTTGCAAGTTTTCAAAGCTCACTGGCTTCTTCATCAGGCAAGGTGTTACAAACAAAATGGGAGAAAAACAATTGGAGATGTTACTCAGATGCCTGCATTTTGTACTTTCTGTCCTTAGTTAAGATGGTGTGGGGAGGATATCTTTTGCAGGCAGGCTACTCCTGGCCATGTGGCAACTGGGAGATTTTCAAAGCCCAGGAAATTTAAAGTCCATTTGCATCTCAACAAGGACTCTTCTCTGCAATCCAACCCGTCTCCATTCCTGTGATGCTGCAGCACTGGTGCTGTGCCTCAGGAAATCCAGGTGGGCACTCTGTGTTTAAAGAAGTCTCTTTGTTTTAGGGAAATTGTTTTGTCATCCGAATGGGAAACCTGGCTTGATAACAGTACATGTGAAAGTGATCTAGCAGTCCTAGTAGACCACAAATTGAACATGAGTCAACAGTGTGATGTGGCAGCTAAACAAGCCAATGTGATTCTAGGATGCATCAACAGAAGTATAGTGTCTAGATCAAGGGAACTAATAGTGCCATTGTATTCTGCTTTGTTCAGGCTTCATCTGGAATACTGCATCCAGTTCTGGGCACCACAATTCAAAAAGGATGTTGACAAGCTAGATCAGGGGTAGGCAACCTTTTTGAGCTGGGGCCCGGGTTGCTGTCCCTCAGACAATTGGGGGGCTGAAGCACCAAAAATAAATAAATAAATAAATATAAAAATAAAAAAAAAATATGCATGCACACTCTCTCATCCCCAGAAAAGCCATGGCAAAACCTCTGTGGAGATTTTGCTAAGAAAACCCCAAGAACAAGTAATAACAACAATAATCAATTTCATTATGGCAGGTGGCAGCGGCAGCGGGACCAGCCTGGGGCCAGTCCAAAGGCCGTGGGGGGCCGCATTCGGCCCCCAGGCCTTAGGTTGCCTAACCCTGAGCTAGAGTGTGTCCAAAAAAGGGTAACCAAAATGGAAAGGTCTGGAAACCATCCCCTATGAGAAGTGACTTAGGAGCTGGGTATGTTTAGCATGAAGAAAAAAGTTGAAGAGGTGATATGTTGAAGGGGCAGGGCAGCCCAGGAGGACAAGCGGAGGATGAGTATCCTGCCCAACACCTTCCCTCCTGTGAGCCCGGCATCAGCTGTGTCGGCAAGCCTCCCTGGAGAGTGGGCGGTGGCTTCAAAAGCCACCCAGTTTCCACCTTCTCCAGGGGCTGGGCAGCCCAGGAGGACAAGCGGAGGATGAGTATCCCGCCCAACACCTTCCCTCCTGTGAGCCCGGCATCAGCTGTGTCGGCGAGCCTCCCTGGAGAGTGGGCGGTAGCTTCAAAAGCCACCCAGTTTCCACCTTCTCCAGGGGCAGGGCAGCCCAGGAGGACAAGCGGAGGATGAGTATCCCGCCCAACACCTTCCCTCCTGTGAGCCCGGCATCAGCTGTGTCGGCAAGCCTCCCTGGAGAGCGGACGGTAGCTTCAAAAGCTGCCCAGTTTCCACCTTCTCCAGGGGCAGGGCAGCCCAGGAGGACAAGCGGAGGACGAGTATCCTGCCCAACACCTTCCCTCCTGTGAGCCTGGCATCAGCTGTGTCGGCGAGCCTCCCTGGAGAGCAGGTGGTAGCTTCAAAAGCCGCCCAGTTTCCACCTTCTCCAGGGGCAGGGCAGCCCAGGAGGACAAGCGGAGGACGAGTATCCCGCCCAACACCTTCCCTCCTGTGAGCCCGGCATCAGCTGTGTCGGCAAGCCTCCCTGGAGAGCGGGCGGTAGCTTCAAAGGCTGCCCAGTTTCCACCTTCTCCAGGGGCAGGGCAGCCCAGGAGGACAAGCGGAGGATGAGTATCCTGCCCAACACCTTCCCTCCTGTGAGCCCGGCATCAGCTGTGTCAACGAGCCTCCCTGGAGAGCGGGCGGTAGCTGCAAAAGCCGCCCAGTTTCCACCTTCTCCAGGGGCAGGGCAGTTTCCACCTTTCGCCGGCACCACGCGACGAGCGACGGCATCCTATGGCCTCGGAGGACTGTTTTTGCCAACTTGCAGCCCTTGGAGGCCCACAATGGCAGGAACTATGTATTTTTAAATTGTAAATTTTTAATTAATCTTATTTAAATTGTTTAGTATGTTTTGGGGGGATGGGTGGGTGGGAGATGGAGAGATGGGATTTCATTGTGATTTATTGTTTTGAAATTTTATAATCATGTACGCCACCCCAATTGCCTGGCAGAGGGGCGGGATATAAATAAAAATTATTATTATTATTATTATTATTATTATTATTATTATTATTATTATTATTTTAGCTCTGTTTAACTATTTGAAGGGAGTACATACTGAATATGAGGCAAATTTGTTTTCTTCTGTTCCAGAGAATAGAACTCTGACCAGTGGGTTCAAACTACAGGAAAACAGATTCTGCTTCAATATTAGGAAGAACTTCCTGATAGTAAGAGCTATTTGACAGTGGAATGCACTCCCTTGGAGTGTGGTGAAGTCTCCTCTTTGGAGGTTTTTAAACAGAAACTGGATGGCTGTCTCTTGGGGGTGCTTTGATTTTGTCTTCCTGCATGGTAGGGGGATCAACTTGATGGCCCTTGAGGTCTCTTCCAAATCTGTGATTCTATTATTCTATGATCCTCATCTTTTCTTGATTTAAAAATAACTCCAAATTCAGAACAAGCCATTCTGGGGTAGTGTCTACTGGAATCAAGAATATGAGCTGTCTGTCTATGTCTGGAGGCCCTTTGCTGAAAACCAAAGCCTAAACTTGCTGAAATCTCTCTTTCAGGTCAGAATCTGGGATTTTTGCAAGAGAATCCTGCTAGCTTATTTCTTTTTCTCAAAGTCCCGTCTGTGCCTTAAGAGGACCCTGGTTAGCTTGTCCTCTCTTCCTTGCACCTTTCTAGCCAAGACGGCTCCCTAGCTTCTCACAAGGTCAACAGGGCTAACAATCTTGAATCTTTCTTTCAAACAGTACTTTCCCTGTACATTGCAATGCCCCAAAACTACTCACTCTTTCTCTGGTGTGTGTTAGGAAAAATACTTAAATACTTAATTTTTGAACCTCTTTCTCTAATCTCTCCCTCCCGTTATGAACTCCTACATTTTCATATTGCTTTCAATTCCAAACCTTCACAACCTTGTAAGTTTGCTATTCTGCATATACCTTTGTCATTTGTGAAGCTCTACCATAATGTTTGGTATTCCCCATTGTAACTATTGTGTATATCCGTATCACTGTATGTTCAATTGTTGTTGTTAACTGCCTTTGAGTTGATTTTTGATTCATGGTGACCCTATGGATGAGACATCTACAAGACTCTGTCCTTCACTGCTCCTCTTAGGTCCTGTAAATTCATATCTATGAACTCCCTAATAGAGACTAGACATCTAGCCTGTGGTCTTCCCCTCTTTCTGCTTCCCTGCACCTTTCCTAGCCTTAGTGTCTTTTATAATGGGTCACACCTTCTCATGATGTGTCCAAAGCACAACCACCTCAATTTAATCATTTTGGCTTCCAGAGAGATCTGTTCAAGTACCCATTTGTTTGTGTTTTTGGCTGTCCACAACATCCTCAACATTCTTCTCCAGCACTACATTTCAAATGAGTTGATTTTTTTTATCTGCTTTCTTCACTGTCCAGCTCTCGCATCCTTACATGGTTATGGGGAATGCAATGTCTTGGACAATGCTAACTTCATTGCTTACTTCTATACCTTTATTCTTTAGGATCTTGTCTAATTCTTTCATAGCTGCTCTTCCATGGCAAACTAATTTGTCAAAGTTTCAAGATCCCTATATGTACTCAGAACATGTTTGAATTCATTCACATGATGGATACCTGACACCAGATTCTACTGCAACCTGTGGCTGTTGTCTTTTCTTTGAGGACAGAGATGTGTATGCCACATATGCTGATCCAAACCCTAATGTAGCTAAATGCCTCAAATATTGCAGAGGTTGATGCCAGTACAAGTCAGCTGCCAGTCCAGCTGGCTTCTGTATGTGAAATGGGAAAATGGTACCATGTTTTCCTCTGGTGAAGGCAGTTAACAACATCAAATATGTCTCAGAGCAACTCTGACATGGATTTTCCAAATGAACTGACACTGAGTAAGTCTGAGCTCACTGTTTATGGCATTTAAAAAATGGCTTGAGTCCACCCACATTTGGCTTTGTAGTTACACTGTAGTTTACTACAGAGAACTTTATGATCATGAGTATGCAAAGAGATCTGGTAGTACCTTTGAGACTAACTGAAAAAAAGAAACTGGTTGCATGAGCTTTCATAGACTTGAGTCTACTTTCTCAGCTGCATGGGGTGGAGTCATGGAGACTCAACTCTATAGAAGCTTATGCTACCAGTTTCTTTCCATTAGGGTCTTTACAGACTGCCAGAAATAATGCAGTTTGAGTCCACTTTAACTTCCCTGGGTTAGTGCTAGGGAATCATGGGAATTATAGTTTTTTTCTGAAACATTTAGCCTTCTCTGTCAGAGAGCCCTGGTGCCACAATAAACTACAGTTCCCATGATTCCCTAGCACTGACCCAGGGCAGTTAAAGTGGACTCAAGCTGCATTATTTCTGGCAGTCTGTAAAGGTCCTTAGTCTCAAAGGTGCTATAAAATCTCTTTGCATACTGATTTTCCAGACTAACAGGGCCATGTCTGAATTTTATCATCATGAGTTCTATTGGATCGTGAATCTACTGTTATAACTCAGAGCAAATTGAAAGATTACTATATATCACACTGAATATATATGCATTGCAAAACTAGGCTGCTTCTATTTAAATTAGATGCATAAATTGGCAACAGAACTATTTATAAACTGAAAGTTGCCATTCTAGAATTGAGATTGTAGTCATCCTTTAATCCAGGGGTAGGCAGCCTTTCCCCTTTAAGGGCCGAGGGACTTCAGCTCCCAGAAGCCTCAGCTATGTTGGCCAATAGTCCCATGTTGGCCAATAGCTCCTGGAATTCTGGGAGCTGAAGTCCCTCGGCCCTTAAAGGGGAAAGGTTGCCTACCCCTGGGCTTGGGAGCAGTGTCTGAGCACGGTGTTTAGATGTTGCACACTCTGATGCCACCCCCAAGCCGGTGTCACACTGCCCACCTGACCACACAGCAGGCAGCCTTGTGGCACTCTGATGGTGCAGTGTTTATGTGCTGCATGGTACAGAAACACTGTAAAGCTGTGGCAGCAGCAGAAAACTCAGTTTTTTGGAGGTGCAAAGAGGAGTGGCATCACTTTGAGCCAGAAAAAAATCCTGAGTGGGGCTGCGGCATGTGGTTGCCGCGACACCCACCTGGCCTTTTCAGGGGCAGCATAATGCCACCCCTTTGGCCCAATCTTTTTCACCCCTTTGTTATTTACATTTTCCTTATACTAGCAATACCTGAAATTATCCTTTTTCAAAAAATTTTGATTCCTTCCCTTAGGTAGTAAGAACTTAGCTTTTTTCCCCTGAATCTACTTTGCCAGCATATCAAGTATAACCTGTTGTTTGCTGAAGACCAAAAATATGTTATATGTGTACAGAACAAGGTGCTAATAATACACAGAACTGTCTTGAATTGGTTTCCTATAGGAACTAAGGATAAGAAAGTCATGAAATTCAAATTTTAATGTGAACCTTCCTAATTTAAACTTCCCAGATCAACATGCAAACTGAAACACATATTTGTTCAGTATTAATTATTCATACTTCAAATGTTGCAATGTAATCTCCAATCAAGAAATACAAAGATATGTAGATTAAGGAAAAACAGAAAGTCATCTACATGCAGTTTCAAGCTTCTGTAGTAAATAGCAAGATTCCAGTTAATCACAATTCATTTGGAATCTTCTTTTACAGTTGTCTATGTATTGAAATTTAAATTACAATGTCTCAGAGGTAAACCTATCAACTGCTAAACAGATGTTTGTCTCATTAAATGACTCTGATGTTGTAAATGAAGATTACAATAGCTTTTAAAACCAAAACAAAACCTTAAAACCAATGCTTTATTTTTGGTGTGTGTGTGTGTTACTTAAATATCTCTGTTGCACTCACTCAGGAACAGGCATATTTCACTTCTGCCAACAGGATGCAAGTGCTTACTTCAAACATCAATGTAGAATTGCCATCACATTTCTCTCAAAGGAAAAAATTCTAGGCAACTTTAACAGTGGAGTGCTGAATACCTGGGGCAGTTTCAAGGAATTTTGCAATAAGATTAGTGAACAATCTGGGAAGAGGGATACAGAACATCTGCTCTGCTCAGTCTGTGAAGCGGGATTCAGAACACTGGCAGACAAGTGTATTTAAACAATTTAAAGACATGTTCATGTATAATGTTTACTTATTATGCAAGTAATCATCTCACAGAAAGAGTACAAACTCATGTGTAAAATTTCAGTAATGACATTTAACTCTGGTTATAATTTCCCTCTATTTTATTTTATGAACAATCCACAATGTTTACTTATTTGTTACATTCATATCCTCTGCCTACTGCAAAGATCCAGAGTGGTGTGGTTTCAGTGTTGGACTATGACTTTGGAGACCAGGTCACTGGAGACCTTGGGCAAGTCACACACTCTCAGCATCAGAGGTAGGCAAAGTCAAATCCATTCTGAACAAACCTTACCAAGAAACCCCCATGATAGGTTCACCTTAGAGTTGCCACAAGTTGAAAATGAACTGAAGGCACCTACCACCTACCTACAAAGAGCTTGGGATGCTGTTTTACCCTCACAACTACCATGCAAGATAAGATAAATGGAAAGACACCCTATCTCCTACTGGTGGTCAGGGTGTACAGACAGTTGGGCAGTCAGTATTTATTTATTTATAATATAATAATAATAATAAATTTTTATTCATAGCCCGCCCCTCTGAGTGGCAATCGGGGCGGGGTACAATAATATTTAAAACAAAACAAAGTTAAAAACACTCCCTCATCCCATAATCCCACCCTCCCATCCCCTTAAAACAGAATTAAACAACAAACCAATTAAAATACAATATTAAATAAATTAAAAACATCCAAGATAACATAAGGAATCAGAATAACAAATTAGGGATTCATCTCTCAGCTGACAGTTATTCCGGGAAGGCCTGCCGAAAGAGATCCGTCTTTACTGCTTTCTTAAAAGCAGCAAGCGTAGTGATAAGACGGATCTCATCCGGCAGGCCATTCCAAAGTCTGGGAGTGGTGTTGGGAAACCAAGACCTAATTTTGGGGAATTTATAATTAGCTCAAATGTGAGAGGGAAGCGCCCAACTTCGCTTCTGAGATTTTGTCCAATTGTCTACCAGAGATGTAAGAGTTCTGGTAAGGAAAGACACTGAAACAGACCAAACTCCAATTAAAGTCTAAAATATTTATTTGACAAAATAAGCAAACATCTAAATGTGGCACACACACACTAGAAGAATAAGCGGGGAAGAGCGAGAGCAGGGGAGGCAAAGAGGGAAACCAGGATAGAGGGAAATATACTCACACCCGAGAGACTCCTCTGGGCTTCTGGTGAATGCAGATGGGTTCCATGGAAGGGGCACGACCGGTAAAAGAGGGGGTCGCAGGGACTATCTCAGAGTGCAGACTGACAGAGATTTAGCATGCACTCCCAAGGTAGCACGAGGTCTGCTAAAATCCAGGGGTTCTTATAGGGAATTTCTGCCTCCTGGCCATGAGTCAAACAATGGATGAACAAAGGCTTGATAGGTTTACTATTGTTTACTTAAGTCTGGGCATAGTCTAAACAATGCATTTGGTTTCAAAACTATCAAGGAAAGGAAGCTAGAGAAAGGGGTGCAATCAAATCTGATCACTGTCCCATTAAGTGTGAGACTAAAACAAACAAACACCATTAGGTATCTTTTCCAACATAATAGGATATTCCCAAGGGCAACTCCCAAAACCTGCCTGTCCAGGAAATTTCTAGTGGTCTTAAGCAATCTCAGCTTGCTTACCTGACCTTACATCTAGGGGATTATGGCTGCCATCTCCTAAGGGTCAGGCTGGGGTCATAGGAAACTCCACATGGCTAAAATATATAATAAAAATGGAGGACGTCTGCTAACATATGTCAATATTGCATTTTGACTAGGTGTGATGAGATCCAGGTGCACCACTCTATCCAGAGGTGAAGCTCACTGGCTGATCTTGATTTAATCACTAATTTCCCAAACATATCTAACTATTCAGATAGTTTCAAATATACAGGGGAAGAACTACATAAACAACTCCAAGCAGAGCTTGGAAACAGCAAATTGCAAGTAATGTAGTTAAAGTATCAGACTACTTTTAGGAGAGGTAATCAGTGCCTAAATACCCAAAAGGCACCAGGTCTTGTCTGATTTGGAAGCTAAGCAGGGTCGGCTCGGGTTAGAAATTGTATAAGAGGCCACCAACAAATGCCAGGTGCTGTAGGCTATATTACAAAGGAAAGAACTACTTCTGAGTATTCCTTGTCTATGAAAACCCTATGAAATTTATGAAGCTACCATAATGACAATGAGGTTTTTTTAACTCACTGTACTGAGTAACAGAATGTTACCTATATTAAACTCTCTAGATCATACCACCAAGGACTTTTGAGAGGAGGGGAAAATAATTTTGATTGGATTTCTAAAAAGAGAGTGCAAATTATCAATAATAGTGGGTTATGACCATGACCTGCCTGTTGCTATCACTGACTGCCCAGAGTTGATACAGAAACCTCTACATATTGAGCAAATGTGGGAAGATTAGGGGCTACAGCTATCACCAAATTCCAACTAAGACAAAATTTCAAGGCATGTTTGAAGGTTCTCTGAGAAGACATTTCAGATATGGACATGATTGCTGAAATAGCCTTCTGTACCCAAATGTCTGCTAGGCAATGGATTTCAAATGTGTTTAACAACAAATTTTATCAAGAAAGATGTCTGTTTCTGATAGCATGTTCTTTTCCTCACCTAGGTACTTGGCATACTTTGTTTTGTGGTTGATTATAGATGTTTTAAAAAATGGCTTAATTTTCGTGGTATATCACTGAGGAACCCTATATTTTCTATTACAAAAGGGAAAAACCTTTTAACAGTAGGAAATACATGTTCCTAAAGGGAGCCCTGATGGTACAGTGATTAAATGCCAGTACTGCAACCACTCACTCACAAGCCACAAGGTTGTGAGTTCAATCCCAGCCAAGGGCTCCAGGATTGACTCAGTCTTCCATTTTTTTGAGGTTGCTAATGGTCAGCTTGTTGGGGGCAATTGACTTACACATTTTAAACCATTTAGGGAGTATAGAAATGTACTTGCTATTGCTATTGCTATTCCTCTCAGTGTCTAGTTCGACCGTCAGTATGTACTTGGGGCACTCAGTAATGGCTCTAGAGGGCTCTTCCCCTTTTTGCTTGATTTTATCAAACAACACTGCCATGCTCTTATATGTCTCCTGCTTCTGGTGAATAGGATGGTATCCTTTGAGTGTATGGCAATGGAGGCATGAAGATGCATCTCTAAGAAGGCTTGGAGACAGTCATGATTCTCAGAAAAATACCGGATAAAGAGCTGAAGATCCTGGGAAGAAAATCTTCTCTTTTAATTAAGGGGATTAAGGAATACACAGAGGTGTGATTCCAGACAGCCCCCTCCCCTTAAATCTACATTTTTCAGCTGAAGATATTCTCACCGGCAGTGGGAGAGAGGAAGCCAAAACTTGAAGGCACCAGGAGTCAAACACCACTGAGTAATACACAGCCAGCACATAAAAGTATGGCCACTGACTGCAATTAAACAACAAAATTGCTAAAAGGAACTTAATTAAATAAAAAAATAAAGAGAGAAATAAGAATAAAATTGGATTAAAGTACTGATAAAAATCGAGTAAGAGACCTAGATCCCCACATGCAAAGACTACCAATCTGGACATTTAAATTCCATAAACTCCCAGAGTTAATTAAATAATATATATAAGTTCATAATTCAAAAGTGAAGAAAGAGAAGGAAAGAGAAAAAAATACCTGGAGGTGTAAAGAGTGACAGTAAAAGCATTTGATTTTAACAAATAAGAGGGACATATTTAAAAGCATGATTTAAAGCCTCTTTTTAAAATCAATTAACCTTTCTCATTTTGATGAACTCTAAAGACTGATTTATATCAACAATTTGATTGACTTAAAGACTCATTTGATATCTAGCCTTGAAACTTTGAAGTATTAGACTGGAATATTAAACTAATCAATGTTGGTGAATGAATTAAATCTATATTCTTTGTCATTTGGATTTAATTAAATTTTGACAAGTTTCTATTCATAAGGGCATTAATATAATTCAATGAACTTGATCTAGAGAGATAAAAACAGAAGAACTTAATATGCATTTGGAAGAGGAGCCAGACAAAACAACACTGTCAGTGGGAGAGATCAAAGTCAGGATTCAAAAACTAAGAAGAACAATAAGAACAACAGAAAAAGGACCTTAAAACACCATCTAAAAATATAGGAGAGGAACAATGACACCGAGTGGAAGAAAGTAATCAAAGCAAGAAATGTCAGCAACAAAATCTTAAATCATGTCAATGACTTCAAGGAGCAATGCTGCCACTGAGGCAACAAATCAAGCACAGAGAAGATCCTCTATAGAATTCTCATCTAAGCAAACAGAAAAAAAATATTGTTCTAGAAGGAATAAAAAGACTTCATCAAGAGATGATTGCTTTCAGGGTGGAGCTAAAACAAGAATTTAGTACAGAACTTTAAAATGTTACACAAACACTGGACAGTGTAATTAAAGACCAAAAAGCAACAGAAAATAAAGTTGAAATTTTAGAAGTTAAAACAAAAGAATTAGAAGACAAAACGATTAAGCTTTCTTTGAATCAAGAACAAGAGCTTGATGCTAGAGCTATGGTTGATTTAAAACTTAGAGAACACTGTGTCAAAATCCACAGCTTTAAAAAAATATTCCAGATGAAAATCTATATGAATATCTCACTCCGATCTTAGCTGAATTCATGGGAATGTCTATGGAAAAAATGGCACAGGAAATAGATAAAATGTCCAGGATCAGCTCCATAGTGGCAAAAGAAAGAAATCTGCCATGGGATATTACAATATATTTAATTAAAATGAGGACAAAAGACAAAGTTCTAAAGATGATCTATGAAAATAGCCTAATTGTCAATGGCAAACAAGTATCAATTTTTAAGGACATCCCTATGAGACTGGTGAATAAAAGACTGGATTATAAATTTTTGATGTCACAATTTAAGAAACTAAGCATATCCTATAAGTGTGAATTGCCAGAAGGAATGTCCTTCAATTTCAAACAAAAAAGAATTAAACTAAAATCAGTGAGTAAGATCAAAGTATTCTGGACAGATTGTTTAAAGACCAAGAGAGATCAACCCAAGAAGATTGAGAGAGATTGGACATGGATATTCAAAAAACAGGGGAAAAAAGACCTAGATAAACCTGGACAAGAAGGTGAATTAGAAGAAGACAAAGAAGTTAGCAGTGACATTGAACTCAAAGAGGAAGTGGTATCAAATTAAATCACTTTTACATTAATCTCCATCAGCTATGAATTTGAAATTACTATCCTGGAACATTAAGGGGCTAAATATTTAACAAACATGTAGGGAAACATTCCTTTGTTTAAATAAAGAGAAAAATGGCCTAATTTGTCTTGAAGAGATGCATATTTTAAAAAGGATATAAGGTTGTTGAAAAAAAAATACTATCCTGGAACCTGGTCAATGCATTTACTTCCTCTGCTAAACAGAAAAAAAGGCAGAGCAATATATGTAAAATCCAACCTCCCATCAACAGAAATTTTTAATGATCTGAAGCCTCCTATAGGTAACAATTACAGAAAGCAAAATTTTAATAGTGGGGTTATATGCCCCCTTATTAAAGAAAGAGAAATATTTTAATGACTTAACAAATAAAATACTTGACATGAATTACAAAAAACTAATTTTGATGGGAGATTGGAATGGGGTAATAAACCCAAGTATAGAGAGAAAATCAGCTAAGTTGATTAAAAAAAAAACAAGGGAAGTTACCAAACACTTTTAGAAATATGATGAATAATTTACAATTAAATTATATATGGTGGTATTAAACATGGAGACACAAAAAAACTACACATTCTATTCAGAAAGGCATAGATCTCATTCACATATTGATATGTTCCTAATTGCTAAGGCACTAGCAAATAACATAGTAAATATGTACATATTAGCTAAAATAGCATCAAACCACAATTCCATCAAATTAATTATGAAAAACAATTCCAAAATGCTTTTATGGAGATTAAATTATAATTTGCTTAAATTAGAAGAGGTGACAAAGAAAGCCAATTCAACATTAGATTACTACCCAAAACAAAACAAATATTATATATGTATGGGAGGCCTGCAAAGCAACAATGAGAAGCTTTTTTATCCAAAAAGGTTCACAGATAGCGAAAAGGAAAAGAGAGAATTTAGATAAAATATGAAAATAAATAACTCAGAAAGAGCTAAGATTAGAAAAAGATCCACAGAATGATTCATTAACTAAAGATATTAAAATTCTCCAAAAACAAATCTCAATGGTAATGACCAAAGAGATCAGTAAAAAAACTAAAATTTGTCAGACAATATCACTTTAAAAATGCAAATAAACCAGGTAAATGACTGATTACAGCTTAAAAGAAAAGAAAATGAAATCAAATCTAATTTTGAAGTTGCAAGGTCAGAAATCCATAACTATTGAACAAAAAAAGATAAGACAAATATTTTATGATCATTATTTGGCATTATATAAAAATTCTGGATTAAATAAAGAGAAGATGGAAAATTTCTTAGAGAGTATAAATCTGCAGAGTTTAATGAATGCCCAAAAAGAAATGTTAAACAATCTGTTAACAACTAATGAGACATCACAAACTATTTTAAAAAATCTAAAAATTGGGAAAGCCCCAGGCCCAAATGGGTTTACCTCTATGTTTTACAAAGCATTCAAGAAAAAAACTTTTCAATTTATTACAAAATGTAATTAATGAAATTGGAACAAAAGGGATCCCTCCAATGTGGAAGGAAGGCAACATAACTCTTATATATAAGGAAAATAAGGACCCTTTACTTCCTAACAACTACAGGCCAATTTCATTGTTAAATATCAATTACAAAATTTGTACTTCAGGAAGATTGAATACTTTTTTTAGATTATGGATACAGGAAAATTAATGTAGCTTTCTTTCAAACAGACTAATTAGGCAAAACATGAGATATTTAATAGATTTAACTGAACACTTAGAAAACAACTGAGATCAAAAAGCGGACCTATGTTTTATAGACTTGAAAAAAGCTTTTGATAATGTCAATTGGCAACTAATTTTAGAACTATTAAAGAAATTGGGGATAGAAGGCAACTATATGGAATCGATTAAAGCAATATATTCCAACCAAGAGGCTTGCATTATAATAAATGCAGTCAAAATCTCACCAATAAAAATTCACCATCAAGGGTGCCCTCTTTCACCTCTTCTTTTCTTGTTATGGAAACACTAATAAGGAAAATCCAAATAGAATAAAAATATTAAAGGAATTAAATTTAAAAGCAAAACAGCTTCATTTATATACCACTTCATACCATGCTATGAGGTGTCTAAGCAGTTTACAACTGTAAGCTCATTGCCCCCCAACAGTTGGGTACTCATTTTAGTGACTTCAGAAGGATGCAGGCCTCAGTCTAGCCTGAGCCCTGGCTAGTATTGAACTCGCAACCTTGTGGTCTATGAGTGAGTGGCTGCAGTACAGGCATTTAACCACTGCACCACCAGGGCTCCTGAATTTACTGAATTTAGTAAGAATTGAATATATTAAGATAACAAATGAGATAATTTGGGGGGGAAATAGAAAATAACACCAAGGAATGTGTGGTAGCTGAGGTAAAGAAGAAATTGGTAAGAAACAGAAGAAGTAGACATTTGAAAGTTATAAATTTACAGATACAATAGCAACTGGTATGGCAACTGGAATAAAAAAAATCCAGCTCCCAGCGCATCTACATTTCAAAGAAGAGGATCTATGGATACAACAATGAAGGCAGTCGACTCTATGCAAGTACGGTTAGAAGAATTTCAAAAATTTAAATACGAAACGAAATGAATAATGATTTAAAGAAATCTAGGAAAGAAGCAAAAGAAGACCTGCATAGGGAATTAGGAGAATTTGGGAAGAAATTAGATAAAATAACTAATGAAGTTGAAAGTTTAAGATCCGATGTGGAAGAACTAAATGGTAAAACAAATGAATTGAAGATTACAACAGTGGATTTAACAGAAAAACAAAAACATGAAAGTAACATAAATCTTATACAAGAGATCTGTTACAGGGGAAAATGCCTGAAGCTGAGAGGGGTACCAGAAGAAATGACACAAGATCTTGAAAGAATCATTATTATCTTAGCAGAATTTTTGGGAACACTGAAGGAGGAGATAGTGAAAGAGGTCGATAAAGTTTTCAGGCTCAGCTCTGTGGTGTCTAGAGAGAAAAATGTACTTAGAGATATAGTAGTCTCATTTCTAAGAAGCAGAGTTAAGGAGCAGATTCTGCAAAAAAGCTATCAGGAAGATCTCTTAGTGCAGGGACAGGCAACCTTTTGGAGACCTGGCCGGTCTCCCATAGCCCAGGTCTCGGCTGGGACAAGGGTGGGGGGGAATGGTGGTGCGCGTGTGCGCGCACCCCCTGTGGCACGTGTGACCCCCCGCCACCGCGCGCGACCCCCCCGCGCATGGCCACCGCCATACCTTGCGCGGCCACAGCCGCAAGGCACATGTCGCGACCGCCATTTTGGAAGTCAAAATGGCAGCCGTGACACATTTGTGCATGCGCAAGAGTACTGCGCATGTGCAAATGCATCGCGGCGGCCATTTTGACTTCCAAAATGGCGGCCACAGCGAGCGTGGCTGAAAACGTGCCCCAACGGCAGTGTTTGGCGGCGGTGGTGGTGGCGGCAACCTTCCGCCTGGGCCGGTAAGTCCGGGGCCCGGGGCCTTAACCAGCCCCCAGGCCGTAGGTTGACGGTCCCTGTCTTAGTGGATGGGGAAATAGTAGGAATTTATAAAGATATCTCAATGGCGGTGCTGAGGAGAAGACAGGAATATAGATTTCTCATTCAAGAGTTGGTTAAAAGGAGAATCAGATACATGTGGGATAGAATAGAAGGTGTTCTATTTTGGTACAAACAAAGAAGATACAGAATTAATTCCATTTATAAAGCTAGGGAGTTTGTGAGGAGGCTTCAAACAGAGAAAAATGAAGAACATGAAGGTGAGTCAACTGAAGGGAAGAAAAAGCAAAAAGTAGGACTAATAGAAGATATGGATCGGAAACAGGTAGATGGAATGGGTGAGAAAGAAGAAGAGTCGCAAAAAATATAACAGATTTGTTTTCAGAGGAGGATAAAAGCATGCAAAAATACTCTGGGGAAGGGGATGATGAAGAATAGTTTATTATTTAATTGACTCAAGACAAATATGGTTATCAAAATTATCTTCTCATGGAATTCATATTATGAATTTGTCTTATATGTGTTTTTGTACTTTTGTTTTTGTTTTTATTCGTAATAAACTTTTCTAAAAAAATTATCTCATGGAATGTGAAGGGTCTAAACTCAAAATTTAAAAGGAGTAAAAATTTTCACTACTTAACAAAAAAGAAATTGGATTTGATTTGTTTACAAGAAATTAAGATAAAGAAAAAGAATACAAATTATTTGAATAATCCAAAGCTAGGACAAATGTTTATTGCTGCTAATGAGTAAAGAAAAGGAGGAGTGATAATGTATATTCAGAACAAATTTGTGGCAAAAGAAATCTTCAAAGATCAAGAGGGTTACTACATTAGTGTTGAGATTCAAATGGAAGATATTAAATACCTCTTGATTGGAATTTACACACCAGCAGAGAAACAGCTGGAATTCTATAAGAGATTAAAAGAAGAGATTTAAAAGGAAGATTATGCAAATGTAATACTGTTGGGAGATTGGAATGGAGTCATTGATCCTAAGAAGGACAGATTCTCAAAAATAAAAAATAAAATAAAAAAAGAATCAAGGGAAATTACCAGTCTTCTTCTTTGAACAACAAGAGCAACTTAATTTGACAGACATATGGAGAAATCTTTATTCAAAGAACAAAAGGTTTACCTTCTTTTATGAAAGTCATAAATCATTATCAAGTATAGACATGTTCATGGTTTCATCAGAATTGATACCTAAGATTAAAGAAATGGAAATATTGCCTAAGATTCACAATCCAATCCTATTAAATTTTGAAGTAATCAAAATACTTTTTTTGGAAACTTAATGATAACTTGCTGAATAATACAAAAATTTGAGAAAAATCAAAGAATATACTGAAGCCATGCTTTTTTGAAAATATCACTGATTCTATTAAAGCCAAAACTATATGGGATGTTAGTAAAGCTGTAATGAGAGGGCTATTGATACAAAGAGGTGCTGAGGTGAACAACAATGTATACAAGACATAGAAAAAATGGGAAAATATATACATAGTGTGGAACTAGAACTTTCCAAGGACCCTACAGGAAATGACAGGAAAAAATAAATACTTACAGTGGCTCAGAAAACAATTGGATAAGAAAATAGCTGAGGAAATAGCAATAAAGATTAAATTTATTAAACAAAGGCATTTTGAATCAGCCAACAAATGGTTGGTGTATAGATTAAGAAAAGAGAGGACCCGAAGAATAATTATTAGGATAAAAGAAGGAGATAAAATGATGCACGCATAAAAAGAAATACAGGAAGCATTTCAGAGATACTACACAAACTTATACAAGGCAGATGAGTGTAATCCTGAGGAGAGATTGGTTTTGCAAAAAACCAATAAAATAACAATAGAGCAGCAAAGGCTTCTGAACGCAGAATTTACTGAGAATGAATTAATTCAAGCAATTGGAAGATTGAAGAAAGATAAGGCCCCTGGGCCAGATCCTTTTACTGCAAGTTATTATAAAATATTCATAGAAGAAATTAAAATTCCTTTATTGAAAACATTAAATAACGTGGTCAACGAAGGCATTCCAGACACTTGGAAGTGTGCAAACATAACGGTGATACCGAAAGAAGGTAAAGATGAAAAAGAAATTTAGCAACTATGGACCAATATTGTTATTAAATAATGATTACAAGATTATGACTTTGATCTTGGCTGAAAAACTCAAACATATTCTAACTAGCTCAATCCATTATAACCAGTTGGGATTTCTACCTTCAAGGCAATTTAAAATAATATTAGACTGATAATAGACACTACTGAATACTATGAAAAAAACAATGATAAGAAATTGGCACTTATTTTCGCTGATGCAGAAAAAGTATTTGATAATTTGAGCTGGGACTTCATGAAGCAACTACTTAAAAAATGGAGAGGGGTTCTAACTTCTGCGGATGGTTTAATGAAATTTACAAAGAACAATTCGCACAGTTAATTATAAATGGAAAATGTACCAATAAGTTTCACATTTCAAAAAGAACAAGACAAGGTTGCCCACTATCCCCTCTATTGTTTATAACAGTACTGGAAGTACTAATGAATAAAATAAGACAAGACAATGGTATAAAAGGAATGAGGATTAAAGAACAGGAATATAAATTACAAACCTTTGCTTACAATTTGGTCATAATTTTAGGGAACCCAATGCAACAAATTAGAGAAACCTTTCAGATAATAGAAGAGTTTGGTAAGAGATCAGGATTTAAAATTAACCAAAAGAAAACAGTCATTATGACAAAAAATATGATGAAAAAGGAAGAGACTGTTTAGAAGATGTTAGCAAATGTCTGGTAAAAAATAAAGTTAAATATTTAAGAATTTGGCTTTCTAAGAGGAATACTGATCTATTTGCCAATAACCATAAATTTAAATGGAAAGAAATTAAGGCCAATTTGATAAAATGGAGTAAATTGAATTTGATATTGACAGGAAGAGTGGAAGCAGTTAAAATGGTGGGTCTCCCTAAAATGAACTTTTTATTTCAATGTATCCTAATTGTACATAATGTAAAAATATTTAAGGAATGGCATAAATATTTGAGGGAATTCATTTGGAATGGAAAGAGATCTAGAGTTAACTGGCAAACAATAACGTGGCATAAAGGGGAAGGAGGTAGAAGTGACCCTGATTTAGAATTGATCATCAGGTCAATGCACTCAATTGGTTGCTGGACTGGATTTTACTGAAAAATACAAAAATACTAAATATCAAAAGTTTTAACAACCAGTTTGGGTGGCATGGATTTCTCTGGTATGCAAAAGCAACAGTACATAAAGAATTTCAACACCATGTGGTAAGGAGAGCACTCCTAAAGGTATGGGATGAAATAAAGAAGAAGACATATTGAAAAATCCCACTCTGGGTATCCCTGCATGAAGTGTTCTTTGAGAGGTGGACAGCAGTCAAGACATGACTAAGGTATAGAGACTAAGGGCCTTGGCAGACGACTAATAGAGTCGTCTTGGAGGCTTGGAAGAGGAGGGGCAGCCGCACGAGCGGCACCCCTTCCTCTCCCTGAGGTCGCCCTCGGAGTCGCCGGCCCTCCGCACGGCCGGCGCTCCGGGGATGACCTCACACCGCGGCGACCGGACGCGCCGCGGCGGAAAAGACAGCGAAAGTGCGCCCGCCGCTTTTAGGGCGCACTTTCGCTGTCTTGAGGAAGGAGCACTGATTTAGCGCTCCTTCCAGGGACGCCGCCGGTGCGCCGAGGTGCGGAGGCTGCGGCCCCACGGCGCGCCAGCCCAGGGCGTCCTGGACACCCTCGTCTGCTTCCCCCCATAGTTAAGAAATCAGGAGAAAATAAGTTCGAACTTAAAGCAATTGAGGAATTGGAGCAGTTAGAACCGGAAATGCATTGGTTGTTATATACGCAATTGAGAGAAAGATATAAGATGGATATAAAAATAGAGGATTTTGAAGAAGAAACCACAGAGCTAGATAACATTTTGATAAAATCAGAAAAAAAGAACAAGTAAACTTTATAAAATGTTAATGGATAGAAAACAAGAAAGGGATTTGATTTCAGATAACATGATTAAGTAGGCAGCAGATTTAGGGAGAACAATTGATTTGGAGAGCTGGGAATATGCCAGGAAGAAAACAGAAAAATTTACCAATTTTTCATGGTCTTATTCTTCCCAATAAACTGGGCCAAAACTAACAAAGATTTCAACAAGGACAAGGACAAGTTACTATATTTAGGAAGGAAAAAAGAAATGTGCAAATAATGGATGAGTGACAGCTGGCCTGAAAACAATACATGTGAAAATGATCTAGGGAACTTTGTAGACCACAGATGAAGTGAGCCAACAGTGACAGAGCAGCCAAAAAAACTATTCTATTCTAGGCTGTATCAACAAGAGCATAGTCTTGACATCAAAGGAAGTAGTTGTGCCATTCTATTCTGCTTTGGTCAGACCCCATCTGGAATACTGTGTTCAGTTGTAGGTACCGCAGTTCAAGGAGGATATTGGCAAGCTCAAACATGTCCAGAGAAGGGTAACCAAGATGATCAAATATCTGAAAACCAAACTTCATGAGGAATGATCTGGGAATGTTTAGCTTGATGAAGAGAAGACTGAAAGGTGATATGAAAGCAATCTTGAAACATCTGAGGAAATGCCAAGTAGAAAATGGAAGAAGCTTGTTTTCTGCTGCTCCAGAGAGTAGAACACAAACCAATGTATTCAAATTACAATAAAGAGATTCTACCTAAAAATTGGTAAGAACTTTACTGTATGAATTGTTTGATAATGGAATAAACTACCTTGGACTTTCATTCTTTAGAAATGTTTAAATAGAGGTTTGATGAACATTTTTCATGAGAACTTTTTACTGTGCTCCTGTATGGCAGAGGGTTAGACTAGACGCACCCTGTGGTCTCTTCATAGAATCTATGAATCTATGATTAGGAAGGAAAGGTGAGTAAACTGTCAGAATAATAAAGAGAATGAAAGGAAATTTTTCATCCCTTGCTTCATGCCATCCAGAGATCAGCATATAGAATTGCACAATTTACACTGAGCAGACATGCCTCATCAGCTTCCATATTGAATACTGCATTTAAGTGACCTGCATAATCAGTTCCTTAAGTACTACTAAACAACTGAATTGGCATTTAGCATCAATTGAATAGTTGATATTGATAGAATCCTAAAGAGGTCTACTCATAAGTAAGTCTTCTAATCTCCAAAATCCTAAATGTAGAGTTGTGCTATTAAAAGTGCTAAGGCAAATTCTGACAGCTGTTTGGAATGCAGTAGACATCTTTGAGAGGAGAAGCCTGTTCCCCAATCAAGTGTGGATAAGATCTCAATCCTCTCTGCATGCCCAAACAGGACACAACAGACTAGTGTGTTTGAAGGGAAAAAAATAATTATAAAGAATGGGGGGTTGCAGACTGCCAGAAATAGTGCAAATTGAGTCCACTTTAAGGGTTAGGGTTAGGGAATCATGGGAACTGTATTTTATTGTGGCACCAGAGCTCTCTGACAAAGAAGGCACAATGTCTCAGAAAACAACAATTCCCATGATTCCCTAGCACTAACCCTAACCCTAAAAGTGGACTCAATTTGCACTATTTCTGGCAGTCTGCAACCTCCCAACGTCTTGCTTGAATTCTCCGACTAAGAAAAGAGGTTAGATATTAAGGTTTAAACCAAAAAGATCATATTGTTATTTATACAGAAGCAGAATGAATAGCACCCCCTGATCTTAACTTGACCCAATACTCTGAATGATTGAGGAACTGTTTATGTAAAGTACTTTAGCAATAAAAAATCCTGCACATTGAATTTACCACTGAAGTGCTCAGCCCTGTTACTTCATTTGCAAATGGTGCATATGCATATTCTCACACTTGGAGCTGAACAATTTCAGAGCTGGAAAAGACTTGAGCCAAGGCATCAAAAAAACAAATCCTGTGTTGTTGCAAACAGCAATGTATATTCATCATATCCCTAGTCCAGAGTAAATCCCACAAGACTGAAGTCTGTCTTGCTCTGTCTGAGTGTGCACTGAGTGTATTCAGACTCTGGAGCTGCTATGACATCCCCCATTACCTTGGGCACTCTGTTGTGATGCCAGGCACCTATTCACATGTCCTGATTTTCAGTCAGCAATGCTACCGCTGCCACTGTGATTTATTCTTACGTCAAATGAGGCATATATATATGGTTCAGTTTCAGACACTTCACACCAGAAACAGGGTTCAGCCCTGCATCATCCAGACTGGGCACCATGGGAATGAGGGAAAGGCATTTTATTTGGCCTAAGCATACAATCCTTCTGTAGCAGAGCAATGTTCTTCAGACAGAAGGAGATTCTAATACTATAGGGAAGCCTCTTTAGCTTCCCTACATTTGAGGAAGACTCTAGTGCCAGAAGCTAACTTTTAGCTCAAACCTCTATTTCTAATAAGGCATGAATATAACTTTCTAGTGCATTTCTACTTCACTTAAGTTTGATTCACTTAAACAAAGAATGTGAAATTGGAAATTGTGCCACAATGTATTGAACTGTATACACCAAAAAAGTTAATATATTTCAGTAGGTCTCTGCAAATGCTAATGTAGATCAGCTATATGTGCCATTTAGAAAGTTCAATGTGATGTGAGAGTGCCTTTGATTCTGAGGATGCAGCAGGGTTTTTTAAGTTTTGTTTGTTTTCTCTGTAAGGGGGATGTGGCATATTGCTGAGCCAGGGGCTTATAATGATAATACCTTGCAGACCAGTGCCGAATATATGTTCACTAAGCTCTGAAAATATGAGCTTCAGTTTAACATTCCCACAGTACAGCTAATGATTTGGATTCAGGCCTTGTGCTCTGCTGACCCATATAACATCCTGCCACCTACTTTAAAGCCCTAAAGCTGCCTCACACAGGCATTTTGTGCTGCAACATGAGCAGGCAGGATCAGAGAAATTCTGGTAAACCACACCCTCATACCAGACACACAAGGATTACATCAGTGCAGAGATTTGCAGGAGAAGGAGGATGGGAAGGGGTGTCAGACACTTTTCCAATCTGCCAGACACTGAAGCATGGAAAGCCTGTATGATGTGACTTTGGGCTTTAAAGTAGGTTAGTAGGAGGGGTTTGGACATTACATAGAGAGGGCAGAAATACCAACTTCTGCAGCACTTGAGAAAAAACTCATCCACATGCATAAAAGGGAAACCTATGCATGTGGCTCTCTCTACTTGAATTCTGGCCATCACCAGACTTTTCCTTCCCCACCCTATCCCGTTTGTAGTAATAGAAGAACTCTTCCATTCAAGTACATTTGGCAATTTTATGTATGGGTATTTTCCCCTGAAGGCACCACATCCCACCTGATCAGCCTTGGAAAGTACTTGGATGACAGACTACCAATGAATACCAATTGCTGTAGGCTATATCTCAGAGGAAGTAATTGGCAAAACCACCTCTGAGGATTCCCTGCCTAAGAAAACTCTGTGAAATTCATGGGGTTAACATAAGGCCTTTGCAGATGGGCCCTTTGCAGCATCCTTGAGGCAAGGATGGGGAGGGGCAGCCGCATGCTTTCGGACTCTGTGAAAAACAGAGAGACAGCAGGGAGCTGTGAAGACCAGAAGACAGCTGACCAATCCTGAGACAGCTGGAATCAGCCAATGAGAGAGCAGCTGGAAGGAGATAAATAGCTCAGGCAATGAGAGATATAGTCAGTTAGGGAGTTAGGCAGTTAGGAATTGTGGAACAGAAGGCTCAGAACCTTTGAGAGTGCCAGTTGGATCTGACAAGAGGGGGAAGCAGATGGCGCAAGGAAGGGGAGGGGCAGCCACACGCTGGGCGCCCCAACCCCTTCCCCAAAACGTCCTCGGAGCAGCTGGCCCTCCACACGGCTGGCACGCCGAGGATGACCTCCTGCTGCAGCGTCCATACACACTGCAGCGGAAGAGTCGCTGAAGGTGCGCCAGCAGCCTTTTGCGGCACACCTTCGGTGACTTGTGGAAGGAATGCTATTTTAGCACTCCTTCCAGGGGCAGCAAAGCTGTGCCACGGGGCCGAGGTGTGCGGATACCTTGGCCCCGCGGTGCAGCTTCCTGGGGCGGCCCCGTGCCGCCTGTCTGCTTCCCCCCTACGATAGAGGTCAGTGAGGCAATATCTTAAGCAAGAGGCTGTGGATTGTTCCTGAGGGAACTAAGTGATACAAAGCTAAGAGTCAAAAGAAGAAAAAAAGAACTCTTTGTGGTTCAACAGAGCTCTGGTGTAGAGAGTGTCTGTGTGGTTAGACTGTGAACATAAAAAGCAGCTGAAGGATTGTATTTGAAATAGCTACAATACACTTGAACCTGTAATCAAGTAATATTATTAACAAGTTTGAAAATGAAGAAACATTACCTGTATGTTTGAAACACAATAAAACCATCTTATATTTTATAAAAACATATTTTGGCCTCGGTGTGAAAATTCTGAATGAATGCTACTGGTGTGTTAATAGTTATTGGACCGGTAGGTGACGAGGGCTATGAAGCCAGTCACATAAAATTCTAAAAGAGAGTGGCAGGAGTGGTTTGTCACAGCCGCAACCCGTGCGGTGTCAGAATGTCCTCCTGGTGCAGCATCTTGATGTGCTGCACCGGAAGGGGTGCAGAAGAGCCATGTGGAGGCTCTTGGGGCATCCTTTTTGATGGCTCTGAAAGGAGCAGCATTTTGCCACTCTTTTCCAGGCAAGCAAAAGGGAGGATTTGGGCCGAGGTGTGGGGCAGCCTCGGCCCCAATCCTCCACTTCCCAGGGCGTCCCAGGGCTGCCCGTTTGCATCCCCCATAAGTTGACAGGCAACTTGAAGGCACATGTATACACACATGCATTTAAAAAAATACAGTTGATAAAACTTCAGAAAAAGTTATTTTTATGTATGTTACATGTAAATGAGACTTTTCTTATTAAATTGCAAAGTCTGTTTTGGTATTGAACTACCATTTTTGGTATTGAACTACCAATCTCTCTCTCTCTCTTTTTTCTGTCTTTTTTTTTATAACTCTCTCTCTCTTTTTCTCTCTCTCCCCAGATTCTCACCCTCTTCTCCTTCTCCTTCTCCTTCTCCTTCTTAATATAAATTCTCTCACTCCCATTCTCTTTGCCTTTCTCCAAATCCCACTGTCTTACTTCTTCAGTCTTTTTTCTGTATTTACTGTGAAATATTTTCCCCTCCCTGCACACAAATTTGTGCATGTTTTGTCCTCCTTCCCGAATATATATGCATTTTGTACACATTTTCTAAGGTACATTTTAAATTCCATTTTTCTATTCACCCAAGTATGATAACATGTATTTTTAAAAAATGTACACAGTTTTGATAATGAAAAATATCTAAATATATACACAGTTGCCTCCAAACTTCACCTCAAACCTTTTAAAATGTATAGATTTTTGGAGCAAAGCCTACTCCATTCTGTTGCCAGTCTTGGAACATGTGAAATCAATATTTCTGTGTTGCTGCCTAAGAGGGTCTTTGAGATGGCATTGAAGAAACATTTAAAAAGAAACAAATGTATGGGCAAATAAGGCAGAGAACAATTTTCCCCCATCCCTCTTTCATACCAATTCAATATCAATATCAATAGCACTTGCATTTCTATACTGCTTTATAGTGCTAAGCACTCTCTAAGTAGTTTACAATGTGTTCGCCAATTGTCCCCAACAAGCTGGATACTCATTTTAGGGCTCGTTCCCACTTACATTTGCTCTGTGTTGGTGAATCGATTCCAAAAGGTCCATAGTTCCCACTAGGAAAGTGGATCTTTTCATTATCCCCTTGTAATCACTACTTTTTTGGCACGATTGTCATTCCCACTAGTTTCCACCACTTAAAAATGCATTTCAATAATCTGTGCATCATCAGTGATGCAAGTGGCAACATAGTGAGAACGGGGCCATTCCAAACACTGAGTGGGGCAAATTTAGCAACTGCCCTTCAGCAAGCCAGGCTGCTCATTTCCCCTTTGAGCAGCCTGCCTATATATATATATATATATATATATATATATATATACTAAAAATGTCAGGATATCTGATCCATTGGTTTTGCAACTACTTGCCTCGTTGAGCTACAGTCCACCTATAATTGCAAGTAGTTGCAAATACAATAGATCAGATATTCTGTCAATTTTTTAATTTTTTTTTAAAAAAATCATGCGTCCACAGGTCACACCACAACCACAAAGACAGCGCAGGGGGTGTTAGGTTTAAATGGGATATAGAGTCAATGTTAAAATGTTGAAATGTAAAAGATGTGTGTCTATATTTTTCCATGCTGTGAAAAGTTGTTCTTCTGAGAGCTTGATTCATAGTTATCAGCCCCAGGTGTGATTTAGCCAAAACAAGAAGCTAACAAGACTCCATTCTATGGGAAAGAGGTATTGTTTATATTATGGTTTTTGTAAACATCGTTAGCTTGGGAAAGTTGCTCACGTGGTGGATGATGGACAGCAAGAGGCTGGGTTAGCATACATCATACAGGCATTATCCAATTAACATAAGGTTAACACCTAGAAGGTGGAGTATGGGATGGGCTTAGAAAATCCTTTGTCTAAGAATTGTTTATTGTTCAAGATGTGAACATGTGTGGCTGGATGTAGTGGTTTTAACTGCAACAAGTTGGATCCTAATGCTTTTGGGATTGTTAAAGATGTAATCTTGTATGGCTGAACTGGACAAGTTCATCACAATGGATTTTACTTAGTTATCTTATTTTTTACTTTTTATATGCATTAATAAAGCTATGCTTTTGGACTTTACAATGTGTCTTCTTGACTGAGGAAGACAGGATTGCCTGGAGAAGAGAAGCTGAGCCAGTTGATGGCAAGTCTACACAGTGGCTGTGGATCACAGCAGCCAGCTTGTCCTGCAGACTCTGCTAGGTGCCAAAGTGCATCACTACAACACTCATCATCCACACACCAACAAGGGTTACGGGCCCAGTTTGTGGCTTGTTTTGCCCAGTTATGGCTGTTTTGCCAATTTAAGACTGTTTTTGCCAGTTTGTGGCTAGTTTGCCAGCTAAGACTGTTTTTGCCTAAAGAGAGGCTTGTCTGCCAAATGTGGCTGGTCTGCCAGAGGACAAAGAGGCCAAATGTCCAGGAGGACAAAAGCCCACAAGTTCAAATGCCAAGTCTGCAACGACTTCAGCTGTGCCGGGACAAGGAAACCATGCTTCAGCGGTTGCTGGGAAAAGCAGAGGTGGCTTCAAATTTTCAGATGTAAGTAAAAGTTTACTGCTAAGCTGTTTTTGCCGAATGGCAGAGTGCAGAACTCTTTAAAGACGGTTGTCTGAGGACTCCACTCTTTAAACAGTAAGATACAGAGCAAATCAAAGCCTAGGAATGCTGGGAATACTGCGGGTTCAATGCAGTGAAAATTTTTGTTTTTGTTCAAGCTGCAAAAGACTCTGTTAAAGGCCATTTTGTTTGATATGGAAGCAGCTGGGGCTTGAGTCACAGAATACATGTTGCAATGTATGCAGTTTTAAAATGCAGCATGATTGCTGGACACAGGCGGTTGCCTAAGCCAAGAGACCTCATTCTGTTAACCCTCTCTGAGTTACAGTTAAACGTTTTGGGAGAGGATGTTTCTTCAGCCAAAGGTTTTGGGAACTGAAGAAAAGAATGAATGTTTTCTACACAACTTTGTCATAAATGCTGTGGTCAAAGGACTTTACAGTTCTTGGAAAAATACAAAAAAATCCCTGGTGGGGGTGAAATTTTACACAGTAGTCAATGCTGTGTGGGGCTGCAACAGTGTTGCTAGAGGCCTGAAGTTCCAAAAGGATGGAACTGTTAAGCCAAGCGGTTTGCTTGAAGAAAGGCCAGAAAAGTTGCTTAGTTTGGGGATACCTAAGCAAGCAGCTGAGATTTCTGAAAAAAAAAAAAAGCCAGAAGACAGCACCTGAAGTCAGGAAATGCATCTTGAAAAGGCAGCTGATGCACGGGAGAGAAACCGATGTTTTTAACTACAACAGAGCAGGAGTTTTAAAAAATGGCAATGCAAGGATGTTTGCTACAATCAACAATCTATCTACAACCCAGAGACATTGGGGGAAATGAAACTACAAGCTGTTCTACAGAGCTGAGACAGTGTGACTCACACAGGTGGAAAACCTGAGGACAAAATAGAGTCTATATATTCTGGGACATATGTTACAGTTTTGCTGAAAAATTAAGAAATCCTCCAATCTTAAAGATGTTTATTTAGCTGATGGAGGGGTAAGAGATGTTAAAAAGAAATTGTAAAAATGTTTACATGCCAAGTTTTGGTGAGAAAACTTTGAAAATGTTTTATATATACCTGATTTTACAAAACTGTTTAGTTGGTGTGTCAGGGGATATATACTGAGTTTTGTGGGGGGGAAAAATATAAAATCACCCCGGATGGGGAGGTGTATACAAAAGTTATAAGAGGAAAAAAATGTGTTTTATACAAAGTGAGACAAATGCTAAATGTGCAGGTGTGGAAAATGAATCATTACATTCTGGTTATGCACATCAATAATATAGAATCCTAGAGAACATAGGATTTGAGAGCTTGTTTAAGTTATGGGATATAGATCCTGATTTTTAAAATGTTTTATTATACAAATGATTTGGGAGATGTTTGGTTTGCCACAGAGTAAAAAGTCAAGGTTTTTCCTGTGACAAAACCGGAGCAAGTGAATTGCAAAAATGACCTGTTGAGGTTGCTGTTAAACAAAAGAGACAAATGTGTGTTACTGAGTGACAACAATTATTTTCTTAGTGATTATGGATAGATTTTCCAGAGTTTTTATATGTCAGAGTTTTAAGACAGAGATGTGATACAATTGAAAGTTTTTAACAATGGATAAATGTAAAAAAAAAAAAAAATGATTACAAAGGGTCTTTGCTCACAGACCGGGGGAAAAAAAAGAGAATTCTTGTCTCACAGTTTGAAAAACTGGCTGAAAAAAAAATCTAACATCATTACACATGTTATGTGGGGATCCACAAAATTTAAAGTATCTGACAGGTTTTAGATAATATACAAAGATATATGTGCCAACATGTTTTAAAAGGGAAAATTAAACCAAAGTGTCAAGATGGTGTTAAAAAATATATATTCAAAAATAACAGTTAGAGATTTCACCTTGATGGTGAAAAAGGTTTTAATGTCTAAAAAATAACAATTGTGAAAAACATTCAAGCTTTGACTGAGAGTTCCTGCATGGTAGGGGGTTGGACTGGATGCCCTTATGGTTTCTTCCAACTTTATGTTTTTAAGTTGAAAAAAAAAGATACATTCAAACAAAGAGATTTTATTGAAAATAAGACAGTTAATGATCCAAGTGTCAAGAAATGGAGGGGCACACAACACACAAAAGATAGACAAACATTAATCTTTTGGAAGTGAGAGAAACACTTTAGGTCAGATAATACAGACAAGATCATTAAAAGGTAGAATGACAAAAATCAAAGGACACACAAGTCCAGAAATGATACATGTTAGGTCAAGGAAAATTAATAGAGAGTGAAAACAACACACAAGTTTATTATACAAAGGACAAGAGTTTATACATAAGTGGCTGGTGAGCTGGAGAGTTTCAAGGAGAGTTTTAAGGCGTTTCAGACAGTGTTAAGGAGTTTCAGGGAGTTTTAAAGAGGTTTTAAAAGTTTTAAAAGGTTTTTTTTCTGTTGAAAAACATGAAAATGATACACTGCAGTGCAGCAAGAAATTCCAGTGTTTAAAATTGACAAAGAAGTGTTTAAAATGTGGTTGATAGACCTAAAGACAAAAATCACAAGGTGAATGGATATACAAAATAGAAGATGCCTGATGGCAAATGGAGTTACAAACTAGGTTAATAACAAAAGGATTTGTTCAACAAAGGTTTAAAACATTGGTGATAAAACATTTAGTTTAAGGCTGAGAGCTTGTGACTAAAATAAGCTTTTAACAGTAAGGAGGGGCTAATAAGTTCAACATTTTGGTTTTGAGATTGCTTGTTTAAATGCTGATATGTGTGTTAACAAAAAAAAAGAGATGACAGTTTTTGGTTGTTTAGATTCAGGAGATTTAAAAAAAATGAAAAGGGTTGTCCAGAGAGATTTGTTATTAAAGGTTTTGATTTTTTAGATTTTATTTTTTAAAGTTGCTAGACTGCATATGGTTTAGTGAGTCAACATAAAAAGAGTTTAAAAAGTGTGGTTTGCAGAGTGCAAAGATAGTGACAGGTTTAAAGTCAGAAGGTTTTGTTTAAAATAAAGTTATAAGAGGTTTTACATATTCAGATACATAAAAAAAGGCTTTGTGAAAGGTTTGATGTTTATAGTTGACAAAGAATAGATTATAATTGTGTTGTTATAGGTGTTTTAAAAAAATTGTTTTGTTTTAAATAATAGTTTGGCAACAATAAAACATTTGATAAGTTTTTTTTAAGATAGAGGCTTGTGATTTAAAATAGCCACATTAAAATAAGAGTGTTTTATAGATAGTTTATTTACTTTAAAAGTTATATGATAGTCAATTTAAAGATTGTTGTTTACATATAGACAAGCTTAATAGTTTGATAGATTAAAAATAAGGATATATAATTTATAAGTGTTGATAGTTTTAAGTGCTGATAAGACAAATATATATAACATTAAATGAGATAAAATAGATTAAACAGTTATAAGATTTAAATTGTGAGTTGTCAGTTGTGATATGTAGAGATTCACAGACATACATTTTTATGACAAAAGCAAAGGTGTTAAAAATGTTAAAATATAGGTCAAGATATGTTAGAGTTTTATAACAAAATGCTAGAGAGAGCTGGTTTAAAATAAAATTGTGTGCCTAGAGTTTAAAGCCAAGACACAACACTATAGATATATTAACAAAGGGTTTTAGAGATAAAACAACATTTAACAATTATTATAACAGGTTGAGGTGTTACTTTAGATATATAGAGTCAAACATTGTGTTTAGATGGTTTTAATAACAACAACAAAATAATTCTCACACATCTATACATTTCAGGAGGGGATTGTTAGGTTTAAATGGGATATAGAGTCAATGTTAAAATGTTGAAATGTAAAAGATGTGTGTCTATATTTTTCCATGCTGTGAAAAGTTGTTTTTCTGAGAGCTTGATTCATAGTTATCAGCCCCAGGTGTGATTTAGCCAAAACAAGAAGCTAACAAGACTCCATTCTATGGGAAAGAGGTATTGTTTATATTATGGTTTTTGTAAACATCGTTAGCTTGGGAAAGTTGCTCACGTGGTGGATGATGGACAGCAAGAGGCTGGGTTAGCATACATCATGCAGGCATTATCCAATTAACATAAGGTTAACACCTAGAAGGTGGAGTATGGGATGGGCTTAGAAAATCCTTTGTCTAAGAATTGTTTATTGTTCAAGATGTGAACATGTGTGGCTGGATGTAGTGGTTTTAACTGCAACAAGTTGGATCCTAATGCTTTTGGGATTGTTAAAGATGTAATCTTGTATGGCTGAACTGGACAAGTTCATCACAATGGATTTTACTTAGTTATCTTATTTTTTACTTTTTATATGCATTAATAAAGCTATGCTTTTGGACTTTACAATGTGTCTTCTTGACTGAGGAAGACAGGATTGCCTGGAGAAGAGAAGCTGAGCCAGTTGATGGCAAGTCTACACAGTGGCTGTGGATCACAGCAGCCAGCTTGTCCTGCAGACTCTGCTGGGTGCCAAAGTGCATCACTACAACACTCATCATCCACACACCAACAGGGGGAATGTCTGATTTCCCAAAAACTGAGGAGGAATGGTAAACACCCCTCTGATATTAGTCCCTCCTCTCCAGAATGATGTGATTCAGATCTGTTGTTCCCACTTGCTGAACATGCTTTAGAATCGATTCTGTTTAAAACAGGGGTGGGAAACCTTTCCCCTTTAAGGGCCGAGGGACTTCAGCTCCCAGAATCCCAGGAGCTATTGGCCAACATGGGACTATTGGCCAACATGGCTGAGGCTTCTGGGAGCTGAAGTCCCTCGGCCCTTAAAGGGGAAAGGTTGCCTACCCCTGGTTTAAAAGAACCACCAAAAAACTAGTGTCAGGAAGCAGTGGGTTTTTTGCATTTGCCTTCCTTCATCGCAATTGAAACCGAGCTCAATAGGATCAGACCTGGTTTCAAGTGGGAACGACCGTCAAATAACCCAATCAGCAATTCACTTTGAATCATAGAGGGAACGAGGCCTTACAGACCTACAAAAGGATGGAAGGCTGAGTCAACCTACAACCGTGCAGGAGCAAACTCATGTTTTGGCTGCAGTACCCGCATTTAACCATTGAGCCACTATCTCACTATACTCTTAAAGCATTGCTATTTCACTTTTACTGCTCTGGCTGCCTCCTGTTGCATTTTGGGGTTTGTAGTTCAGTGAGGTCTAAGAGCACTCTGGCTGAATATTCATCCTTAAACTGCAAATCCCAGAATGCAACAGGAGGCAACCAGAGCAGTAAAAGTGGAATAGCAACACTTTAAGAGTATAGTGTGATAATGTCTCTCTAGAGCCAGTGTGATTTGACTATTGGACTAGAAGCCTGAGAGATCAGGGTTTGACTCTTCACTCAGGCACAGAAACTCACTAGCTGACCTTGGGCAAGTCACATAGTCTCAGCCTCAGAGGAAGGCAATCTGAACAACAACCCCCCCTCCCAAGAAATCTTGCCAAGAAAATACTAGGTCACCATAAATGTGGAATTGATTTGAAGTATTACTGTGGTTTTACACCCAATGATGTATACACAAGGACTGGGCTGGGCTCTTCTTCATGAATCCATTGTTATCCTTAATCCTTAATGTTATGTTTCATGTGGAAGAGAAGGTGGGGAAAGGAAAGCGGCTAAGAGTCTTATTCCACAAGAAAGCAATGTGGAAATTGTGCAGTAGAGTAGTGGCTTTCTCCATGCCTTAAGTTTTATTCCTGCAGGAGACCATTGTAAAAGCACATCTTTTCTTCTGGCTGGAAAGAGATGTTTGACAAAATACATGCTTTTACAACTATCTCCCATGGGAAGAGAACTGAAGTATTACAATGCCATGAGGTAAGGCACAAAGAATGGCACTGCTGTTTCCACTTTATTTTCTTGTTCAATAAGGCTCTAGAAGAAGTACATTTTTCTGGCAGCATTTCATTTTATCCATGCCATATTTGGTGACTTCTTTTTCTGCGATCCCTTGATATTTGTCTCTTGATCCAGTAGTTAGGCCTTTTGTAGCATCTGGTTTGCTCAAAGCTCTAAATGTGTCCTTGAGCTGGCATAACAACATTTACTTCTGAAATTTCAGTTGTTCTATCTGCATTGCAATCTGTAGCCTAAAGTTGCTTCTTATTTTTGTTTTGTTTTGAACTTGATGAACTGTATAGTAATAAAAGTCAAGCACTCAAGTTTAATCAAAGTAAGAGATTAGAGATGCTCCCATTCAGATTCCACTGATTCATAAATCCTGTTTGTCCAATCTACTCAAAGGTGAGTACTTCTAAGCCCAACTAATTTCAAAATGGACAGAGTTAGACTTCAGACAAGCTGGAGTGTGTCCAATGTCAAAATACAATTCCCATGATTCCCTAGCACTGAGCCAGGGCAGTGCCTCAATTTAAAGTGAACTCAATTTGCACTATTTCTGGCAGTCTGCAAAGGCCTCTAGAGATGGAACAGATGGCAAGATAAAGTAGCTTGAATCTGCTTTTTCCAAAAGCAGGTCGAAACTGCACTGACCACACAGCCCACTCCCAAAGCAGGCCAAATAAGCATGGGCCAACCACACAGCACAGCATGAAGTTGTGCCACTAGATATTTTGTTGTTGTTGTTGTTCCCCACCATGCATGTGAACCATCACACAAACACACCACTTGCAATCCCCAAGTACCTCCCGCTTCCCACCCAGATGCCATTTGATTGGATGTCCACCTGTATAATTGGACACATGGTTCCACTTGCGATGCTCCACTGGTACAGTGCATCAGAACATCAGTGTGTGCAGTGCTACATTGCAAAGTACAATCATGCCCCACCCTACATGCCTCCTTCACCCCCCTACACCCTATGCCCCCCTGTTGGACTGTGGTTTGTGCATATTGTAATTGCATCCATTGGAGTTGACACACATTCTTTTCTTTGTTTTGCCCCAGCCCCACACTCACATTGGCGCATTTATATACAACAGCAAAGATGTGCATTTTACAGGCTAAGTCGGAATATCCAGGCTTCTTTTTCTCAGGTATTATTATTATTATTATTATTATAAAACAAGCTGTGAGTTATGTGAAAGAGAAGACAGGGAAGGAAGAGAGAAGGAGAAGCGTTTTTTTCTTAACAGCATTTCCTTGTGCTTATGCCATATTTGATTATCTATTTCTTTCATTACGATCAGTGAGAATTGTATGGTTGCTTTTATACTGGGATCAGACATTTTGTGAGATATATAGCCTTCTCTGTCAGAGAGCTCTCATGCCCCAGCAAACTACAGTTCCCAGAATTCCATAGCATTGAGGCATGGCAGTTAAAGTTATGTCAAATTAAATGATTTCTACAGTGCAGATGCTGTCTAAGGGGGGATGCAGACAGGCGGCCCTGGGCTGCCCTGGAAAGTGGAGGATGGAGGCCGAGGCTGCCGGATGCCTCAGCCCCAATCCTCCCTTTTGCTGGCCCAGAAAAGAGTAGAAAATGCTGCTCCTTTCAGAGCTGGCAAATAAGAGCTGGTGCACAGCTCTTTAGCACCCCTTCTGGCGCAGCATGTCAAAAGGCTGCATCAGAAGGGCATCCTGATGCCATGCACCGTTTGTAACGGCATGTGGCATCAGGACATCTTTGGGGAGGGGTTCAGGCAGCCGGCATGTGGCTGCCCCTCCCCATCCCTGCCTCCAGAACAGCCCAAAGGGCACATCTATAGAGGCCCACAGTGAGTAATTTCAACCCAACCTTAGAGTCAAGACACCACTTGCTGCACATGAGGAAAGAAATAATTTAAAGCAAAACACCATATGGTAATCTGATTAGACCTGAGCTTTTTCTTAGTAAACCTATATTAGTTTCATCATTCAACACAAACATGTAATACTCCCATTGAAAGCAATGGGACTGAAAACACTTCATTTGGTTGGATTATTCCTAATGTTTCTCTTATGATTATACATTTTTCTTTTTTTTTTAAAAAAAAGAAAGAAATCTGTTCCTTTAATGAGAATAAAATCAAATTACTGAAGACCTTTTAAAGTTTCTTTTATTTTTCAGATGACTGAGGTAAAGATGAAATTGATTAATGTGATGCATGCTACAGAATCCAGTTTCATTTGTACTTATAGTCCCAGGATACCTTTCTTAAGAGTCATTTCATTGCTACCAGCCCTAATGAAATGAAAGTGCTTTGCTTGGCAAGGTACCCATCTCTGCTGAGGGTTTAAAATATTCAGTTATGTCCCTTTAGTGCAAAGTGATGTGCTGGTCCAGTCGTTATTTTGATTATAGAAAAATTATTGCCAGACATGTACATATTTCATATTTGTTATTTCAAAGAAGCTAAGCAAGATTTTCTGTCTATAGCACCATCTTGGCTTCAAGCTATTTGGAAAGTTTAACTAGGTCTAAAATTACTATTCTTGTAACTTCAACAGAAACCTTGAAAAGTTTCATTTAATCATAAAAACTGGATTGCTCCTTACTGTGTTTTATTAATGAGGTTCTCCAGGTTAAACCAATCATTTATGGATTATACAATCTTCCCTCCATTTCTGCGGACTTCGAGTCCGTGGTCTCACTTTTTGTGGGAGGGGCAAGCAAGGAGGGAGAAAATTGTGGCACACATCCACACGTGGCCCTGCATGCATGCCATGGGCATGCACACCATTAGTTTCAACGGGACTAAAATATTTACGAGCTGCCATTTTCTCCAGGGGGGTGATCCAGAATGGATTTAATGCAAATTGGGAGGGGCTACTGTATTACTATGTCCAAAGTTCAACAGATAAGTTAATATATCAGAAACATACAGCTGCAAGTACTGTCAAAATCCATTTATTATATTTCCATATTGTCATTTAATATGAAGTTGCACAGTTCAATGTAATGTGGGAATGCAAAATAAAGATAGTGCAATCCCATAGCACTTCATAAAGCAAATAAAAAGAACACATACAACATTAAAGGAATTCATACTGTTTGACAGCATAATTCTTAACAGCTTAATTCTTAACCAAAAGTCCAAGCCTATTACTTGGAGTTAAAAATGGTTCAATGTATTTCTGAGTACACATGCGTAGGGTCATATTGTGTGGCATTGTGAAATTCACACTAACAAATATATTCTTACATTGCTAAGCATTACTACTAAAAGGGCAAGTAATGAATAATACAAATTTGCCCTCCCACCCAAAGGACAATGCCAGACACAAGGGCTAGATGAAATAAGGCCACAACTTTATTAACCTCAAGAATCTGCAATGAAGCAACAAATAGGGTGTGTGGCCAGAGATCTGTATTTGGTGATCCAGTTAAGCTGGATGTCCCATCCTCTGGGGGTCTTGGAACGTGTCTTCTGCAGATAAAGGCAGACTACTGTACTGGCAGAATGAGGTGGGTCACCATGAGCTATCGGGTTGCTAGAGTGTAATGCTGCCAGACATAGGGTTGCCAGAGTAAAAACTGAAGAGGGTTCTTTTACTTTTAATGATTATGAAGAACAGCAAATGTTGCTGAAATTCTCCTTTTCTCTCAACCATTACAGGTACAAGAACCTTCTCCAATATTCATTCTGGCAACTATAAATGACAACGAGAGCAAACATGGGGTGCATCTACACTGCAGAAATAATGCAGTTTGACACCACGTTAAAGCTGTAGCCCAATTCTATGGAATCCTGGGATTTGTAGTTTTACAAGGTCTTTAGCCTGTCAAATAGTACTCATGTCTCACAAAATTACAAATTCCAGGATTCTGTGGGATAGAGCCATGGCAGTTAAAATGGTGTCAATCTGCATTCTTTCTAGCAATAGCAATAGCAGCTTCATACTGCACTGAGCAGTCTCTAAGTCAGGGGTAGGCAACCTTTCCCCTTTAAGGGCCGAGGGACTTCAGCTCCCAGAAGCCTCAGCCATGTTGGTCAATAGTCCCATGTTGGCCAATAGCTCCTGGGATTCTGGGAGCTGAAGTCCCTTGGCCCTTAAAGGGGAAAGGTTGCCTACCCCTGCTCTAAGTGGTTTACAACTGTAAGCTAATTGTCCCCATCAAGCTAGATCAGGGGTAGGCAACCTTTTTGAGCTGGAGGCTGGGTTGCTGTCCCTCAGACAATTGGTGGGCCTAAGCCCCAAAAATAAATAAATAAATAAATAAATAAATATTTTAAAAAATAAAAAAATATGCATGCACACTCTCTCAGCCCCAGAAAAGCCATGGCAAAACTCCTGTGGAGCTTTTGCCAAGAAAACCCCAAGAACAAGTAATAACAACAATAATCAATATCATCATGGCGGGTAGTGGCGGCGGCAGCAGGACCGGCCAGGGGGCGGTCCAAAGGCCTTGGGGGGCCGCATCCGGCCCCCAGGCCTTAGGTTGCCTACCCCTGAGTAGATACTCATTTTAGTGACCTTGGAAGCCCCTGGCTGGAATTGAACTCACAATCTTGTGGGTTGTGAGTGAGTGGCTGTAGTACTGGCATTTAACCACTGCATCACCAGTATAGATGCACCCAAGCTCTAAGTCAATGTGAGTACAACCCACCCACCAAAAACAGTTGCATAGAAAAGTAGTAGATAACAGCATAAAAAAGACACTGAACAGCACAATGCAAATAGCCTCATAAGAACAATGCAAAATCAATCACTGAGATATCTTTGGGACAAAATTCATAAAAGCTAAGGGGTTGTCTGCACTGGCAAAATAAAGCAATTTCTAACCAACTTGAAGCCTACCTGTTTAAATGATGCATGAGACTGAAACAGGGTGAAACCAATAAGAAGCTGTGCTGTGGGGCTAAAAACCAGAGCAAAAAAAAATATTCTGCTTTAATGCAGACAGTGTGTATCATTGCATCATATAAACAGCATGGTGAAAGTGCAGGAATGCAGGAAGGATAAGGTGGCATATCAAAGCAGCCTGGAGCCAGATGTTCCTGCACCCAAACATTCATATAGAACTTTAACTTTTTGCCCCCCCCCCCCCCCCGCAGTAGCAAAGATGATGGGCAGGAGCCAAAGGAGGAAAGGTCTCTCCCCAAGCAGGAGACTCCCAGGAACCCTTCGGCACCACATATGATGTCTGCACCAGCTCATTCTTCATCATGCCCTGCTGCAATCCTAGTGAGTTCTAGCATCCATGCACACATGTGATGTGGTGCACTTGTCATTTTTGGGAAAGGATATACTCTGTATGGCCTCTACTGCATTCCAAAGCAACTAGCAGGCAACATCATCTGCTACCTCTTTGCTTTCACTGTCATTGCTGGCTGCCACATCAGCCTGTAACAGGGGTAAGCAGTCATGGTGGCCACACTTTGGTGGAACTCCATGGTGGAATTCTTCAGCACCACCCCAGGTAATATGTGATGGGAGCTAAGGGAAGCAATGAGGGAACAACCGTGCAATGATGTGCTGCCTCCCCAGGTGCAGCTGCCATAATGGTGGTCAGGGTAGCCACAGTGTAGCCATGACCCCACTGTCCTGCTGCAAAGGTGACCAGGAGGACCTGCAGGACTCCAATAAGATGTGCATCAGCAAAACACCCATTGAAACATCTTCTGCAATGACATCCCAATGAGGGGAGGGGACCTCCACCTCCTCTGAAGCTAGTGGCATCATGTAGAATGAGCTGGTGCAGACATCCTGCTACTGTCTGCACACATATTGTTAATATATATCAACATATTGTTGATGTATTTGTATTATCTTATCTATTTGTGTTTAACAAGCCTTTCTAGAGTATAATTATTTATTAACAATTATCTGCAATGGGTCTAAGAAAGTGTACTTGTAGTAATTCTGATTCAAACATTCTAAGCAGCTCAGAACTGACATGTTTTTAAAATGTGATAAGCCTTTATTAGATACCTGTAAGCCTACTATTTCTAAGTCTAACAGATTTATGGCTGAAACAGATGGCCCTAAAGGGGTAGCTTGATCACTAGGTTGGGGCTGCAGCAACCACATGCCACGCCCCCAACCTGGCATTTTGCTGGCTTTTTTGAGTTAGGAAAAAGCTGGCTTTTCTGCTGTGGTGGTGTCTTTTCAGCACTCCTTTAGTGGGTGTCGTTGAAAACCTGCTGCCGTGTAAATGGCCAGGTGGCTTCATGGTGGCCTCCTGGTGGCTTGGGGATGTGCATCATCTAAGCAACACACTCTCAAGCTGCTGGGAAGCCACAACAAAGGGGCTGTCTGTTTTGTCCCTTAGTGTATTACAAGTGGAGACTTCAGAGTCCCAATATTACCCCTCTGGATATATTACTAGCAGTGGGTGTTGTATTAATGGAAATGCAGTTGGAACCAAAGGAAAGTCCACTTGTTTTCCTAATGGCAAGCTCCTTTTGGAAGAGCACTACAACTTGGTGGCTCTAACCACTGAAAACATTTATAAGGAACTTAGAGCTATTTCAACCAGAGTAGACAGCTTGATGACTGATATAAAGGGTAAAAATCCCTCTCTTTTACCTTAGGGACAGAGTAAATGAGCAGGAAAAAGTGGCTCAATCCTGGGCTTTCTGAAAGCAGGTCAAAACCCCACTATTCACACAGCCCACTTCCATTTCATGGGCCAAACATACACAAGGAATCCACACCATGTGGCGTCAAGCTGCACTTCTTGGGATTATTGTTTTTGCTCCCCCCCCCCCCCCCCATGCATGTCCACCATTGCATGAACACACCAATCGACCAGAATTGCCTCTCTCTTCCCATCCAGCCATCATCCCATTGGATGCCCCATGTGACCAACCATATGGGGTGAAACGGACAGGCAAAATAAAGGGGTTTCCAGCTGCTTCGAAGGTGGGGCTTTAGATGATGGATGCCTCGAAAGTGACTGGAAACCAGACAGAAGCTGTGCTCTGGGGCTAAAATCCCAGATTCTTTTTCACATTTTTGTGCCTGAACATAAATGCCCTGAGTGTGATACTGTAAGTAAGCAAAGAAATGAATGTGCAAAAACTCAAATTGGTGCAATTACAATGTATATAAACCAGATAGTCCAATGGGGCCATGGGGTGTAGGGAGCATGGGGGGGGGGGGGTCCATGATTGTGCTTTGCTAATGTATCACTCACACATCAATGCCCTGCACAGGCAGAGTACCACCTGTGTGACTTGTGTGGCTGATCAAAGTTGTGGCTATCCAATAGGATGGCATCTGGGTAGACATGTGATGTACTTGCAGGTCACATGTGGTGTGTTTGTGCGATGGTGCACATGTATGGTGGAGAGATAACAAAAAAATATTACCCAGAGGCATGGTTTGGCACATGCCATACGGGTCGGCCAGTATTTATTCAGCCCACCTTGGGAGCTATCTGTGTGGGCAGCGAGATTTTGACATTCTTTTGGGAAAAAGAATGTGTAATGCTCTGCCAGTACAGGTCATTAGTGCATCAATGTGCAAATGATACACTGACAAAACACAATCATGGAGAACCTCAATACATACACTCTTCAGTCCCCTTCACCCAAAACCTGCCTGTTCGATTGTCTGGTTTGTGTATGTTGTAATTAGAGTCATTGGAGTTGTCACACTTTCAGTTTTTTTGCTTTACCACAGCCCCAAACTGGTGTTAGACTGTTTATATGCAGGAGCAATGATACATATTTTCCGTGCTAAGATGGAATATCTCAATTTCTTTGTGCTCCAGTTTTTAGCCCTGGAGCATGGCTTTGTTTCAGTTTCCACTTGTTTTGGAGGCATGTATCATATAAACACCCCTTCTTCAAAGCAACTTTTCATTTTATGCTATGTCTGTTTTAGTTTTATTTTACTTCATTTTTTATTTTATTTTAATATTATTTTCATTTATATTTTATGTTTATTTTATTTTTTATTCTAAATAAAATAAAATAAAATGTAAAAATACTAATTAAAAACTAGAATAAAATAAATCAAAAAATCAAATCAAAATAAAACCAAAAACCAAAATAGAATAAAATTATAATAAATAAATAAATAAATAAATAAATAAAATGAATTGAATATAATCTTAGTATAAAGTTAAAAATTAAAATAATAAAATAAAGTAAATAATGAAAATAAAAACAAAAGCAAGCTAAAGTAAAATAAAATAAAAATAAAAGGAAAAATAATAAAAGAAAATAAAAATAATAGACAAATAAAATGAAAAATAAAAGAAAATAATAAATAATAAATAAAAATAAGAAATAAATAAATAAAACTAATATAGAACAATAAATAAAAAATAAAATAAAAATAAAATAAATATGAAAATGAAAATGAAAAATATGAATATAAAATATAAAAGTATAAAACACTAAAAATGAAAATAAAATAATAAAAATAAAATATATGAACATATTAAAACTAAAACATTCAACTTTATTTTATTTTATTTTATTTTTAATTTCATTTCATTTTTTATTTTCATTTTACTATTTCCCTTTTCCTTTTATATTTTCCCTTTTTATTTCATTTTATTTTATAATCTTATATTTATTTTGAATAAAAAAATAGAAATGAAAAATTAAAAATAAAAATTAAATTAAAATAGAATAAAAATATAATAAAATTCAATAAAAATAAAAATAATAAAAATAAAAATAATGAAAGTAAGATGAAGATAAAATAGAACAGAATAAAAGAATAATACAATAAAAATAAAATAAAATATACAATTAAAATAAATGAAAATGAAATAAAAATAATAACAAAAAATAAAATGAACATGAAAATAAAATACAATAAATAAATAAAATTAAAAATGAAATACATTATAAAATGTAAAAGTATAAATTAAAAATAAAATGAAATAAAGTATAAATATAATATAAATATAAACTTAAAATAAAATAAAATAAAAAAGGAAAATAATAATATTATATATATATATATATATATATATATACACACACACACACACCGTATTTTCCGGCGTATAAAAAGACTGGGCGTATAAGACGACCCCCAACTTTTCCAGTTAAAATATAGAATTTGGGATATACTCGCTGTATAAGACGACCCCTCTTCCAACACACACCAAATAAAAATTTTAAAAACATCAGATTTGATTTTAATATGGTAAATTTAATTCAAATGCTTATGACATGCAGGTACTTAGCAGAAAAACTGTCACTTATAAACACAACAAACTACAGCTCCCACGTGTTCCCTAACATTTATTTCTGCAGTGTATTTTGGACCTTACTTTTTCAAAAATAGTCCTGATTTACCATAAATGCTGCTTTAAAAATTATTTCCATCTCCCAGCTATGAGATGGTTGGGAGGAAATGACAAAGTGTTGCGGGGAAGGACTGCCAAAATACTAGGTGATGCATTCTGGGGTATGTACAATTTGCGGCCAAGTAAGTGAACCTGGCCATGTCACACACTCTCAGCCTCAGAGGATGGTAATGGCTACCCCCATTTGAAGAATCATGCCAAGAAAACCCCATGATAAGGTTAAAAGTCACCATTTTGACCATTAAAACGTCCTCCATTTTGAGCATGGCTAAGAAGCATGGATTTACATTTATATTAGTGTTTTTAGCTTTTTCTACCTTTTTTTCTTGTATGTCCTACATTTTTTGTAGTGACTTGTCCTCCTTTGCATTGAAGACATTTGGTCACCCTGTTTGAGAATCAGAGTATGACTCTAGAAACCAGGGTTCGAATCCTGGCTCAGCCATGGAATCCCCCTGGGTGACCTTGGGCAGGTCACACTCTCTCAGACTCAGGAGATGGCAATGGCAATCTCCCCTTTGAAGAAACCTTGCCAAGCAAACACTACGAGCCTTAGGTTTGCTGTAAGTCGGAAATGACTCAAAGGCATACAACAACAACAAAAATCTTAGATGTCACATTCTCTCAGCCCCAGAGGGTGGCAAAGGCAAACCCTGACTGAAAAAACACATAGGAAAGAAATGATAGGTTCATGATAAGTTTGCCTTAGTGTCATCATCAGTTGGAAACGACTTGAAGATGCACAACAACAAAAACAGTATTGAAAGTCACACTCTCTCAGTCTCAGGGAAAAGCAAAGGCAAACCCTTTTTGAACAAACCTTGTGAAGGAAACCCCAGGATAACTTCACTTTGAGTTGCCAAAAGTCAGGAAGGACTTGAAGGCATACAACAACAGTCTTGAAAGTCACACTCTCTCAGCCTCAGGGAAAAGCAAAGGCAAGCCCTTTCTGAACAAACCTTGTGAAGGAAACCCCAGGATAACTTCACTTTGAGTTGCCAAAAGTCAGGAAGGACTTGAAGGCATACAACAACAGGGAAAAGCAAATGCAAACCCTTTCTGAACAAACCTTGTGAAAGAAACCCCAGGATAGGTTCATGTCTGAGTTGCCAAAAGTCAGAAACGATTTGAAGGCACACAACAACAGTCTTGAAAGTCACACTCTCTCAGCCTCAGAGAAAAGCAATGGCAAACCCTTTTTGAACAGGAGGACAGGAGGAAAGGTGGGAAGGAGGGGGGGAAAGGCAGGGAGAGAAAATGGAGGATCAGTAGGACAAAGAGGGATGGTGGGAAGGAGGCAGGAAAAGGCAAGGAGAGAAAATGGAGGACCAGTAGGATGAAGGGGGAAGGTGGGAAGGAGTGGGGAAAAGGCAGGAGAAAGCAGAAGTACCTCCTCTTCCTCCTCCTTCTCTCCCAGGCTTTTTTCCCAGCCTCAGAGCATCTTCCTGCTCCTCCTCCTTCTCTCCTGGGCTCCTTCCCCCCTCCCACCTCTGTGGGAGGAGTCTTTCTCAACCTCCTCCATCTTATACCTGCCGTATAAGATGACCCCCAGCTTTAACTCCCAGTTTTCCTGCTTAGAAAGTCGTTTTATACACTGGAAAATACGGTGTGTAAACTGCTTTATTTTGCCCCTCTGTTTCACCCCCTGGAGATGGCAATGATGTGGATGAGGAAAAGCAAATTGAACCCAGATAAGACAGAGGTGCTTACTGTCAAAAATCCTAACCTGGGTTTGGAGGCATATAAACCAGTTCTGGATGGAGATACACCTGAAAGACTGTGTTTGAAGCTTGGGAGTGGTTCTGGATCCATGGATCCAAATTACAACTCAGACAGATGAGACAACCAGAGTGCTTTCTATCAGCTTCAACTGATACTTAAACTGGCCCTCTTTGTAGAGCTGGTAACCTGAAGGCTGGGCTTTTGCAATGTGCAGTCCACTGGGCTACCTCTATATTGAGTTCTGTGTTGTAGGTACTGTATTGTAAGGGATTTGCTCTTTGTCTGGCACTTGTGATCTGTGCATTGATGACCCATCACTTCTGCCACCTTCTCAAATGTCTCAATATTCCATGGGAATGCCTGAGTTCCTGCTGCATGGGAGCTTTTCCCCATATGGCTATGAGGTCACCTGTTTCCATAGAGGACCAGGACACTCATCTCCCTCTTTTCCCTGTCTTGTGGATGCTGCTGCCATTCTGCTGCATGTGAGTGACAGACACTGACAGTGCAGGAAGACAATCATGCACATATGCCATCGTAAACTGAGAGCAATGGCACTGTGGGAGTTCTGTTTGAAAGCAAAAGTTACATACATAACTTTCACTCACTGGAACATCTGGCAGGGAAAGTTTCAGTGTCCTGCGAAATGCATGGCACATACACTTGACTGCTTGGATACACTGCTGTTTCAGATTTCTGCACTTGCACTGGGGCATTGATAGGCGGAGCGAAGATGCATATTTTCCAAGCTAAGCCAGAATAACCCAGCTTCTTTTTACTCCAGTTTTTAGCCCTGGAGCACAGCCATTTCAATTTCCACCAGCTTTCACAGCGTGCATCATATAAACGCTCCATTGTCAAAGCAGCTGAAAGCCGCTTTATTTTGCCCATCTGTTTCATCCCCATAAACCGCATTCTACTACTGTAGAGTCTTTCCCCGTAAGACTTAGCTGTAATGAAGGTCTGGTATGTCCCTATTAATACTCAGCAACGATTGTTTTAACAGGTTTAAAATTGGAAGTAGAGTGGGCATTAGAGATTAGAACATTAGCAAGCACAACAGAAAATCCTCAGTTTCATTCTCTGTGTGTATGTGTGGTACCATAACTGCCTATCTGAAGCCCATTCACCATGAAGAATTTTAGTGATATGATTCCACTTTTAATGCTATGGTTCCATCTTATGGAATCATGGGATTGGGTTAAAAAACAGAGCAAAAAGAAGATGGGATACTTCAACTCAAGGTGGAAAATGTGCATCATCATATTGGCTAATAATAATAATAATAATAATAATAATAATAATTTACCCCACCCCTATGAGAACAATCGGGGCGACTAACAACAATTAAATACATACAATATAAATCCCAAAGAGACCCAATACCCACCCCCCTTAAAACAGTATTAAACCAAATACTAATTAAAACATCATAGATTAAAAATAACTTACAGTAAAATCAGACATGAGCAACAAAATATAAAAAGCAAGCAGAGTAGTGGCGGGATCCAAGTTGGGAGAAGGTGGAATAAGGGGGTTCTTGAGTTCGGGAAGTCTATTCTGGAAAGGCCTTCCGGAAGAGATCCATCTTAACAGCCTTTTTGAAGCTGTTTAGCATTGTAATCTGACGGATATAAACAGCCAGCACCAGTGGGGGCATGGGGTGAAGGTTGGGTGAAGCTCCTTCCATGATTGTTCTTTGCCAATGTATCACTAGGCACACCAATGGACTAACCCATTGTAGGGTGGTGCATTGCACATACAACTGTGTGGCCAGTCATATGGGCAGGCATCCAATGGAATGGCATATGGGCTGGAAGAGGGAGGTGGTTGGTTACAGGTAGTGTGTTTGTGTGATGGTGCACATGCATGGTGGGGAAGTGACAAAAAAAATTACCATACAGTGTGTTTTGATGCCACATGGTGCAGACAGCCCATGGGTGTTTGGCCAGCCTTGGGAGTGGGCCATGTGGACAGTGAGGTTTCAACCCACTTTTGGAAAACCCATGATTGAACCACTTTTTCCTGTCCATCTGCTCCAGCTCTTAGCGAGGGATGTTTAGAATTTCCAGCCAGATATCTCTTCTTGGGCCTCTGACCAAACTACAGGATTCCATAGCATGAAACCATAGCAGTCAATATGGAATATTAAACCATAACTGAGTAGTATGAATGGCCTCCAGGATGTCTGAATTGTTGTCCACAGGTGTCATGGTCAGCCCTGAGGAGGACTCGGAGGATGAGGAGGAGGATGGGTCTCCTCCAGAGAAGGAAGAGATGCAGGCTCCACCTGGTTCTCATTCTGCTCTCCCAGCCCCAGAGCAGGAAGAGATACAGGCTCCACCTGGCTCTCATTCTGCTCTGTCTGAGCCAAGCCCGGTTCTCTCAGCCCCAGAGCAGCCAGGTCCTAGTGCTCCTTCCTTGGAGGCTCAGCTGCCTAGTGGGGAGAAGCAGGAGGATACAGCAGAGCCAGTGCCTTCCTTTAGGCAGAGGAGAGCTGAGAGTGCTGGCAGTCGCAGGTCCAGGAGACTAGCTGAAAAGCAGCTGCTGAACAAGCCTCAGCTGGCACTGAGGTAGGATTTGACTATTTAAACAGTTGCAAGAGGCTTCCTCAGTGCCAAGACTTATTGTAGTTTCCTTGGGAGACTACGGTCAGTGTGGCTCCTGGTTTCCTGCTTTGTGCCTCTCGCTCTTGCCTTGTGGAACTCTGTTGCCTTGACCTTGGACCGGACTGGACCTTTGCTGATTGCTGCCTGCCCTGACCTTAGACTGACTGACACTGATTTTTGGACTCTGCTTTGCTGGTGCTTCAACTACAGGAAGGTTTGTGGCTGGCCTTGCTGTTTGCAGCTCACCCTTTCCATCCCTAGCAGCTGTGGGAACTGAGGCTGGCTGTAGTTGAGGACAACAGGGCCAAATAAATAAATACATAAATAAGAGAAAGCATGAAAACAAATGGCTTAAAAACTGTGTACTCTTTCTCAACGTTTGGCTGTCTTTTGTACAAGTTGTTGTTACAAGTTTATTCTTTGGGCAAAAACACTAAAAGGTAAAAAAGTTATCTTTCCACAAACAAACTCATTGTCTTTTTACTTTTATAACTTTGTTTTACAAATGTGGCCTGAGTCTTTTTAACACAGTAAGGAATAGACAGGGTAGGATGTGTCATATTCTTATCACTATTAGAACTTGAAAAATAATACAACTTATAAATGCTATTAGAGCTTATGACATATCCCAAGTTGCTGAAGGAATGTGTAAAGAAATGTTCACATACTGGATGTATGGATTTGTATTGCTATAAAATGCACAATGTCATATAAATAGAGGAGCACAGATGTGAACAAATGACATTTTAGAACCTGTTTCATAGATATTTCCAAGTATCAAAAAGAGAAGAAAAATGGATTTACCTATATAATCATTTCTTGAATCGTACTGTTTTTTTTTTATTTTATTTCAGTGATTGCCCCATCTGTTGTATGAGTTATGCCTGAGGGCTTTAAACTTGGTACAGTTCTTCCAAGCAAAGGCTGAGATCTTGCATTGGGAGACTTATGTTTAATTAAAAACAACTACCTCCTCCTCCCCGACATCCTCCCCCTCCTCCCCAGCCCTCTCTTCCTCCTTATTTTTCTTTCTCATAGATTGTGTGCTTTTGGATAGGATATCTGTTTCTTTTATTGTTTTATTCTGTGGAGTGTAAACTGCACATTGATTGTACTAAGCAAACAAACAAATAGAATGACCAGGGGTGTAACCCATGTGCAGGTCTTGGATCATGAAGCCTGGACCACCAAATCTAGTTATCACAATAACCAGCCAACGTTTTCTTTTAACACACACACATACAACATAAGAGATCTTATACACAGAAAAGTAAAGCTGAAGTAACAAGTGGTATTTTATTTACTCAGAAAGATTCCCATGTGGGTCTAGAGCAAGAGTGAAAACCAATGGACCACATGCAGTCCCTGAAAATACTGACTGTAGGCACAGCAGAGATCAGGACAAGACAACAAAGTTGGCAGTGTCCTGTCAGGAGGTAGCTATGGGCTCTTGGCCATATATTTTCCAACATCTAGCTTGTTGTAGGAGTGGTCCTCAAAACTGAGTATTCTGGAAGAGGTGGCTTGAGCAATCACCTTTGCTATAGCATGAACAGAGAGAAAATGCAAACACTTGCAGTAATGGTGGCAACTGCTGCAATAGTTGTGTGCATTTTGATGTTTGCTCAGTGCTTCAAAATGTCCTCCTCCAGCTCTGTTTTGTTGTATTACCTGATTAGCTGGGTTTCATTCAAATTTTGGGACTACATACCCATTCCCACAATCAGTTTACCAGAAACAGTTCTGCCTTGCTTGACAACCCTTGCCTGACTTCGCAGTGCATCTCAATGGCATCAATTAGAAGCTGTCCCTGTGACTTCTCAAGAATGATCATCTTGGCCCTTGTTTCTACTTTGGTCCTCAACTTTCAGGGGACATGTAACCCAATCCATAAATAATATTCTAGTCATGTATTCTGTGTCACTGCTTGACTTGTTGTGCTGGAAGCCAGGTATGTGAAGTATGGAAATTACTGATTTTTGTCTTTTTTCTCCCCTCTCCTTACTTGAGTGTTCATGCTGCACTTGAAAATTCAAAAGTAAACTGTTGAGTGACACTTATACGATCACAAGCATCAAGCAACTGAGGTTAAAAAAAAACTGCACTTGGAAAGGAGGCACCACTTGCTTTCCATTCAAAACTCAGTTTATGATTCACTTTAATGTCTGATCTAATGCGCGGTGTCTAGAGTACACCTGGAGCTGTCACTCATTTCCCAGCCAGATGAAAAAAGAAGCCACCTTGTGGACATGCTCTCATCCATCTCCCTTGGCTCAAGTTATAAAAATGTCAACATCGTTATCATAGTTCCTTTCTTTTTAAAAGCGTTGGTATCTAATTTGAAAATAATGTGAATATTCCCCTTCCCTGTGGTGTTAAAGGGGCAACCAGAGGGAGTCCACAGTAAAATAACAATTAGCTGGTTTCGTTGGATGAAAATAGTAGCTTGCTTCAAAAAGCCATATAAACATTTATGATTATACATGATTTTTGCTGTTTTATCATGGGGGGGAAAAACAGAACAAATGGTAGGAAAAAAACCCCATCTCTCTTGACATTTCCTATGCTTTCCCCTTTGAAGGAAGAAACACATATAGCTTCTTCCCTCTCTCCTTTTTTAATGTTTAAACTTTGTATGCTTATTAATGAGAAGCAAGCCTGTATCTCCATTTGCCCAGTGGATCCCCAGCAAATCCACTATCCAGAATCATCTTTGTGTGGGATGAGCAATAATCACTTGAGAGATATAAGAAAAGTCCAGGCATGAATGGGCAATTAATATTTCATCTCAATAATTTTAGATTTGAAAAGAATGGAGTTATATTAAATATTGACCAAACCAATCATTAAAAACTAATGTTCCTTCTACTAGGAATGAATGCTTGATGGTAAAGGAACACTGCATATAAAAATGCAGACTGTTGTTGTTTTTAAGCTATAAACATTTTATTTATTTATTTGTTTATTTATTTATTAAAAATGCATGAATTTTCATGGCATAGTCAGCAAAGAGTCCTATATCACTCAACTTCATATGGTTTTGCATACATGATTTCATAGTTGCTTAGGAAGGCAACAGGAAAAGCAATGGGTGTTTATCTTGGTGAAAAACAAAAGAAATGTGAATTGAGAAAAAGACTTGGACATACATGTTCCACAGCTTCCCAGGGTAGATTTTTTCACCTTGACTGACAAAGAGGCATTGGGTAAAGATTAGGCATTATCTGTACTGAACTCACTGTGATATGTATCATTCTTCCATTCTAAGTATTATCCTACTTGGGTATTTTAACCTTTAGAATGTACCATTCATAAGCATCACTTTTATACTATTTCATGGGGTGGGTAAAATGGTGGAAATAGGCTGTGGTGGTAATTCATAGTCTAGATGCAACAAAATCTATGCTGTCCAATGTTCCTTGCCCCCTCCATTCCTCCAAAAACATAAACACACACTTGCTACAATGAAGAAGAACATAGAAGACTGCCTTTTCACACATCAAAAAGCTACATTTTTACAAATCAAAATAGTTTTCTTCTGTCTGGAATCCCAAGCAGATAGAGGTGCTTCCAGAATTTGGAAGTAGCTAGTTGCTTGCAATTATTTTGTTTTCTCCATAACAAAAAATATAACAGTTCAACTGTGTGAGAATTTCTGGCTAATGTCACAAATTACATTTTCTGTATCCTGTTAGGCTCTGGCCACACTGTCACAAGTATGTAACTGCTAATATGTCTGTGGTTTGATATTAACTCCATCAATGCATCTAAAGAAGTGGCCTGAAATCATTGAAAGCTCATGCTAAAATAAATCAGTTGTTTTAAAGGGTGGGAGGGCAGATTATGGGAGGAGGGAATGTTTTAACTTGTCATGTTTTAAATGCTGTAACCCGCCTCGATTGCCATGCAGAGAGGCGGGCTATAAATAAAACTTAATATTATTATTATTATTATTATTATTATTAGCCTTAAGAGAGATAATAGATTTCTCCACCACCACATGTTTTTATTTTTCCCTTTTTAAAGTTAATGATCAATATTCTAAATGAAATACTTTGTTAAGCATACTTAACTCTGGAGTGTATCACATGAGGCTAGTAAAGTGCAAATACAGTGGGATAATAGCATTTTTGTCACATACTTATCACAAGACTTCATATCTCTCCTATTGCTGTTATGGATTTTAATCAGTGGTGGATAACACCTTTTCATTGATGGGTTTCCCCCTTTAATGAAAAGGCAGGCTCCACCAACCATTGAAATAAAAAACAGCTGATGTCCATTAAAGTAGGTGGGGTGGGGGAATTATGATCATAGCTAATTGTGACTAAGTAGTGACTACTCCAGGTCCATATGGGCCAGAATACTTCAGGAGTAGCCCAGAGTATTCTGGCTCTTAAGGTGCCCCAACATCCCTTGATTACCTTGGGCACTCTGTTGCAACACCAGGCAGCTGTTCACAAACAAGTTCCACTGTGCTGACCAGCACCACCACTGAACCAAGTCTTTCACTCTAAGGTCAGAACAAGGTGCCTAACATCAATCACATGGCTGGACACCTTGTTCTGACCTCAGAGTAAGCAACTTGCAGAGCCAGGTAGCACTAGGTGACACAGCAGGATGTACTGTAAATAGCTCCCCAGTGTCAAAGTTGGGGACTCTGGATCTTCTGGGAACATGCAGAGCAAAAGGTGATATATTTTAAACCAGGGGTAGGCAACCTTTCCCCTTTAAGGGCTGAGGGACTTCAGCTCCCAGAATCCCAGGAGCTATTGGCCAACATGGAACTATTGGCCAACATGGCTGAGGCTTCTGGGAGCTGAAGTCCCTCGGCCCTTAAAGGGGAAAGGTTGCCTACCCCTGTTTTAAACCATTTAAACAATTGCAAGGGGGGATATACCTTGGGCTCAGTGGTGACCTGGCCATATGTCATTCAGACAGTTTGTATCAGAACCAGGGATTGGGCCCTATATTAAATGGATTGCTCACAGGGAGGGTGGGGTAGGAGGATATTTTGTTTGGCCCATGAAGACAACCCCTAAGTAGTGAATACAACACAGGGGGGTTGCAGACTGCCAGAAATAGTGCAAATTGAGTCCACTTTTAGGGTTAGGGTTAGTGCTAGGGAATCATGGGAATTGTTTTTGTTCTGAGACATTGAGCCTTCTCTGTCAGAGAGCTCTGGTGTCACAATAAAATACAGTTCCCATGATTCCCTAACCCTAACCCTAAAAGTGGACTCAATTTGCACTATTTCTGGTAGTGTGCAACCCCCCACAGTTACATAGATTTACTTGTCCACAATCTTGTCTCCAAAAATCTTGTTCCCCCCACAAAAAAGGGAGGGTCTAGAATGCATTAGAAATATAAAAATATTGGTCAATATAAATAAGTTACATTATGATTCTATCTCACCAAAGGATATCTCTGCTCTTTTTGCAGTATAACAGTAGTTTCCCTGCATTACTTTTATAATTATGGGGGGTGGGGGGTAACTAAATGCTGAAGGAAGAATTTCATGTGCTTCAAGGAATTTTGCATGGTTCACTTGACTGTGCTTTGTATCCCATTGTGGATGCTGAGGTGGTGACAGGAGGACCTTTTATTTCTTGCTATCCATCATCAGCTGTTTGCTGGTTACTTTGTTTCGAAAGCAAATAAAAAGTTTCTATTTTAGTAGCTCTGTTGAACCATAAAAGCATGAAAATTATTTTTCTTTCAAAGCAAATTATGAATTGTTTTAGATTGTATCAATACAAATTAGTTTGCATTCTGAGGAAAGGTAATTTGAAACAATTTATAGAACAAAATGTTCTTGCTACATGCTTCCCTATTTAGAAATCTTGGGGGTCTTTTTGTGGGATGGGATGAGTGTAGAGAGCTTATGAGAAATTTGCAAAAAGACTGTAAGACCACTTAACCACTAGGAAGTTCTTTTTTCCTATAGCAAACCACTTTTGAGCCTTGAAATTATGACTGTTACTTTTTGAAAGCATACCTCTCAAGTTCTGGGTCATTGTCATCCCATTAATTGATCTTTTAGTGATGATGCCAAGTGTGTGCTGTGAATATATCAATAGAGTACAAATCTCTCTGAAAATCCTGCATGGACATCACTGGATTAAATCTGGACCATCAGCTACCTTGAAATCCCCACGAATCTCGATTCATTCAACATTCTTTATATCTGAACTCACTTAGCTGTTGTTGGAGGTCTTAAATATTCTCGTTATTATAACCTGGACACCAAGTTTAAGATCAACTATGAAGGAAATGGCTCCTGTTTCCAGTCATAATACAGTACCCTCTCCCAATTCACAGGACCACCTCCACCCCCACGAAAATGGCAGGTCGCAAATATTTGAGCCCCATTGGAATCAATGGTGTGCATGTGGGGACGTGCATGGGCGCACCCCCATTTTGTCCCCCTCCATTTGCTGCCTTCAAATGGGCAAGGAACGTGGACTCAAAGTCTGCAAAAATGGAGGGGCAATTGTATACCAAAACAATCAATTATCTAGCTATAAGCAACTGTGGAGCTGTTCATATTCTTAAATATCACACTTAATATATTCAAATGTATCTTCAGCCAGTTGATGATGTTGCTCTCAGGGGAAACTTTGATATATCTTGCCTCTCATTATTAAAAATGAATGTTTTATCATCACAGAGGCCTCTGCATAATTCTGTAAAGACTGCAGCAGATAGAAAAGAATTCAGTGGCATCCTGAGAAATAGCAAAGCATAATTTCAGAGTAATTTTTAAATAAATCCTTTTTCACTTCATTTTTTAAAACTGATTTTTGGTATTCATTCATCAAAAAATGCAAACAAGAACATTTAACCATAAACCAGAGTGCTGTGCTAAATATTAAAAGTTACAGCAGAATATTACATCTACCAAAAAGATTCTGGCTAAAAAGAAATCATTACAAAAATAATATAGAAGAGGTAAATTATGTTACGATAGGCCAAACATCTTCCATTTTTGATATGGTGAGGGGCACCCTTTCCTGGCTCTAAATGCACCCACCATGAGCTCTTAAGCATAAGGTAATGGAGGAAGTTTAGAAGTTGCAAAAAGGACTGGTTCCCACATACATCTTAGGAAGGCTAGGCAATTCAACACAGGATGCTTGTTACCTAAGTATTTACACCCCAATTCTCACCTTGCAAGCCTCCACCCCAGGTGATCACCTCATGAATTATTATTATTATTATTATTATTATTATTATTATTATTATTAATACCCTGCCTTTCTGAGAACAATTGGGACGGCTAACAACATATTAAAATTCCAATACAGTCAATATAATCACACCCCAAACCCCCCTTAAAACAGTATTAAACTAGTACAGATTAAAATAACGGTAATTAAAATAACAAAAGTGAAACATCAATGACATAATATCCAGAACTCATCAGTCGGCAACATTGCTTTATATATAACTGAGGGAGAGACCTTTCGAGGACATTCCAAGGGTAAGTAGCTGGATACCCCGAGGTATTTAATCTGGGAAGGCCTGCCGGAAGACATCCGTCTTGACAGCCTTTTTGAAGCTGTCTAAAGATGTCAATTGACATATCTCATCAGGCAGGCCGTTGCACAATCTGGGGGCGACTACAGAAAATGCCCTCTGGGAGGTAGCCGCAAGCCTAGATTTGGACCTTTGGTATAGGACACTTAGACTTTGCCCCAGGCTAGATTTATTCTATATAAACTCCAAATTTCCTTTGTTTCATGGACTAGTTGGTCTGCAGGCTGACTCCATGTCACTCTGAACTCCAATAGACCTGATTCCTTGCAGTGTTCCACTCTGGAACCTTCCCGACCAGACCCTCATTGTCTGGAATCCAAACCCTAACTGACTTCCAACTGTTCCTAACAGAATTTCCACCTTACAACCCAACCTTCTATAGGCCATCACCAGCTCAGTCCTGATTGGTTATCACCAGGGCTAGCTCTAATCTACCTTCTCTCCACAATAGCATTTTCCATAAAAAGTTAGACATTAGGGCCTAAGCAGACTGCCAGAAATAGTGCACATTAAATTGAGGCACTGCCCTGGCTCAGTGCTAGGGAGTCATGGGAATTGTATTTTTTTCTGAGACATTGAGCCTTCTCTGTCAGAGAGCTCTGGTGCCACAATAAATTACAGTTCCCATGATTCCCTAACACTGAGCCAGGGCAGTGCCTCAATTTAATGTGCATTATTTCTGGCAGTCTGCTTAGGCCCATTAGAGAGCTTGCCAAAGTTTTAAGATCCTTTGAAAAGGGCTTTCTCTCAGTCACACCATTGTCATAAACAAAGGATACCCAACATTTAGAAAATCTAGTCATGAAGAATAATACAGGGGTGAGAATTTTGCAGTTTTTGTCTGGTATTCACACTGGTATCCTGAGCTGTTTCAGGAAACTATTATGTGCAGAAGTACACAGAGGGTACAAACAAAACATAAAAGACTTTTATTTCAGCACAAAAACATTTTCAGAAGCACACTTTTTTTGTGTGTATATGCAAAACTGGTGGTCTTTGAACAATAAAGTAGGGATTTTATACAAAAATAAAAACCCACTCCCACATGCATTTGTGGAAAGAGTGAGGGAGTTGAATGAGAATCCTGTCTCTTAAAATACATGGGTGCCACAAGCCACAAACCCCCAAAACCCCAATCAGACATTGCAAGCTTCTGAAAGCAAGTTGTTTTTGTTTACTGGTATGTTTTTTACAAAACTGTTTTTTAATGTGTGCATGTGTATGCAAAATCCACACATTTCACATAAACAACTTGCATGAATTTCTCTTCAGAGTAGTTTCATGAAACACTTCAGGTTGTGTGAATACTAGGTGAAAAGTGCACAGAAATATTCATTTTCTCTTGCAACAAAGACAAAACTGCAGAAATAATTTGTCCTTGCATGTGAAGGGAAACTGCCCCCCCAAAATGACCACTTTAGAAGACTCTAGAGAGAGCCTTCTCAGTGGTTGTTCCCAGCCTGTTGAATTCCCTTCCATGGGAGGCCCAATCGCTTCCCTCTGTAGTCTTTTTCTATAAGTGAAAAGCTTTTTATTCAGATGGGGGGTTGGCTCTTAATTTAGGGTTGTCATAATTTGAAAAGCTGAGAGAGAGGGAGTGGGTACATTTACTAACTGACTACTTTGAACCACTGATGACTATGCCAACTTTCACTTAAAATACCTCTACCATATAAACTGTGATAATTGATACTAGAAATAATCTTAATTTTCTTTGTACTTAAATAATAATAATTTCTCTTCTGTTTCCTCCTTCTTGACCTCCTCCAACAGCTGCCAGGGAATCAGTTAACCTCTCTGGGTCCCAGTTTTGAGGGAAACACAGAAATAATAATAATAATAATAATAATAATAATAATAATAGACCTCCACAGGACTGCTCTGTGTTAACATGACATCTCTATCTCAGAGCTCCTCTGCATGATTGCTTGCTTCTTCAGCCCAGCCCTTGTAAAAAAAAAAAAAACCAACAAAACCCCAATATATATATATATATATATAATCTGCCTAAACACAAATTTTAGTTCTGAAACAGAGAAAATATCCAGAAAAAGGAGGACATAGCTTAACCCTATCTTCACCAGCTGTTGCAGAAGGGTCTCTCAATAGTGGATGATGTACTTTTATCTTAATTGCTGTGTTCTTAACGTTTTTCTAATTGTTTAAAATACCATATTTTCCGGTGTATAAGACAACTTTTAAACCCAGGAAAATCTGGGTTAAAGTCTGGGGTCATCTTATATGCCGGGTATAAAGACAAGGAGGACAGAGGGGAGAGGAGGGAAGAAGCCAGGCAAGAGCACATGGAGGACAAGGAGGATGGAGGTGGTGAGGCAGGAAGAAGGCAGGAGAAATGAGGGAGAAAACAGGCAAGAGCATGTGGAGGACAAGGAGGACGGGGGTGGCAAGGCAGGAAGAAGCCAGGAGAGAGGACAAGGAGGAGGAGGACAGGGGTGGCGAGGCGGGAGGAGGAGGAAGAGAGTCCTAAGGCGACCCTCTCCTGGGGTTTTCTTGGCAAGACTGGTTCACAGGAGGTTTGCCATTGCCTTCCCCTGAGGATGAGAGTGTGTGACTTGTCCAAGTTCACCCAGTGGGTTTCACGGCAGAGTGGGGAATCAAACCCAGGTCTCCAGAGTGGTAGTCCAACACTCAAACCACTACACCATGTTGGCTCATATTCCCATGTACTATCTATGAAATAATTGCAGACTTTTTATTGTTCTTATGTGTCTTCAAGTCCTTTCTGACTTATGATGACCCTAAGGCAACCTTATCATGGGTTTTTCTTGGCATGTTTCTTCAAATGGGGGTTGCCATTACCATCCTCTGAGGCTGAGAGTGTGTGACATGCCCTTAGTTGGCCACAAATTGTACATACCCCAGAATGCATCACTTAGTACATTGGCAGTCCTTCCCCCCAACACCTTCTCATTTCACCCCAACCATCTCATAGCTGGAAGGTGGAAATAATTTTTAAAGCAGCATTTAAATCTGGACTATTTTTTAAAAAGTAAGGTCCAAAACACACTACAGAAATAAATGCTAGGGAACATGGGAGCTGTAGTTTGTTGTGTTTATAAGTGACAGTTTTCCTGCTAAGTACCTGCATATCATAAGCATTTGAATTAAAATTACCGTATTGAAATCAAATCTGATTTTTTAAAAATTTTATTTGGTGTGCATTGGAAGAGGTGTCATCTTATACTGAGAGTATATCCCAAACTCTATATTTGAACTGGAAAAGTTGGGAGTCATCTTATACTCCCAGTCATCTCATACACCAGAAAATATGGTAAGTGTTTTAATAGGATTGTTTATTCATTTGCTTATAAACTTTTTATTATAATTTTTATGTATTTTGTTTCAATCAATGCTGTACACTTTAGATCCTTTATGGAGGAAAAGAGAGGATGTATAAAGTGAACTTGGACAAATCACACCCTCTCAGCCTCAGGTGAAATCAATGGCAGACCTTCTCTGAACAGAATCTGCCAAGAAAACCCCGTGACAGGATTTTCTCTTCAGGTCAACATAAGTGGGACACAACTTGAAGGCACACAACACTCACACACACATGCACAGGTAGATAAATAGATAGATACGCAGATAGATTTCCCTAGGTACTGGATGCTAGCATTTCTTATTATACTTCTTTTTCTAAGCCAGACTTCCTCAATAAATGTGTACATTAAAATGATCTGCCTCTTCCAATCTCATCTTTTGAAATGGAAAACATACAGTTGGCCTCAGTATCAATTGGCTTCCCATTTGCGGATTTCAGCATCTGCAGATTCCCACACCCTATATTATCCAGTGGCAGCACATGCATACAGGTGCACCGATGCATGCAGGCACACTTAGCTGTCCATTGGATAATATGGGACTTGCACATCCACATTTCTTCCCATCTGTGTGTGTGTGTGTGGGGGGGGGGAACAGAACCCTTGCAGATGGGACGGGCCTACTATACATATATGACAGTATGCTAATTGCAGTAAACTCACAACTTAGTGGATTTGAAGTGGGATAAGATAGGATGTTTGATTTATGCAACAAACCTTGAGCCCTCATGTCATTATTTCTGAGATGGTGAAGTATACACACAGTGATTTTATGGGTTTTCACAGGGGATTTGTTTGTGTCTTTCCAGGCCACAGAAAGTGTTACTGTCTTAAAGTTCTCTGCATTATACTAATTTTTCAAATACAGGCTATTATATGGTAATACTGTCCCAATCACATAATTCTTTTTGGACACCATTCCACAGTCTAGCCAACAGTGCAGTTTGATCAATTCAAAGGTCAACCTGTTTAACTTGGGTGTGAATATTCTTCTCCATTTGAAAATCCAATTCTTTCTGCTTCTTGAAATGGATATAGCACTTTGTTTATTCATCAGAATAGACAAGGAACCAAGAAGCCACATAGGCACAAATTCTACCTACCAGGTACCAGACAGCTATGTCTAGAGGTTTGTGCTATGCCTTTTAACCTCCCCCCCCCCTAAATAAGGGAACTGCCAATATATATTTTTTTTAAAAAAACCTTGTATTTCTAGGCAGAATTGGATGGCATTTGCAGAGGTATTTTACACTTCTAACAGAATCAAGGTTGCCAGGTTTTGAGTGAATAGCTGCATAGAGGTTTGTACAATAGCAATATTTAGAGTCTGGTAGGTTTCAATAAAAGATGCACTTATCCCTCTGTTGTTGTTGGGGTTTTTTGCATGGGGGTTGGGCAAAGTGGTACAATTTTTATGAACATAACATACAGAATAGCAGTGGTCTTGGTTAAGAGAATGAAAAATTTAGAAGGCAAGATATAGAATTTTGGATAGAAGAAGAATGTTCAAATTGAGTAGATGAAATTGGGTATTCAAATAATTACATGCCAGGGTAGGTCCCCCACCCACAATTTTTGGCAATTTGCCTAACCATGGAATATATTGTAGAGGTGTCCTTAGATATGAAATTTCAGAAAGCAAAGTTCAACAACTAAATAATTATGGACAATGAAGAACATTGTCCACAATTTAATACTTCCCTCCTCCTCCTCTACTGAATCGGTATCAAAAGAATAGAAAATAGGTGATGGATGTGGTATACACAGTGACAGATGCAAAGGAAACCAAAGATCTAGCCTGTTAAAACTCTACATCCTAACAGTTCCCACAGGCTCTATAAATACACTTATGCTATTCCAGTTCTTGGGAGGGAGAACTAGTAAAGAGTAGCAATGGGTAGCAAAGATCTTGTGAGATATTATTTCCATTTCCTTCTCTCAAAATGCTGGAACTGCAAGGTTTGGTAAACTCTTCTATTGTTATTAGAAATGTTTTTCTACAATCTACCCCTCTTCCTCTTCATCCCTCTTGTCTCCTCATGGGGAGAAATGTAGCAAATTTGGGAGGCACACTGCATTTCAAATCCAAATCTGGATGGATTTTCAAATCCAGATTGATAACAAATCTCCAGAAGTATTTATATTCAAATCCAGTGTCCTTCAGGGTAGGTAGAGGCAGGCATTCACAGATCTATGTGAATCAACCTGATTAAGTCCTGGTTTCAAACAGTTTCAACCAAATCTGAAGCATGCTGCATACCACATAGAAATGAAGTGATATGCTGCTATCTCTGTCTTAAAAATAAATGCATAGATCAGACTTTTCTGCTCTTAGAGTGGAAGGGATGACCTCAGCATAGATGATAGAAGCCCTTTGTTACAGAGATTGCAACTCTGTCCTTGCCAGCTTTATAACCGCAGTTAAAAGTTCAAGCTATGAGTCTTTTGGCAACAAACAGGATTTTCTTGTCTTAAATTTATTGTGCAATTTAATTTAATTGGTTGTGCTTTTTAATTTTATTTTCTTACACACACACACACACACACACACATATCCACACTGTTTCCTAAACAAGGTTTTTTGTTGATTTGGGGATGCCATGTTTTCAGCACCAATCTTTGCTTGCTTTAGGTCCTGTTATTTGAAACAGAATCATTTTGCAAACACTTCAGAATGTGAAATTTAACCACAATTGATTTTTGGGAGGAGGAGTAGGTTGTGCTCTGCAAATCCTTGATCAGCATTTTGAAGGACATAAAGTTACAACATTGTTCAGAAACATACAGCAAATACCCCCCCCCCTTTTACTGGTTTATTATCAACTTCTTAAATATATTTGCAGATACATGAAGGTGAGATTATTAGATTGGATTGAAATTTGTTATACTACATTAAATGGAAGAATCATGCCCATAATTCTCTCTGCTTTTGGTTCTGTTCTTTCCTACACTGGAACATGGGCCCTGAGCAAACATTACTTTCCACATACCTACTTTACATTACCTGAAAATGGCAGGTCTTTAAGCAGGCCTACTGTAGCATGACTGGAGACTGAGAAGGCTTTAGAATCATAGAATAGAAAGCAAAGCAGCTTCATTTATATACTGCTTCATACCACGCTATGGGGTGTCTAAGCGGTTTACAACTGTGAGCTGATCTAGAATCATAGAATCAATAGTTCATGAATGAAAATAAGAAAATAAGAGTTGGAAGAGACCACAAGGGCCATCCATCCAACCCCCTGCCATGCAGGAACTCAAAATCAAACCAGTACCAACAGATGGCCATCCAGCCTCTGTTTAAAGACCTACAAAGAAGGGGACTCCACCAACCTCCGAGGGCATATGTTCCACTGTCGAACAGCTCTCACTGTCAGGAAGTGCCTCCTAATGTTGAGGTGGAATCTCTTTTCCTGTAGCTTGCATCCATTGTTCTGGGTCCTGTTCTCTGGGGCAGCAGAAAACAAGCTAGCACCCTCCTCAATATAACATTCCTTCAAATAAACAGGACTATCATATCCCCTCTTAAGCATCTTAGTAATTCTTTTGCCTAGGGGTTTTGTTTGTTTGTTTGTTTGGTCAGACTTCTTGGGTGACTTGTCAGATCTTGTAGAGTTCATTAGTCTGTGCCATATACCTACCTTTACTAACTAGAGTATACTAAGAGTAACTTTCATTCTGAAATTCTGATTTTCCCCCCCAATAGTTCATGAATGAAACTCAGACTTGTTATGTTGGTCAGGATGTAGCAAACAGATTTTTTCATTCCTCCCCCCCCCCCCCCCAATAAGTGATCTCTTGTATGAGGAGGAATTGTAATAGGGATTCTGCTTCTGATTATTGCACTGAGGATCAGTCTTAAGAGGGAGGTGGAAATGTCAGTATGCTGAGTCCCAACTGATAGGAGAACAGGCTCCCATAGCTTGTAAATAGTAAGTCAGAACTGGGGGAGAGGAGGCTGGGATATGCTAATTAAATCTGAAACTACCAGCCTCTACAGACAGGCGGCCATGGGCCACCCTGAGAAGCCATGGATTGGGGCCGAGGCTGCCCAACTCCTCAGTCCAATCTACTCTGTGAGAGGCCCGGGAAGGAGCGCTAAAATAGCGCTCATTCCTCAAGCTGCGGAAAGGGCACCGGGGCGGCGCATGCCTCTTCGGTGTCTCTTCTAGCTCACCGTGTTTGGACACTGAGCTGGAAGGACGTCATCTGAGCACCCATTGTGTGCAATGATGGACGCTCCGATGACGTCCTTAGGAAGGGGTTGGGGTGCCTGGCGTCCGTCTGCCCCTCCCCTTCCTGAGCTTGAAGATGGTGCTTTGCGTCGTCTGCAAAACCCATAGGTTAGTCAATGTAATTAAATTGAATTTTTCTTCTTAGAAATACTTTTTTTCTACTAGAGGGTGATAGCAAAGACATAACAATTTTCCTTCTGAAAAATAACATATCATTAAGCATAATATAATACCATAATATATTTTGCAAAAAACAAACAAAAAACAAACAAAACAAAACCCTAATGACATTGCTTTATAATAATGTTTACATATGACTTGGATGGTGAGGGGACACAAAAATACTGTCTGAAAGGGATTCTCCCCTCTTTTTAAAACACTGTTACTTTTCAAGTGGAATTGTCACAGAAAGGAACTCAAGTGTAACAAAATTCAAGTAACATACTGAGTAATGGAACTTTGCTTTTAAAACAAACAAACAAACAAACAAACCCTGAAACAGTGACAAATTACTTTTAAAGGATAATCTTCAAATTGTGCATTAGCTGCTCTTGATGACTGGAGGGCCCTCTGACTGAATAGTATATTTAGAGAGTAGGCTTCGACCAGTAATGGAATAAAGAGAGACAGAGACAAAGACAGAGAAAGAGAAAGAGGAAACCATCTTTCATGAGCAAAATACACAGCTTTCCACCTTGGAAGTCTCATCTTGGCGCTATGTTTATGATATTCATACCCATATGAGACTCATATATGCAAGGAGTGAAAATCTTGTGGTCCTGCAGTTGTTTTTTTAGACTACATTAGCCAGAATCCCTTAGAATATATAGCATACTATATATTAATAGTAAATTTGGGTGGTGGTGATTCCACCAGGATCATTGCCAAAACAAGATAAGTGAAGGAATGCACAGAGAGGTGATAAAGTTTACAACAGAACAAAAAATAAATTTAGCAAATCTCTTTGTAAAACAAGACTGTGTATGTGCAATAGCTACAGAATTCTTAGTGTTTGTGGAATGTATCTTGTAAATCATGTTAGTAGGTATTCAGTATTGCAGTTACAGATTTGTAAACTAGAGTTAGAAATCCATAACTGGTTTGTATACATTAAGATTATGCATTTTTATTGGAAACTATATGAATGTCATGTCAGTACACACTAAGAGCCAAATGTTGGACTCGGTAAAGGAGGTCCTTTTAACTTCTGACTGGGGTGCAAGGTGGATTAAATTTCTACCCCAGTGAGCAAGGGTGCACCTATCAGAAGCTGGACTCCTGCCTCAAGTCCTTGTCACAGCCTCACTCACTGGCAGGAGAAGGTAGAAACATCCTCCTCCTTGCACTCTGATGGGAAGCTGAATAGACTTCCTTTGCACAATCTGGCAGCTTTTAAGGTGGGCTGGGGGGAGGATTGGGCCTGGAGTCATTACTTATTAGCTGATGTAGTGTTCCAGCAACAACCTCTTATTTTGATTTTTTTCTCTATTTGATCAATTTTTTTTTGTTGATTGCCAAATAATAATAATAATTAAAAAAAAAACCCAAGAGTGAGTGGGATGAACTGAAAGGAGAATTACTGAGGAGGATTTGATGAGACTGCTGAAAGAGCACACCATATTGATGCAGGACTCTATAGGGTCCTGTATTAACTACTGTAGGATACATGGGTTTTCTAAAGTACATTTATGATTAATCTCAATGGAATCATACTCCTCATCTTTTTCATCTGAGAAATAGTTCTGTAGCTTTCTGTCAAACTGATTCAGAATAATTATGCAAGTAAGTACCTCACTGTTATAATTTTCATTCCAACCCAATGTTTACCATAGTACAATCTATAATTACATCAAAAGTAATGCATTCTTTTCCCCACCATTCTACAGTTTCCCACTGAGGGTTTTGTGGGAGGGGGATATTGGTCATATTCACTGGCATGTAATTTACGTCTCTTACAAAGAACAAGCATGTATTGAAGTACAGACATGTATATATGTATCAAGTGAGGCAGAGCATCTGTCCCATCACCACTGTTGAAGTAAGGGTCATCTGGCAGCCACATCAGCTTTTGTCCTGCAGACAGAATCTTGGTACTACCACCTTGTCTTTTTTTTTCTCATTGAAATGTCCTTTTTAATATACCAAGCACAGTAATTTATACTAAATAAAATTGTACAATGTATCATATGTATACCATACAGTATATTACTAAAGTAAAAAAAAATTTTTTTTTGATCTGTAAAGAACTATAGCATCACATTTTTCTTTTAAAAAATCAATTTTTAACTTTTTTTTAAAGTCATTTACCAAATTTACCAGATTGTCACTCCTGACCATTCTCTATTCCATTTATCCATATCTTTTTTTATTTAATATTGCTGTTAATCTGTCTAATTCCTTCATATCAAATATTTTATATTTCCATTCGTCTATAGTTGGCAAACATGTGGATTTCCAATTTTTTGCCACTAGCATTCTAGCTGCTGTTATTAAATTCAATCCTATTCTCCAATATTTTCTTTCTCCTTCCTTGCCCAGTATTGAGCTTATATTTAGCAAGTACAGTTCTGGATTCATATCAAATTCTAAGTTCAACATCTTTTTCATTTCAAAATTACTCTTTATCCAAAACTTCTCTATAATAGGATACTTCCACCACTTGTGTATGTATGAACCACTTTCTTTTTGACATCTCCAGCAGTTATTATTATTTTGTTTATATATTCTAGTTAATGAGCAGGGGGTCAGGTACCACTTATTTACTACTTTAAAGTATTTTTAGGGCTTGAGCAACTGTAAATTTATTTGTTTAAATTCTTGTTTTTCCCCATTTTTCTAGATCTATATTATGTCCCAACTCCTGCACCCATTTTACCATACATTCCTTAATCTCTTTTTCTTCCAAGTCCCTTTTCAATAATATGCTGTATAATTTATTTACTGTTTTTCTTTCTTCAAATTTCAACATTATTTTGTCTAAATCTTTTTCTTCTTTCTCAAAACCTGTTATTTTGACATCCTCTTTAAAAAAGAAGGAGAATTTTTAAAAATATGGGATGGGAAGAGAGCAAGAATTAAATGGTCAATTCAGAAAGACTCTACAGAAAGAGGGGGAATGGCAACTCCTGATCTCCAACTATACTTTAGCGCAGCTTGTATTGTGTGGATCCAAGAGTGGTTTAAGCCAAATAACTCAAAAACTATATTATTAGAACAAAATAAATTACAATATGGCTGACATGCATATGTTTGGTATGGCAGTTACAAAAAAGATAAAGAATTTAATAAACATATATTAAGGAGATCATTACTCAACAGTTGGCTGAAAGTAAAACAAAAGTTTTATGCAGGCATCTCCCTTTGGGCTTCTCCACAAGAGGCATTTTCTTTTCAAGGGAGTAAGGTTCAAAAATGGCTTACATACAAAAGATTTACTGTCCTATGATAGAGAGGGTAATTTCAAACTAAGATCAATAGAGGAGTTAGCCAAAGGAACAGGAATTAAAATTCAGTAGTTGACCTACCTGCAAATTAAAGAAAGATTTAAAGAGATCTTTTTCTTCAGACAACAAAATGTCTTTTCTTTTTTTTCAGTTGAAGGGGTGTGGCCTGTGGTGAGACACAGTGGATAATACTCCTGCAAATCTGTTTTACCCTGGATCCACAGTATGGGGTGGTAATATATGTAGAAGAGGACACAGATTTACATAAAAATTTCACGTATCTATTTATATGTACTGATGCAAATTTAGAAAAAAGTATGTTCAGGTGACATTGAACAAGGTTTACTCTCTCATGCCTGGAACACATGGGCCAAAAGAAATGGCTTCCGGCCTCTTTGGGGGCATGGAATTTAGATGATGCACATCCCCAAAGAGGCCAGAAGCTGTGCCAAGACCACGCTCCAGTCCAAAGGACCAGATCAAAAAGAAGTCAGTTTAAACCAACTCCTGACAGTGCTGACTTGGGAACATCCTGCTTTGGGAGTGATTTGTGTGGTTGCCATGGTCCCAGCCCCATTGTGCCAGAGTGGCCAGAGACAGCTCCTTCCCAATCATCTGCTTCACCCCTCAGTCTCAAAGGAAGGCAATGGCAAACCCGTTCTGAACAAATCTTGCCAAGAAAACCCCAGGATAGGTTTGCCTTTGACATTGTTGTTGTCACTACACCACTCTGACTATGCCTTAGGTTTGCCATAAGTCAGAAACTTGTAATTTAAATGGAGATTCAACAGTCTTATGCAGACTGTGACTTAGTGTCCTGTGTAATGGGCCAGTCAGCTATACAGGTGCCAGTTGTTTGATGGTTAACCTCAAGACCCCTTTCAACTCTACTTCCTTATTTGTTCTTGAGTGTTAAAGGTGACTCAGAGTGGACAGCCTGATCTCAGGTTGAATACGAGATGCCTAGAAATGGAAGACTGCCTTCTGACAACCCCTCACATAAAGTCTTCTATAAAGCATGCTTTTTTTTGTGATGGCCAGTTTTTTATGTTTTTGTCACCCTTGAGTTATGTCCCCCCCCCCCAAGAAAGACACATTTGCCACTTGGATTCATTAATGAGGTTAAGTATCTTTCTTCTTATTAGTAGGCAAGCAGCAGGTTTTTCAACCCCTACCAGGTGACAGGTACACTTGTGAACAGTTCCAGGCTTTACCCCATCCTTTCACAAGCAAGTTATCCCAATATAAGTAAAATGTTTATGGGCTTAAGGCTTGTAGCTAGATACTCCACTGGTCAACCAAAATAAGACACTCCCTGGGATGTTTATACAACTCAGGGACAAGCATGGCTTGCATTTGGCAGGCAGGAAAAGAAACCAGGAATCCCAGGCTGGTGTTTGCTTGTCCCCAGCAGTTTTTCTCAGATCCTGGCAGTCTTTAGCAATCAAATTTTGGTTTAGCTTGTCCTTGTTAGCCTCATGCCATTCCTTCCTTCTTATCAGCCCACTGTTGATTACATATGGAGCTGGTCTCTCACTTTCTCCATATCCTCCCACTCTTGCTTCTCTCTTAACAAGAACTTCCTCCCACAAGCTGTTCCCAGGGCAACCCTCCTTCTTTTTACAATGTCTTCCACTCTCCACATCACTGGACACCATGGCTTCACTTAGTCAGCAGCCAGTCTCCTTCATCCAGTCAATGGGAGAATAAGTTGTCAACAGTGGTAGGCTCTCCATTGCATCTTCACCTTTGACACTGTTTTCATTCTTCAAGGAAGAAGAAAGTAGAGTAATCACTACAGATTATTCAGAACAGGAAGACATGGAGCAAGTAATTTCCTTTCAGCCAAAGCCAACTCTTAAAATACCCACAATTATACTGATTCCTTCACAGTGCAGATCGATGAAGATGAACATGTGGACTTGCTCTGTAAGAATATTATTTGATTGAACCAAGAACTAAGAGGTTACGTATGTCACCTGGTTGTTGATGGTGCTTCATCAGATTGGAAGATCTGGACTTTATCACACAAGGCTGCTAAGACAGCACAATTGCATTAATGTAGGAAACACAAACATACCAGTTTTGGGATAGTAATTTTTTCACAGCTGTCCAAAAGTGCCATGTTTCTTCTATAGGATATGTCTTCTGTGCACCAGCCTTCATAACCCTGCCTTCTTGCCCTGTCCTCCCAGTATGCCTTTTGGTCTATCTATCTATCTATCTATTCAATTGCACAGCAATTGATTAAACTGATTAAAAGTAGAGGGAGATAAATGGAAAAATAAAACAAAACAGCCTTCTTGGAAATACTGAGGGGGTGAGGGGGGGAAGGAAGAGGAACATAATCATGACCACTTGCACCACGTAACTGTCAGCATATCAGAACTGCAGCAGGAACTTATCACGTGTGAATCAATAGTGGAAAAGTAGCACAACTGGGAGTCATTAATGAGTTTTGCCAGTCAGTGAAAATAAGCACTGCAGGAATGATTGGAAGACAAAGCAGCTTCAGGACAGACATGGTGCTGTGTGATAACATACAGCCACAGACACTGCTATCCTTCTGTAAATCTGTTTTGGCAGCCTCATGTGATAAAGTCCCTGATGTCTTTTTCTTTTTCTTTATAAGTTTTATGGTCCATAATACAACATATATAATAAAACTTTACAAAATATTATCGTTATTAGATCATAGACTTTTTGCCCCCTTGCCTCCCTCCTCCCCCTTTGATGGCTATGACCAAGTAAATTAGTACCCAGTACCCATAATGTGGAATATCTTACTAACAGTTTCTCTAACTTCGTTGTACCCCTTTTCAACTTTAATTTTCTCAATCCAATAACCTCATTTTCCCATCAGACCATTTCATTTATTTGACCATTATATTTTCCTTTTCTTTCCCTCAGATATTCAAATAAAAGATATTCTGCAATATAATGTAACCAATTGCCCCCCCCCAACATTGTTCATTTTTCCAGCACAATGCAATTACAGCATGTGTGGCCCTTAACAATTGTTTTATTATGTAATCTTCTGTTTTATTCAATATGAATTTTCTCAAATTCAGTTAAACAATTCTCCATATCAAATTGAAAGTTTCTACCCACCATCCTGTTTATCTCCTGTATAACATCTAACCAAAAAAATTGTACATTGGGGCACTCCCACAACATATGAATGTATGTTCCTTTTTTACCACATTCATGCCAATAATTTGGAGAAAGTTTTTTTATTTATTATTGCTATCTGATGTGGGGTTCTATACCATTTGCTAATTAACTTTAATTATTGTTCTCTTAAATGTATATTTTTAATTTTAGTTATCTGAGAGAGATAAATTATTAAATCTTCATTGTTTATCTTTATATCTTTCTCCTATATACCCACCAGTTCTTCCTTTATGCCAAATTGTTTCTCCAAAAGAAACTTGTAAACTTTCCTATTAACCCCTTTTCTCCCCTAATCCTTCTTTTCAATATCTCCTCAAACTGTGATGTACTGTCACCTGTTCCTTTTATTTCTTGTAATGTTTAATATATTGACATTAACTGAAGCCAATATTTCTTGCCAAATAGTTCAGTTAACTTTTCTATCCTAATTGGTTTCTCTGGGCCTGTACAGACCAGCCACAAGGGCCAGCCTGGAGGCAGAGTTGGGGATAGGGCGACTGCACACCAGCAGCCCCGACTCCACCCCAATGCCACTGTCATGCCGCTCACCCCATCTCATGGCACGTGGTATCAGGACGCTCCCTTGGTGCAGCATGTAGACACATTGTACCAAAGAAGTGCAGAAGAGCTGCTGCGGTGATGGCTCTTTTTGGAGCAGCAAAAAGCCAGATTGGGACCACAGCATGTGGTTGTTGTGGCCCTGATCCAGCACTCCTAGGGGTGGCACAGAGCCACCCCTTAGAGGCCATATGTACAGCCCTTCTCTTTAATCAAATAAGTCCCCTATAATTCTATATGTTTTATCTTTTATTACTTTAATCAATTCCTAACTCTTGACTTTCTCTTTTGTTTAGATATTCTAATGGTACCATTTTAAATTTTAAATTTTTATACTTAAATCATTTGTTCCATACATGTTGTATTGATAGAAAGGGGCCCTTCTTCATATACACAATTTTCTTACTTGGCTTTGTTTAAAATATAGATGTGTTATCCACATTATTCACATATTTTTCTATTCTAAACCACCTCCCCCCCCCCTTCATATTCAAAATATAATAATTTAACTACTTAGGATGACTCAAAATATAGTTCCAAAGATGGTACTTCCCATTCTCCTTTTTCTTGATTTGAATAAATTAATGTTTTTGATACTCTAGATTTTTTTCTTTCCCATAATCCATTCCTTCATACTCTTGTCCCATTTTCTAATCACTCTTATAGAAATTATTTCAGGAATTGTTTGAAAAAAGATATAATAAAAAAATCCTTTTGATATCTGGCTATTTTCCCCTCAAATTTAGTTATAATTACCTTTTATTATATTATCCACATTAGTCATTAAATATACCAGATATTTTATTTTCTTAACCCCCAATTTCAGTTCTGTTATATTGTGTATTCTTTTTTCTTTGTGCCATTTGGTATTGGGAAACATTGTCTCTGATTTTTTTAATACTGATTTTATGTCCTGATACCTGTTCAAATTTTTGCATTACTTAAACTAATTTTTAACAGATTGATATGGTGATTGTGTCATTAGTAAAGCATTATCTGCAAATAAATTTATCTTTATTTCTTCATTCCCAATTATACACCCTGTGGTTTCTTTTTCATTTCTTATATCATTGGCTAAGGGTTCTATAATTAAAGAAAAAATTAATGGAGATAATGGGCAACCTTGTTTCATTCCCTTTTTAATCATCACATTTCTAGAATGATTATCATTCACCAAGACCCATGCCTCATTACCTCTATACAATTCTTTAATAACATTACATAAGTTTTCTCCCAATCCAAAGTCTCTATATAGCTTATATAGATAATTATGATTTACCGAATCAAATGCTTTGTAGATGTCTAATTTTACTAAAACTAATTTATTTTTATTGTGTTTGCATGATGAATTATATTGAAAATGTTTCACCAATTGTCCTCCCTTTTATGAAACCATATTGATCCTCTTTTATTAAATCTGGTAGATAACACAAATCTATTTGCTAATACCTTTGTAAAAAAATGTAATCCTGATTGCATAATGTAATGGGACAATATGATATGAAATCCTGATTGCATAATGTAATGGGACAATATGATATGTAATCCTGATTGCATAATGTAATGGGACTCTGGTTTATTTAGTTTTAGTATTGCAGTAATTTCATTCAATTTCCAAGTTTGGAATGTTTTTTTGTTTTCTATTATTTTATTAAACAATACTATCATATGTCCACTTAACTCCTTTTTAAAAACCTTATAAAATACTCGTAAAACTATCAGGACCTGGGGATCTTATTCCTTCTAACCCTTCTATAATTATTTCTACTTCTTCGTGCATGATTGGAGCATTTAACTGATTTCTCTGAACCTCTGATATTCTTCTGTTTTTGCCTCATAATTTGTAACTTCTGTTTCCCCATAAAGATTATCATAAAATCTTGCCATTTCCTGCCTTATTTTCTCATCTTCTTTTACCATTATCCCTTGTTCTCCCTTTAAAGTACAAATTCTTTTGTTTTTTCTTTTCTTTTTTACATGTCATGCCATTCTCTTCATATTATTTTGATCCACAGTTGGAAATCCATTCCTTATATATAATTTATTTTTTGTAATTGTTAACTGGTCCAAATCCATTCTTTCTTTTTTTCTATCCCTTTCAAGTTTAGTTTTACTATCTCTATTTTTCTAGTAATCCTGCTGGAGAGCTTCTACTTCCTCTATAAGTTCTTGCCTATATGTATATTTAGCTTTTTAAATTCCAGTCTTCATGCTAATATATTTCCCTCTAATCACAGCTTTAAATACATCCCATACAACTTGTTCTTTTACATTCTCTGAATAATTAATTTCAAAATATGATTTTATTTCTTTCATTAATTCATTTTTATTCTCATCTTTTACTGGATCAAACCTCCATTTTTTAATTCTTATTTTCCCTAGAAATTTTATAGTTAAGTATAAAGGAGCATGATCAGAAATCCAGAATCTATCTGTATGCATTCATTCTATTTGCAAGCTATTTGCTTCGTTTACTAAGAAGTAGTCTACATGACTAAATTGTTTATACCGCGCCAAGTAATATGTATTATTATAATAATTACTATCAATCATATCATATCCTTCTTCAAATTTAATTTAAATTTGTCCTTTCCATCTTTTCTTTCACTCCCTTTTCTCTTTTCTTTATCCCTTTTAAACTGGGGAATTTTACAAATTTCTAAATTAAAGACACCTCGGACAAATACATCACCCTCTGAGAAATTATACAATTTAGCTAATACATTATTTAAAAAGTTACATTGATTCTTATTTGGAGCATAAAAACAGACTAAAGTTACTTTTGTATTCCATAGTTTTCCTTTTAAAAAAATATATCCCTCTTTATCTTTCAATATTTTATCTGACTGAAACTTTGTATCCTTTGTATTTTATCTGACTGAAACTTTGTATCCTGATTAAATATAATTGCTACTCCTCTGGGTTTATTAATTCCCCCTTGATTCTAATTGAATATTCCATCTCTTATAGTTAAGAAGGATTTTGTTATCTCATTTTTATGCATTTCTTGAAGAAAGGCTATATTTACCTTTTGATAATTTAGTACTTTATTTAAGTGATATCTTTTAATAGGGGTACCTATTAGCCCTCAGAGAAGCCGTGCCGGCAGTGGAGCCCAGGGACACCAGAGGGCTTAAAAAAACCTCAGATGCCACCTTGTCCCTGGGCAGCACAGCGGCGGAGGCAGCGTCCTTGGGCTGGAGAGGACTGTGCTTGATTGTTTCCACCTGCACAGCCCTCAGAGAAGCCGTGCCGGCAGTGGAGCCTAGGGACACCGGAGGGCTTAAAAACCCTCAGATACCACCTTGTCCCTAGGCAGCACAGTGGCGGAGGCAGTGTCCTTGGGCTGGAGAGGACTGTGCTTGATTGTTTCCACCTGCACAGCCCTCAGAGAAGCCGAGCCAGCAGTGGAGCCCAGGAACACCAGAGGGTTAGAACCCTGCCAGATACCACCTTGCCCCTGTGGAGCAGTGCAGCAGTGGAGGTGGCATCCTTGGGCTGCTGGAGGAGGACTGTGTGAGCGAGCGCCAGCCCTAATTACCATCACCTGGCAGTCCTGGGCGAGCTGTGGCAGCAGGAACTGGGAGGAGTGCTGGCGGATATTTAACCCACCCAGGTCCATCTGTCTCGCTGCAACATGCTGCATCAGCAGCGTCCTTGGGCTGCTGGAGGAGGGCTGAGCAGCTCCAGCCCCAATCAATGTCACCTGTGGGCTAGTTTGGACTCCGACTGGGGGAGGTGTTGCAGTTATTCTCCAGCTGTATTTAAGACAATGAAGGAGTTAACTCTTATTTGGTTGAGAGTCTGAATTGACAGACTCTTCCAGTTTTCGCTCTCTTTATTGTCAATGACACTGCCCTATCCAGTTTGGGTCAAGATCTTAGCTGGAGTGCTCCCCTCTCTCAGCATGTAATGGAACCGGGAATAGCCTGGAAGTGGGCATTGAGGCTGTGTGGGGGCCGGGAAGGTATGGCGGCAGCAGAGTGAAGAAATGTTACAAAAGAAGAAGGGATTGATGCATAATACCTATCCCTTTTTCAGTTCACTCTGCTTCCCAGGATAACCTGAAGAGCACACCAACCATTTCACAGTCTCTTAATCTGCTCCTCTGCAATGCCAGGTTGGTCAAAAACAAGACCCATATCATCCACGATCTCATAGTGGATGAGGCGGCCAACCTGGCTTGCTTCACCGAGACCTGGCTGGGTGATGCCAGTGCTGCCATATGGGCGCAGGCCCTCCCAGCTGGGTATATGGTTAGTGAGCAGAAAAGAGCAAGTGGGCGGGGAGGCAGCGTGGCCTTGGTTCATAGAAACAACCTGCCCTTGACCAGGAAGCCTATCCGGAAAACAACCTACATCGAGTGTATGTACCTTAGCCTGCGAACCAGGGATAGTTTGGGGATTCTGTTGGTATACCGGCCACCCCGTTGCTCAACAGACTCTCTAACCAAGCTGACTGCCTTGGTTTCTGAGTTGCTGTTGGAATTGCCCAGACTATTGGTTCTGGGTGATTTCAACATTCCTCTCGAAACCAGCTTGCAAGATCTAACTGGCACAGCTCGGGAGTTCATGGATACTATGACAAACATGGGACTATCCCAATTGGTTGACGGGCCCACACATTGTGCTGGTCATACCCTCGATGGGGTTTTTAGTATGGAACAGGAATATCCATGGGCAGAGGTTACAAAAATCTCCGCATTGTCATGGATGGACCATTTCCTGGTCAAGATGGAGCTAAGAGCCACGGTCTGCCCCTCCAGGGATGGTGGACCCATTAGAATGGTCTGCCCTCAAAGGCTAATGGATCCAATCGGTTTCCATAAAGCCTTAGAGCAGGGGTAGGCAACCTTTCCCCTTTAAGGGCCGAGGGACTTCAGCTCCCAGAAGCCTCAGCCATGTTGGCCAATAGTCCCATGTTGGCCAATAGCACCTGGGATTCTGGGAGCTGAAGTCCCTCGGCCCTTAAAGGGGAAAGGTTGCCTAACCCTGCCTTAGAGGGTTTAATGGTTGGTAACGCCGGTGATTCTGTCGATGCCTTGGTGGATGCTTGGAACACCAATCTCACCAAGGCTATCGACACAATCGCTCCCAAGCGTCCTTTCTGGCCTGCTTCAAATTGTAAGCCCTGGTATACAGAGGAGCTTAAGAGGATGAAGCGAGCCGGACAATGACTAGAGTGCAAATGGCATAGGACTCGACTCTTACCCAACAGAACTCGCCTTAGGAAGCATCTTGATTCCTATCAGGAGGCTTTATGCGCAGCGCATAAATCTTTCTGTTCTGGACGTATTGTGTCTGCAGAGTCCCACCCGGCAGAGCTGTTTAGGGTGGTAGGGGAGCTGACGAAGGTTCTTCCTGTGCCAAATCCCCTCCTCAAACCAACAACGTCCTGCTGTGAGGCATTTAACATCCACTTTGCAGATAAAATCTCTTGGATAAGAACCAACTTGGACACTTCAAATCGTAAGCCCTGGTATACCGAGGAGCTTAGGAGGATGAAGCGAGTTGGACAACGACTAGAGTGCGAATGGCGGAAGACTCGTCTCTCATCCGACAGAACTCGCCTTAGGAAACATCTTGATTCCTATAGGGAGGCTTTGCGTGCAACACGGAAATCTTTCTGTTCTGCACGCATTGCGTCTGCAGAGTCCCGCCCGGCAGAGCTGTTTAGGGTGGTGGGGGAATTGACAAAAGTTCCTCCTGTGCCAAATCCCCTACTTAACCCGACGACAGCCTGCTGTGAGGCCTTTAATATCCACTTTGCAGATAAAATCTCTTGGATAAGAGCCGACTTAGACACCATTGTTGTGGCAGAATCCGTAGATGAGGCATCCAGGAACTCCGTTGATGGCATTTCACTGGATCAATTACAATCTGTGAGTACCGATGACGTGGACAAGCTGCTTGGAATGGTGAGGAAGACGACTTGCCCCCTCGATCCATGTCCATCTTGGCTGGTCGTCCAGGGAGGTGATGCATTGAAGGTGTTCCTTTGGGACACAATCAATGCATCATTCAGGGAAGGCAAAGTACCATCTTGTTTAAAGGAGGCGGCAGTTAACCCACTCCTGAAAAAGCCTTCCCTGGATCCCCTGGACAGAAACAACTATAGACCAGTCTCCTTACTCCCTTTTTTGAGTAAGGTGATCGAGAGGGCAGTTGCTTCCCAACTCCAAGCAGTCTTGGATGAAACCGATTATCTTGACCCATTTCAAACCGGCTTTAGGACAGGATTTGGGGTTGAGACCGCCATGGTTGCTCTGACCGATGAACTCCGCCTGAGTATTGACAGGGGTAGTGTGACCCTGCTAGTGCTCTTGGATCTCTCTGCAGCCTTTGACACTATAGATCATGCCATCCTCTTAGATCACCTGAGAGAGTTAGGAATTGGAGGCACTGCTCTACAGTGGTTCCGCTCCTTCCTCTCGGGCAGATCTCAGAGGGTGAGGCTCGGGGACAGTTGCTCATCCAAAATTGAGCTTAATTGTGGCATCCCTCAGGACGCCATCCTGTCCCCGATGCTGTTTAATATTTATATGAAACCGCTGGGGGAGATCATTCGGAGGCATGGAGCGCAGTGTCTTCAGTACGCTGATGACACCCAGATATATCTCTCCATGACCAGATCATCATCTCAGACTTCAGATGGCATCTCGCCTCTTAATGACTGTCTAAGAGCGGTAATGGGTTGGATGAGGAAAAACAGATTGAAGTTGAATCCAGACAAAACGGAGGTACTTGCAGTTACAGGCCCGAAACCAGGTCTGGGAATACAGTCTCCAGTCCTGGACGGGGTCACACTCTCCGTAAAGGACTGTGTTCACAGTCTGGGGGTGCTCCTTGACTCATCGCTTCACATGACTAGTCAGGTGAATGCGGTGGTCAGGAGTGCCTGTTATCAGCTTCGGCTGATACGCCAACTGCGCCCTTATCTGGACAGGAAGGATCTGGAAACTGTAGTACACGCCCTGGTAACCTCACGCCTGGATTTCTGCAATGCACTCTACATGGGGCTACCCTTGTGCCTAACCCCGAAACTTCAACTGGTACAGAATATGGCAGCCAGGGTAATTACTGGTACATCACAGAGGGAGCACATAACACCGGTGCTTAAATCCCTCCACTGGCTGCTGATTAGTTTCCAGGCGCAGTACAAGGTGTTGGTTTTGATCTTTAAAGCCCTACATGGCTTGGGTCCATCTTACCTTAGGGACCGCCTTTCCCCGTACGATCCCCCCCACGCCCTGTGGTCCTCTGGGAGGAATCTGTTACAGCCAATAAAAACTAGGCTGTCCCAGACCTCCCAGAGGGCCTTCTCCGCTACCGCTCCCAGACTATGGAATGGCCTGCCGGACGAGATCCATCTGATAACCACTCTTGCTGCCTTTAAGAAGGCAGTAAAGACGGATCTCTTCCGGCAGGCCTTCCCAGAATAACATCTGTCCGCTGGGAGGGATAACTTGCTCTCTTGCGAGTCCGAACTGTGTTTTAATTTAATTTTTGTCGTTTTAATTATTTTCTGGTTTAATCTTGTTTTAAGGGGTGGGAGGAGGGATTATGCTTGGAGGGAATGCTTTTAATTGTACTGTTTTAAAATGCTGTAACCCGCCCCGATTGCCTAGCAGAGGGGCGGGCTATAAATAAAACTTATTATTATTATTATTATTATTATTATTATTATTAATAGAACTTACTTCGACCTCAATTTTCTGCTGATTTCGCTACTGTGGCAGGTTGGCAGCAGGAATGTTTTTTTTTTTTTATTGTCTCCAGATGTTTTCTTAAGCTCTTTGAGAGAAACTGAGCTTCAAACAATGCCTGGAACCTTCACCAACAGTTTAATCTTCATTGGAAGACAGTTTTATGGAGTGATTTCGATTAATTTGTTATTTCTTAACTTTTTGAGGGTGAAGAGATTTGGAGGCGATTATCCTCACTTGAGGCACATACTCAGTCCCTAAGTCCCTGGTCTCAATATGTTCCAGATGCCTGTGTAAGCAATGCTTAATTCACTGATGCTTACTATGGCTTCACATGACCACAATATGACAGGATGAATCAACAAATATGTCTGTTCCAATTCTAAACATACATCCCTGGAGGCAGTGGCATTTTGGTGGGGATACAGAAAACCCATGTTAGTAGAGCAGTGAATTCACTTTGAGTATTAACCCAAAAAATTTAAAGGCTTTATCATGGATTGAACTCTATCTACAAAATAGATTCAACATCTTAGGCAACCCTTTTAAAAGTTTGCACTAATACCGAGGATGGATTTATCACCTCATGGAAACCAACAGCTGCCACTAACTGGGAGTAAGGGTCACTGACACATAGAAATGACATTTGAGTAGAAATGCACAGGAATGCATTGTCAATACTTTAAGCAAGTAAGACTGGCTCCTTTTTTAAAAAAAGCTAATAGAATGACAGCAGTGTTTATATCGTAATGTCACTTGCAAGTATAATTTTTAAGTTTCAAATATGGGAAGTTTTGAAAGAAAAAATGCACTAGTGACAAAACTGAAAAGGGCTAAATATAAATTCAGAACTTGGGCTTCAGGGAAACAATATGAACACTGGAAATACAAATCTTGTTTTATTACATTTATTACATTTTGACAAAAGCATCTTCCAGGTAAGCAACATATTTCCAGTGGTGTACTGCTATAATTGCTTCACTGAGAATTCCCTCTTTTAAATGATTCCATATATGTTTGGAGCTGATAGAGGCTTCATGTCTAATGAAATGTCAGTAGCTTTTAGAATTATGAAGTAACACATCAATGACCAGGAAATATTGTTATTATTATTTTTTTTGCTTTTCCAGCTTGTTTTTCTGAAGATGCTTATGTAGTTATTTTGATATGTGCAGTACGTGCAATACGTGCAGCACAGAAATCTTTCTCTTCTGCACATATTGCATCTGCAGAGTCTCATCCAGCAGAGCTGTTTAGGGTGGTAGGGGAACTGACACAGGTTCCACCTGCACAGAACCCATTACTTAATCCAACAACAGCCTGCTGTGATGAGTTTAACAACTTTTTTTGCAGATAAAATCTCTCAGATAAGAGCCAACTTGGATGCTAGTTTGATAACAGAACCAAGTGATGAGGTTTCCAGCATCTCCGTTGATGTAAATTTACTGGATCAATTTCAATCTGTGAGTACCGAGGATGTGGACAAGCTCCTTGGTAGAGTGAGGAAGACAACTTGCCCCCTTAATCCTTGCCCTTCATGGCTGGCTATCTGGGGGGGGGGGGTGCCTTGATGATGTTCCTTAAGGACATCATCAATGCATCCTTCAGGGAAGGGAGCATCCCATCCGGTTTAAAGGAAGCAGTGGTTAGGCCGCTTCCAAAAAAATCTGCCCTGGACCCCCTGGATATGAACAACTATAGGCTGGTGTCTATGTTACCATTCTTGAGCAAAGTGATCGAGAGGGTGGTTGTTCTTCAACTTGGATGAAACCGATTATCTCGACCCATTTCAAACTGGCTTTAGGACAGGATTTGGAGTTGAGACTGCCATAGTTGCTTTGACCGATGTCCTGCATCTGAGCATCGACAGGGGTAGTGTGACCCTGTTGGTGCTTTTAGACCGCTCAGGGGCTTTTGATATGATAGATCATTGCATCCTGTTGGATTGCCTGAGTGGGTTAGGAATTGGAGGCACTGCATTGCAGTGGTTCTGTTCCTTTCTCTCAGGCAGGTCCCAGAGGGTGCTGCTCAGGGACAGTTGTTTGGCAAAAAAAAAAGATCTTATGTGTGGCATCCCTGAGGGTGCCATCCTGTCCCCAATGCTATTTAACATCTATATGAAGCTGCTGAGTGAGATCATTCAGAGACATGGGGCTGGGTGTTATCAGTACGCTGATGACACCCAGATCTATTTCTCCATGTTTCAATGGTCGGCCTCAAATCCTGATGGCGTATCTCCTCTCAATGACTGTCTTAAGGCAGTAATGGGTTGGATGAGGAAAAACAGATTGAGATTGAATCCAGACAAAACGGAGGTGTTCACAGTAGCAGCAGTAGCGGCCCCAAAATCAGGAATTGGGCTGCAACCTCCAGTCCTGGATGGGGTCACACTTTCCATGAAGTACTGTGTTCGAAGTCTGGGGGTACTCCTTGATTTGTCGCTCCTGATACCTAATCAGGTGAATGCGACAGTAAAGAGTACCTGTTATCAGCTTCGACTGATACACCAGCTGAGCCCTTTCCTGGAAGTAAGGGATATTGAGACTGTGGTGCATGTGGTAACCTCTTGTCTGGATTTCTGTAATGCGCTCTACATGGGGCTGCCCTCATGCTTGGTCTGGAAACTGCAATTAGTACAGAACATGGCAGCCAGATTGGTTTCAGGAACATCAAGGAGAGACCATATTACATCTATATTAAAGTCTCCTCACTGGCTGCCTATTAGTTTCCAAGTCCAGTATAAGGTGTTGGTTATCACCTTTAAAGCCCTAAATGGATTGGGTCCATCCTATCTTCAGGACCGCCTCCTCCCATACAATCCTCCCCATGCACTCCAGTCCTCTGGGAGGAATTTGCTGCAGCCAATAAAAAGCAGGCTGTCTGCAACCTCCAGGAGGGCTTTTTCAGCAACCACTCCCAGACTATGGAATGGCCTGCCAGACGAGATCTGTCAGATCACGACCCTAACTAGCTTTTAAAAAGCAGTAAAGACAGATCTCTTCTGGCAGGCCTTTCCTGACTAGACTTGCCGGCCTCAGGTGCCCTGAATTAAACTAGTAGAATAATTAAAATATCAAACTAAATCAACACAATAACTTAAACCTTAAAACGAACAGTGGTGACTGAGAGCAGCAGCCATCCAACTCTGTTAGGGTGGGACAGTTATTCCGGGAAGGCCTGCCGGAAGCGATCTGTCTTTACTGCTTTTTTTAAAGCAGTCAAGAGTCATAATAAGACAGATCTCATTTGGCAGGCCATTCTATAATCTTGGAGCGGCAACAGAGAAGGCCCTCTGGGAGGTCTGCAACAGCCTCATTTTCATATGCTGCAGCAGATTCCTCCCAGAGGACCGGAGTGCGCAGGGGGGATTGTACGGGAAGATGCAGTCCCTGACATAAGTTGGACCCAAGCCATGTAGGGCTTTAAAGGTCAAAACCAGGGGTAGTCAACCTTTTCCCTTTAAGGGCTGAGGGACTTCAGCTCCCAGAAGCCTCAGCCATGTTGGCCAATAGTCTTATGTTGGCCAATAGGTCCTGGGATTCTGGAAGCTGAAGTCCCTCGGCCCTTAAAGGAGAAAGGTTGCCTATCCCTGGTCAAAACCAACACCTTGTACTGCACTCGAAAACTAATCGGCAGCCAGTGGAGAGATTTCAGCACAGGTGTTATGTGCTCTCTCCTAGATGTTCCCGTGACCAACCTGGCTGCCATATTTTGGACCAATTGAAGTTTCCGGGTTAGGCACAATGGCAGCCCCATGTAGAGTGTGTTACAGAAGTCCAGACGTGAGGTTACCAGAGTGTGTACCACAGTTTCCAGATCCCTAGTCTCCAGGAAAGGGCGCAGCTGGCATATCAGCCAAAGCTGATAACAGGCGCTCCTGACCATCGCATTCACCTGACTAATCATGTGAAGCGATGAATCTAGGAGTATCCCCAGACTGTGAACACAGTCCTTGGAGGGAGAGTGTGATTCCATCCAGGACTGGAAGTTGTATTCCCAAACCTGGTTTTGGGCCTGTCACTGTTAGTACCTCTGTTTTGTCTGGATTCAGTCTCAATCTGTTTTTCCTCATCCAATCCATTACCACCTTAAGAAAATCATTGAGAGGAGAGACACCATCTGAAGTCTGGACAGACGATCGGGTCATGGAGAGATATATCTGGGTGTCATCAGCATACTGAAGACACCGTGCTCCATGCCTCCAAATGATCTCTCCCAGTGGCTTCATATAGATATTAAATAGCATCGGGGACAGGATGGTGCCCTGAGGGATGCCGCAATTAAGCTCTATTCTAGAAGAGAGACTGTCCCCGAGCCTCACACTCTGGGATCTGCCTGGGATAAAGGAACAGAACCACTGCAAAGCAGTGCCTCCAATTCCTAACTCTCTCAGGCGATCCAAGAGGATGGAGTGGTCTATTGTATCAAAGGTCGCTGAGAGGTCCAAGAGCACCAGCAGGGTCACACTACCCCTGTTGATAACCAAGCGGAGGTTGTCAGCCAGAGCAATCATGGCAGTCTCAACTCCATATCCTGTCCTAAAGCCAGTTTGAAATGGATCGAGATAATTGGTTTTATCCAAGACAGCTTGGAGTTGGGAAGCAACCACCCTCTCGATCACCTTGCTTAAAAAGGGAAGCAAGGAGAATGGTCTATAGTTATTCCTGTCCAGGGGATCCAGGGAAGGCTTTTTCAGTAGGCGCCACCTCCTTTAAACAAGATGGAACAATGCCTTCCCTGAATGACGACACATTGATTGTATCCCAAAGGAATACCCTCAACGCGTCCCCCCCCCCCCCCCGGACGACCAGCCATGATGGACAAGGATCTAGAGGGCAGGTCATCTTCCTCATTCTACCAAGGAGCTTGTCCAGGTCATCATTACTCACAGATTGAAGGTGATCCAATAAAATGCCATCAACGGAGTTGCTGGACACCTCACCTATGGATTCTGTGAAAACACTGGCATCCAGGTCAGCCCTTATTCGAGAGATTTTATCTGCAAAGTAGATCACAGCAGGCCACTGTAGGGTTAAGTAGAGGGTTCTGCACAGGAGGTACCTGTGTCAGTTCCCCCACCACCCTAAACAGCTCTACTGGACGAGACTCTGCAGGCACAATGCTTGCAGAGGAGAAAAGTCTCTGCGCTGCACTCAGTGCCTCCCAATTGGAATCAAGATGTTTCCTATGGTGAGTTCTGTCGAATAAGAGTCGAGTCTTTCGCCATTCACGCTCTAGTCATTGTCCAGCTCGCTTCATTCTCCTAAGAACCTCTGTATACCAGGGTTTACGATTAGGAGCGGGCTGGAAAGGATGCTTGGGAGTGATTGTGTCGATGGCCTTGGTGAGATTGGTGTTCCAGGTATTAACCAAGGCTTTGACAGAATCACTGGCATTACCAACCATTAAACACTCTAAGGCTTTCTGGACGCCAATTGGTTCCATTAGCCTTCGAGGGCGGACCATTCTAATAGGTCCACCACCCCAGGAGGGGCAGACAGTGACTCTTAGTTCCATTTGACCAGGAAATGATCCGTCCATGACAAAGCGGAGGTTTTGATAATTTCCACCCATGGATATTCCTGTTCTGTACTAAAGACTGCATCGAGGGCATGACCCATACAATGTGTGGGCCTACTGACCAATTGGGATAGGCCCATGCTTGTCATGGTTTCCATAAACTCCCGAGCTGTGCCAGTTAGATTTGGCAAACTGGTTTTGAGTGGGATGTTGAAGTCGCCCAGAACCAAAAGTCTGGGCAACTCCAACAGCAACTCTGAGACCAGCTGCATCAGCTCAGTTAGGGAGTCTGTTGAGCAATGGGGTGGCTGGTATACCAACAGAATCCCCAAACTCTCCTTGGTTTGCAGGCTAAGGTACATACACTCGATGTAGGCTGTTCTCCGGATAGGCTTCCTGGTCAAGGTTAGGTTGTTTTTATGAACCAAGACCATGCCACCCCCACCCACTTTCCCTTATCTGCTCACTGACTGAGTACCCAGCTGGGAGGGCCTGCGCCCACGTCACCACACTGGTGTCTCCCAGCTAGGTCTCAGTAAAGCATGCTAGGTCAGCCACCTCATCCAGTATAAGGTAATGGATGATATGTGTTTTATTTCTGACCGACCTGGCATTGCAGAGGAGCAGAGTAAGGGACTGTGGAATGGAAGGTACGCTCTCCACATTATCCTGGGCAACAGAGTGAACTGAAGAAGGGATAGATATTAAACATTGATCCCTCCCCTCCTTTTGTAACATTTCTTCACTCTATTACTGTCATACCTTCCCTTCCCCCACACAACATCAATCCCCGCTCCAAGATTATTTCCAACACCGTTACGTGATGGTGGTGGCAAAAAGTCCAGCTAAGCTCCCATTCCCCAACAAAAAGAGGGCACTGTTGTATAATTTTTGAGAAGAGGAGCTTGGGAATTCTTCAGGAATTTTTCAGGACTTGATTCTTGTCCTATCTTTAACTGCTCTTACTACTAACATAGTGTGATCTAGCTAAATATCAGCTGCACTATGCAGTCTCTCTTTCTCTGCCCTTCCAAATTTAAATTGTGGGCGGATGACAGTCCTCCAAGATCAAAGCCCCCAAAGCTGCCACCACTTCTGAGTTGCTGGGGGAGAGATGTTCTTGGGCGGGGTTTTATACCCGCCAGTGATCTCCCTCAGTTTCACAGCCACCACACCTGCTGCTGGGCCATCCCAGGTGGTGGTGATTGCGGGCAGATGACAATCCTCCAAGGCCAAATCCTCGCCACAGGTGCAGTCGCTTGTGTCTGCTCAAGGGGGGGAGGAAAGATGCTCCGGGCATCCAGCCTGCTCTCTACCTCCTCGTAGCACTGCCGATGCCTCCACCACCCAGCTGTCACTGGTAGTCAGGCTGGAGCTGGCTTTGAAGGCTCTCTGAGAGGCTGATGTTCCGAGGGAGGAGGGGGAGGACCAAAGCATTCACCACCCGGCTCCCGAGTCAAGGCCAAACCACTGCTGTTGCCAGTGGTTGGGCTGGAGCTGGCTTTGAAGGCTCTCTGATAGCCTGATGTTCTGAGGGAGGAGGGGGAGGACCAAAGCATTCACCGCCCGGCTCCCGAGTCAAGGCCAAACCACTGCTGTTGCCAGTGGTTGGGCTGGAGCTGGCTTTGAAGGCTCTCTGATAGCCTGATGTTCTGAGGGGGGAGGGGGCGGACCAAAGCACTCACCGCCCGGCTCCCGAGTCAAGGACAAGCCGCTGCTGTTGCCAGTGGTCGGGCTGGAGTGGGCTTTGAAGGCTCTCTGAGAGCCTGATGTTCTGAGGGAGGAGGGGGTGGACCAAAGCACTCACTGCCCGGGTCCTGAGTCAAGGCCAAACCGCTGCTGTTGCCAGTGGTTGGCTGGAGCTGGCTTTGAAGCCTCTCTGAGAGCCTGAAGTTCTGAGGGGGGAGGGGGCAGACCAAAGCACTCACCGCCCAGCTCCCGAGTCAAGGACAAGCCGCTGCTGTTGCCGGTGGTCGGGCTGGAGCTGGCTTTGAAGGCTCTCTGAGAGCCTGATGTTCTGAGGGGGGAGGGGGCAGAACAAAGCACTCACTGCCCGGCTCCTGAGTCAAGGACAAGCCGCTACTGTTGCCGGTGGTCGGGCTGGAGCTGGCTTTGAAGGCTCTCTGAGAGCCTGATGTTCTGAGGGGGGAGGGGGCAGACCAAAGCACTCACTGCCCGGCCCCCGAGTCAAGGACAACCCGCTGCTGTTGCCGGTGGTCGGGCTGGAGATGGCTTTGAAGGCTCTCTGAGAGCCTGATGTTCCAAGGGAGGAGGGGGTGGACCAAAGCACTCACTGCCCAGCTCCCGAGTCAAGGCCAAACAGCTGCTGTTGCCAGTGGTTGGCTGGAGCTGGCTTTGAAGGCTCTCTGATAGCCTCATGTTCTGAGGGGGGAGGGGGGCGGACCAAAGCACTTACCGCCCAACTCCCGGGTCAAGGACAAGCCGCTGCTGTTACCGGTGGTCAGGGTGGAGCTGGCTTTGAAGGCTCTCTGAGAGCCTGATGTTCCAAGGGAGGAGGGGGTGGACCAAAGCACTCACTGCCCGGCTCCCGAGTCAAGGTCAAACCGCTGCTGTTGCCAGTGGTTGGCTGGAGCTGGCTTTGAAGGCTCTCTAATAGCCTGATATTCTGAGGGGGGAGGGGGCGGACCAAAGCACTCACCGCCCGGCTCCCGAGTCAAGGACAAGCCGCTGCTGTTGCCGGTGGTCGGGCTGGAGCTGGCTTTGAAGACTCTCTGAGAGCCTGATGTTCCGAGGGAGGAGGGGGTGGACCAAAGCACTCACCACCTGGCTCCCGAGTCAAGGCCAAGCCACTGCTGTTTATTTATTATATCCAAAAACAAATAAGAACTCAGTTATTTCTGTATACAGTAAGTCACAAAACATTTCTTCTCTGACTCAAAAAATGCTATACACTTTCTTAAGTGGTCATGATGGCTGGGTGATTCTGGCAGTTACAGTTCAAACAAGTTACATTCTAAACTTCTGAATTTTTGTCTATTGTCTATTGTATATCTTTAAATGCTTGAAGACATTCCATTTCTTCAAGCAATTGAAGGTTCCAAGGGAGCTAAGCTTGGATTTCCTTTCCAAACAAAGTGACGTAATGCTTATAGGGTTTTGTAATGACTAAATTTTGCTTTTACTTTTTCATTTCATCTAATGGAGAAAAAAACTTTTCACACTAAAAAGTTGGATCAAGATATTCTGATTAAGGACAAATACATTTAGAAACAATGCTAATGTTTTACCTTACTACAGTAGATTGTAGCTTTCAAAAGCTTTAAGTGATTCATCTTCCATCCTTTATCATTTTATGTTGACTGGAACAACAAAGAATATGAAGTATTACCGTTCAAAACTATTATGTGCAACAGATTGGCCTAAATTTATAACAGCAGAGTAAGCAGAAAATTGTTTCTTACTTCTGAGCATGATGAGCATTTTCCACTTTATTGTTCTCCAGTAACAATGACCATGCTAACACCATGGCTTGTATGTATTTCTGGATAGAGCTTTATACAGAAACAGAACTTTATAATGAGTTATTTCTGCTTTGACTAGCATTACTGTGGTACAGTGGTTTCATGATGAGGCCTTGAGGAGATTTTCAGTGCAGCTTAACTGAAGGAAAACTAAGTTTTTGAATTAGTTCACTACTTTATAAGATTCACATTTTTCATGCACCTCAATTTTGAGAGTTTGAAAAACTGGCCTTTGTACTCTGTCTTTCCCCCCCCCCCCTCCCCAAGAATTTATGGACTACATTACAAGCCATCAGGAAACAATACTCTTTATGTTGTTTGTGTGCCTTCAAGTTTACTTTGATTTACAGTAACCCTATCATAGAGGTTTCTTGGCAAGATTTATTTGAGCTCTGGTCTCCTGGAGTCCTAGTTCAAAAATGCAAACCATTACATCCCATGCTGGTTCAAAAAATTAAGGAGAAGCTTCAACTTTATTATACAGTCATTTGTTGTCATGTACCTTCAAACTATCTTTAAACCCACCTGGCTCATAATTAACCTGATGTAAAGCCAAGAGTCTGACTTTGAGTGCAAATAGAGGCTTAAAAATACTCAGAAGTAGTTGTTGTTATGTCCTACTTAGAAACAGTTGTTATGTGCTATCAAGTCAACTCTGACTTATGGTGACCCTATTCTAGGGTTCTGTTGGCCAGATACATTCAGAAGTTTGCCATTGCTTTCCTCTAAGGTTGAGAGAGTATGATTTGCCTAAGGCTACCCAGTTTCAAATGCTTGTGTAGTACTATTCCAGCACCCAAGCCACTACACTACACTGGTTCTACACATCATTTATTTGCAACTAGATGAACAACATGCCAGGAACAGACAGTCTTCATTGGAGTGCCGCACAAGCTGCTATACCATAACCTACCCCACTTTTCTAAGCCAATATGAAGTTGCTTCACTTTTTATTTTAAATATGTAACCCCCAGATGTTGGAGGTTACTAGACTACACCCTTATAGTACTGCTATAACTGGTCTGGCTACCTCCTGTGGCATTCTGGGATTTGCAGTATAGGGATAGGCAATTAGAATTTTCAGCCAGAGAACTCTTAGGCCTCACAGAACTACAAACCTTAGAATGCAACAAGAGGAGACAGGGCAGTAAAAGTGGAATAGCAGAACTATAAGAGTGTAATGCTGTAATCTATGTTGTTGAAGTGACCAGTGGGGTGCCACAGGGCTCTGTCCTGGGCCCAGTGCTATTCAGCATCTTTATCAATGACTTGGATGACGGTATTGGGGGTATAGTTATCAAATTTGCAGATGACACCTAATTGGGAGAAGTAGCTAATACCCCAGAAGACAGGATCAAAATTCAAAATGACTTGAACAGACTAGAAAGCTGGCCCAAAGCTAACAAAATGAAATTCAATACAGAGAAATATAAAGTACTGCATTTAGGATGGAAAAACGAAAAGCACAGATATACAATGGGGGACATCTGGCTGAATGAGACTACGTGTGAAAGGGACCTAGGAGTCCAGGTGGACCACAAGTTGAACATGAGTCAACAGTGTGATGCAGCAGCTAAAAAGGCCAATGCAATTTTAGGCTGCATCAACAGAAGTATAGTGTCTAGATCAAGAGAAGTAATAGTGCCACTCTATTCTGCTTTGGTCAGGCCTCACTTGGAATACTGTGTCCAATTCTGGGCACCACAATTCAAAAAGGTTGTGGAGAAACTGGAGCGTGTCCAAAGGAGGGCAACTAAAATGGTGAAGGGTCTGGAAACCAAGCCCTATGAGGAACGACTTAGGGAGCTGGGGATGTTTAGCCTGGAGGAGAGAAGGTTAAGAGGTGATATGATAGCCTTGTTTAAATATTTAAAGGGATGCCATATTGAGGAGGGAACAAGCTTGTTTTCTGCCGCCCCAGAAACTAGGATCCAGAACAATGGGTGCCAGCTCCAGGAAAAGAGATTCCACCTCACCATTAGTAGGAACTTCCTGACAGTAAGAGCTGTTTGACAGTGGAACACACTCCCTTGGAGTGTGGTGGAGTCTCCTTCCTTGGAGGTCTTTAAGCAGAGGCTGGATGGCCATCTGTCGGGGATGCTCTGATTGGCAGGGGGGTTGGATTGGATGGCCCTTGTGGTCTCTTCCAACTCTATGATCCTATGATTCTATGAATTAAATCAATATAAACAAATAAAAATAATAAAGGAGGGATTAATGCCGAGCTAAAGGAAAAAAATCAAATCAGAACCACTTTTCATCTACTTTTCACTACGTACTGTGAGCCTATTAATTAATTTGTACCTATTAATCAATTTGTACTTGTATTTGTGTTGGTAATCTAAACTTTGCCCTTCTTTCTAATTAACTTTTCTTATCTGTAATGTGATATTGATTAATTGATATTGAGGTGATATTTGATATTTTCTATCCTATTTTTGTACTATTTTTGATATTCTATCCTGAAAGTAAGGAGTTGGGGTTTCAAACTGATTTGACCTGAACAATTTGATTAACTGGACTAATTAATTTATTTGACTAATTGGATTAATTTGATTAACTTAGAGTAATTAATTAAACAAGGAAATGGAGATTAAACAAAGACTTGCTAAAAGACCCAGATGTGGTAGAAAAGGCAAAGAAAATATTAATAAATTTCTTTGTAGAAAATATGGACAAAGAAACAAAAATGGCTGTGGTTTGGGACTCTAGTAAAGCAGTCCTGAGAGGATTCTTCATTCAACAAAATGTGATATTACGGAGAAAGAAAAGACAGAAAATGGATACATTACAGAAACTAGTGAGAGAGAAAGAGGAGAATCTAAAAATAAACCTGAACAGTAAAAAAAAAAAAATTAAGGAGTTAAAGACACTTAAAAAAACAGATTTCTATAGAAATGGTAGACGAAATTAAGAAAAGAAATTAGAAAGTAAAACAATATAATTTTGAACACTTGAATAAAACAGGAAAATGGCTATTGCCAAGATTAAGAAAGGAGGAATAAAATAAGCAGATAGTTAAAATAAAACAGGGAGATGACACGAATATTCAGCATGAAAAGATGAAAGAGGTCAGATATAATTTCTACAAAAAAAAATAGATGCTGAATATCCCATTGATAAAATAAAAATAGAGGAATACCTAGATAAGGAAGAAATTCAGAAAGAGAGATTGGAGGCAGAAATCACAAATTTCTGGAGGCCATTAGTCAAAATAAAGAAGGTAAGGGGCTCTGCAGACCGTGTAAAGCACTTTCTTGGAGCCAGGGAAGGGGAGGGGCAGCCAGATGCTGGATGCCCCAACCTTCCTGAGGACATCATCAGAGCACCCGATGTCGCACATGGCGAGCGCTCTGATGATGTCCTTCCGGTGCAGCATTTTTACACGCTTCGCTGGAAGAAGCCCAAAAGAGCTGCGAGGCAGCTCTTGCAGCACCCTTTCTGCAGCTTGAGAAAAGAGCACTATTTTGGCACTCCTTTCCCAGTCGCCAAAAGGATGGATTGGGGCCAAGGCATGGGGCAGCCTCGGCCCCAATCCTCTGCTTCTCAGGGTGACGTCTGTATCCCCCCCAAAAAAAAATCTCTGGGGCCTGATGGATTCCCAGCAATATATTATAAAACATTTAAGAAGGAATTAGGTATCCTGTTGCAACTAACTATAAATAAAGCAAGGAAAGAGGATCTACCAGAATCCTGGAAATAAGCAGATATATCCTTACTACCAAAAGAAAATAAAAATTTAGAAGACCCATCTGATTACCATCCCATATCACTATTTAATATTGAGTATAAAATTTACTCAAAAGTATTGGCTAATAGATTAAAATTATGTCAAAGTGAAATCATAGATGAAGACCAAAGGGGCTTCTTGCCAGAGAGGTAGATAAAGGACAATTTGTGATATGTTATAAAATACCAAACTGATCCAGCAGGGATCATCTTATCTTCTCATCTATTATTATTGACACTAAAAATTGTCAGGATAATTCATGGGAATTACAAATGTCTAGAAGGCTTGATCCTTATTTCTCCAACTAGCTGTGAAGAGGGAATGAAGTTCTTTCAAAAGAAAACCAAAAACCAAAACACCCTATCATTTGGGAGAGCAAAAGAATAATGAAAGGAGACAAAGTCCCATATGCTGTATTCAAAGGTCCATTCTACAGAGAGTGCGAACTACAACTCCAGAAATTTCTGAGAATTTAATAGCCCCTAAAGAAGGCCAATCAGTGATAAGGCTAAAACACATCAAGGTTTTTAAGAAATAAAAGTTTTTGACCATTGTATAGTGTGAAGACACACCCAACTAAAGGTGGTGGCAAATATGGGTGTGCAATGCCAGTACCCTGGTGAGATCAAACTCTAACCCAAAAAGGCTCCAAAGCTGAGTGTAAAGTCCAAAAAGAAGGACATTTATTTTGAAAAAGAAAAGAAAAAGTTTCTCCTCCCAAGCTCTAATAGGTTTAAAATAAAAGTTACTTTACAGTTCAGGTTTTAATGATCTTCAGTGTTGTCGTCTCTCTGGGTTTGTTCCTGGATTGATCTCCTTCTCAATGAAGCTGGTGCAGGGTCTTTCAGCTTCTGGTGCTATTGTCTTCTTTGATGTTGATGTTTACTAGAATTAAATGCTACAGGTAACTAGGTTGGCTGAAGGTAAATAACTTGGCTGCAGGTATAAGTTGGCTAAATGATGTAAGAAATGCCCTTTCCCTCTGCCTGAGCCTGTTTTTGCCACCAAACAGATAAAGCCAAGCCTTCCTAAGAAAAACTAAAAATCCCAAGCTAAAGCAGAGCTTGTTGGGAAGGGGCAAACCAAAAACTAGAAAAATGCAGGGGATTCCTACAGCTCCTCCCACAAACTAATACAGTGGAATATTCCTATGCTCAAACTGAACTGAAAACAAGGGGAAATGCAGGGGAGAATTTAAACAGTCCAGCATGTGGGACTTTGTCTTCTTTCATTCTTCCATAGACATCAAAATAAGGATGCAGAGGCCTAGATGCAATATGATACTTGGAGCAATGTCAACATTTTTGGCTCCTTGTATATGTAGCTTTCCATTGTGCCCAAAGACTTCTCCAGAGGGCCATTTCTAGGGCTGAACCTGTTTGTAAATGAACTCAAATGCTACAAAGTGTCTAAAGCCACTGGTGACATTTTTTTTCAAAGAAAAAACATCCAATGTGTTATGCTCTTGGACCATCTCACCACTCAGAGATATGTGGTGAGTTTAGCAAAACCTGGTGTGTGTGCTGCCTCACAAGGGGAGACAGTTATTTTAACAATTGTTACCTGAATATTGGGGTCATTCAGTTTCCCATTGTTTTTTTCTGTACCAAGAGCATACATATGCAGATTTGTCAAATCATGCATGCTATGAATGAAATGCAGAACAACATCAGCAGATGAAGTGAAATGAGTCTTTAGGTTAATCAAGACACATTCAAATTTTTCTGGGATCCTAAGGGAGTACAAAGGTGACAGAACCTCATTAATTTGTTCAATCACTTCAGGTTGCAAAACTCATATTTGGGATGCATTTCAAGAACAAGCAGCCACTTAAGAGTTTTCTAACGTGCTATGGATTCATAGGAGTATTTTCATCCTTGTTACAAAACTGTACTTAATACCTTCTGTGGAGCCACTGCTTACATAATTAGCACACTGGCATGTACTTTACAAAGTAATCTTCTCTCACAGTAAGTCAACATGGGGGAGGGAAATCATTTTTATTTCTTTATTACATTGAATTTCTGTGGTGTTCCTACACATCGAGAAATCAAATGGAAATGCTTGTCACTCTGGCTAGTAGCAAAGTTGCTTATTTTTTTTTTAAAAAAAAACAACAACCTAGAAATGCTATTTGTTACCCCAATAAGGTAACTTTTTAAATATAATATGATCACTAGCTTGCTACAAAGATGTAATTATTACAAATACCAATCTTACTTATAACATTAGCTTCTAAGCTCTGACAAAATTACAAAACTGTTTTTGAAAAATCCAGCAGTCCAAGAAACACTCCATTCAGGATTGAGCCTATTCAATAGTCATAGAGTATTGGGGACTTTCATGCTACACTGCCCCAAATGTACGCCGACGCCGTCCTGATGCCGTGCGCTGTTACACACAGTGTGCGGCCTCAAGACTCCCTTCTGGTGCAGTGTTCTGATGCACTGCACCGGAAGGGGCGAGGAAGAGCTGTGTGCCAGCTCTTGAGGCACCCTTTTGCTGCCTCTGAAAGGAGTGGCATTTTGCCACTCTTTTCAGGGTTGCAAAAGGGAGGATCAGGGCTGTGGTGTGGGGTAGCCACAGCCTAGATCCACCACTTCCCAGGCCAGGCCAGAGCAGCCCATCTGGACACCCTTTAAATGCCCATTGACTTTCATTTGAAAAAAAAGAAAATGGAAATCTAGTATTGTTATTGTTGTTAGTAGAGATGGAAAGAATATTTGAAAATATTCAAAATGTGGTCAAATATTTTCTGTGTGTTGGTGAAAAATAAGTAGGAAAATTGAAGTAAGATTTGAATCAGATTTTTGGTTTATAATGTGGTAATATTTTTAAAGCTTTTTGAAGTAACAATTTTATATCTAAATAAGAGAAGAAGTGAAGAGAATAGGAAGGATTCTGTCATGTGTTTTGTAAAACAAAATTTCTTATATGTTGTGTTTGTGAATTTTAATGTTTATATTTATTGTTGGTTTTTCTTTTTGTTTTTTTATTAAGTGTAAAATTAATAAAGAATGTGTGTGTGTGTGTGCGTGTGTGTGTGTGTGTGTTAAGAAACGTTGGTAAAAAAGAATCCTGGACTGACTAGAATCTTCCAGTTCAGGCATTATTCTGTGCAAAATTCATGTCTGGTTATTTTGCACACATGCACACACACACACACACAAATCAGTATTCTGCATTTTCTGCACAGAAAATGTTGTTTTGGCATTTTCTATGGTTGTTGCAAAAATATTTCTATGCAGAAATATTCCTGTGCAGAAAATGCTGTGCAAATGGAGATTTGTTCTCTGCACAATTTACACATTGTTCATTTGCGTATAAAGCAACCTTTTCTCTTCAGGAAATAATATTTCTGCACTTAAATATTATTTTGTGCAGAAAAATGGGGTTTCTTATACAAAAAGTGCTGTTTCCTATGCAAAACAATCATGTGCAAATATCATGCAGAAATTGCTAATAGTCTTCAAAAATTGTATACTTCAATCTTCAACTTTTCTAAACTTGCTCACGAGAGAGAGGAATTTGCTAAAATTACTCATTGCTTCCTTCTAGAGTAGAAACGTAGTAAAGAATTGCACCCTTTACTTTTAGAATGTCCTGTTTGCTCCTCTAAAACATGATTGGGCATCAGGCACTCTCCAGATGTTTCTGAAGTACAATTTCCAGGGCTGATGAGATAGATTGCTATGTATCTGTAGGGTGATTTGATTCTTCCCCTTTGTCTAACATACTATACTAGACAAGGTTTTCTGACTGGATTTCAGTAAAGGTGGTGAGGAGGATCCACTGTAATATTTTGTTATTGGTCCTATTTGTTGTTTATAAAATTGTGAGTTATTGTGGCAGCATAATTGAGTTATTGAAATTGTGGAAGTACAAACAGACTTCAGTCTAGGAAATCTGAATGCATATTTTAGGATAGATATGGTTTCCTTGGGTATTCTTCTCAATTGTTTTACCTTCTGGTTGCCCAGAATACTAAGAGATAGGAATATCAGTACACCTATAAAGTAAGATGGAAAAGGTAATGCATTTCAGAATAATGGATCCATATTAAGCAACCAGAGAATAGAAATGCATGATAATGAATAGATTATGCTATTAGTGCCCAGTTATTTATAAAGAGTTTGAAAATAAAGAAGGACATATTGGACACAGAGTACAAAAGCAATAATAATAACCAGAGCAATAAAATACAAATACAAATAATTGCTGAATAGCACACAAAAACATTAATAACCAGGGCAGTAAAATGCAAAATCTATAGTAATGGAATAACCCCAGAAGGCTTCCTTTACACAGAACAAAGAGAGAGAGAGAGAGAGAGAGAAGCAATGTAGATTTAAACAAATCATCTTAATCACCCATATATGCTGATGTTCCAGATTTCACCATTCTCAGTCTAAAATTTACTTCATTCTAACAGCTTAGAAATGCTGAGGAGTCATGTACTAGCAGTGATGATACTACAATCACCACCTGGCCATAAAGTACAGATGAATAACTCCCAATCCAGTTTGAGTACATGTGCCATATTGGAATCAGTAATTTAAAATCATAAGGATCTCAAAGGACTGGTCACTGACATTAACAAAAATGCTTAGCTCTTTTGGATATCTCTCTGTTCATTTAAATGCTCAAATTACTGCACAGATGATGTCTCAGAAGTCTGAGAAAAACTTGTAACCTTGGGGGATACTTCTGTAGCCTGCTCTGTAGTTTACCTCAAAGAGTGTATTGTTCCTTGGAGCCTTAAAACCATTGATGAATTGAAACTGCTTAAGAGAAAACTTTCTACGCAGAAATTGAAGGGAGGAATGAAGAATGTTCTGAGAAGGTTTCTTTGGGGGGAAGGGGTGGACTTTTCATTGTTTATTTTTTAACAAAGCCTTTCTGTAAAGATCAACTGACAACCACCATATACTTTTCATTGAAATAGGCTAAATATAGTTTTATTCTAGGACATGGCATGGGGGGAGGGGATGGAAACCTGCATGATAAAAGAAGCTCTATCATAACCTGTAACCACAACACATTGATAAAAGTAGAGAAGTACACTGAAGCCATAATTTTTTCACCCACATTATTGTCACCAAATGGAACAGTGAGTACTTGGGCTCTTTCTCATAGTTCCTTCTACAGAATCCAGATTTGGATGCTTTCATGCCATTATATTTAATCTAAAATAATCTAAAATAGATAGATAGATAGATAGATAAGGGAGTAGGGGTGTAATTCTTTGCTAATTTTGCCCTTGCAGGAAGCAATGAGTAATTTCTGGTATTTTGTTTCTATACTTTTCACTTTACAATTCTATGAGGGGTATCGTAAAATTGTAATTATTACTGTCAAAAAATTTTGACAGAAAGTTTGTTTTGATTTGTAGTTGTTAACTTATCTCTATATAGTCACCATCAACATTTACACATTTCCCCCAGTGTTTCTTGACTTTCCAAATATCGTTGTTGTAGAAGCCTGAAGATTGCACCTTATGAGGATTTTACACTTTAGTCACTTCTGGCACTACTTGTCACAAAAATAAAGGACACAATGAGCTAATTTTCTCCACATCATGAACTTAGAGACAAATGATGACACTGACAAAATTTCATCAATATACTATGATAACATACAGGTAATAATTATTAATTTACAACAGGGGTAGGCAACCTTTCCCCTTTAAGGGCCGAGGGACTTCAGCTCCCAGAATCCCAGGAACTATTAGCCAACATGGGACTATTGGCCAACATGGCTGAGACTTCTGGGAGATGAAGTCCCTTGGCCCTTAAAGGGGAAAGGTTGCCTACCCCTGCTTTACAATAATTTGTAAGGTGCAATCTGCAGACTTCTAAAATATCAGGTATTTGGAGGGTCAAGAAATGCTGGGGAAAATATGTAAATCTAGATGGTGACTACATAGAGATAAGTTAACAACTACAAATTAAAGCAAATTTCCTATCAATTTTTTTAAAATATTATAATTAAAACTTTATGATACTCTCTCATATATAACTTCATAGTGAAATAATAATAATAATAATAATAATAATAATAATAATAATAATAAATGTTATTTATAGCCTGCCCCTCTGCTCGGCAATCGGGGCAGGTTACAGCATTTAAAACAGTCAGAGTTAAAACATTCCCTTATCCCACAACCCATCCCCTTAAAATAAAATTAAACCAAAAAAGAGTTAAAAACAACAATACAATAAAACAATAAAACAATGCAGCAAGAGGTCAGCAATAATAAAACAGAAGAAAGACTCATCTCCCATCTAGCAGCACTTATTCTGGGAAGGTCTGCCCGAAGAGATCCGTCTTATAATAAGCACTCTCCGTCTTATAGTATAAGCACTCTCTAAGTAGTTTACAATGTGTTAATCAATTGCCTGCAACAAGCCAGGTACTCATTTAACTGACCTATGAAAGGATGGAAGGCTGAGTCAACCTGGAGCCCTGTGACTTCAAAATCACAATATTGTGGCTGCGGTACAGGCATTTAACCACTGCACCACCAGGGCTCCCTGCTGTGAGCAAATCTGAAAACTGTGCCATTTTCAAAGACTTTCTCAAATCAGAAATAAAATAGCAGGCATTACTCATTACTATTCAAAGTTTGAGACTTGGCATAAAATTCTCACATGTGGTATTTTAGAACAGAAAGCAGCAGTTTCAACATAAGAAATGGAATTTTATGCACAGAAAAGGTTATTTCCTGTGCAAAAGATGATGAGGGTTTTTTTGTGCAGTGTGTTAATTTCACACAAATAAGTCTCTAATTGTAAAGAATCTCATCCATCTTCTCACCAACGTTTCCTGAAATTTGAGAAACTTGGGGTTGGATAATTTTCTGAATTTTTTTTGTATTATTTATTTATTCCATTTATACCCCACCTTTCTCCCTTCAGAGACCCAAAAAATAGATATGCTTTCTATCCATGATGGATAAATAGAAATAGCTAAATAAACAGTAAACAGAAAGGAATGCACATTAAACACAGATTTTCAAAATATTTTCTTTTACAAAAGCATTTTGATCCCCTATCTCAAGTTAGATAGCTGTGGTCCAGTCTTCCCATTACTCTTGAGAACTGTGGGTCAGGTATATTTTCCAAGATATAGGCTTGAATCCTACTAGCTATGTCCAATAACACCAGTATAATTAAATCAATTGTTGAAATGTGAATGAAAATATAGATAAATTCTATTGATTTGAAGGGTCTAGTCTATTGATTTGAAGGGTCAATAAACTTCAGGACATGCACTTTATATAGAGAATGTTAGAAGGCAGATGCATAGAGATGGGGAGAGTGAAGCAGTTAAATCACTGGGTTTTTTCAGGAATGAGGAGGGGGAGAGATTCACCAAAATTGTATTTCCACCCATGATGACTCAAGTGGGTGAGGAAGATATGAGAACAGGAGAGAACTATGTACGATGGGGTAGAATCATGTGGCCCTCCAGATGCTAAACTACAGGATTTGATTCAAAAGCTGATGACCTGGTAGATCCACACAGAAGAGAAGGGTATATATATATATATATATATATATATATAGATCCACAAGAAGAGAAGGATAGTAAATGACTTGCAAAGAGTGAGTGTGTGTTGGGGTGAGTTGGTGGGTTCTCCCATATGTTGAGATTTCTGGAAGAAAAATAGCAAGACATTTCCAAAGCTTTTGAAGTAATTCATCAAAAAGTAATTTGTTGCCCCTTAATATATTAAAAGCTTCAAGAATAATATAAAAAGTATTATTTTTAATGAACACTAAGAATGTCATTTTTGAATAATGATTAACATTTCTCAATACTTTATTATCTTTTTTGAGGTGATTTAGGAGCTGGATATTTTTAAAAATAATTTTAATAATTATCTGAAAATAGCAAGAAACACTGTGTACCACTCCTCTCTCTCTCTCTTTCTTATTCTGTCTCTCTACACACACACACAAACACACAAACACACAGAGGTAAATTGGGGAATATGTGTTGGGAAATGTGAGAGATGGCATTGTATCTCACAAGCACAGTAATGAAATTTGCAAAACAGAAAAACAACTACATGTCAAGACACTAGAAAAATAAGTTTTTGTTCATTTTGTTCTCAAAGGAAGAAACAAGTAGTTTTACCAATTCTCTTCCTGTTGTGAGCAGGGGCATCTTAAGGGGTGTGTTCTGGGTGTGGACTGCACCAGGTAACACCCTAAGGGTGTGGAATTAACCTGTGTCTCTTTAAAATACTAGAGCTCAGTAGAAGAGTTGATGTGAGTGGGGTGATAGGAACAAGGAAGCCCCAAGTTTTTTAAAAAAATGTTTAAAATTTAAAATTGATTTCTTTAAAAAAGAGGAGATATATGGGCCTTTACAGACTGCCAGCAATAGTGCAGCTTGAGGCCACTTTAACTGTCCTGGCTCAGTGCTCAGGAATTATGGGAACTGTATTATTATTTTTTTTCTGGGACACTGAGCCTTCTCTGTCAGAGAGCTCTGGTGCCACAATAAACTACAGTTTCCATGATTCTTTAGCACCGAGCCAGGACAGTTAAAATGGCCTCAAGCTGCATTATTGCTGGCCGTCTGTAAAGACCCCTAGTTTTCTTTGCAAAAATGTGTGCATTTTGTGCAGAAGAAATCTCAAACTGGGAAGATTCTCATCAGCTGCAAGTTGTCTTCATTAGGATTTCTCAACACTAAAAAAAAAAAAAAAAAAAAATCAAGCATTTTTCTATTATTTTTGAAAATATTTTCCATCTCTACCACTCACCTGCAGGAACTAGCAATGAGAAAAAGGGTAATATTTGCAAAGTGTACAAAGTAGCTTTGCTTACTAATATTTGTGTGTAGTCAAATATACATTCTGATGGAACACAAAGTGATAAGAAACAAAGTGGCTGAAGGCTAGAGTGACACCAGAAGAGTGGATATATGGGGAGGGGAGACCCTAATGAAAAGGAATTTGCCATAAATATATGCTATATCTAAGCTCTTATGAATCAATTTGCTAAGTAGCAATTAGTGAGAGTAGGCATGAAAGGTGTGAACTCTTATAATCTGTATTTTAGGAATGGTTGTTGCTGGGATCCAGTTTTTGCTGACTGAAGTAAATATACTTGATCAAAAGTGCTTACCTCAGAATCCTGTGCAGAACAGGCAGCTGCAGAACAGGCAAAATGAATATGTGAGAGACAGGAAAGATTCTCTAGACATGTTCAATGCAGGTGGAAGGCATTCAAGCACTGATCTTTGGTTTGAAAGAATAGCCTTATGTCTCCTCCCATCTGTGAAAGGTTGGAGTCTATGTGAATTTTAGTGCTAGCTTTCAAAGATAAGATCAAGGACTTCTCAGACCTCCAGTAGTGTCAGAGTATGTAAGCTGTGTCATGTGTGTTTGCTCTATATCCTGCTACACTGTCTTTTTTTCATCCTCAGACAAGATGCTTGCAAGATGTGCTCAGTAGAATTTTGATCTTTGCTTTTCTTTTGTACTTTAAAAAGAGAGAAGATATTTTCTATTATTCATAGTCTTTGTGCTGCAGGCATAAAAGAAAAAGAAAAGAGAGTCAGGTATATGGAAAGAAAGAAGGAAAGAAAGATTCATTCATGCAAACTCAGGCATGCCATATAGCCTAGTTGGTTGTTACCTGGAGCAGAATGAGTCTTCAGAACCAACAGCTTTCGCACAGATGCAAAAAAAAAAAAAAAAAAAAGGGCAAACAAACAAATAAACAGACCAGTTTCATTCCCACTTGTACCCTTAGCTCACAAGCATACTTGCTTTCATCATAAGCCTGTCAATATAAGTTATTTGGTGGAACAAATTATCTAGACTGAACACAAGCTTACCTGCCAGCTGAAAACATTTCTTTTCCAATCTGTTTATCCAAATTAAACTTTGATTCTCTGACTGTCATGGTGAGCTGATAACTGTCAGCTGCAGCATTTTGTGCACTTTTAAAATAAATGTCTCTCTTTGCTCAGTGCCTGCTTCTAGGAGGAATAATGACATTCTGTTTATTTTTCAGCTGGTTAATTTCTGATTATTTCCCCCTTTAACTTTATTGAAATGCATGGTTCATTCTTAAGTAGAAGCTTTTCATCAGTATAACTTAATGCCTTAATTACAATTTAAGAGATAAAAGCCCAGCCTTGATGTGCTCTTATGTGGCTGCGTGATGAGGTTAAAAAAAAAAGGCTACTTTCATAAGAAGGAACCTATTGTCTCTTCATGTCCACAGGGGGCACATTCTACCTGACAAAGAAATGTCAGCTGTGCTACCAGTCCTTATGACTGCACTGATTATTTGAAATTCTTACTCAGTCCCCCCCCCCCTTATCTTTTTAACTGTCCATACTGACAGGTTCATTTGGGGTTTTTCTCCCCTTGTCTGTCATTCTGACAGCACAGTAAGCACAACTTGATAATCTCAACTTTAAAGTTCAAAATGCTAATAACACACATAAAATTACAATCCTGTGCTTTAATCAAAAATCTGTTTCTCATCCAGAAGACACGGGTTGAATATGAAGGAGTGATGGGGGGCCACAGCCCTTAGGCAACCTTTCCCCTTTAAGGGCCGAGGGACTTCAGCTCGCAGAATCCCAGGAGCTATTGGCCAACATGGGACTATTGGCCAACATGGCTGAGGCTTCTGGGAGCTGAAGTCCCTCGGCCCTTAAAGGGGAAAGGTTGCCTACCCCTGCATGATGATGGAGTGAGCAACTGATAACAATATTTAGAATAGGCTAGCAGAGGACAAGGCCAGTTGCTGTCTGAAGAGGAACAACTCCCCTCCTTCCTGTGGTGGTTGGTGCCTCTGAAGTCAGTGCAATAGTCAATGTGCTCCAACTTTTAGTTGGAACTTTAGGAGTTGGTGAGCCAGCATGGTGTAATGGCTTGAGTGTTGGACTACAACCCTGGAGACCAGGGTTTGATTCCCAGCTTGGCCATGAAACCTATTGGATGTCCTTGGGCAAGTCACATATTCTTATTCTTAGGGGAAGGCAATGGCAAACTTCCTCTGAACAAATCTTGCTCCCCCCCAAAAAAAACAACCCATGATAGATTTGCTTTAGAGTCACCATAAGTAAAAAAACAAAACAAAACAAAAAACAAGTTGAAGTCACACAACAACAACAACAACAACAACAACCTATTTGGGAGATAGGGTTAAACATCTTGAAGTTCAAACTGAAGTTACCAGACAACACTAGCCTCCCCCATCAAGGGACATTTTACCAGCGTTATTGCTTTTGTTGTCAACTGCCCTCGAGACAACCTCAAATCATGGTGACAATGTGTGCAATGTTAAATGTGAATTCAGAAGCACAGCTGAGGGAAAATACTGCCCACCACTATTCTATCTCCCTTGTATTTTGTGTCTTTTGCAATCCCCAGGCAGTTTTATGAAGCAAGCCATTTCCTGAGCCTTTATGTGATAGGGACAAATAAAAAGAGAACCAGTGAGGGGAGAAAGACCAAAGGAGAAAAAAAATAGGAACAGGAGGGAGCAAAACAGGGTCTTTGAGAATCCCCTGGTGTGTATTTGTGTGTGTGTGGTGGTGGTGGTGGGGAATCAACCATTTGCTGTTCCACTTCAGTGCAGCAAAATGTCTTGGATCATCTCTGTGACTACAATAACAATTCTGTTTTTCTGGGAATAGACCCATTGAATCAATTGTTGAATGGTGAACCAACACATAGGGCCTTTACAGACTGCCAGAAATAATGCAGCTTGAGGCCACTTTAACTGTCCTGTCTCAGTGCTAGGAAATCATGGGAACTGTAATTTATTGTGGCACCAGAGCTCTCTAACAGAGAAGGCTCAATGTCCCAGAAAAAAACACAAATGTGGATCTGTTTAAAAATAACTATGAGAAAAAGTGGCAGGAGATAAAAATGGTGAGAGATCAGCTTTCCCGGCTTGTTCAATCCCTCGAACATTCTTTGCTTAAGATATTTCATTTTCCTATTTATGTCTTCAGATAGCAACAATGAAAGTCGTGCCTCCAATTCTTTAATCTCATTACCTAAGGAACTACTTTTTGGGTCTTTTTAAAGCTGTATTTCTTTTACTTTTAGCTGCTCCTATAAATCTTCTTTTTACATTCAGATCCTTTTTGTATAAAGATACCCCTAATCACCGCCTTCGAGGCATCTCAAACAATACTCATTTGTATATTTTGGTGTATATTCTCTAAGAAATAATTAGCCAAATATGTTTTAACTTTAGCCACTACTTTTTCATCTTTCAAAAGCAAATCATTTAATCTCCAACAAAAATCTTTTTTTTTCTTTTTTTTTGTTTTCAGGTGGTGATCAGACAGGATTTTAGTTAGTATCTCCATCTTGTAGTTTTTATAAAAATATTTTTTGTAGTTGAGAACATATCAATTTGGGCCCAAGATTTGTGCCTCTCGGAAAAATATGTGAACTCTTTGCTCAAATTATATTTTGTTCTCCAAACATCTGTCAAATCATATAAATTCAAAAAATTCTTTGGGTAATTTTCCTTGATGAAATTTTATTTTCCTTGAGGACAGATGATCTAACTGAGGATCTATGACCCCGTTGAAATCACCCATCAAGATAATCAATTCAATGTTTAATTCACTTAGTCTAGCCAATAATTCACTATAAAATTTCCCTTTATTCTCATTTGGGCATAAACACCAATTACAGTTATCTTTATCCCATCCCATATTATGTCCACTCTGATATAATGACCCTTCGGATCCTTTAGCACTTCTTTCGGTTGACACTTTTCCTTGACAGAGAAAGCCACACCTCTTTTTCTTTTGTTAGAAGCTGCTATAAATTCTCTACCCAATTTAACACATTCCAAATATTTCACTTCATCTGCTCTAATTTTTGTCTCTTGCAGACATATCAGCTCGCACTTTTGTCTTATTAAGTATTGAAATACTCTTTTCCTTTTCACAGGGCATTAAGACATTTAACATTCCATGATAAAACTTTATAGGTCCTGCTCATTTTCAGAGGTGGGCTCATCATCCTCCTCCAGGTGTTTCTCTAAATCATCTGGGTCTTCAATTTCGCCTTCCTCTACATTAGCTACTTTCCGACCAACTTGTTGGTCAACATAATCTGTATTCTGTTCCTTTTTATATGCTCCTATATCCCTTTGTTCATCCTCTTTTTCATTTTCCTGCATCTTTTTTCTACTTCTAATCCCAGGCGGCCTTTCTTGAGTTCCCTTCCTTTCTTCTTTATTTAGCCTTCTCCTAGTTCTTCTCTCCCCTATAACTGCCTCCTCCGCTCCTTCATCCCTCCTTTCTGTTCCTTTCTGATTATTTACCTCTTTCCTTATTTCTGCCTTCTGCTTTTTCTTCCTTAGGCCCTCTTTCAAATCTCTCATTTATTTTCAAATCTCTCATTTACCTTAAATTCTCCTCTATACTTCCTCCAAAATTCCCTTCCTTCTACCAGAGATTTCACTTCTACTCTAGTCTTCCTAAACCAGAAGGTTAGTCCTTCCAGAATTAACCATACCTGTAGAGTATCTGGAATTTCTGAAGTTGACTTGTTAAAAAGAAATATTCCCCCCTTTTCCTCATAATACTCAGAGCCACAGCTTTGAATACCTTTCCACAATATCATTAACAACAAGGGGAACATCATTTTGAATACTTATTAATTGATCCCTCACATGCCTTCCAACAAAGTTGATTACCACATCCCTTGGGAACTTTCTTTGTAATGCAGTTTTGGAGATCAGTCTGAAAATTTTGTCTATCTCCAAATCAAAAAAAGTGTTCCGGCTTCCCCAGGTAGTTGGCCAAAATTGGTGATAATAGTTCCATTTCTGGGAGGCCTCTCAGTTTAACAGATCTTTCCCTTTGCTTAACATCCCCTTTTGTTCTTTCCTTCTCAAGTACCCTTGGTAGATCCTGTAGCCCTTCAAATTTTACCTCAAATTTTTCCTGTCTATCTTCTAACTTTTCCATCCTTGATTTCATTTTATTAAATTCTACTGATATCTTATCTATAGTGTGTGTCACATCCTTTATTTCCGATCTCAGTTCTTGTTTAATTTTGATCTTAAAATCTGTCAAATCCTTCCTCGGCTCTTGAATTTCCATACTCAAATCAGATCTCATCAATTTAAACTCATCTAACAATGAGGAATACGGGTCCCCTCCCTTAACCTGCTCTAAAGATGGTCTTCTTTATTGTGGAGCTTGCATCTTTGACACCTGGCTCCTCAGATTCATCATCATTGTCCCCAAACAGATAAGGGCCTATTGAGGTAAGTATTGCCAATTACAATAAATAAATAAATAAATAAATACAATATAATTTAGGTAATCAAATGCAAATAACTCTAAATAACCCTATACATATAAAGGCTAGTAAAGAGGGTAAAGTCCGTACTTCCTAATTATGCAAAACAATTTGGTCTCAACCAACCTTTTCCTCCTATACCTTAAAGCCCTGGCACAGAACTATGCTAAATTTAATTTTATTAAATTAATCAGCAGTAATCACTCTATGCAGCACTCAAGTGACAATCAAAACCCATCAAATCCAACACCAAATTGAGTGAGAATGAATTAAGTATTGAATCTAATAAACCTCAACCATCACTCAATCACTACAATCACTACACAAAGCGACCACTACTGATGTATCTCAATCCACTTTCTCTTCAAATCTAAGTAAATGAAAGTTACAAAAGCATTAAATTCGATATAGCAGTAGTAGCCTTTCTTACTTTCTTAATAATGCCGAAATTGATGACTATGAATTACAGTCTCAGATACAGCATGACAGTCAGGTCTCAGATCTCAAACGGCATTCAATTCAGCCTCTCTAATGCCTCTATCCCTCCTCTGTTCAGAACTTCCTGGTCCTGAGCCTCTCTTGAAGCTGTCATCACCACCATACAGCCAAGTGCTGCCTTTAAAATTATATCACTACCCAATTTTGTAAGGTAGGAGACTTTATAGCACTTTAAATTCAGAGGCTATTTTCACTGAAGGGGGTTTGTTAAAGCTGAATTTCCCAACCCATAGTGTCTTTCCCCTGTCAGGGATGATGGGAGTTGTAGCTCTTCACCTCTGGCTCTAACTCACCACCTTGTTATGCAGCAGAGCTGACCAGCTTTGATCAGTGGTTGATGCTTCTTTCCCAAGCAGCAGAGTTTCAGAGAATAGGCTGAAGACCCTGACAAACTCTCCAAGCCTTCTCACTCTTCTTCCTGAGATGTCTCAGGTGTTTGCAATCTACAACGGGTGTTTTCAATATACGCTCTATAACTTTGTCCTTGTCTCTCAAAGCTTCCAAATTACATTATCCTTTTCACCTGTGTAGCTTCATGATTGCTCCTGCTTAATCACTGTGACTTTCACATACACATTTTATTTCTATTACTGTAAGTCCTATGTTGCATTTTCCTTAACAATCCCCTCCGAAATAAAATATTGTATGTGTCTTATAATGTCATTCCAACCATCTGTGTCAGTCATTCATGTTTTTCCGCCGTCAATGCTTTTGTGAACAAATCTGCTATGTTGTGTTGTGTTTCTATATATCTCAGTTCTATTTCACCCTTCTGAACCATGTCTCGCACATTTTGATATCTTACTCCAACATATTTTGTTCTGTTCTTCAAATTTTCAGTTTCAGCCATTGCTATGCATGACTGTGAATCTTCCAGAATTTCTACTGGTATCTTGTAACTTTCATTTAAATCATTCAACAATTGTTCAACCCACTGTACCTCATTCACTATCTCATTTAAAGCTGAGAATTCTGCTTCAGTCGTACTTAACGCTACATTAGTTTGTTTTCTACTTCTCCAGACTATTGGACTTTCACTGTACTTCAGGCGTAGATCAGGCGTTGTTTGTTGTTTTGGCACAGTCCTTAAATTTGCTGAGTCACCCTGTTCAGACTTTCTTCTCAAGTTCTCTTCCAATATTCTGGCAACAATTAAGTCTCTGTTCAGCTCAGCTTCTGGCAAATTTTGCAAGCTATTTGTAATGTTGTCTCAAGAAGAGTCTAGCGATTCCAGTAAAATGTAACACTGCTGCTCTTTGCTAATTTCCACTCCTCTCAGTTCAGCTTGCACAAATAAATCTTGCATTGTTTTTAAGTGTTCTATCACACACTGTCCTTTCGTCATCTTTTGTCTGTAAATTCTTTTAGACCAAAGCATTTTTGCAAACACAGTTGAAGGAGTGTGTATTCTCTGCAAGGTCTCCCACACATCCTTGGCGGACACTTTATCTCTTACGTCGTTAATCAAGTCTTCTTCTAGCATGAGATAAAGACATGCTTTTGCTTTAGCGTCTCTTTCTCGAGTGGCTGCATTAGCATCAGCTGCCAGCCCTGTTTCAACTGTCGACCACAGAGACTCCTTTATGAGTAGAGATTGGGCATATATCTTCCAGGTAGAGTAGTTGTTTCTATTTAATTTACTAAACTTTAGTATCTCCATCTTAATTTGTGCAGTGACTCAATTTGACACAGTCCCTCTGAGTATGCACAGCAGACAAAACACAAAATGTTACTCACAAGGCTCCACAAAACTTTCTTCCACACTCTGGAATTTTCAGCTTCTGTGGATGCTGGTTGCTCTAGTATCTGGGCCCATAACCCTTGTCAGGGATGATGGGAGTTGTAGCTCTTCACCTCTGACTCTAACTCACCACCTTGTTATGCAGCAGAGCTGACCAGCTTTGATCAGTGGTTGATGCTTCTTTCCCAAGCAGCAGAGTTTCAGAGAATAGGCTGAAGACCCTGACAAACTCTCCAAGCCTTCTCACTCTTCTTCCTGAGATGTCTCCAAACTTCTCCAGGATTCTTCTGGCTCTTGTATCTTCCCTCAAGACACCAGACAACTCAGTAGTCTTATATAAAAGATCTACTTTATTCTACTATATACATAAATACTATATGCCCTACAAATCACAATCTCTACACTTCACAATATCTCCACACTACTCCACAATATGCATTGGCAAACATTGCACTTATAGCCATTGTTAGTCACCACCCACTAGTCAGTTTCCACCCAGTGGGTGTGTACATTCATTTTGATTGGGTTACATGGATCATCCCATACTTAAGACCAACCCAAGTATTTCATCATTTTACCTTGACTACTTAATGAATCTCAGGTGTTTGCAATCTACAACAGGTGTTTTCAATATACACTCTATAACTTTGTCCTTGTCTCTCAAAGCTTCCAAATTACATTATCCTTTTCACCTGTGTAGCTTCATGATTGCTCCTGCTTAATCACTGTGACTTTCACATACACATTTTATTTCTATTACTGTAAGTCCCATGTTGCATTTTCCTTAACATCCCCTAGGTTGCCACATCCAAGTCACACACTCCAAGTCATGCCATAACAGTGCTTTATCCGTCCAAAGTTCTAGAGATGTTAATGTCTCATTCTTATTGTCTCTGCTCTGCCTATACTGGTCTGTTTCAACCCCTCACAACAACAGACCTTTAATTCGACCAAAAAAAAAAAATTAAAATAGTTGGTGGCATATCTGACCATGTTAGCTGGTGGCCTCAGACAAGGCAACAGAAGCTATATTTCTTAGTTTTTCACACTTCTCACATTTCCAGTTACCTCTGGTATTGACAGTATATTTTTCCAATAACCTGGAGGGAGCAAATATGAAAGCCCCTTTGCACCTCCCTTGCCAGGGAGGTAATACAGGCAGCAAAAAGATTTATACAGGCCTTAACCTTGCTGAGCTGACTGAAACACAGACCCATCTTACTGGTCCGCCATTACCAACTGGAAGTCCCAAAAGCCTGGACATTTTGCTACTGCTTTCTTTCCTGGAATATGTTGTCTACCTCATTTTGTCTAATGATAGGGCTGACCCCCAAATGGGAGGCTTCATGTGAATTTTAAATATGCATGTGCCTATGTATGAAGTGCAATCATATCAAGATTCTTTAAACCAGTGTTTAATGCATCAGCAAAGTCATTCCTGAGTCCTTGTGGTGGGAAACAAAGAGAAATTTGGAGAGACGGAAGCTAAGATCTTGGTTCTCTAAGGAGCTAGTAGCAATTAAGTTAATAAGACAGAGACTAGCAAGACAGTGATGGAAAACTCAGAGTGAATCTGACTGAAAACAGGCTAAAATCTACCTGAAGAGATATGGTGATGCAATAAAGGTAGCCAAAAAAAAAAAAAAAAGGCTTTTTTGATTAAACTATTGGAGTTGCACAGAACCACTCAGCTGAGCTGTTTCAAGTGGTCAGGGATCTGTTATGATCTGGTCTTTATGAGAATGTAAGCCACTCAACAACTCATTGTGAAAAACTGCCCACCATTTTGCTCATAAAATCACTTGGATTCGCTCTGACTTAGACACAAGAATTGATAGTTTTGGTGGATGTAACCTTGGCTCCTGCTTGTCTGTTATTGATGGATACTTTTAATTTTGCCATGTATTTGAATCAGTGTCTTTCAGTATCTGAGCTGCAAGATGGCAGAGGATGCAAACTGCATCATGGAGAATTTTGTAACCACACTGGCTAATTGGATGAACCTGCAGATTCTGCTAGAAGATTATATTGTAATTCTTTGTTTCTGAGGATCTTTCTGAGACATCATCTGGCCTCAGAGGGAGAGGAAGGCCCAGCCAGCTCCATCAGGTCTGGCCTAAAGTAAGAAGATGAGCCCTCCCTCTTTGTCATCTGACATCATCCAGCCTCAGAGGGAGAGAAAAGCCAGCCAGCTCCATCAGACCTGGCCTAAAGTGCGATGAACCATCCCTCTTTGCCAGGGGTAGGCAACCTTTCCCCTTTAAGGGCCAAAGGACTTCAGCTCCCAGAATCCCAGGAGCTATTGGTCAACATGGGACTATTGGCCAACATGGCTGAGGCTTCTGGGAGCTGAAGTCCCTCGGCCCTTAAAGGGGAAAGGTTGCCTACCCCTGCTCTTTGCCATCTGACATTATCTAGCCTCAGAGGGACAGAAAGGCCCAGTCAGCTCCATCAGGCCTGGCTTAAAGTAAGAAGATGAGCCCTCCCTCCATTCCATCTGCTATGGTCCAGTCCTTGGAGGAAAAGAAGAACTACTGGACTTATTCCCCTTGCCCACTGCCATTCCCTTCTCCTTTTGTGTCATGTCTTTTTAGATTGTAAGCCTGAGGGCAGGGAAATGTCTAATTAACTATCTGTAAGCTGCTCTGAGAATCTTTCTGGCTGTAGAGTAGGGTATAAATACAGTAAATAAATAAATAAATTTGTGCAGCCTGATGATGTGGAGAGGATCCTTGGAGAGGTGTATGAATACTAGACCCTTGCCCTTCCTGGCTTATTAAACAGGCCAGAGAAGGGCTGGTGATGGGTAAGGGAAGTGATTAATGCCTCTTTACAGCAAGGCAGGGTTCCAACATGCATAAAAGAGGCTTTTTTTTTGGGGGGGGGGAAACTTTCTCTGGATCCTACTGTACTAGATAATTACAGACCAGTCTCCAACCTTCCATTTTGGGGCACGGTGCTGGAGCGTGTGGTGGCCTCTCAACTCCATGGGTTCCTAGATGAGACGGATAATCTAGATCCATGTCAATCTGTTTTAAGACCTGTCTATGGGACAGAAACCGCTTTGGTCAACTTGGTGGATGACCTACACAGGGAACTGGACAGCGGGAGTCTGTCCCTATTGGTTCTACTGGACCTATCAGTGGCTTTCGATACCATGGTATCCTTCTCAGTCACCTCTCTGGGATGGGCTTGGAGGCACTGTTCTACAGTGGCTCCATTCTTTCTTGGAGGGGCGTTCTCAGAAGGTGATGCTGGGGGATTCCCATCTACTTGAAACTGCTGGGAGGGTTTATGAAGTTTTGAAGTTCTGAAGTACATTTCTATACTGTTTATCAGTGCACTTAAGCACTCCCTAAGTGGTTTATAATGTGTAAGCTAATTGCCCCCAACAAGCTAGGTATTCATTTTAGTGACCTTGGAAGGATGCCAGGCTGAATCGACCCTGAGCCCCTAGCTGGTATTGAACTCACAACCTTGTGGTTTGTGAGTGAGTGACTGCAGTATAGGCATTTAATCACTGTGTCACCAGTGATATGATGGCAAATGCTGCCCAATGCTGAGGCTATATGTGTGTGATTTCAAGTCTTCTGTTGGCTTATGGGAACTCCATGAATTTCATAGGGTTTTCTTAGGGTAGGAATACTCAGAAGTGGATTGTCAGTTCCTTCCTCTGAAATACAGCCTACAACACCTGGTGTTCATTGGTGGTTTCCCATCCAAGGACCAACCAGGCTTGATACTTCTTAGCATTCAAGATCAAAGAGGATCTAGTGCCTTCAGGGTATTTAGTTGTGGTATCTGTTTTAGGATGAGTAAAAATGAGTTTGCCTTTTAAAATTTGTTTTTACATTCTCATTAGAGGGTGCTGAAGAGAACGTGGGGAGGGGGATTAAAAAAAGTTTGCCAATTTGTCATTCTCTCACTACAGTTCATTTTCAGCATCGAAGGAAATGTCTTCTGATGGCAATGCCGAGAATTAAAGGATGTGTTGGAAGCATTTTTTTTCTATTTTGAAGTTCCAATCCACACATTTCCCCCTCTGCGAATAAAGAAAAAGAAGTCCTTCAATGTATAGAAGTCCTTCAATGTATTCTTCAGCCTGTTCACCTGCCTGTATTATTTCCCTGCCTTTGTAGTTTGTTCTTAGCCTTGTTTAGAACTATTCTAACAAAGTAATCTGGAGGGAAAGTTGCCCACACTGAATTTTCAATGAGAGCTGTGTTTTGTTACTTTAGAATAGTTAGCATCTTGTCACTAGAGCTTTAAACAGCTACATTTAGAGCTTGTGTTAGAATTACAGCTCTGCACTTACAACTAACAACTGATCAAGATTTGCTTCTTCATAAAAAGTGTCCATTAAATCCACAAGACTGATGCTATACTCCTGTTATTTCCCCTATCTCTAATTGATTCTCATTCTACCTCCTGCTTTTTCCTCTTCTCTCTGTCTACTTGATTTCCTCTTTCTATCTCCTATTTTTTTCCTTCTCTGTGTCGTATTTTACTTCCAAACCTTTCACCTACTCTAAATTCCCCATGATACTTTCCCCAGAATTCTCTTGCTTGTTGCAGAGATTTCAGTTCAATTTTAGTTTTCTTAAACCAGAAAGTTAAGTGTTCTGGTATTAACCATCAATATGTTATTTGGATTTTTTTTCAACTGACTTGTTAAAAAGTATTATTTCCTTTTGTTTTCATGACAATGGGTGATATATCTTTAAATATCTGCAATTCAATGTCATTTACCATAAGAGGCACCTCATTTTGCAAATTTAGTATTTGATCTTTTGTGCATCTTCTAACAAAATTTATTATGAATTATTGTGGGTTCTTTCTTTGCTGAGCAATAGTTAATTCAGTCTAAAGACCTTGTCTATTTCCATATCAAAGAGGTGTTCTTTTCCTAAGTAATTTGCTAGCATTGGTACTAAAATGTCCATTAGATTTTCTCCATCTTGCTCTGGAAGGCCTCTTAATTTTATTGATCTTTATTTATTTATTCATTCATTTATTTATTATTTGGACTATTTATACCCTGCTCTCCAGCCAAAAGGCTATCAGAGCAGCTTACAAATGGTTAATTAGACATTTCCCGGCTTCAGGCTTACAATCTAAAAAGACAAGACACAAAAGGAGAAGGGAATGGTAGTGGGGAAAGGGAATAGGTCCAGCAGATCTTCTCTCCCTCTGAAGCCCGGATCAAGGCAGATGGACTGGAGGGAGGGCCTTCTTCTTACTGTGGCTAGGTCTGATGGAGCTGGCCTACCCTTCTCTCCCTTTGGATGATGATGGATGGAGGGAGAGCCTTCTTCTTTTTCATGCTAGGCCCGATGGAGCTAGCTTGCCTTTCTCTCCCTCTAGATGATGGTGGATGGAGCGAGGGCCTTCTTCTTTTTCAGACTAGGCCCAATGGAGATGGCCTGCCTTTCTCTCCCTCAGGACATTCTTTGATTCTTTGTACATCTTCAAAAGCTTTGCTTGTTTTAAATTGAGTCTATAGTTTTTCCATTCCTGGTGAAGTAAGGGCCTAAGCAGATGGCGCAAAGTGCCATCTTTGAGGCCAGGAAGGAGAGGGGCAGCCTCATGCTGGGAGCCCCAACCCCTTCCCCTAAACATCATCAAAGCAGCATCTGCACATGCTGCAGTGGAAGAGGCGCTGAAGGTGCGCCAGATGCCTTTTGCTGCGCACCTTCAGTGTCTTGTGGAAGGAGTGCTATTTTAGCACTTCTTCCTGGAGCAGGGACGCTGCACCGCGAGGCCGAGGAATGCAGATGCCTCGGCCCCAATCCGCAGCTTCCCGGGGCAGCCCCGTGCCGCCCATCTGCTTCCCCCCTAATTTCTTTATTTGTGGAGTTGCTTTCTTGATTACCAGGAAGAAGAAACTGGTGGCAGAAAGAGCACACCCGGTCTATATTATCCTGTTTCTTGCCTTCTAGGTTGCTCAGTGTCTGCAGCAAAAAGCGTGCTTCTTCTGGGCAGATGTGTGTCAGCCGCTGTGCCACAACTTCCAAAAACTGGCATCTCCCCATTTCTTGGACAGGATGGGGAAATTCCTTCCTCTTGAGCTCTTCCCAGCTCCTCTAGCTGTCTTTCTGCATGGACTGGAAAATGATCAAGGGACTGGAACAACTCTTGTTATTTTTGTTGCTCCAGATCCTACAGGAACATCCAGATCCCTCTGTTTCTGAGCTATGATAGTTATCATTCTCTTTGTCTAGCATCCCATTTAGCCTTCTCCTTCTCATAATCCTTTTGTATATTTTGTATTCCTTTAACTTTTTCTTCAAATTTAGCATGTCTATCTTCTAATTTTTCCATCTTTGTTTTCATTTTGTTAAATTCTACAGAAATTTGTCTATTGAATGTCTTACATCTTTCATCTCAGATCTTAATTCTTGTTTAATTTCAGCTTTAAAATCTGTCACTTCTTGTCTCAAATCTTGTATCTCTTTGCTCAGATCTTTGCTTATCATTTTAATCTCCTCAAGTAGCATTGAATATGGATCCACTGCTTTAGCCTGTTCAAATGAGGGTCTTCTATGTTGTGAAGCTTGTATTTTTACAGATTGCTTCCTCAAATTCATAGTCATTTTTAAAGTAAAATTTTAAAGAAATTTCCTTCAGTTGATATCTCAATTATTCACACAATCTCAATTCTTAATCACATAATATCTTATTAATAATGGGCCTTTGCAGACTGCCAGAAATAGTTCAAATTGAGTCCACTTTAATTGCCCTGACTCAGTGCTAGGGAATAATGGGAATTGTAGTTTATTGTGTCACCAGAGCTCTCTGACAGAGAAGGCTCAAAGTCTCACAAAAATACAATTCCCATGATTCCCTAGCACTGAGCCAGGGCAGTTAAAGTGGACTCAATTTGCATTATTTCTAGCATTCTGCAAAGGCCCAATATCATGCACTCTTGTCTCTCAAATTAAATAAGTAGTTTTTATGAATTCTGATTCAACTAATCTTACTTTCTCTATTCAATTCTCTCAAATTTCTAATTCTTTTATCAATTATTCACTACCCTTTTTCAGAATAATTTTTGTAATTTTCTGTAACTATGTGCTGCTTTGTTAGAGAATAATTTTTAATCTCTATTTGATCTACATTATACTTATATAGTCTAGTGCCATATTTAATGCTATATATACAATGTCACAATAGATATGATCAATCAATTAATTGCATCATTACACATATTTCTTTTGAAAATAAATTCTATATCCTCTATTTCATCTAAATTACACTTATATTCTCTAGCACCATTTATGAATTTAATACAGTAAGCAATAGTCAATCAATTATTTGCAGAATTAATCACAATTTCATATAAAGTATTTTCAATTCATATAATCAAAATCTCACAAATTAAAAATTCATTTACAGCAATGTAAATTCATTATGTTTGCTAGCTAATGTTTGCATTGGTGTTATTATTTTCAAATGACTACTCAACAATCTTCGTGTAAAATTAATTAAGTTGTTTATATATTTTGATATTCTGCATGGGAGAGGGCAAAGCCAAGGAGTCAATATTTCTCAGTCATACCATAATCTTTCCACTCCCTCTCTTTTTTAGTCTTCTTCCATAATCTTCTTTATTCCTTATACTTATGATAACATCTTAAGTGAAGTCTTGACATAAAGTCTTAACTCTCTCACGTCCTTTCTTCTGTCTTCCACCTCACCTTGAGCTTTTCTTTATCCAAAAGCAACCTCACATTTCCCTTGTATATATGCTAATATTTTTCACTATCACCAGTTTTCCTTATCATTTATTTTCCTGTCCTAAGCATGTTTTTTTCAAAACAAATATTCTTCTCAATCCAAATGGACAAAAAATAACTACATTTCCCAAAAGGCCCTGTGCCTCTGTGAGTTTTCTTACTTCTGCCTTTCCTCCCCCCATCTCATGGGAATAAGCTGTTTTTCTCCAACTCAAAGTTATATTCTTTCTAAACTTAACTCCTCTTAGTCCATTAATAGTGGGGGATGTCCGTGTGTGGATGATGAGTGTTGTAGTGATGCTCTTTGGCACCCAGTAGAAATCTGCAGGACAAGCTGGCTGCTGTGATCCACAGCCACTTTGTATCTCTTACCCTCAACTGGCTCAGCTTCTCTTCTTCAGGATCTTGTCTTCCTCAGTCAAGAAGACACATTGTAAAGTCCAAAAGCATAATTTTATTAATGCATATAAAAGCAAAATAAAGATGGCTAAGTAAAATCCATTGTGATGAACTAATCCAGTTCAGCCATGAAAGATTACATCTTTAACAATCCCAAAAGCTTAGGATTTCCAACTTGTTGCAGTTACACTCACTGCTTCCAGTCACACACTTGCTCACATCTTGAACCAATAATCATTTTAGACAAAGGATTCTCTAGGCCCTTCCCATATTCCACCTTCTAGGTGTTAACCTTATGATAATTGGATAATGTATGTATGATGTATGTTAACCCAGCCTCTTGCTGTCCATCATCCACCACGTGACTATTTTCTCAAGCCTAATGATTGTTTACATATTGTTATCACTTGCTACTCATAACAAAGTCTGTGTCCATGAGTTGTATCTTTGGGAAAGTCCATGTTTACGTCTGTGTAACCACCTGGTGTTAGATTCACTTTGTTTTTCTAGATGTTGTTTTCAAGTGGAAATTTCCACACACACATCTCTACATTTCACCTTTGACTGTATAACCCATCCATATCCTAACAGGGGAAGCATCGTATGGGAAAAATACAAGATAGACAAACAAAGGTAAAAACTAGAGCCAGGTTAAAAGAGAAAGAACTAAAAATATTGGAAACACAAAAATATGGAGAAGAGGAAAAAAGTGAAAGTATGACTGAACAAAGGAGGAAAAAAGTGGTAGAAACAGAGGAAGAGTTAGTTAGAGATTTAAGAGATTTAGGAAAACAATCAGATGAGAAGGAAGAACTTATCTCCTAGGATGAACAGGACTACTAAACTGCTCTCACAGAATGTTAATGGTCTCAATGGACCAATTAAATGAAAACATGTATTTCAGTATTTGATAAAATTAAAATGTGAGATAACCTGTTTGCAGGAGACCAAAATAAGATAAGATGAATTAAAATATTTTTAAAAATGTTAAGTTCGGCAAAAAATTTATATCGCCTCCAATAAATGAAAAAGAGGGGTGGTATATGTTAAAGATAAATACAAACCAAAAGAAGTGTTAAGATATCCTTAAGGTCATTATATTGGTGTGGAAACCACATGGCAGGTTATAAAGACAATTGTACTAGGAATATACGCTCCAAATAAAAATAAAGGAAATTTTTATAATGATTTATTAAATAATTCAAATGAGTTAAATGTGGAATCAATGATTGTAATGGGGGACTGGAATGGGGTCATCAACCCTCAAATAGATCAGGGCTCTGAAAAGAAAGATAAAACCTAATCAAGAGAAACACCCTAGATAATTTTTTAGGTTAGTAGAAATGTTTAATTTGGTAGATGTTTGGTGGGTGAAATATGGCCAGGCAAAGGAATTTACTTATTATTCTGAAGTGCATATCATGGGCCTGAATTGATATGTTTGTAATTTCAAAAAACATAAGCAGCAGAATTAACAAAGGAGAGGTATTGTCCAAAATTTTATCTGACCATCGGCCAATAATGATGTTTTGAAGGAAGGGGTTAAAAAAATTAATTGAGGACTAAATTAATTACTGCTGAAAGATGAAAAAATATTACTAGAAGCAAGAAAGCATCTAGAACATTATTTTTTGGATAATTTGAGACAAGAAACATCTATGAACATGATGTGGGATGCTTCAAGGTCCATAGTGAAGGGGTTTTTCATCCCAAAGGGGATAGAGTGAAAAAAGAGAAAAGAATGTAGATTTACAGCATTACAAGATGAATTAAAATTTAAAGAAATATAACTTAAAAGGGATCCCATGAATGGTTTATTAGTAAATGAAATTAATAATACACAATATCAAATATCTCTGATACTTTCGGAAGAAATGAGTAGAAAATTGAAATATACTAAACAGAGGCTATTTGAAGGACTAAATAAAAATGGGAAAATACTAGCATATCAACTAAGGCAGCAAAAAATAATGATATATAAACTAAAAGACAAAGGAAAAGTAGTTACAGAACAAATAAAAATAGCACAGATGGTATGGGACTATTATTGAGAGTTGTACAAAAAAGATAGAAAATCTGAAAAGATATCTAGACAAAAGCTTTATCAAATCCTTTAACGAAGAACAAAAGGCTATCTTAAACAAGAAATAAATAAATAAATACAAGAAATAACTGAAATAAATGTAAATCAGGTAAAACGACAGGACCTGATGGGTTTCTGTTGGAGTACTTCAAAACTTTTAAAGATCAATTATTAGTACCTTTGCATAGGCTATTGAAGGATATTTTGAAGGGAGAGATACCGAAAACCTGGTCAAAGGCAAATATTGTGATAATCCCCAAAGAAGGGAAAGACAAAACAGATGTTAAAAACTATCGCTCTATTTCCCTGTTTAATTCTGATTACAAAATTTTTGCTTTGATAATAGCTGACAGATTGAAGAACGTCCTTGTAGATTAGATTGAATTTGGTCAAAATGTTTTTTTACCAAGAAGGACAATAAAGGATAATATAAGAAATATAATTAACATAATAGAATAGAATGAAAAGGACATAAATCACAAATTGGCCATGACATTCATACATTTTGAAAAGGCCTTTGACAAGGTTAAGTGGAGTTTTTTGCACAAATGTCTAAACAGATCTAATATAGGGCTAAACTTTCAAAAAAATATATCGATATTATTTATAGAAATCAAAGAGCAAGAATTTTGATTAATGGAGAAAAAACAAAGCCAATTATCATACAGAAAGGCACAAGACAGGGCTGCCCTCTCTTCCCATTTTATTTCTGATTGTATTGGAAGTGTTAAATAATATATTAGAAGGAATAAGGAAATAGAAGAGATTAAGGTGAAAGGGAGTTGAAATTGAGAGCATACACTAACAATTTGTTTTTGTTTTGTTTTTTTAAATTAAAACCTTAAGACACAATCTCCACACAATACAATACACAATACCTTAATATACATTGACACAAACATAAAAACATAAAACATGACTTTCCTTGTTTACTATTAATATTACACAACATTCTCTTCTGACTTTCTATATATCTACACAGTTTTCCTTATGTCTTAACATAATATTCTCTATTCCTTTTTACAGTTCATTAATGGTTCCATCATTAGCCCATATTTTCTGTTCCACACCATTTAAACATGTTCTAAACTTTCTATAACCTATATATCCAAGACAACATTATCTATACCTTCCATATAATCATTGATTTCTTTGTGTCGCTCCTATTATACTTTAAGAGAGATTACATTCTATTTACTCCATCTTTGTGCTAAGTATTTCATATCTAACAACCAGTCTCTTTCATATTTGTTCCTTGTTTGGTCCCTCAACAAACATGTTAGTTTATCTGGTTCCATTATACCATATAATTTAAGCAACCACTCATTCACTGTTGGCTCTTCCATACTTTTTCATTTTCTAGCCAACACAGCTCTCACTGCGGAAATCATATAAAACATAATTTTACCAAATTCCTTCTCAGTTTCTTCATTAACTATGCCTAGCAGGTATATGGAGGGATCCATCTTCATCTTGGTGTCGATGATTTTTTCTATTTCAGTATGTATTTGTTTCCAGTAATTCCTTGCCCTTTTACAATTCCACCGCATATGCATTATTATGCCCTGGGTCTCTCTACAGTTCCAATTCGTTATTACTATTTCTGTAGATGTTTGATAATTTTTCTGAGGTTAAATACCATCTATATTGTATTTTATAATAGTTCTGTTTTATGTCATAATTTGAGGTATACTTCAATCTTTTTTTTCCAGTTTTTTCCCTGATCGTCAAACAATATAGGTCTACCAAGATCTTTTGCCCAATTAATCATAAATTGTTTACTGTTTCATCTTCCATATTGACTTTTAGCAACAATTTATAGAATTTTGAGATAGTGCATTGTGTTTCATAAATCATCAATTTTCCAAATTTCGTTTCTTCCTTTTCTATTTGATTTAGCTTTTCATCCATTTTAAATCTCTCTGTGATTTGCTTGTAGAGAAACCAATTGCATGTTAGATCTTCACTTAAAAGCTCTTCCATTGTCTTAATTCTGTATTTCCCTCTGTCCATTATCAATAAATCATTATAGGTAACCCACTCTCCATCTTCCATTCTTTTCCTTCTGTAAAATGCTTCATTTACAGATGTCCATTTCAGGATGTTTTGTAAAAAATAAATAAATGTATTTCTGCCATACCCTCAATAGTGATTTTCTAATATAATGGTTGTTAAATACTTTGTTTACTTTGACCTTATCATAGATTAGGTATGCATGCCATTCATCTGGTAATTCATGACCTTCCAACTGCAATAGTTTTTCATCTTTTATTGCTGCCCAATCTCTGATTCTGAACAGGAAGCATGATAATATATTTTCCAACTTGGGATATTGAGTCCACCTCTTTCTTTACTATCTTGGAGAATTTTTATTTTTACTCTGAGTTTCTTTTCATTCCAAATAAATGTAGATAAGTCTTTTTCTCATTCCTTGAAAGGTATATTGTTAGTTATGATTGGCAGAAATTGAAAGAAGAATAACATTTTAGGTGTCACATTCATTTTAATCGTAGATATTTTACGATTCATTTTAGACCATCTCTGTAGAGCTAATTTTATTTCCTGCTAAACTTTACCATAGTTGTTTTTGAATAATTCTGAATTCTTGGTTGTAATATAAATTCCTAAATATTTAATCTTATTCTTTATTTCAAATCTTGATAATTGTTGAAGTTTGTCTTTTTCCTTCTTTGTCATATTCATAACTAACATATTTGTCTTCTTTTCATTTATCTTCAAGCCTGCAAATTTGCCGTATTCATTAATTGTTTTCCATAATGGTAACATACTGTTCAGTGGGTTGGACAGGGTTATTGCCATATGTCTTTATTTTATATATATATATATATATATATATATATATTCCCATTATTGATTCATCTGCCCTGATTTTGTTGTTAAGTATCTCTAATATTGTAATAAACAATAAAGGTGATAGAGGGCAACCTTACCTTGTCCCGTTTTGGATTTGATATGTTTCCATTTTCTCTCTGTTAATCAATATTTTAGTTTCCTATTCTCTGTAAATCGCCTTTATCCAATTTAAGAAGTTTGAACCAATTTCCATCTTCTTCACCATTTTGATTAAAAAAAAATCCCAGTTCACATTATCAAACACGTTCTCTGCATCTAAGAATATAAGAGCAGTTTGTTTGTCTGGTCTTTTATTATGAAATTCTATAATTATATTTCTGATATTATCTTTCATGTGTCTATTAGGCAAGAATCCAGCTTGATCTCTGTTTATCCAATTATTTAGCATCTTCTTGAATCTTTCAGCCAATACTGATGTAAAGATTTTGTAGTCCATGTTTAATAATGCAATTGGTCTGAAGTTTTTGACTTCCTGTATCTCCTTATCTTCTTTTGGGGATAAGGTTACGTACGATGTTTTCCAGGAACCCGGTATCTCCCCTTCTAAAATAGCATTCATTGTAATTTGTAATGAGGCCACTAAGCAATTCACAATTTTTTTGTAGTATAAAGCAGGGGATCCACCCAGTGACTTTCCAGATTTTGCTCTTTCAATTGTTTGTATTGTTTCCATTAGTGAGATTTTCTTGTTTAATTCATTCCTTTGTTCATCATTAATTATCTGTATGTTTTGTTTGTCCAGGAATACTTCAATTTCTTTTCTTTTTTAATTTTATCCCATGTAAAAAGTTCTTTGAAATATCTGTGTGTCTCTTTTTAATTGATTTTCCTTACTTTTTATTTTTTGTAATAGTTGTTCCAATTTTGCTTCTTTTTCTTTCTTCTGCTTTACATTTTTTGGAAGAAAAAACATGTATCACCACTTTAGATGCACCCCACACTATCTGGGGTTTTACCTCTTTGTTTAAGTTTTCATGAAATAATAATTATATATATTTTCCTGCTTGTTTTAATATACCTTTGTCTTTCAGCAGTGATTAATTTAGATGCCAATTGAAGTCTCTTGGTTTGATTTGAATTTCCATAGTTATTGGGTTGTGATCAGACAAAATTTTGGAAGACTATCCATTTTATCTATCTTATGAGCCAGGGAGGTTGATGTCAAAAACACGTCAATTCTAAACCATGATTTGTGTCTATCAAAATAAACCATCAATGATAACACTTCTTTCATTTCAAAAAATGATTTTGGTAGTTTCCCTTGTCTCTTCTTTATTGACTTTTCTTATTTCCTATCAATTTCTGATTCAATAACTCCATTCCAGTCTCCGAGTATAATTGTATTGTCATATTCGTACTGGCATAGAATACTTGTCAACTTTTGGAGGAAAAAAAAAGTATTTTTGTTCTGTTGGGACATAAATTCCTACTCCCAAGGCTTTTTCAGTTTGCCAATCTACCTCCAAACCCAGATAACATCCATTTGGGTCATTAAATCGTTCTTTTGCTGCAGTTTTCTCATTTATATAGATTATAACTCCCTCCTTCCTTTTGTTTCCTGCTGAAATAAATTACTTGCCTAATTTGCGGTTAACAGATATTTCATTTCATTCTTCTTTATGTGGGTTTCTTGAAGACAGTATATATCGTATTTCAGTTTTCCCAGATAATGAAAGGTTTTTTCCCTCTTCTGAGAACTATTTAGCCATTTTATGTTCCATTAAAGATATTTTAAAAATCTATTGGTCATTAATTTCTTTTTCTTCTGTCAGTATCAGTTCTCCTTCTTCAGTTTCTTGTTCTAACTCATTTTCTCCTCTGACTCTCTTCTCTAAAAACTGTCCTTCCATTTGTAGCATACTTTGTTCTTCTTCCTGTTCTTGGTCCAGATCTTTTAAGAGATTTTCTAAAAATTTGTTTGCACCTTGTATTGATTTTAATTTCACTTGTTTTTGCTTGTATCTGAATGACAGTCCTTCTGGATTTTCCCATCTATAATTTATGCCCATTTCTCTGAGCTTTTTAGTTATAAAACTGTATTCTTTTCTTTTCCTTAGCATTGGTCCTGAAATATCTTTCTGCTCCTTCTATAATTAACCTAGTTCAAAATGTTATTGTAATACCAGTTCTTTCATCTTTGTCCTTACAAAATATATTACGATGTCCTTTGGAAACTTCTTTTGTTTTGCAACCCACGAATTACATCTGAATAATTTATCTATCTATAATTCAATTACTCTTTTGTTTCTTCCAACAAATTCCACTAGCGCTGTTACAACAAGGTCATTTAGGTTTTCATTATCTGTCTCTGTCACACTTCTTATCTTCAAACATCTTTCTCTCATTTTATATTTCCAACTTAATTTTTCTTCCTGCATGTCTTTTTTTATTATTATTTAATTTTTATTTTTTTAAAAAAAAGAACATATAAAACAATCAACGTACATTCAACAGACAAAAACAATTACATAAACATATAAAAAGGAAAAACAATAACATAAACACATTTAAGACTAACAATACAATAACAATTACACCACATTAAATCTAAAATATCTAACCAATTATATATTCACATATATGAGTTTTCCTTTTCTCAAACTACCAGATTATTCCTTAACAGTATTTCTTTGTTCTTCCCGTACAATTATAGTATATATTGTCGATATTTCTTATCTATAATATAAGTCAAAAAAGAAAAGTGTGTATATTCTTTAACAATTTCTTGTATATCTAGCTTAAATTACTTATTTATTTACTACTGTACAATATATATATATATCTGTAGCCTAGCATTATATATATGACTTCATGACATTCCAATAACATATACCCAGAAAAGTTACAACTACATAGCTATAATTTATCTATTCAGTACTTCCCTTTTACTAACAATGAGAGGCCTATCACAAAGTTTCCATTTACTCTGGAGTTTAACTCCTTAATCCTATAGTCCATTGTTTCCCCCAATTTAATTCCAAATAATCTATGAAAGGCTTCCATTTATACTCAAACTCTTTTATAGTTTTTTGTTGTTGTAACAATTGAGTTAGCTTATCATTATCCATTAGGTCATAAATTTTCAAAATCCAGTCCTTTTAATCTGGGATTTTTGTTTGTTTGTTTGTTTGTTTGTTTGTTTCCATTTAGATGCATATATTAATCTTGCAGCTGTGGTTATATTAAAGAGAGGAGGTCCATATTCTCGCTCTAATTGATCTTCCTGATTGATACTTAAAAGATACCTCATCGGATCTTTTTTTAGATTAATCTTTAATATTTTTTCGATTGTTTCATGTATCGTCTTCCAAAATTCTTTTGCTCTAATGCAATTCCACCATATGTGGTAATATGTACCAGCATCTTTCTCACATTTCCAACAGGTTTTACTTTCATTTTTATATATTCTTGATAATTTATAAGGAGTGAGATGCCACCTATAAAACATTTTATAAAAATTTTCTCTCAAGTAATAACTTGAGGAGTACTTTAGTCTTTTCAGCCATGTTCTTTCCCATTGATCAAGACTTACATTTTGACCAAAATCCTGTGCCCATTGTATCATCTGTGTCTTTACTATTTCGTCTTCTAATTCCAATTTTAACAATATTTCATAAAACTTTTTAATTCTGTGATTGCCGTCTGATTTAATTATTTTTTCAAATTCTGGGTCCGCCTCTTGAATGTTTTTTAATTTTTTGTCTAAGTTGAATTTTTCTCTTATTTGGTAATAGGTAAACCATGTGCATTTCATTCCATCTTTTCTTAATTGATCTTAAGTTTTTAATTCTTTTTCTTTCTTAGTTAATAAATCTTCATATGTTACCAATTTAATTTCGTCTAACGGTGTCATTCTAAAAAAAGCTTCATTTATCGAGGCACACATGGGTACCCCTTTACATAATCTTGGTTTAATTTTTAACCATATTCGTATCAGAGATTTCCGAATATAATGATCTTTGAATCCCTTATCCACCTCTAATTTATTATAAAATAGATATCCATGCCAGCCATATCTAATATTTCCCCCTTCCAGTTGTAGTAATTTTGTATTTTCCAATTTTATCCAATCTACCAGCCAATCCATAGCACTGGCATAGTAGTAAATTTTTAAATTTGGAAGCGCCAATCCACCTCTGCCAACAACAGTTGCCTGCATATCTTTTATTCTTTTTTTATTTCTGCCTTTAATTTTTCTTCCAACTCTTGATTTTTCTTCTCTAGTTCTTTTACTTTAGATTTTACAAGTTTTACATCTTTTGACATTTATCTTTTTGTTTCAGTTATTTCTTTCAAGTCTGATCTTATTTCATTTTTTCCATATCTTATCTTAGCTCCTCCTTATCTTTCTTTATTTCTTGCCTCATTTGTCTTATTTAATCTAAAAGTTTGTATTTATGTCTTGTGTTTTGGGCTGTTCTATTGAAGGCCTTCTTTGTAATTGTTGTTGCTGCTGCATTTTTGTAGTTTGTAGTCTTGTAGTGACTGCCATCCTTTTAATTGTTTGTTGGAATATACGCAGTATCAAATAGATAACAATTCAGTAAGTAATTTCTACTTTCTATCTTTGCTTAAGAAGCATATACCATTGCTGACCTAATTATTCTCTATTTCATATATATCCCTTCAGTCAGGTAAATGCAAAGTACAATAATATAAACAGTTAGTCAGATTATATAATCACCTATGATTTATCTTGTTACTAAGTCAAATTCTTGTTTAAGAAATGGAGAGCATCCAGAGACTGCAATTGATAACTCTAGATATTAGTATCTTCTTCCTTGTTAAACTATTAGACAAATTCTATAATTGCAAATCTATCAACATTTAACCTTAACTTATCTGTATATTTGTTTCTCTATGCACAAAAAGTATACAATAATACAATCTCTTTCTTACAACTCTTCCTATTTTCTTCCTCTCCTCTTTCTTCTTTTTCTTCTTCTCTTATTATTTCTTTCCCACGTCCTTTAACAAGTGACCAATAGATGTAGCTTTATCAACTTTAAACAGCAACAGGTGTCTGAGTTCTTGCTTAGTTTTTGATAGGCCAGTCTTTGATCAGTTGTATCATTGACTGTCCTTTACCATTTACTTCCCCCATGTGTGCTGTGGCCTTGAAAACACCAAGATTCAGAGACAAAACTAATAAACTCTATCCCACCCACCGGGTGACTAGCAAGATCTCTTTACTGTTTATTATCCAAATTTAGAGTTCTAATTAATATCTTTCCCCGCTCTTATTTTCCTTTTCTGTTTCAAAATATAGGCTCTGTTCACCCCTACAGTCAAAGTTTTATCCCGATTTCCAGCCTTTTCTTAACCTCCCTCTTCAAAAAGATTTATCTTTCCCTTTCTCCTCTATTCAGTCCCATTCAGCCTTCTCCAAACTCTCTCCAATCACAATGCTTCAAGTTCCTTTTCCTGATCTCTCCTCACCTCTCTTCTCCTCTTCTTTACTCACTTTGCTACTGTCTCTTCTCCAGTATCTCTCTCTTCACTACAACTCATCGCCTCTATTATCCTGTGCTCTAATAATCACCTTAATCTTTGCTCATCTCAGGGCTCCTCTCTGCTTCTCTTCTTTTCTCCTTGTTACAATCTTTCCTCCAATGCCACTCTCTTTTCTTGTCTCCAGGCCCCTCTCCTCTGTTACACTCGTTCCTCTGCTATCTCCATTTACCTCCGCTTGTCTCTGGACTCCTCTCCGCTCCTCTCCTTTTCTCTTACTGAAATCTATTCTCTGATGTCACTCTCTTCTAGTCTCTGGGGTCCACTCCACCACAGCTCTCCTGTCATCTGTTAGCTCCGTCTTTCTCTGCTTGTTGCTGGGCTCCTCCGTTCCTCTCCTTTTCCTTTCTAGCTGAAATCTATTATCCGGTGCCTCTCTCTTTTCGTCTACAGGCTCCACTCCATCGCAGCTCTCATGTCCTCTCTAAACGTTGTCTGTCTCTGCTTGTCTCTAGGCTCCTCCATTCCTCTCCTTTTCTCCCCTTTCTGGGATCTATTCCCCGATGCATCTCTCTTCTTGTCTTCAAGCCCCACTCTGCCACAGCAGTCCTGTCCTCTGTTTACTCCATTTGTTGCTGCTCATCTCTGTATTCCTCTCCACTCCTCATCTTTTCTCTGCTTGCTGGGCTCTTTTCTCCAATGCCTCTCTTTTATCGTCTTCAGGCCCCTCTCTGCTGCTACTTTCCTGTCATCTATTAGCTCCATTTGTCTCTGCTAGTCTCTGGGTTCTTCTCCACTTCTCTCCTTTTCTTTCCTTACTATGGTTTTTCCTCTGATATCTTTCTTCTCATCTCTGAGAGCCTCTTCACCTCTACTCAATTCTCCTTTGATTTACTTAGCTTCAGACTTTCCCTAAATCTCTCTTCTCACATCTTCAAACTCAATTTAGTGAACTTCTTAAAAGTTTCTAAAGTCCACACCGTCTCTGCTCTTCCATTAACTTTTGATTCCTCACCAGCTTAGTTCACTTTGATCCTTCTTTCTCCTCTGTATTCTCTGCATCACTGTCTTAGTTTTGATCTTAGAGAAAGCCTTTTGGCCAAGTTTTAAAAGCTCAGTCTCAATCTCTTATTTATTCATGCTGGTGTGGTTTCTTTGATAGAAGTTAATGTATCATAAATAAAGGTTTTTAATATAGTTGTCAATCTTAGTTTCAGCTAGTAATAGTTGGTGGCATCTGTGAGCCATGCATAATGGTGGCACAGAAGAGGTTGTGTATAGTTCTTCAACCCCCTCCATTCCTTACTGGGCAACAGCTTAAGTTGTTCTTTTGTTGTCCAGGATGGGATCCCAGCCTCAGTAGAATACCTCTGTGTTCTCTATATCAAGGGGAAATGTTTGAGAAAAACAGCCCCACATCTGGCAAATGGACCTCAGCAGAGCTGCTAAGAATCCATCCAGCTAGATGCCATTCCCAACTGGAAGTCTGATAATTTGGTTTTGATATTAACAAATCCTGAGAATATACAAGAAGTCATGAATGAACTGAAGCAGTTTGGAAAAGTCTTTGATATATCAGTTAATAAAGACAAAACCTCGGTTTTAGCAATGAACATCTCTGGAACAGAAAAAGTAGAATTGGAAAAAAGGTCAGGGTTCCAAATTAAAAAAAAAAAGAAGAAGCAAAATATTTGGGAATTACTATTACAACTAAAAACATGGACTTATTTAAAAATAATTATGGAAAAATGGCAAGAAATCAGAGCATTTAAATAGATGGAACAAACTGAAACTCTCTTGGTTACAATCAAAATGAGTATTCTCCCTAAGATACTTTCCCTGTTCCAAAATCTCCCAATTATAGCGAATGAGATACCATTTAAACAATGGCATCAATACCTCTCAAAATTCATATGGAATGAGAAAAGGCCTAGCGTAAAAATCAAGACTTTACAGGACATGGTTCAGAGAGGGGAACTGGCTTTACCTAATCTAAAATTATACTATGAAGCATGCTGCTTCGAGTGGTTACTAGACTGGATTTATTTAGAAAATACAGAGTTGCTATCACTAGAAGGGGTGGATTTGAAATATGGATTTCATGCACATCTGTTTTATGGGAATCTAAAAGTATATAAAGATTTTGAAAACCATTATATATGAAAATCTTTAATACGGGTTTGGTTAAAATATAAAGAAATCCTGTATAAAAATATCCCATTATGGGTTTCCACAAATGAAGCACTTTTTAGAAGGGAAAGGTTAGATAAAAACAGAAGGATGACCTATGAAGATTTAACTGATATAGAAAATGACACAGATAAAATAAATTTTAAGACACAAGAAGAATTAAAGGTTATCAGTGTGGATGGTTTCTCCCTAGGCAGCTCCGGTAAAAATTTATTCAAGATAAAAATACCAAAGGCATTGGGAAAGTAGATACAGAATTTGAAATGACTCTAGTAAATAAAAATAAATCTAAAATATCCAATTTCTTTTTCCTTCTGCTAAAATTGGACTTGGAGAAGGAAATCATCAAGGAAAATATGTTAAATGGGCTATTGATCTCAAACAGAATATACACCTGGACCAATGGGGAAAATATTGGAAACATAAAATAAAATACACTTTAAGCTAGGAACATAGAGAAAATTTCCAAAAAATGCAACATCATTGGTATTTAACACTGGTCAAATTGGCTAAGATGCAGAAGGGCATAAGTAATCAGTGCTGGAAATGCCAGGAGGAACTGGGCACCTTTATACATATGTGGTGGCATTATAAATTCATATGCCAAACAATATTGGACCGAAATACATAAGTTAGTTACTCAAATCATATCTTCCCAAGAAAATATGGATCCAAAATATTATCTACTGGGGATGCACTCAAATGAAGCATTAGAAAAAAAGACATAGTAAACTATAGTTCTACATGACAACAGTTGCTAGAATGGTATACATGGCTAATGGAAAAGCAGCAAGAGAATCCAGAGATTAAGGAATGGTTATTTAAGTTGTTAAATTATGTGGTGGCTGATAAACTTACAGCATGTCTGAGAGGGAAATCATGCGGGGGGGGGGGGGAGAATGGGAGCCTTTAATATCTTTTCTGAAAGTAAATAATTACGGAAAAATGTCTATAGAGATATAGAGTTATAAGGAATAATTTAGATATTAAGATCCTTGTTTGTTTCCTTGAAAGTAACAAATGAAGTGATATGTTAAAGATAAATAAGATGCATAATTATGCAAATGAAATATGATAATCTATTTTCACTTTAATAAGATAAGGGAAAGAAGCTTTAGAATAATGATAATTTAGAGAAAAAAGATTGTATTTATAAGTGGAAGAGATGGTGATAAGACATGTTAAATCAATTTAGACAGAACTCAGGAAGTTTCCATGGTGTAATATGTTCTTAAATTTATCTTGATGTTATATGTTTTATATGTTGTATTTGTGTATTTGTATTTGTATTTTTAAAAATCAATCAATCAATCAAAAAAAAAATCCACATGACTGGATGCTAGCCTAACGGGAAGCCAGTAGTCTAAGTACAAGCAGGTACTGACAAATCCTACTCAGAAGTAGATGTTATATGCCTTAAAATCAACTGTGACTTATGGCAAGTCTATTATTTCAGGAGGCTTTGACTAAGGATGAGCAAATGTGATTTGACCAAGGTCATTCAATGGGTTTCCATGGCTCAGGAAGGATTCAAACACTAGTCTCCCAGAACCTTCATCCATCACTCAGACCTCTGCATCACACTGGGTCCTACACAGAAGGGGACAGACCTATAAATGAGAAAGACTAGTTTGAGAGAAGCTTGACCGAAACTAGTCATGCATCTCCATATTTAAAATAAAACAAGATGTTTCTGCCATCCTGATTCCAGCTTATCAAAATTATAGTTCATTTCTCCAGCTAGGTAGTGCTAAGCATGGGAACAAATGGCTTAACTGCATCCGGGGGGGGGGGGGGGGGAATAGGTAGATGTCTCATCTTGAATGCTTGCATTAATGCTTCCCTAAATATAAATCACATTAGGCGTTCAAGACTGTCTTAAATAACCATAGGTCATATAAGCTCTTCTACATTGATATCTCGACAGCAGGGGCTTAAAAAAAATGCATTGTGCATTAGTGACATCTCTGACTACTGAAGGCACTTGCAATATTGGTACAAAAACTGCCACAAACACCTTCCTTATGCCAAGTAAGATCAGTGCTTGAACTACACAGTCTGTCATCCTCCTGTCTTTCAAAGGATATACATTTTCTCTCAGTCCTCCTGGTGGAAGTTTATCAATGGATTCCCATTTGAAATCCTTTAATCAAGAAGTTGGGGGCCTTTTAATCCAAAGGGTTGCAATTCCTTTGTGAAAATCTGTTGAGGCTACATGATAGCAACAGGCAGAGGCAAAGCCACCATATGTTGAACATTTGCTGCCTTATCTACTCACACCCTATCTATCCCACATAATCTTTCTTTTCCCTTTGTACATTCTTACACTCTCCTTATCTCTTCCTCCTTTTTCAGTTCTCTCCCCAGTTGCTTCCTATTAATAAACAAGCATCCCAAAATAGTTATCCTCCCCCGTCCACATAGCACTCCATTTTTGAAAAAGATCCCATTGGCATCAAGCTCCCCTCAAAAGCTAATAGTCTGTCTGACTTTCCACTTGCCAATTGATGTCTCCTCCACTTCAATTAACACTCATTTTAATGTTTAATGTATTTTTATATACTTTTAACCATATTATAACTATTTTCAAACAACTTCACCCCTTTCAGAACAAGAGAAGAAGAAGAAAGCTTCAGCTAGGCATATTCCATTTGCCTATATACAACCCCACTTCCGACACTATTAAAAGAAGAGGAAGGGAAAGTCTTACACTGTGCTTATATCCAGGCCCATGATCTGCTGAATTTTCTAAGAACCTGCTACTGAGATTTTCTCATCCATTTTATGACATGTATTCTAGATTTTAAGTCTGTATGCAGGGTGTATACAATTTTCTGATAGTAGTAAATCACTCTGGAAATCTTTGGGGCTGATGTCCAGGTTAAAAAAAAAATCAAGAATGGTTAGTTCTCTCTCAGGTTACACCATCTCATCATGAAAACAACTACTTAGAGTAGCCAGGAGTCTAGTTCCAGTTTTCTAAAAACAAACCAGATTTCTTCCAGATTGTTGTGAGCTCTTATGACATAGCCCCTTGAGTAATGCTAGTTGTCACCTCCATGCCCATTCATTCAATTTGTTTGAGGGCCATTTGTAGCAGTTCTTGTATCTGCACTAGGGCTACAGTTTGCTGAGGTAATGCTATGGATTTTTTCTCTTAGATATAAAGAATCGTAGAGTGCTAGAGTACTATTTGATTGACACACTACATCACTATAACTCTTTAAAAACTGAAGAAAAAAGAACAGAAAGAAATGTAATGCTCCAATATTTCTCAGAATTAAAAGGTAATTAAAAGGTCATCTGAGGATGGAAATGAAATGTTGTAGCTGGAATCAGAAAGTAGTTTGAGACAATGGAAAAATTGTGTGTTTGGGTTTTTTTAAAATAAAATAAAATAAAAACTACAGCAGTTTGGGAAGAGAAGATGGAGAGGTGGCACGGTAGCCATATTTAAATAGTTGAAAGCATGTCTTATTGAGGATGGAGCAAACTTGTTTGTTTTTTGTTTGTTTGTTTTTTGCTTCTCCAGAGACTATGACACACAGCAATGAAATCAAACTTCAGGAATAGAGATTCCACCTAAACATTAGGAAGAACTTCCTAGTGATAAGAGCTGTTTGACAGCAGAATATGCTGCCTTGGAGAGTGATGGAGTCTCCTTTGGAGGTTATTAAACAGAGGCTGGATGGCCATCTGTTGAGAGTGCTTTGATTGTGCATTCCTGCATGGCAGGTGGTTGGACTGGATGATACTTGGGATCTCTTCCAGTTCCATGATTCTATGAAATATTATAACCTCTCAAAATATTGTAACCTCTCAACAAATGTCTCAGGCACTGATATAATAGGTATTCAACAATTTCCCAATTGGGGTTAAAATTTACAGGAAGAAAATAATGAAGATCTCACTGGAAGAATCCTTCCGGATTTGGCAAAATATATGGGATTAACAGAGAGTACAACGGAACTGGAAATCGATAAAATATTTAGAGTGAACTCGGTACAAGCTCGAGAAAGGAAGATCCCATGGGACATAGTGGTATGTTTAGTTCGGACTAAATTCAGAGACTTAATAATACAGAAAAACTATGACACAAAGCTATATATTGAGGGGAATGAAGTTAAAATATTTAAAGATTTGCCTCCACAGATTTTGATTGCAAGAAATAAATATAAATCACTAGTACAAACATTGGCCAATATGGACATTAACTATAAATGGGAAAGAATCAAGGGATTAACTTTTTTCTACAACCAAAAAAGATTTAAAATTGACAATGAAGAAAAAGCGGTAGAAGCAGAAAGAAGATTAAAGGAAAAACAAAAAGACAGGGTTACAAGAAAAGAAGAGAATGCTTATTATAAAAGGGAATGGCGAAACAGAAATAATAGAAAGAGGAGTAAAGATGAGAACGGGGAAGAATCTTTAATCTTAAAAGAAGGGGAGGAAAGGAAAGAGAAGGAGAAGGAAGGATTACAAGAAGAAAGCAAAGAAGAAGCTATCAGAACATTAGTATTTCCAAAAGAAAGAGATCCAGAATTGTTGTTGGATCTGTGAGATTTAAAAAGAAAATTTGAGAGATAAAGTTTTAAAGTTTCAAACTAAGTATCTGCGGGTTTTACTTGGAAACATATAAAAGACTACAATTAAACCAAAATAAAGATTTGAAAAGGGGCGGAAGGGGTGGAACAAAACAAAACAAAACTAAAACTAAATTAATAACGTTAATAAATAAGAACAACGATAACCAAAAGGAGCGATGAAAATAATCTCTTGGAATGTCAAGGGAATTAACTCAAAATATAAACGTAGCATTGTATTCCACTATTTGGAAAAAATAAAGTGTGATATATCATGTATTCAAGAAGAAAAGATAAAGGAGAAAGACAGTAAATATATTAGGAACCCTAAGCTTGGACAATGTTTCTCCGCATTAGCGGAGAAAAGAAAAGGAGGCGTTTCGATATATGTAAATAGAAAATATCAAGCGAAAGAAATCTTCAAAGATAAAGAAGGCGCACATATTGCAGTGGAAGTTAAAACACAAAATGGAATACTTTTGGTAATAGGGATATATGCTCCCATAAACAACCAGAATAAATATTACGTAAATCTTCATGAACAAATAAAAAATACTGAATACACAAATATTCTATTGCTAGGAGATTTCAATGTGGTTATAGAACCGAAACAAGATAGGAAATCAAACAAAGGGAGAGAAATACGGAAAAACCAAGGCAAACTGCCTTTCACTTTTTTTGAATTGATGGACGATTATACATTAATAGACATCTGGAGACATAAGCATAAGGAGACCCAGGGATCTACTTTTTATTCAGACCGTCATGACTCTTTTCCCCCAATTGACCTCTTTCTAATTACAAAAAATTCTGTGAATCAGATTCAGGATATGGAAATTCTTCCAAAAAGAACATCAGATCATAATCCGATATTATTAAAATTTCATGAAAGGAAATTTCAAAGCAATTGGAAATTACAGAATACGTTCCTAAACAATGAAAAAATTAGAAACCAGATTAAAAAGGGATTGAAACTATATTTTGAGGAAAATAGAACAGAAAAACTAAAAAGCAAAACTATATGGGATGCAAGCAAAGCTGTAATTAGAGGATTATTTATTAAGATACAATCTGAAGTTAAAAGAAACGAAGCAGAAAAGGAAAGAATAATTATGGAAAAACTAACAATGAAAGAGAAAGCTTGGGAAAAAACAGGAGATAAAAAATTGAAACATGAAATGACTGAATTACAACATCAGCTAAGACTTCTAACATTGAAAGAGATAGAAAATAAACTCAAAAAAGTGAGGCAAAGACACTTTGAAGCTGGAAATAAAGCAGGAAAGCTATTAGCAAATAAACTCAGGAAAAGAGAAAGTGGGAAAATAATTCTAGAATTAAAAAATAAAGGTAAAAGGGTAACGGACCCAGACGAAATCAATGAAACTTTTAGACAAGTCTTTCAAGAGCTATATAAGGCAAATCCAGAAAATGTAGAAGACAGAGAGAGATTAACTTCATACTTAGAGAAACAAAATCTACCTATATTGAGTGAAATGGAAAAAAACAATTTAAACAAAGATTTTACTACATTTGAAATATCGGAAGCAATTAAAAAACTACGCCCAAATAAAACACCTGGACCAGATGGCTTACCGGCAGCATACTATAAACATCTTGAAGAAATAATCATAAATCCCCTGAAAGACACATTGAATGACATACACCAACACGGTATCCCTGAATCTTGGAAATCTACCTATATTACATTAATTCTGAAGGAAAATAAAGAAACAGATGAACCAAAAAATTATAGACCGATATCATTACTTAATACCGATTACAAGATCTTTACTTTAATCTTAGCAGAAAGACTGAAAGGAATCTTAAATCGAGTAATACATAAAGACCAAAATGGGTTTTTGCCAAAAAGACAGATGAGAGACAATATAAGAGGTACAATAGATATTCTAGAATATTTTGAACATCATAACGAAAAAAAATTAGCAATGATCCTGTTGGATGCCGGAAAAGCGTTCGACAGGGTCAGATGGCCTTTCATATTCGAAACTATTAAACAAATTGACGCTGGTGAGAATTTTGTAAAATGGATTAAAGCTATAGAGAGAGAGCAGAAAGCTCAAATTATAGTTAATAATACAAGGACAAAAGATATCAAGATTGAAAGAGGAACTAGACAGGGTTGTCCCCTGTCCCCTTTACTGTTCATCTTGACCTTGGAGATCCTAAACAATCAAATAAGGGCAGATCAAAGGATCCAAGGAGTTAAGATACAAGACCAAAACTTTAAATTAAATGCTTTCGCAGATGATATTATCTTGTATCTGGAAGATCCCTCCCTGAGTATATCCTACCTCAAAAGCATAATACAGGAATATGGCCTACATTCAGGATTTAAGGTCAATGAAGAAAAAACAATTATAATAACTAAAAATATGTCAGAAAATGAAGAAAAACTACTAAAAGAAAAATCGGACTATAAAATTGAAAAGAAAGCTAAATATTTAGGGATTACCATAACAAAAAGAAATATTGATCTTTTTAATAATAACTATATTATGACATGGGAAAAAATAAAAGCTGATCTTGGAAAGTGGTCTAAATTAAAACTATCCTTTCTGGGGAAGATAGCAACGATTAAAATGAATGTGCTTCCAAGACTAAATTTTCTATTCCCAAATCTACCAATTATCTCTCACATGAAATACATAGACAGCTGGCAAAAAGAACTATCTGAATTTATTTGGAATGGCCGAAAGGCAAGAATAAAATGGAAAACACTATCTGAAAAAGCATCGAGAGGCGGATGTGCACTACCAAATCTCAAAGCCTATTACTTTGCATCTTGTTTATGTTGGATTGAAGAATGGGTTAAACTGAAAAATAAGAGGATACTATTACTGGAAAGCACACAGCTACAATATGGATACCATGCATTCATGTGGTAAAACAAAATCAAAGCTAATAAAGCCTTTTCTCATCATTTTATAAGAAACTCGCTGTTAAAAGTTTGGATAAAAATTAAAGAACTTTTTTATCCCAAGATACCCTTGTGGGTTTCTAGTCAGGAAGCGTTATTCCAAAGAACTAAAACACATGCCTCTTCTCAATGGCTAACGTATAAAGATCTCTTGGATAAATCAGGAAAATATAAATCTTTATAACTTATGAAATCAGAAGGTTTGCTGGAGGATTGGTACCTATATAGGCAATTATGGGAAAGATTCAAGATAGATAAAGACATTTTGAATATAAAAGAAAAATCTGAAATAGACAAGATATTTTTCGACGATAAAAGAGGCCATATGTTTAAGTTCTATAAAATCATAAACAGAAGATCCTTAGAACAGGAAATAGTAAAAGATACCATGTTAAAATGGGCAAGAGAAACTGGCAAACCCATAGAGCTGGAAAAATGGGAAAAGACCTGGCGGGATAGCAACAAATATACATTGTGCCAAAACTACAAGGAAATTTTTTTGAAAATGTTTCATCATTGGTACATGACACCGAATAAGCTAAATTTGATATACAAGATAGGAAATGCAAGATGTTGGAAGTGCCAAAAACTTGATGCCAACTTTTTTCATATGTGGTGGAGTTGCAAATATGCCTGCCAATATTGGAAAGAAATTTATGCGGTGATGTCGGAAATGCTTCAAATCTCAATTCCTTATGACCCTCTCCTCTACTTACTAATTATGACGGACATAATAACAGATAAAGATACAGAAAAGAGACATAGAAGAATAATTTTATATATGGTAACCTCTGCAAGAATAGTATATGCTAGACAATGGAAAAAATCTACAATTCCTACAAAAGAGGAATGGTTCCATAAATTGCTCGAAGCAAGGGAAATGGATATACTAACCGCCCGATTAAAAAATGCTCAAATAGAGGCAATAAATGAAAGGGAAAAAGAATGGCAATGTGTAGGAAAATATATGTATAAAAATAAATAAGTATATAAATATATAAATGTATGCATATAAATATGATAGAAAGATTAGAAAGGCTATGAATATTAATCTCTCCTTATATAGGTAAATATGTTATAGATAAAATTTCACATTAATAGATACTAAAGAGGAATTTGAAGGCTGCAGACTTTTTTTTTCTTTGTATTTTCTTACCTACTTCTTTTATTAAAAGGACATTTAAGATAAATATACACCAAATAAGAGGAAACAAACGAACATAAATAAATAAGAGCAGCAAGGATCACTTAGGAAGTATAAAATAGTTGATGTGAGTTTTGACTAAAATATGACTAATAGATAATGGAAAGCTATTATGTCTTTTCACTTTGTTGTTGATGTTTTTTGTTTGTTTTTCTCTTTTTTTGTTATGTTATTGTGTTTTGTATTTTATGTATATATGTATGTTATGCTTTTGGTATATGTGTCTTATAAATAAATTTATTAAAAAAATAAAATAAAAAAATTTACAGGAAGAAAAGTGGACCTGTAAAGTTCCCATGACTTCTTTTCTTTTCTTTTCTTTTTTTTTTTGTGAATTGCAAAGTTTGAGAAATTTCCTGGCTTCCCATTAAAAAGTTGCATACATTGTTTATTTGCCATATGTGCACTTGGAAAAATTGCAGAAACTAGATCTATATTAAAGTGTTGGCTATGTGTGAGCTGTTTCTGTTTGTTCTGTGGACAATGTACTAGTGTTTCTTGCACTTTCAGAGTTGTAGTTCCTGTTTTAAAGATGAGAGCTATGTAAAGTTGTGCAGCATGTGAAGTTGTGTAACCTTTAAAGTTGTGTAACATTTAGTCCATTTCCATTGTAGAGTGCGAATCTGAACCCTTGTCTCCAGAGTCCTAGTCCAACACTGAAACAATTATACCATGGATGCTTTTATTTCAGCTTATAGAAATAAAATACTATGCAAAGCTGAATATTTTGCATCCTTCAGCAGATCTGTGATGGTACCCACAGCTTTCACTGCCAATAGTTATTTAAAGGAAGTATTTAACATTAATATAATACAGCTGGCTTGGTTTTTATTAAACATTATACTTGAGTGTTTATTGTGTTTATATTTAAGTATAGTTCATTTTCTGTTTCATTGTTTATAATATTTTCCTTCAGATATTAGTTATTAGGAAAAATGCCATATGAATTTGTAAACCCAATGATTTAGAAGTCAATGTGCACAACCGAGTTTAATAGTTTGTCATAGATAATTTATCCCAGCAAATTTTCTTTTTTAATGCAATAAACATCTGTGACCAGACTGTAATTTCTTCTTCATTCATTCATTATTTTGAGAATTTCAACAAATTTGGTTGGGGATAATTCTTACTTGCGAGACCATTGCATGCAACAGAGAGAAAAACAGAATTGAATTCAGAAATGAATAGTAATTCTGTATTCCTTAAATAAAGGAATAGAATTTATATGCATTGGTACATGCCAGGCTAAGGATATGTGTGTAGTTGTAGATTTTGAAATGCAGCCCCCCCACCACCACCACAGAGAATCCAAAATGCAAGATGCTTTATTTGTATATAGATGTATGTGTGCACGTGCATGCAGACACACACACTTCTAGCCATTTTCATCTACACTAGCAAGAGCTGGTATTTTATAAAGATAACAAGTCTTGTTTATTCAGAATCAAGTTACCCCAAAATATTTTTGGATGTATGGATGTGAGAGCTGGAGAGTAAAGGAAGCAGAACTCATTTGAAATGTGGTACTTGAGAAGAATGCTTAGGATACCATGAACAGCCAAACAAACAAACAAACCCACAAACAGATGGGTTTGAGAACAGATCAAGCCAGACATCTCCTTAGAAGCCAAGATGTCTAAATTGAGGCTGACCTACTTTGACCATATAATGCAAAGGCATCACTCACTGTACAAGACAATAATGTTAGGAAAAGCAGAGGGGAGAAGAAGGAGAGGAAGACCATATACCAGATGGATGGACTCAATCGGGAGGGGGGCATGGGCTTGCAGGAACTGATTAGAGAAGTGGAAAATAGGGATTCTTGGAGGTATTTTGTCCACAGGGTTGCCATGGGTCAAGGTTGACTTGAGGGCAGGTAACAACAACAAGAAACAGCTCGTGACAATTTTTTGTTGTTGGTAAAATCTCTTTCCCCTACAGTTATACTGTGGCTAATTCAGAGGGAACAGTGCAGTTGGAGGGATGGCAGTTATTGTCCCTGCTAATTAAAAAATCCCAGGACTTTGATCCTACAATCAATCCCTGCCTCCACTACCACACTGTGACTAGTATCCTGTTAGCATACATAAGTCATCTCCATTCCATCTGATGTCATCTGGGGGAGAGACAACAGGCCCAGCACCATTGGGTGTAGAGTAAGAAGAAGAGCCCTCCCTCCATTCCATCCGATGTCATCTGGGGGAGAGAAAACAGGCCCAGCACAGTCGGGCCTAGACTAAGAAGAAGAGCCCTCCCTCCATGTCATCCGATGTCATCTAAGAGAGAGAGAACAGGCCCAGCATCATTGGGCCTAAACTAAGAAGAAGAACCCTCCCTCCATTCCATCTTATGTCATCTGGGGGAAAGACAACAGACCTAGCACCATTGGGCCTAGACTAAGAAGAAGAGCCCTTACCTTTTAAGGGGCGGGTGTGTTTCAGGATTTTTAGGTTCTGTTTACATTATATTAACATATCTTTATGTAAATTTTAATGTTGTAAGCCACCCCGATTGCTCTGCAGAGGGGCGGGATATAAATTATTATTATTATTATTATTATTATTATTATTATTATTATTATGCTACACATGAGAGGCAAAAAAGTCACTATTGTCTAACAGATGTATTGTGATTGTGCATTGTATGTTGCAGTTCCATTGTGTCTTGCAGTTTTGCATCACATATTGTGTAACACATATTACAAACTGCAATTATTCATTATGCATTCCTGTTGTTCTTAATTGCTATCAAGTTGATTTCAACTTACAGTGACCCTATGAATGAGAGATCTCCAAGTCACCCTATCATCAACAGCCCTGTTCATGTCTTGACAATTACCTTTCCACAGTGATGGGGTTGAATGTTCCTGTGAGGCAAGAGGCTATGGTGGTGTGGCAGTGCTTCTTATAGGGTCTCCCATGTCAGACAGGCTTTTGCTAAGGAGCCCAAACAGCTATTGGGCAGTAGCAGTAGGGTGTGTGTGTATGACATTGGCAAAGAATCTCTCAGAGACAACAATAGCAGCACTATAGATAACATTTCTCAGTACTGTGCAGGAGGAGACATGCTAAACCCCTTGTGAATGTCTTTACTACAAAACCTCTATGATGAGGTAATCCAAAATAAAACAAGAGACAGTGTGAGAAGATGAAACTCCCAGATGGCACTCAACAATCCACTGGGATATAGCAGAGGACAAGTATAAGTAATGCTTTATCTAATAATGCAACTCATCTCAAGTTGAAAGGACGTTGACCTGTTGACATACTCAGTGGTGAAAGGAAAGTCCAAAGCTGCACAACATTATACAAACATGGAATGTGAGAAGCATGAATTGGGGAAAGCTAGACATACTAAAACAAGAACTGGAACATATAAACATTGCAGTACTTGAAGTAAGCAGGCTAAAATGGACAGGGTGAGATATTTTGAGTGAGATAATTAGAGTGTTTTATTCAGAAAATTAAAATCCAAGAAGAAATGGGGTGGCATGAATAGTGAGGAGAGATGTAGCAAAAGCAATCAAAGGATATCATACAAAGTCTGATTGAATCATCTCAATAAGACTTCAGGGAAAACCCATCAGTATAACCATAATCCAAGTTTGTGTTTCAACTACAGAGGCAAAAGAAGAAGAAAATAAAAGATCCTATACTGGACTCAGGAGGAAATGGTTCATACACCAGAAAAGGACTTGAGGTTCTCAATGGTTCTTCTCTCCCCCTCCCCTTTTTTTTAGTTCATTAAAGCTGAAAGCAGAATACATTTCAAGAAGGCATTTGTCAACAAGATTCTTCATGTTCCTGACTAACAGTGTTCCACCTCCCTCACAAGGAGGTATCTCATCACCTCAAACAAAAATGAACAGGAACTTATACCCTAAAGGATAAGTATGATACATATTGGGAATAGAAAATATATTAGTCAAAAATAAAAACCAGTGCACATGTTTATTAATAAAAAATCTAACTACTTAAAATAGAACATCACTAATTTTTAAAACCTGGAATCCTTTTTGGGAGTTGCATCTTTGTAAATGGACTGATGTGGGTTGAAATTAGAATTGTAAAGATGTGCAATGTCCATATCCAGTAGAAGGTTGCTGTTATATAACTACATAGCAGAATCAGCAAAGGGACCAATGCACAATGGGGCCAATGCACAATGAAAGCGATGTGTATCACATTAGTCCCAATGCTCATTGAGTACTCTTTCTGGTGTCCTGTTACACAGCTTTGCAATTCACTAATAGGGATTCTTAGTGCCTCTGCTACATAGGTACTATGTAGTTACATTGACTGAAAGCTCATATAGGATTCCAATGAACAATTATAATCATTTAGTGATATTGATCTGAATCTTATTGGGAAGTGTTGGAAATTTTATGTATTACATTCTGCTTTCCCTCCTGAGATAGACAGGCACTCCTCTCTATCTCATTCTATCTAACCATGTGACTTTGGTCATTCACTCTTAGAAGCTGTTTTACAGACTGTTCCTTCAAGATTCTAAACAGTCTCTTGACAGTCTCTTCTCAGAGAGTGTCCCATCTTCTTGCTATCTAAAAGATGGTTATATTAATTTCTCCTTACCCAAACCATCACCTGTTAGATTAGGTTTTAGTTATTTTATGTAAATATTTATTAAAGCCATTATTGTTTGTTTTAAAACTACAAACTGCATATTTGCTGTTTTTTGAGTTAGTGTTTATTCTTTGTTGTTGTTGTTAGCTGCCCTCAAGTCTGTTCTGACTCATGGCAACTCTGTGGATGAGACATCTCCAAGAATCCCTATCTTCCACTGCCTTGCCCAGATCCTGCAAGCCCTTCCCCATAACCCTCTGATTGAGTTTATCCATCTGTTTTGTGGTCTTCCTCTCTTTTTTCTACCCTCTACCTTTCCTAGCATTATTGTTTTTTCTAGCGGTCTATGCCTTCTCAATATGTCACCAAAGTATGATAGTCTCAACTTGATCATCTCTGCTTCAAAAGAGAGCCTTGATCTGATCTGTTCAAGAACCATTTGTTTGTTTTCTTGGCTGTCCATGGTATCCTAAGTACTCTTCTTGTTTAGGAAAGCATATTTAAAATAAAATAGTTGGACCAACACTTCTGTTGTTCTGCTAATGAAAGCTGGACTGTAACAAGTTTAACTTTTGTACTTGCATTTATTTTATTTTATTTTATTTTGTTTCCTTTAAAAGGGTTAACACCCTGGGAAACTAAAATTGCACCCCACAGGTAGTCCCAACTAGAGTAGATGCATTCAATCAATTGTTGAATACTGAATTAAAACATGGGTAAATTCCATCAACTGAATGTGTATAGCCTCATTGGAACTAACAATAGGATTTAGGTCAATATATTTTAATTGCATAGATTTCTATATTATTGAACTTTTGTATTCATCTTTATTTTCTGTTCTGTTTGATATATTTTGTATCCCAGTTCTGTGGGGTACCTTGGGTGTTTCATTATCAAGCATAAAATACTTAACAAAATTAAAGCCTCATGGGCTTGAGTAGGTTGTGTCAGGATAAATGCATCCAGAGGAAAATGTCTTAGATGAAGCAATATGGGACAAAGGCAAAAGGTTATTATAGGTCATATGGCAGCCATGATGAGCAAGCAGTTTAGTGCTGTGTCACAGGAAGATGATTACACACAAGTAAGGCATAGCATCACCAGGCTTCAATACTGAAAAATCATGACAGATGGGGAACAGGAAACTGTAGTGCACACCCATAAGGGGTTGGACTAGAAGCTCTAGCAAAGAGCTCCAATACCCTGTGTGGTGGTGTTGATGTATATAATAAACGGAGCATTTTGTCAGTTGGTGTGAGATATTGTAAATCAGGGGTAGGCAACCTTTCCCCTTTAAGGGCCGAGGGACTTCAGCTCCCAGAATCCCAGGAGCTATTGGCCAACATGGGACTATTGGCCAACATGGCTGAGGCTTCTGGGAGCTGAAGTCCCTCGGCCCTTAAAGGGGACAGGTTGCTACCCCTGTTGTAAATATTGGAATGAAGATTAAAAGCCTCCTTGAGAATACTCAGTGTGTTGTTGTGTCTGCAGCTTCTGTGTGTGGGAGAAGGATTTCTACAGCCTGCACAGAACTGTACATCAGAGCTTTCTGTGGCATGTGTTCTTGATGCACAAGCTTCAGCGTCTAGACTTCAGGTGAAAAACGTGCGAACAGGTTGATTTATAATCAAAGATGGTCATGAAGAAAGTCTTGCAAGCAGATGGTCATGATTGAGGCATTTCCTCTTAACTACCATCCTCAGCAGTTTCAGTTTAGATAAGGCTTAGTATCTCCTTCATAATTATAGCTGATAGTTAATACAGAATTAGTTTAATTTCCTGTCTACACTGACAGCTTGGTAGAGTACCTATACTGGCAGCTGGATAAGGAAATGTTAGTTCTGCTAGACCTTTCAGCAGTTTTCAAAACCATTAAACCTAGTGTCTTACTGGGATGGGACTTGAGGGCATGGTTTTACAATGATTCTAGTTCTTGGAGGGGAGAATTCAGAAGGTGGTGCTGAGGGTTTCCTCTTCCACCCCTGGGCATTGGAAACTTTGTGGGTCCAAAATGTTGCGGCCAGGCTGCTGACTGGGACTGGTTACCATGATCACATAACTCTCTTGTTGAAATAGTTTCACCTATTATTTGTTGGTTTCCAAACAGAATTCAAAGTGGTGGTTAAAGCCCTTTATTTAAAGTCCTATATGGCTGAGGTCTAGACTATTTGAAAGACAGTATCTTCCAATATGTACCTGTTGGGTTTTGGTAAGTTGATGGGGGGTGGGGGCTTTTGGCACTGTGGATGGATGAAGGGAATACCACCACCCACTTCAGTGCTTGAAAGAGCACATCTGTACATGTAAGGGACAATTAAACATTGGTGGAGGGAAGCAGAAAGAGAGGAAGACCACATGCTAGATGGATGGATTCTATTAGGGAGGTCATGGGTATGAATTTGCAGGAACTAAGCAGAGTAGTGGAGGATAGGGAGTTTTGTTATCTTATCCACAGGGTCCCATGAGTTGAGATTGACTCAAGGGTGGTTAACAACAGTAACAAAATGTCCCTAACAGAATTCTGACCATATTCTGTTTGAGGTGCAGTACAGTCTAAAGATAAAGAGCCATAGGAAAATATGGGCATTGAAGCTTCTCATCAACAATGAGTATCTGGACAGAAGACTGATCACAGAGATTCTTCTTTAATTGCATTTTCTAAAATAATATTTAAACCACAACTTTCTCATCTGAAGAGAACACTTAAAGCCAGTTTACATAAGCATTGCCCTGGTCACCTTTGGTTATTCACAAAAACAAACAATTTAGCTAGACATTAGAGTAGGACTCAAGGAAGAGTGTTTGTCTTGTGTTCTGAGCTGTGATTCTTTGAATCCATACAGTTTATCTTGTTTGTACAAATGTAGTACAAATAGTAGACAAATGGTGTGTTGAAAATACTTTGAACACTACAGAAATATAATATGAACATAATATTAATATTTATATGTATAAATATAAATAAATATAATGACCAGAAATTCATTATCATTGTCATGAATGCATAACCTAAAATTATACATTTGTAATTTATTTATACTTATTTGTAATTTATATTCATAATATTTATATATGTAATATAAGTATGCCCATAAATTTAGAGTCCTTGGAATAAAAATTGAAATAATATGTAACTTTTATTTGAAGTGAGATTCAGATTACTTTTAGCAGCTACTACAAGACTTTCTCTAATCTAACAGGTCCCAGTAGATTTTGGGCATTTTGTCCAATTATTATTTCATTAATACTAGTGTCCTAGGTACCAGGCCATTTTGAAATTATGAACAGAGCTCATCTATATTTATTTTGTTCTGTGCTCTTCTTTATCTGCACTTTTAACCAATCACTGTGGTAGTGGGGCAATTTATTCTTTTCTGAAGAGGGAGGATGTGAAACAGAGGGAAAGGTAACATTGAAGTTGAACATTATGAAGAAATGTAAGGATGTAAACTTAAGAAAGCAAACATGAAAAAGCTGGCAAACAGTAACATTCTACATTGGGAAAAAATAATATGCATGAATTTAATATCCTTAGAGTGAATTCTTTTTGGATCTGTTGCTACACATACACTTCAATTTATTCTATAAACATTTATAACTTGTAGATTTGCATGCCTTTGAGTAACAGTATAGTATCTCTCAGATTCTCTTTTTCTACTCTCTATATGTGTATGAGTATGTGTGGATGTAAAACATGCTGAAAAATGTTCTTGTCTTGCATGAAAAGGGGTGTCTTCACATACAGAGATGCATAATCAAGAAAATAGTCACCTGATGTGAGATTTTCCTCATTTTTAGGACTCCACCTGCCAAAAAATGTATTTAGAGGAAACATGCTTTTGTGAAGAAACCTTGCTATTTCACAAAACAAAAATTTTGCACATGATGTCATTTTGTGCAAAACAGTTTCCTTCACAAAAAAGTGGGTGCTTTAATCAAATTAAAGGTTTTTATACAAACAGACAAGATTGTGCATCATAAGCTGTGATGAATAACACTGAGATGACAGATATACATCAGTAAACAATATATAACCATAGAGAATTGCAGTAATATACAACAGAACACTATACAAGATATCCCAGTGCTCAACAGGGTACACACCATGTAATGAAGCACTGATTGAGATGTCCCATTGCTCATTGGAACCCTCATTGCACTATGTGGCATGATGAAATATGGGGACATTTTTTTCCAGCCAGGTGCACAGCACCCATTACTTTCCACATCCCTCCATGGCTCTGTTTGGAGTGATTGTGCCCCCTTGTACTGTTATTGCACAATGACAGCCTATCTCACAATGTGCTGTACTGTTGCACATCACAAATGTCCATGCTACTCTCTCTGTTTGTGAAATGGTCCTAATGGCACAGCTATGACAGTGTTCCCCTTCTGGGAATATGAATATTGACCCAAAACACATGGGCCAAATAAAGTGGCTTCTGGCTGCTTTTGGGGATGGGGTATTCAAATGATGCATGCCCCCAAAAGCAGCTGGAAGCCACTCTGGCTCTGCAATCCAGAGCCAGAGCAGATTAAATTCAACTCCTGATGGTAATGTTTTGGGACTGTTTTGGGACTATGGCTGTAGCTTGCTTTAGGAGTGGGCCACGCGGTTGCCATGGTCCTGAGTCATGTTCTTTCATTTTTTCTTTTACTGTCACATGTGCTCATTTATTCTCATGCACAATCACACAAAAATATTCATTCTGTTGTGTATATGTGCATATACATACGTGCATATGCAAGCATGTAAAAAAGATATGAAAAGTGTGACTAAATGTGTGTGACAGAAAGAGAGATAGAGAATTGTGTGTGAACATCTATGAATGAAAATATCTGAGGGAAAGAGAGGGAAAGAGAGTCAGAAAGTGCCCCCGCTTCTTTCTCTTCCCCTCCAGGACAGAAAAGGTTTGTGAAAAGAAGGAGCAGGAGGATCAGGGCTTCCACATCTTGTGTCCCCCTTGAGCAACTCTTATGCCCTCCCTGGGGTCGCACCCCACAGTTTGAGAACTACTGCTTTATGACACTGTAAATTCCTAGAAGGATGCCAGCCAAATTACTCCCCTCACCCCATGAAGCCCAGGAATGTGAAAAACCATTTAAAAATGCATGAAAAAAACTCATAATCTGGACCAATGATGAGATCTGAAATTTTTCATTCTTGCATGTGAGACAGATAAAAGCAAAGGTTTGCATCCCTAAAGTGTGACTGAGTGACACATAAACAATAGTTTTATCATACATTTCAGGAATTTCATTGCTTTTGCAGAAATGATTTTTATACAAAAGCACTGACTGACATTCTGTTGATTTGTCCCAACTAGAGTATATTCATTCAATCAAATGGTCAAGACTAATGGCAGAATTTAGACCACTGTGATTTGTGCACAATACATTTGCTATTCAAAAATGCTTTTTGGACTAGGCAAGGATTTTTGTAGGAATGCATTTTTCACAAAAAAGTTGCAAAGCATGAACAACTTTTGTGAAAGTTGAAGCTTTTCCTGACACACTCTTTTCTTGACTTTCTCATAGAAGATAAGAAAACTAATGAGTATTCATTCTGTCCTTTCTTTTGCAAGGATGTACAGAAGTGAAATCAGCAAAGGTAAAAGGGGAGAAACAAAATGAGTAGCCAGGACTTCCTTTTAAAAAATATTGTTGTAGCAGATTGCAGTGTGAAAAGATAAGCCACTTTAAAACTTTAATGGCACCTCTTTTCAGCCACATAGCAACAACTACAGCAAATGAGGCCACCCAGCTCAACAGGCCAGCAGTTTCTGGCACTGGCAATTCTGTGATTCCAAATTCCCAAAATGTGAACCCTCACCTGGGTTTGTCATTAACCCTCCCTTTGGTTTCAAGGTTGTATATCTTCCACAGCAGCAATGTAGCAAAATGAAAACTTAAAATCTATGTACGAGGTGATGCTGGTTCATGACTGATAGGAAATAACATTCTGCCACACTCAAGCTGCAAAGGAGAGATTCCTCCTTAACCCCCCTCTGAAAAAGTATTTTTGGTTGAATGTTTTAATACAGTAGCGTATGCTTGTTTGATCAGTGTGAAAGCTAACTTAACCAAGGCCTTGCTTCTAAAGGTTAGGGAAAGTGAGTGAGGGGGGTAGTTGCCTTGGTCCATAAAAACACTATCACTTTGATCAGGAGACCTATCTGGAAAATGAATCACAACAAGTGTATCTACTTGACCCTGAAAGCAAGAGACAGCCTGGGGATTCTGTTGGTTTACCATCCACCCTGTTGCTTTGTAGACTCCCTGGCTGAGCTGACATAGCTGGTCTCCGAGTTGGTGTTGGAGTCTCCCAGGCTTCTTGTTCTGGAGGACCTCAACATCCCCTTCGAGTCAGGCTCATTAGATCTAAAAGGTGCAATTCGGGAGTTCATGACTTCCATGACATCCATGGGCCTGTCCCAATTAGTCTCAGGTCCAACACATTGTGCTGGTAATACACTCGATGTGGTCTTTAGTACAGATCAGGAATATCCATGGGCTGAGGTAATTCAGACTTCTGCCCTGTCATGGATGGATCATATCCTGGTCAAGGTGGGACTGAAGGCTGCTACCCATACTCCTTTCGGGGGTGCAGGACACATTAAAATGGTCCACCCTCGAAGGCTGATGGAACCCAAAAGGTTCCAGGAAGCCTTGGAGGGGGTTATGGTTGGAAATGACAGCGATTCTGTTGAAGCCTTGGTTGATACTTGGAATAACAACCTCACCAGGGCAATAGACACTATCGCTCCTGAGCGTCCTTTTCAACACATTTCAAATAAAAAACCTTGGTACACGGAAAATCATCACCAAATGAAGCGGGCTGCACAACAACTAGAGTGCTGCTGGTGGAAACATCGACACTTCTCTGACAAGACACATCAAAGGATCATGTTGGATTCCTACTGAGTGGCAATAGATGCAGCAAAGAATTCTTTCTATGCTACACATATTGCATCTGCAAAGTCTCATCCAGCAGAGCTGTTCAGGGTGGTTAAAGAATTAACTCAATTGCCTCCCACCCTGAACCTATTATTGGAACCAACTAAAGCCTGCTGTGACACTTTTAATTACTTTTTTGTAGATAAAATCTCTCAGATAAGGGCCAATCTGGATGTGGGCATTATAACAGAACCAAAAAGACAGGTGTCCAGAGACTCTGTGGACTGTGTTACACTGGATCATTTTCAGTTTGTTAATACCAAGGAAGTGGACAAGCTTCTTGGAAGTATAAGGAAGCAACATGCCCTCTTGATCCTTGCCCATCATGGCTGACAGTCCAGGGAAGTGATGCAGTAAAAATATTATTACAACTCATCATTAATGCATCCCTCAGAGAGGGGGAATTTCCATCTAGTTTGAAACTAGTGGTGGTTAAACCACTCTTGAAAAAACCCTCCCTTGATCCCCTGATGAAAAAAAATTATAGACCAGTCTCTCTTTTACCGTTCTTGGGCAAGGTGATCGAGAAGGCAGTTGCCTTTCACCTCCATGTTGTCTTGGAAGAAGCCGACTATCTAGACCCATTTCAAACCAGCTTCAGGGTGGGATACGGAGTTGAGACTGTCATGATCGCCTTAGTCGATGATCTCCGTCTGGGCATAGACAGGGAAAGTGTGGCCCTGTTGGTGCTCTTGGACATCTCAGTGACATTCAATACCATAGACCATGGTATCCTTCTGAAACACCTGAGGGAGTTAGGTATTGGGGGCACTGCTCTTCAGTGGTTCCAGTCCTACTTCTTGGGCAGATTCCAGATGGTGATGCTAGGGGATAGTAGCTCTTCTAAAAGAGAGCTGACATCTGGTGTCCCTCAGGGTGCCATTCTATCCCCCATGCTGTTTAACATTTAAATGAAGCCGCTGGGAGAGATCATCTGGAGACATGGGGCATGGTGTTATCAGTACGCTGATGACACCCAACTTTACTTCTCTATGTCTCTGACTGTTGAAGTGACTAGGGATGGCATCACTCTTGTGGATGCCTGTCTAGAGTTGGTAATGGGCTGGATGAGGAAAACAAACTCAAGCTGAATCCAGAGAAAACAGAGGTATTCACAATAGGTACCCCTGGTCCAGGGAGGGAGCTTTGTCATCCAGTCCTGGACAGGGTCACACTTCCCCTAAAGGACAAAGTGTGCAGCTTGGGAATACTCCTGGATTCATCCCTACAGTTGTCATCTCAAGTGGATGCAATGGCCAGGAGTGCTTGGTATCAACTTCGGTTGATCTGCCAACTGCATCTCTACCTGGACCGGAAGGACCTTGAAACTGTAGTGCTTGCCCTGGTAATCTTTTGTTTGGACTTCTGTAACGCCCTCTACATGAGGCTACCTCTGTACCAAGTTCGGAAGCTTCAACTCATTCAAAATGTGGCAGCCAGACTGGTCACCGAAACGACCACATAACTCCTGTGTTGAAAGCTCTTCACTGGTTGCCAATCAGCTTCTGTGCACAGTACAAAGTGTTGGTCATTACCTTTAAAGCGCTATATGTCTTGGGCCCAAGTTACTTGAAGGAATGCCTCTCCCCACACAATCCGCCTTGCACTCTCAGAATAACTGGGAAGAACCTATTAGAACATCATAGGTCTCGACTTAATACGACTTCCCAAAAATAATTTACGGCCGCAGCTCCCAAGTTGTGGAACTGCCTGCCAGAGGAGATCTGTCTTATTACTACTCTAGAATCCTTCAAGAAAGCACTCAAGATGGAGCTCTTCCAGCAGGCTTATTCACCTGACCTCCCTAATGGACCTTAATTGTCAAACATGTATGATTTAACTGGCTTGGAAGCTGATGTTGATTGGGTTTTTATTGATGTATCACTGTTATTGTATTTATTTTATTGATGTTATTTTTATATTGTGGTTTTTAATGCTGTAATCCCGCCTCGATCTGCAGGGAGAGGTGGGAAATATAAATATAATAATAATAATAATTATTATTATTATTATTATTATTATTATTATTATTATTATTATTTATGATCCAGGTCATCCTCCCAGCCTACAAAGCCACCCCCAGGGAAATCCAGTCCACCCTTGGCCACCTCAATTTCACTTGCAGGGTGGTTGCCCCAGGCTGAGCATTCTACACCCAGTTGGCTAGGATTACATTGGGGGTCCGGACGGTTCACCACCACACCTGCCTCACCAAGGGCATCAAACAGAATCTCAGCCTGTGGGAGGGATTCCTCAGAGATCACAGCATGATCTCCCTTTGGTAGCATCCTTGGAACTTGGGCCAAGGCATTCAGGTCCATTCAGATGCCACTGGAAGTCTAGGCTTTGGTGTTTTCTTCCAGGGTCATTGGTATGCCCAACACTGGCCCACCCACTGAGCACAAGGAGGGATCCTCCGGGACCACATTCCTTGAGTTCTTCCCTATCATGGTGGCTGTCCACATTTGGCATTGCCAATAAGTCAGTCTGTTTCCTGTGTGACAACCAGTCAGTGGTGAGGGTCCTAAACCAGACTTCCTGTCCGGGAAAGCAGCCAAAGGGCTGATAAGACAGCTGGCTTCAAACAAACAAAATCCCCAGCACAGCAAGTCAGTGTTACTACACAGTAACTCTACCATAGGGTTTACCAAAAGAATTGTCAGACGGTCCGAGGTTTGAGGTATCAGATAGGCAGATCGATAAACAGTCCAAGGTCAAGGTTTCCAGATAGTCAAGGTGATCTAGGAGACACGGAGCCAGAGACAAAGTCTTTCCCGTAGAAGAGTCAGATATCCACTGGCAAAGCACCACCCATGCTCCAAGTTCTTAAGAAGGCAAGGAGCTGGCCTTCAGCTGTGTCTGATTATTAACACGCTTTTGCTGAAGCCTCCGTGATCTTCGCAAGCCCTCTCTTTCTGCTCGACGCTCCTTAAAGGTAGGCACACTGCCCAGATCCTCCTCCCTGACTACAGCATTAGGCAGCCCTGACTGCTGAACCTCTGGAGGACCCACAGCCTCTGCTACAGCAGAACTAGGGCCAGCCTCTGGCTCTTCCACTACAGGTTCAAGTCCCAGGGGCCCTGGCTCCTCCCTTACAGGTTCAGGTCCCAGGGGCTCCAGCTCATCCCATGAGTCCTCTGAATCATCCTCCAAGCAGGGCATGACACTTCCAAGTCTGAGTGGGTCATGCTCCTGGTTCGCCATTTCATTTTGCTATGCCTCTGTCATAACATCATGTTCAGGGCTTGTTTCATTCCTGGCCTCAAAAATAACATTGCAGCCTCTCTCATTTCCAGGAGGCAAGTTGGTGCACAGAGTGAACCCCTCACCCACACCCTTCCTGGAGGAACTGTGGAAGTTGGAAATGTATAGTGATACAAGGTGTCCTTTCTTCATTGGCCCCAGCAACCCTCAGAGCCTACAGGACAGCTGTCTCCAAGCTATATGACTTCTTTGGGGCAATTGGCCTGTGGGCCCACTGGTCAATCTGGTCCCACAACAACTTGCAGTTCCTAGTGTGGTTGAGAGAATCTGTCGGTCCACTTGGCTGCAATTTCCTTCTTCTCCAAAGCTGAGGGTGTGTGTGTCTGGGATCCTTCCTGGTGAGGAGAGCTTTGGAGGGCTGGAGAAGACCTACCACAAGTGGGGTGGGGTGGATGGCAGGAGGCCCATTTATTTCAAGATACTTTGTAGGCTCTCAGCTCAGCTTGACCAGGCCTGCAATACCAGGGCCGAGGCCTGCCTCTTCAGGGCTGCCTTTGTAATTGCCTTCTTTGGGGCACTAAGGCTGGGTGAGCTTGTTACTTCCTCCAACTTGGACAGCTCAAAACAGGTGCTTCAGAGGGAAAATGTGTCTTTTGTTGGGAACACTGTTTGTTCTCTGTAGGTCGAAGTGTGAACAGCTTGCAAAAGGGGCCTCTATTGTTGTAAGGAGGCTGCATGGATGCACCCTGTTCCCTGTCCGGACCTTACACAGATTCCTGGCATCCCATCCTCAAATGCCCCTCCCCCCATTCACCCACAATGATGGCAGCCTGCTGATATGGTTCCAGGTGTTGTCTGTACTTCACTTAACCTTATAGTGTGCTGGACTACCAGTGCAAGACTTGGGGGGGGGGGGCACAATTTCCACATTGGGGCTGCCACAACTACGGTGGGATGCGGCTTGCTGGTGGACTCAATAAAGACATTGGGAAGGTAGAAGTCTGGGGCTTTTGTTGCTTATATTCATCTAGGTCTGGATTCTTTTGTGGGACTGGCTTGAGGGTTTCAAAGGGGGGTTGGAAAGGATACAGCTTTCAGGAGTTGGTGGAAGGCATGCCCTGAAGGTGGGCCTGGCCTTCTGTGAGGATATCATGGGTCTCAGATCTAGTGGACATGGATTCCAGTGCTGTGGAGCACTGTGGAGGGGTGCTGTGGTGATGCCATTGTGGGGACAATGCCAGATCAGCATTCTCCAGTGACAAGGGGTGAAATGCAAACTTGCAATCAAATGGTTACTCAAGAAACAAACATTTGATCAGGTGGTTACACCTTCTGTCATCCCAAAGCTTGGTCATGACTAGGCAACTCAACTCATCAACCAACAAGAGGTTGGTTGATGCATGCATGCCAGATCTAGATGTCATGCATTTTGGAACCAGCTGTATTAAATAAAGTTGTGGCCATTTTCATTACATAATTGGGTGTCTTGTGGTTATTCTTGCCATGCCTCCCCCTCCACAGCAAATGAGGCTGCCCGACTAACCAGGCCAGCTTAGTTGCTGTGGGGAGGGAGCCGTCTTGCAGAGTGGCTGCTGGCCTCACTGATCCCCCAGCAGCCCCTTGAGTGGGCTCAGAGGCCCAAATTGGCTGCTTGGGGCCAGGGAGATGGGACTGCTGGCCTGGAGGACAAGACTACAGCTCCCAGCATGCCCTGGGAGCAGAACTGTCATCAAGGGATTGTGCCAAGTGACAGAGCCTCAGGATTGGTCGGGGAGGCTGGAAGGGGTGGGGACTTCTGGGCCTCCAGGCTGATGATTGGGCAGAAGCCTATTTAAGGCCACATGGTGTGCATGGCCAGCACCATTTTCATTTGGCTCTCTCCACCCTCCTTCCCTTTATTTGCATTAGGGGTGTGCTGTCACAACTTTTCCAGGGTGATAGCATGGGGCTTGGATCTGGTGGGCATGGTTTCCAGTATTGCGGAGCACTGGATAGGGGGTCCATAGGGGACCTGTGGGTGCTGAGGGCATTGCAGCATTGCCATTGCAGGGGCAATGCCAGATCAGCATCCCCCAGTGAAAAGGGATAGAAATGCTAACATGAAATCAAATGGTTACCCGAGGTGTGAATGCTTGATTAGCTGGTTACCCCTTCTGCCATCCTGAAGCTTGGACGTAACCAGGCCACCCAGCTCATCAACCAACAAGGTGTTGGTCGATGCATGGATTCCAGATCTAGGTGTCATGCATTTTGGAGCCAACCCTATTTGTCAGCTATATTCAATAAAGTTTATTCTTGTGATGCCTCCCACTCCACAGCAATCATCATTGCTGCTGTCATTGTCATCATCCTTATCACTCTAATCTGCCCTCATGCCTTCTGTGTGTATGTGTACAAATTTCACACTCTATAATAATATTAATCAAAAGAACAATATTATTAACTCAATTTAAAAAGTGAAATAAAACAGATTTGTCCTGACACTATTGCCCAAAGTTTGGAACTTTATATTGGAAATGCATATTAAAAATTATAATCTGTAATGCATCTGATGGATGTTTTTCACTTCTCTTGTTCTGAAAAAGAATGAAGCACTTTTAATCTATTACTAAACACAAAAAATCCATTTTATCAAAATGAACCATGAGTACTGGAAAGAGGGACAGATAATAGATTTGTGTGAGTGTTACTGATACTCTAGAACTGATACATACACTCAAAAGTACCATTTGCAAAGGAGAAATGCACTTTGTCAATGTCAATACCCCTGATTAAAAAAAAAATCACAATTTTTGTAAACCAACCAACCAATATATATATTTCAAAACTCTGTGCCACAATATTCCAAGAAATTCAGGACAAAAAGGATACCTTGAATTTGCCTACCAATTTGGCTGGTAAGAATCAGATGGTTTTGTTTCTAGATGTAGACAGAAATATTTGTTCAGTTCTGTAGAACTCTGCTATGAATTCCAGCTGTCATCAGCCCCAGCCAGCCCAGGCAGTGGTCAAGTATGATGGAAGCTGTTGGGTGCATAGCCAGGAATCAAGGATGATGGAAATCTAAAGACATCTAGAAGGCCAAAAATACCCAAGGTTTGACTGAAGTTATAGGTGTTATTTCTAAATTTTTATTTCTGGCTAAATGAGTGCAGTTTATGTAAATCTATGCCCCCTACAGCCTTCATTATTGTAACTGTAATTGTAATGGAAATTGTAATGTTGTAAGCCACTCCGATTGCTCTGCAGAAGGGTGGGATATAAATTATTATTATTATTATTATTATTATTATTATTATTATATTTTAATGGCTCATGTCTTCTTTTTATTAAGTCATGCTGATATCCCCAGTCCATCCATTCAGTGCCAAAATTGCTAAAAAAATTCTCCTAGAAACTGGCTGAAAGAGTTAGAATGAAGATGATATGAAACAAAAAGGTCAGGTATGATGTTAAGACATGGTAGTGTATTGATCCCACTTTTTTTTGGACATCAACCCTTATGCTATTTATTAAAGATTTAATAAAGCACTGGCTATCAACAGATGTATACTTATCTACAAGAGGGGAATGGGGGTTCACTGCCTGAGGATAAATAAGTAATCAAACTCAAAGGCCATTTTCTAAATATAGCTGGGGTCTTCATGAGCCTCAGGGAACTGCTAGGTTGTAAAGAACACATGGAAAGTGACAATCCATTCCCTCAAGATGTAATAGAATTGGAACATTTATCATTTTGATGACATTTTTAATAGTGACAGATCCAAGCTGGTGTCTGTTATTGTAATAAGGAAACAATATTCATTCTAGGTTAAGTTTTTGTCAATGCCAGTGCCAGAGATCTGTAGAAAGACACTTACATATCTATTGGCTGGTAGATATATTCATGGAACCATTTAAGAAATAGTTATCATTGGTGGGAAACCATACACAACCTGTGACTATATAGCTTTAATCTATACACCTAAAGCAACTGTACACCTAAAGATCAGTGGCACTTGAGATGTTGTGGACAAAAAGCTCTCACAGTCCTTTACCATTGATTGTGCAGATGGGGCTCTGTAGGACTTCAAGTCCAAAATATTTGAGGCCAAGAGATTCCCCAACATTCTTTAGGTGAACATGAATGGTGCCACTTTTTATCTGGTCTTAGGGTGCATCTGAACTGTAGAAATAATAAAGTTTGACACTACTTTCAGCGCTATAGCTCCACATTATGGAATCCTGGGATATGTAGTTTTACAAGGTATTTATCCTTCTTTATAAAAATATGCTGTTGCCTCACAAAACTACAAATCCCAGGATTCTGTAGGATGGAGCCATAGCAGTTAAAGTGAGTTAAAGTGAGGGCAAACTGCACTATTCCTACAGTGTAGATGAACATCTCATCAAGGTACCTGTCGGTGTGCTCCCCTGCTCTTCCAACACTCCCTAAAGCTTACCAGGATGGATAGGGATGGACAGAGCGAAAAACTTGAGATGGACAAAAGTAGCATTAGATGGTAGCTTCTGAATCCACTCTGTGTTTCAACTTAAACTTTAAAATAAGTATCCAAGCAATTGAACCCTATCCTCAAAATTAGTTCAGTATATTGGATAGTTCCTTTAAAGTTCAGACTAAAACAATAGGTTTGCAGCCAAAGGCAGGCAAGGCAAACAGCAGCCAAAATTGGTACATTAACTGAAAATCACAGTGCTCCAATACTCCCTCTTTCCAGTTCTGTGAAGAGAAAAAACAACATGATGAAGTAGATGAAGCTCCTGCCATCATCACTATCCCAGTCCCTGTAGAACCTGGCCGTCTTTCCCAACATGCCAGGTTTGCAGAGATTTGAAAAACTCTTGAACAGTTCTACCAGTCTGCTTGATATAATTCAAAAGAATCCTTTAATTAAGCAAAAATATTTAAAAGGTGCCTTGAACATCACATTAGGCAAATTTCTTTGTCAGTACTGAATAGCATTTCCATTGGATTATTGGTGCTCTTTCCTCTCATCAGCGAACATGTCTACCAATTTGCTAAACTTGGTTGTTAAACCTTCTAACTTGATTCATGGGAGATGTCAGCTTTTCTTTATTTCATTAGATGGGAGAGCCAGTTTGGCAGTCATAGATGTTATTGTACACTTCCAATTATGTCCCTAATGATGTAAGCTGTGGTAAGTATTCATAGTTACAATTAGACTGATTGTCTGAATTTATGCTGACATTTTGTGACTTGGAGAAATATAATAGATGTACTTAACAGTTTTACATTTATAAAGCAAAGGATAGAAATATGGCACTGAGAGCTTCTTGACACTATGGGTATTATCAATCATTTACTATTTTCTGTATGAAATTCTATATCATATTCTGGTGTGTGGACATCACAAACAATTATTTTATTTGTTTTTTTAAAAAAACTAGAAATTTCTCAAGGTTCTGAACATTATTTTGCTTTCAAGCAGAACAGTTGCAAATGAACTGTGCAATGAGATACACATGCATCCAGAATTCTAAAAGGGCAGGTGCTTTCTCATAACCATTACATTTTTTTCCCTCTGTAAGTGTTATGTTAGTCTAAACACTTGTATCATATGAAGTATACACATGGATATGTTTGTATGTGCCTGCCCATGTCTACAGTCCATCATACTTGTAGGTAATTTCTGTCTTCCTCTTTCTTTTTTTTCCTTGTGTTCCACATAGATGTTGGAGGAATCAGAATCAACAACGTTGTAGTAAGGGACAAGTCACTGGTGGTGGTGATGGAAGTGGTGGTGGTGGGGTGATAGACAGATACTTAGCCAAATGTCCCTAGTCTTCTCTTGACCTTTCTAAAATAATCACTTGGTTTGATATGTAGATTGCTGCTACTCTTAGGGTCATTTCCTCCCTGAGACTACTTCCCTCCTTTTCACAGAAGGCAGAGTCTTTTTCTTGTAATTAGAGAAGGCAACTCACAAGGTGATCCATGCTCATAATGTCTGCTGGAATCCCTGCATACATAGAAACCAGCTTCAGGGGCTTCTGTAACCAAATGTAAGCTTTTTCTGTCCAAAGATGGATTTCCTTTAACAATAAACCAACATAGTCCCTCCCTTTCTTACCTAACTATGAGTTTCCAGAGTAATTACCTCTCTGTTTACCATAAGCTTATTGTACTGGCCCATAGTGCTCTTCTAGCATAAATACCAAACAGTTCTTATCACTAGCTCTTCTGGGTGAGATGCTGCAATCTGTAGTTTAACATCTGCAGCTCCTCATAGTTTCAGTGTTGTATTTTTAGATGAGTAAAAAGGCCAAAATTAATCCTTCCTCAGCCTTAAATCCTGGATATGTTACCTCTAGGTGGAGGTGAGGCATTTAGAAACCTCAGAAGCTGTAGCCTCAATCTAATTCCAAATCCTCTTAGGGGCTGTGCAGACAGGCAAAAAGGGGTGCTTTGAGGGTGACTTGTAGATGTGGCCTTTAGACAACGCATGCCTAAAAGTCTCCAGGTAAGCGCCCTCTAGCTGTCGTATGCCGAGAAAAGCTGCTCCAAAAAGGAGCCACTTTTTCCCGCTCCTTTGGTGACGATGCACACCTTTGCACATATGTATGTATGCAGCGACACTGATGCACCAGAAAATGGCCATATAACTGCACTGTCGCACATGCAGTGGGGTGATCCAGAGCATGCACCCTACGATGCAAACTTTAATTTAAAGCACCCTATGCTACCAGGTGTGGATGCATTGGCGCAAGTGCATTTGAATATTAGAACCCTAACGCTAACCCTAACTGTAACCCTACACATGCGCCCTAGCAACTGTCCTCTATTATGATAATAAATGCATTCTGTTACATGTACGTTTGCTGTCAGCATGCACAGCAATTTGCATGAAAGAGGCTTTTGTGACCTCTTTGGTGCAGGTGTGCAGGTGTGCAGGTGTGCAGGTGTGCAGGTGTGCATAAGACCTGCACATCACTTCCTGGCATGATGGGGAGGGGGGCTCCTGGAGTAACGTTTGCCCATGTGTCCTGTTGACCATGTCCCTTGCATGACCACCAGCTGCATGTATCAAGTCTGTCCACACAAACCTCCCTGGCATATACCTCTCCCCTACCCTCTTATCTGTGTGGGACATGTTTTGTGGAGGACAATGGAGTGTCTTTTCAGTTGACAAACCCATTACTTCACCTCAAAGGTGGCACAATGTATGGCACTCACTCCTTGGGGGGAAGCGGAGGTCAGTGAATCCTTTCATGATATGTGGGTGTATGACAGTTCCTGCACAGGTGCACAGGGATGCCAAACTTCAGTCACCTTTGTACAGTCAAAATAACAGACTGTGTACCACCCTATAACAGGTCCTGTACAGGTGCAGAGGTATGCCAAACTTTAGTCACCTTTGTACACAGAGTGACAGACTGTATACTAGCCTATGACAGGTCCTGTGCAGGTGTGCAGGGATGTTTTACTGCGCATATGTGCAGGGGTGGAGAGATGCACATCTGCATGCATTTGAGAGAGAACAACAACAACAAAAAATTAAAGCAGCCACTGCTGGCCCATGCAGTTGCTCCGTCTCCCTTGGCAGCGTCCTTGGAGCTGGCAATGCAGTTGCTGGGGATTCATTATAGCCTCAGAAAAGCTGCATTGACTCCCCCAGTGTGGTTGCTCCGTCCCCATTTAGGGCAACCTCAGGGCAGGCAGTGCAATTGCTGCAGCTTAGGGAAAAGGCAACTTCAGGTTACCTTTTCCTGCCCATCTGCATAGACCCTTAGGGCCTTTACAGACTGCCAGAAATAATGCATCTTGAGGCCACTTTAACTGTCCTGGCTCAGTGCTAAGGAATCATGGGAACTGTAGTTTATTGTGGCACCAGAGCTCTGTGACAGAGAAGGCTCAATGTCCCAGAAAAAAATACAATTCCCATGATTCCCAACACTGAGCCAGGACAGTTAAAGTGGCCTCAAACTTCATTATTTCTGGCAGTCTGTAAAGGCCCTTAATCTCATCTGGGGAAGTAAGACCATGTCTCATTATTGATATGATCACAGTATTTAAGTACTAAGTATTTAGTACTTGCCCCTAAGTATTAATGTGCTGGTGCTGACATGGAATGAAACTTAGGAAGGTACACACAACCCTCTCCATATAAAGAATTAACAGATGGAGCAGGTTACAAGTCTGTGTGTGTGTGTGGGGGGGGGCTAGTTCCAGTCACTGCCACCATGTTGTTCCAACAAATGCTGAGCTGACATTTTCCAAATGGATTGACAGTTCCTACAAGGAAGGAGGAGATACATCAGATCAGAATCCTTTCTTGTACATGAGAACTTTCTGGACATATATAACAATATATGTATGTACATGGAGAATTTTTTTCTGATGGATGTGAAGCTGAAGTTTGTAGGTGGAACACAGAAATAGTGAGCAGAGATGGTTATGGGCATTCACCATAAGAAGAATGATTTGCATGTTGATTTTCCTTTTGCATGAATCCCTTGATAGTTCCATTTTAACATAACTTGAGGTAGCAAAGATGAGAGTAGAGATGGTCAAATCAATCTCTTTCTGAGTCTGTGCCAGTTTCAGTCAGAAGTTGTTTCTCCCCCCCCCCCCCACAATTTGTGTATCAGACTGGATTTTGGTTAAAAATAACAACAGCAATCACATTTATTTCTAATGCTTGTCCACATTACTCCTAATTTAGGCATGATTGTGTCAACATTTTCTAGAACATTTATTTTCATATGCAATTTTTCATATGTATATTTTCTTATCTAATCACATTGAAAAAATCAGAGTAGTCAAAGGACAATTGCATTCTACCACTTATTAATCTAGACACTGTAAAATCAGCTTGACTTGCTAAACAAGTCACAGCAATGTACATTCCTTCCCAAACCTAGAAAGTCATTTTTTAAAAGTAATTTTTCTCATTTCTCATTATTAATTAATTACCCATTAATAGTGTTTAAAAAGTAGCCCATTGCTTTTACTTATTTCATTGGAGGGGAAAATTCTTTACTTTATTAGTTGTGCTGCTTGTTCTGTTGCCTCTGCTCCTTTTGTGTGTGAGAGAAATCTTAGGAATGATGAGAAAATGGTCTAAAACCTAATGCCTTTCAGCATTTCTTTGTATATGGGTTGCAAATCATCTGTTGGTGTTTTTAGGAAGATGTGTTGGTATGGAATGGGAGCCACAACCAAAGGAGTGTAAAAGTTGCTAAAGGCTGAGAAGTCAACAGATTTTAGTATTCATTTTTGAAATACAGTGAACTTTAAGCTAAGTAGCACAAAAATACATTAAACTACCTGTCAGAAATCTGGCTGGATGAATGTACTTTTTAGAATACAGCATACACACACACACACACACACACACACACACACACAACCCATTTTTAAATTCAAACTTTATTCAAAAGTTTGAAAAACCAGAAAAGATTATAGTTAGGTTTGTTTTCCAATACTAGTCTTGGAATCACCATTCACATTTTGGATTCAGAATGGACTGAGTGCAGATAGTCTCAAACCTAGATCCAGATTATTGAATCAGGCTCTGAAGCAAATCAGAGGACCTGTGCCCAGCTATATTCCCCAAATTCTCTGTGGACACTATGAGGAAACTATGCATCTAGAGGATAAAGGGGCTCCATTCTGGCAGATCCCTCAAGTCCTTGGAAAAGATATGTGTGGCTACCGAAGGAAAGGCAACTGTATCCACTAACATTGTTCATCCCATAAGTGGAAGGACATATTTGGATTGAACCTCCTCTGTTATCTGTTGTTCTTTTTTTAGATACTTCCTCCTATACATTGCCTGTATTTTGAGACCTCCTACAGAGGCCCTGCTCTTTTCCCATCACCTTCACACGTATCTTAAGTGGAAACAGAGAAAGCCTTATCCAGGCTCTGAAACTTCCTTCCCAGAGAGATTAGACTGGCACTCTCCTTGCTATCTTTCCATTAGTAGGTAAACACATTTTTATTTCAACCAGGCTTTGAGAACTGGTATTTTTATTAAGGGAAATGGGTCTTATATATGAGAACCAGCATGGTGTAGCATTGGGCTATGGCCCTGGAGAATCAGGGTTCAAATCCCTAATCAGTGATGA